>JARFXV010000210.1:1177500-1885000 GCA_031761425.1 Cosmopolites sordidus | reverse complement strand
ACACACACACACACACACACACACACACACACACACACACACACACACACACACACACACACACACACACACACACACACACACACACACACACACACACACACACACACACACACACACACACACACACACACACACACACACACACACACACACACACACACACACACACACACACACACACACACACACACACACACACACACACACACACACACACACACACACACACACACACACACACACACACACACACACACACACACACACACACACACACACACACACACACACACACACACACACACACACACACACACACACACACACACACACACACACACACACACACACACACACACACACACACACACACACACACACACACACACACACACACACACACACACACACACACACACACACACACACACACACACACACACACACACACACACACACACACACACACACACACACACACACACACACACACACACACACACACACACACACACACACACACACACACACATACACACAAACACAAACACAAGCGCACCAATGCTCACACACACACACACACAAATACAAGCGCACCAATGCTCACACACACGTACATAAACACGCGCACGCACGTACACATGCACACTCGCACGCCCACAATGACTCACTCTCACATGCACACAATCACATACACACACAGTCACACACGCATACAATCACTCACCCACTCACTCACTCACACACACACAATAGCGCGCGCGCTTCATATGATTAGGATTGGTATGATAGAAGGGAGTAGTAGGGTTTGTGATGTGGGGCAGAATACCTCCAGGAGAGGTATAGGAGGAATTAGGGGCTTGCAAGGGCAGGGTTTCCAGTTCCCTGAAGAAGTCTCGCTTTCACCGGGATCGTGTAAGAGGACCTCCTGCTACCCAAGAACAAACACAGGTACATACACACAAACACAATAATACACAGACTTTCTATCTGACTTTTCACTTTATCCTTATAACCATTTATCACTATACCCCTATATTATAGTCTGGTTATTTAATTTTTCAGGTGTATTCATTCCTTTATGTTCTTCACATAAGAATATTGAAATAAAAGTCATTTTATATATATATATATATATATATATATATATATATATATATATATATATATATATATATATATATATATATATATATATATATATATATATATATATATTAACTTTTATTACTTTTGATATTTCATATTCCCTATTCCATCCAATTCCTTCAATGCTTGAGTTAACAACACCTCTTTGCTTTTCTGCTTCCCTGATATAAAGTTTAATTTTTCAAACGAGAATTTTTTCACGTGAAAGTCTTCAGTTTTGTAAAAATTTGGAGGTCGATATATTAGCTCGAGCCTGATATATTAGTTGGCAACTGAATATACACCTGTTTACATTTCTGCTCTCCTGATACAAAGTTTGATTTTTCAAGCGAAAATGTTTTGATAGTTGAGTAGGCAATTAAAGATAGACAGACCTCTTTACATTTCTGTTCTGATACAAAGTTTGACTTTTGAAACAAGAATTTTTATTTTAGTAAAAAATGTTGAGATTTCGATCAATATCACAGAAGAGCGAAGAGGTGTTTTAAAAGTCGAGCCTGATACTTGAGTAGGCAACTGAAGATACCCATCTTTGCATTTCTGCTCTTCTGATACAAAGTTTGTTTTTTCAAGCGAAATTGTTCAGTTTTGTAAACATCTTGAGAATTCTTTCAAGATCACTGAAGGCCGAGGAGGTGTTTTAAACGTCGAGCATGATACTTGAGTAGGCAACTAAAGATACACCTCTTTGCATTTCTGTTCTCCTGATATAAAGTTTGATTTTTGAAACAAGAATTTCCGTGATCCTGTTGGAAATCTCAACATTTTTACTAAAGTGAAAATTTTTGTTTCAAAAAATCAAACTTGTATCAGGAGAGAAGAAATGTAAAGAGGTGTATCTTCAGTTGCCTACTCGAGTATCAGGCTGGACTTTTAAAATACCTCTTTGCTCTTTTGTGATCCTGATAGAAATATCAACATTTTTACTAAAATGAAGATTTTTGTTTCAAAAATCAAACTTTGTATCAGGAGAACAGAAATGCAAAGAGGTGTATCTTTACTTGCCTACTCAAGTATCAGGCTCGACGTTTAAAACACCTGCTCATTCTTCTGTGATCCTGATACAAATCTAAAAATGTTTACAAAACAAACATTTTCGCTTAAAAAAGCAAACTTTGTCTCAGGAGAGCAGAAATGCAAAGAGATGTATCTTCAGTTCCTTACTCAAGTATCAAGCTCTAGTTTTAAAACACCTCTTCGCTCTTTTGTGACCCTGATAGAAATCTCAATATTTTTGCTAAAATGAAAATTCTTGTTTCAAAAATCTGTATGATATATTGAATGTAATATTCTCGTCTTATGTCATTATTTCTTTTTCTGTCATACAAAGTAGTGAGTTGGTAACCTGGAGCAGAGTTGACAGGATAATTCTTATCCATAATCAGATCGAATATCATGAGACTAAGTAAACCTTCCTGCCTGATGCCTGTTGACATTGGTATGTCCTGTGTTAATTGATTGTGAACACATATTTTTAGGTGTGTGTTAGAATTTAGTTCCCTAATTATATTAACGATGTTGTCAGATAAGATGTCTTTTAAGATATGCAAGTCGTCCTGTAGTATAACTTTGCCCAAGGTTTTTGTGAGGTCAACAAAACACATAAATGCTGCTTTATCATACTTTATTGCTTTCTCAATCAGAAATTCTCTTTTTTTTTTAATTCAAAATAACGACGACTTCAACGGTCAACAAAGTACATAAATGCTGGTTTATTAAACTTTATTTATTTCTCTCTTATCTGTGTCAGAATAACGACGATATCATTTCTATGTCGTTTTTCGGAATCGCCTTAATAAGGCCTCGTCACCGCTTTTTGGGATTGTGTAACAATGTCATAAACATAGCGATAAATCAGGTGAAGACGAAAGATCTTGAAACATAAAAATGTGTTTTTTCGCAAAAGTTTCCAAACAAGTCCCAAAATTTCGTGAATCATGTAACTAGATATCCATCTTACAGACTTTGATTCATCTTCTAAAGCATCACGACCGTTCCGAAATCGCTTATGCCATTCGAACAAACGTGTACGGAATAAGCAAGCATCATCTTAAACTTTTTTCATGAATTCAAATATGTAAAAGTTTTACCGAGATGAAAGAAAATTTAATATTAACTCTTTGTCCCATCATGTTTGTGACGAGGTGACAAAATGAACTGTTACTTTAAGCGCTATAACTTGAGAATCTTGAGATAAGCATCTTTCAGATTATATATTGTTTCAACAGATGGCGATGGTAAAGTTCCGTTATTTTTCCAACATACTGTGTACATTTGTACATAACTTC
The DNA here is from genome assembly GCA_031761425.1 of Cosmopolites sordidus. Classification (NCBI taxonomy): domain Eukaryota; kingdom Metazoa; phylum Arthropoda; class Insecta; order Coleoptera; family Curculionidae; genus Cosmopolites; species Cosmopolites sordidus. The sequence continues at coordinate 1,881,560 of JARFXV010000210.1, read as the reverse complement.
ATTATGGAGTTCAAAAGAGTTGTGTGTGCCCTTATAATTTTCTGGTTTCTTTTTATCGCGCTTCTTGAATATTGGAATAGCAATGAGTCTTTTCCATTCGTTTGATATAATTTCTGTTTGAAGTATTTTATTGAGCAGTGATGATAACTTTTCAATTAAATCTTCCCCTCCGTATGTTATAAATCCATTGGGTAACTCGTCTAAACCAGAAGTTTTTCAATCCTTCAATTTTCTTTTGACTTTAAATGTCGCGTCAATGTTAATTGATATGCTTTTCGTTTCCTCCAGGTAACGTTCCCTGTCCAAGGCCATATTTTCTTCGGCCAATAGATTTTTAATATTGTTTTTTACTGATTATTTGTGTTTGCGTAATCATTCGTGACTTATTTTCGTCATCTTATTGTTTTCCAGTTAGTTAATTAAGAAGTAAAAAAGATAAAAATGTTAATAACAAGTGTTTTTTTTTCAGGTATGTATAGATAAGATTATTATATAAAAATGCCTGACCATTATATTATATTCATATTTTTTGTACAAAGTTTTACAAGTATCACTATAAAATGACATTAAACTACATCAGCAAAGCAATATTTCTTTGCTTTTTCGTATGTTTCACTTTAGGGGATGCTCGTGGGGGATTAGCTTACGATCCGCACAGCATATTTGAATGTCCCGATGGTTCATTGCTTGAGTGAGTATTAGTTTTTCAAATATTCGATGAAAATGTCATTTTATTTTGTTTGTTTTAATTATTTAGAGAACATCCTTCTTGTCATCTTAATGTGGATGAGGAGGCACACGTCTTTGAAACTTTAACGAAAACAGTAATGTGCCCAGATGAAGGAGTATTCAAACAGAAAATTGGATGTATTATAGTAAGTATTGTATATTATACAGGGGGTCAGAACTTTAAAATTGATATCTCTTCTTTGTACTTCATTGATACATTTCGCGTATCAACTTTAGAGATAATTTATTTGTGAAAACAACTAGATATCGAAAATTACTTGTGAAAACAACTAGATATCGAAAATTACTAATAATGATGCCGTTAAAGGTAACTAATAATAATTCATCTTCCAGGTTGAAGATCTTATAGAAAATAACAATGGCGGATATGCAACAATAACCAATGGTGGCTTGAATGAGTATTTCATAGCATTAAAATTGGAATCACAATGGTCAAAGGGAATTAAGTACCGTATTGAAGTTTATACTTTGTTAGATCAACCAACAACAGAAACAGCAATAGTTCCATAATCCTGATAATGAATATGTTAATCTATCAGTATATTAATGTCATTATTATAAATTGAAATATTCAATAAATATTTTAATAAATTATTTGTTCTGTTAATACCAATTAATTACCTTCTCTTATATATTTTTAACAGAAATTAAAGAGTACAAGTGCGCATAGGTATATTGCTTAGTTGCCAATTCAAGTACCAAGTTCAATATTTAAAAACACCTCCTCCCTTATAGCAATCCTGAGAAAATTCCTCTATGTTTCTGATAGAAATTTCAAAAGTTACATGAAATTGGATAATTTTTAATTTAAAATAAATATTTTTATCAGTAGAGCAGAAATGCAAAGAACTTTATATTCAACTGCCTAGTTTAGAAATGCAACCTGATAGAATTCTCAAAACTGAACAAACTATTTACAAAACTGAACTGAATTCTATCAGGCTCACAGAAGAGTGAAGAGGTATTTTAAAATACCTTTATATACTTGAGTAGGCAACTGAAGATACATCGCTTTTATATATCAGTTTTATATTTTTTTTAATTTTTATCAGGATCACAGAAGATCGAGGAGGTGGTTTTAAATGTCGAGTCTGATACTTGAGTAGGCAACTAAAAATACACCTCTTTACATTTCTGCTCTCCTAATACAAAGTTTGATTTTTCAAGCGAAACTATTCAGTTTTGTAAAAATTTTGAGATTTCTATCAGGATCACAGAAGGGCGAGGAGGTGTTTTAAATGACGAGCATGATGCCTTTGTAGGCAGCTGAAGGTACACCTCGTTGCATTTCTGATACAGGAGCGAGGCTTGATCTCCTGATACAGGAGCGGGGCGGTGTTTTACAAGTCAAGCTTGAGGCTTGAGTAGGCAGTTGAAAATAAACTTCTTTGCATTTCTGCTCTACTAATAAAAATATTTATTTTAAATTAAAAATTATCCAATTTCATGTAACTTTTGAAATTTTTATCAGAAACATAGAGGAATTTTCTCAGGATTGCTATAAGGGAGGAGGTGTTTTTAAATATTAAACTTGGTACTTGAATTGGCAACAAAGCAATATACCTATGCGCACTTGTATTCCTTAATTTCTGTTAAAAATATATAAGAGAAGCTAATTAATTGGTATCAAATAATTTACTAAAATATTTATTGAATATTTCAATTTATAATAATGACATTAATATATTGATAGATTAATATATTCATTATCAGGATTATGGGACTATTGCTGTTTCTGTTGTTGGTTGATCTAACAAAGTATAAACTTCAATACGGTACTTAATTCCCTTTGACCACTGTGATTTCAATTTTAATGCTACGAAATACTCATTCAAGCCACCATTGGTTATTGTTGCATATCCGCCATTGTTATTTTCTATAAGATCTTCAACCTGGAACATGAATTATTATTAGTTACCTTTAACGGCATCATTACTGGTAATTTTCGATATCTAGTTGTTTTCACAAATAAATTATCTCTAAAGTTGATACGCGAAATGTATCAATGAAGTACAAAGAAGAGATATCAATTTTAAAGTTCTGACCCCCTGTATAATATACAATACTTACTATAATACATCCAATTTTCTGTTTGAATACTCCTTCATCTGGGCACATTACTGTTTTCGTTAAAGTTTCAAAGACGTGTGCCTCCTCATCCACATTAAGATGACAAGAAGGATGTTCTCTAAATAATTAAAACAAACAAAAAAAATGACATTTTCATCGAATATTTGAAAAACTAATACTCACTCAAGCAATGAACCGTCGGGACATTCAAATATGCTGTGCGGATCGTGAGCTAATCCAACACGAGCATCCCCTAAAGTGAAACATACGAAAAAGCAAAGAAATATTGCTTTGCTGATGTAGTTTAATGTCATTTTATAGTGATACTTGTAAAACTTTGTACAAAAATTATGAATATAATATAATGGTCAGGCATTTTTATATAATAATCTTAAAAACACTTGTTATTAACATTTTTATCTTTTTTACTTTTTAATTAACTAACTGGAAAACAATAAGATGACGAAAATAAGTCACGAATGATTACGCAAACACAAATAATTAGTAAAAAACAATTAAAAATCTATTGGCCGAAGAAAATATGGCCTTGGACAGGGAACGTTACCTGGAGGAAACGAAAAGCATATCAATTAACATTGACGCGACATTTAAAGTCAAAAGAAAATTGAAGAATTGAAAAACTTCTGGTTTAGACGAGTTACCCAATGGATTTATAAATACGGAGGGGAAGATTTAATTGAAAAGTTATCATCACTGCTCTATAAAATACTTCAAACAGAAATTATATCAAACGAATGGAAAAGACTCATTGCTATTCCAATATTCAAGAAGCGCGATAAAAAGAAACCAGAAAATTATAAGGGCACACACAACTCTTTTGAACTCCATAATGAAGTTATGTACAAATGTACACAGTATGTTGGAAAAATAACGGAACTTTACCATCGCCATCTGTTGAAACAATATATAATCTGAAAGATGTTTATCTCAAGATTCTCAAGTTATAGCGCTTAAAGTAACAGTTCATTTTGTCACCTCGTCACAAACACGATGGGACAAAGAGTTAATATTAAATTTCCTTTCATCTCGGTAAAACTTTTACATATTTGAATTCATGAAAAAAGTTTAAGGTGATGCTCGCTTATTCCGTACACGTTTGTTCGAATGGCATAAGATGGCATAAGTGATTTCGGAACGGTCGTGATGTTTTAGAAGATGAACCAAAGCCAGACCGGTCAAAAATATAAAAAGCCGAATGTGTTGGTGAAAAAAGTGCGTGAAATGATCGCCAACAATGCGAATTCCACTGTAAGATGGATATCTAGTTACATGATTCACGAAATTTTGGGACTTGTTTGGAAACTTTTGCGAAAAAACACATCTTTATGTTTCAAGATCTTTCGTCTTCACCTGATTTATCGCTATGTTTATGACATTGTTACACAATCCCAAAAAGCGGTGACGAGGCCTTATTAAGGCGATTCCGAAAAACGACATAGAAATGATATCGTCGTTATTCTGAGACAGATAAGAGAGAAATCAATAAAGTTTAATAAACCAGCATTTATGTACTTTGTTGACCTCACAAAAACCTTGGACAAGGTTATACTACAGGACGACTTGCATATCTTAAAAGACATCTTATCTGACAACATCGTTAATATAATTAGGGAACTAAATTCTAACACACACCTAAAAATATGTGTTCACAATCAACTAACACTGGACATACCAATGTCAACAGGCATCAGGCAGGAAGATTCACTTAGTTAGTCTCATGATATTCGATCTGATTATGGATAAGAATTATCCTGCCAACTCTGCTCCAGGCTACCAACTCACCACTTTGAATGACAGAAAAAGAAATAATGACATTAGACGAGAATATCACATACAATATTAGTAATTCAGATTTTTGAAACAAGAAATTTCATTTTAGCAAAAATATTGAGATTTCTATCAGGGTCACAAAAGAGCGAAGAGGTGTTTTAAAAGTAGAGCTTGATACTTGAGTAAGGAACTGAAGATACATCTCTTTGCATTTCTGCTCTCCTGATACAAAGTTTGTTTTTTTTTTAAGCGAAAATGTTCAGTTTTGTAAACATTTTTAGATTTGTATCAGGATCACGGAAGAACGAGCAGGAATTTTAAAAGTAGAGCCTGATACTTGAGTAGGCAACTGAAGATATACACCTCTTTACATTTCTGATCTCCTGATACAAAGTTTGATTTTTTAAACAAAAATCTTCATTTTAGTAAAAATATTGAGATTTCTATCAGGATCATAAAAGAGCAAAGAGGTGTTTTAAAAGTTCAGCCTGATACTCGAGTAGGTAACTGAAGATACACCTCTGTACATTTCTGCTCTCCTGATACAATGTTTGATTTTTCAAGTGAAAATGTTCAATTCTGTAAACATTTTGGGATAACAGATACACATTTGAATTAATGAAAAAAGTTTAGAATGATGCCTGCTTATTCCGTACACGTGTGTTCGAGTGCGAAAAAAGTGCGTGAAATGATCGCCAACGTTGCGATTTCCACTGTAAGATGGATAGCAAATTACATGATTCACGAAATTTTGGGACTTGTTTGAGAACTTTTGCGAAAAAATATATCTTTATGCTTCTTACGAAATATTTAAATAAACGGAAAGTGCGTGATTTGTTCCTCATAGGACCGTCGCTGTTTGTAAATTTTTTCCAAAAAATTTCTTTATGCTTCAAGATTCTACGTCTTCGCCTTATTTATCTCCATGTGACTATTTCCTAATTCCGAAAATCAAACTGGCCACGAAAGGAACGTTTTATGACATTGTTACACAATCCCAAAAAACGGTGACCAGGCCTTATTAAGGCGATTCCGAAAAACGACATAGAAATGATGTCGTCGTTATTCTGAGACAGATAAGAGAGAAATCAATAAAGTTTAATAAAGCAGCATTTATGTACTTTGTTGACCTCACAATAACCTTGGACAAAGTTATGCTACACGACGTCTTGCATATCTTCAAAGACAAAGGGGTATCTGATAACATCGTTAATATAATTAGGGAACTAAATTCTAACACACACCTCAAAAAATGTGTTCACAATCGACTAATACAGGAAATCAGGCAAGGATATTCACGGAGTCCAATGCTATTCGATCTGAATATGGATAAAGTAATTAACCCTGTAAATAATTCTGCGCCAGGCTACCAACTTGCTACTATCTATGACAAAAAAAGAAATAGTGACTTAAGACGAGAAAATCACATAAAGGACCAATGTCCTGTAACAATTCAAATGGGGACGAAAATGCAGACGAGTCTGGAATGAATTAGCTGACGGAATGGTATCTAACAGACTGGCAAACCACACTCACGAAAACCCTTAGGAAGAGCTTTGGCGGCTCTGGATAAGGTTTTAACATCTATTCTACATGGGTCTATCTACATCTATTATCTAAACTCGAAGAAATTTATCACTAAACACCAAATCACTTTTTTTTTTAACTTCTCGACGCACGTTTCGCTAAACATGTTAGCATCATCAGGCGATGATTTAATCTAATTCTAAAACTAAACTATGTTCTCTTTACATGATAACTCTACCTAATGAAGCGTGTAAAAATCATGAACCATGAAGTTTACTGAGCCTTACAATAATAATTGAAAAAGTTGACTGTACAGAATAGGTATTTTATCGCGGTTTATGATTATCTTACATTTTTCTATTTCAATGCTTTGATATCCATCCAAAGCCCTATTGTTATTTACACTTTTTACGAGTCTTAAATTTCTAATATCTATATTGTGGTCAGGTTCGATTGCATGTTGGGCAACACAAGATTTTTCTTTTCTCCCATATCTAATGTGGGCAATGTGTTCTTTAAATCTCGTTAATATTAATCTTTTTGTTTGCCCAATATACCTTCGATCACAATTTTGACAACTAATTTCGTAAATCCCCGACTTTTCTTGTTGATCTACTTTATCCTTTGGATTACCCAGGACTTTTTTTAATTTATTATATGGTTTGTCACACTCTTACGTCCACTTTTTTCAAAATTTTGTCTAGCCCTTATGTTAATTGGGCATCAAACGGTATTACCATGAATTTACTTTTGTTCTGATTCTTTTGAAAAGTCGAAGATTCCTTCAATAGTTTTCTAAACTTATTTTTTCTAATTAATTTATCTACAATGTTCTTATTATAACCGTTCACTTCGTACACCTCCCTAATTCATTTTAATTCTTTGTTATAATTACCCTTGTTAAAATTGATTAATCTATTTACCATAAAATTTAAACTAGCCATCTTGTTTTCGACGTTATGATTTGAATCATTAGGAATGTATTTCGAAGTGGTGATACTATGTTTTGGGATTTACTATTTACTTTCTTAATAAAATCATTCGTTTTAATTTTTTAAATCGAAAACTGCAAAAACGTCGTCAACATATCTTAATAATATCTTCGGAAAGTAACTTAATTCATCTTTCGTCTCGGATTCAAATTTACTCATGAATAAGTTGGCTAAGAACAGCGACAGATGATTGCCCATTGCCGTTAATTCTTGTTCGTAAAACCTGTTATTAAGCTGAAAACAATTTTGCTTCATACATAATCTCGGAGAGCTACTCAGAAACAATCTTGTTATTAAAACCAATTAACTGGAGTAATTCCCTCAGATACTTCAAGGTATATAGAACCGGGACACCGGGAAACAACAATGATACGTCAAAGGAAACCAAGACATCACCTTCCTGTAGATGTGTGTTTTTGACTTTATGAATTTTGTTGAATTTATCACAGAACAGGAAGGTAGTTGTTTTGGTAGATTTTCAAATTCCTTTGTTCACCATTTTGCTAAGTTGTATGTTGGAGAATCAATAGCTGGTATAATTTGTCTCATTGATTTTCCTGGTTTGTGAATTTTTGGTAGAGCATACAATCTTGGCTCTTTTAGATTCGAAATATGTAGTTTGCTTATCAGAGAAGGAGAAATAAGGATGTTGCAAGATTTCAATGTATCTCTGACTTTCTTAACCATTTTTGACAATGGGTTCCTAGGTAATCGTTTATATGATCGTCTTGGATTAACTTTTCAACGAGTTCAAAGTAATCAGATTTGTCCATTACTACAACCTTATTTCCTTTATCTGCTTTTAAATAAAAACAATCCTTCTTTCGCAGACCCTTGACAGTCTTAGAAATATTTGGCATATTTTGATTTTTATTTGAAATATTTTTTGTAATTTTGCCTTTACATGACTCTCTGATGAAAGCTTTTGAGGACTCCGGTAAGTTTTTAATACTAGTTTAATACCATATCCTCCAAAAGAGGTATTTATCATGGTCAGTTTTTCAAAAAAAAACTGATTTGTTTTTTAGTGGTAAATCTCTTTGAGTTTAGTGTTTTACACTGAAATTTCTAATAGAAGAAATGATCTACTATCTACATGAATCAACATCTAAAGAAGAAATAATTAGAAAAAACAGGCCCCTGGCTTATAAAAAAAGTAGAAAATTAATTGACCGAAACTTGCTAATTATAGTGAAATATTTTTTTATTTGGAATTTATACATATATAAACATCTTGGAACAATAGAAATATAAATTCATTGATGTTGTTTAATCTGCCATATTATTATATTGAGGATTAATATATTATCAGGATTATGGTGCCGCTGCGGATACTGCTGTTGTTGTCTCTACCAAGTTATAAACTTCAATGTGGTATTTGAGTCCCTTTCCCCATTGTGATTTCAACCTGATTGTTACGTAGAACTGATCCAGGCCACCACTTGCTATTGTTGCATATCCGCCATTATCATTTTCTGAAAGATCTTTCACCTGGAACACGAATTAACAATAGTTTTGTTACACGGCATCACCATCAGATAATAATTTTCGATTTCCAGTTGTTTTCGCAAATAAATTGCCTTTGAAGTTGATATGTTATATATTCAAATGATGTATAGTGAAGGAGCCAATATTGTGTTCACGGTGCAGGGACGATGTTTTTGGATGAAGCCAAATTATGCTTTATTTGTATTGGTACTGTCGTCAGTTTTCGGGCTGTGAAATGTTTGGACGTTCTCTTGGTTACAGATAGCAATGTTGAGTGGTTTGATATAATGATGCTATTGAAGCTTTAAAATACGAGTTTCTAAACACGGCTTGTCTCTAGTTAACTTGACACGCTTCTAATGGTAAATTTATTAGTTCTTAAAAATATCAAGCCCCTGTAATTAAAAGTTTTCTAATAAGAGTACACCTTAGGAGACCTTTGAAGAAGTAACTGTTGAGCCAGATCACCATGTAAAGATACACGATACACATATTGGGCTTAAGAACAATTGGGGCACTTCTAGCCCACTTCTAGCATAATGAATTTATGATCAACATAATTGTAGGATTTGGACCGACGAAAATCCTCAAGCGATTCAGGAGTTACTTCTTCATCATTAGAAAGTCACTGTCTGGTGAGGTTTTGAGGCTAATGGACTTATTTTTTTAAGATGATGATGGAAATCGTGCTATTATTAACCGTGAACGCTATAGGAATATGCTAACTTTGGTCTGAGTTAATAAATCTGGATATAAACAATGTTTTCTATAATAAGAATCAGATCACACATAATGTGAATTAATAAGAAGTATAAGATCAAGATCACACATCTCGCTAGACAATCGATTTATTGCAAGGAAAGATACCTGGGCGAGTTATTTTGTGATATGGTAATGTTAACTGGCCATCAAGATCGTGCGATCTCACGCCCTTCGATTATATTTTGAGGGTTTATGTTAGATCTCTGGTTTACAGAAATAAGATTGACTGGCGTTTGCTGATGATCTAGCAATTTTGGCTCAAGATATATTAACGGCACAAAAACAAATTGAAATCCTAAAAGAAACCGCAGAAAAGGTAGGACTCCAAATTTCCTTTGAAAAGACACAATACATGACCCGCACCAGACTAAGAACACCATTTCTAAAAACCAAATATGGTAGCATCAGACGAGTTTCTCAGTTCAAATATTTGGGTGAAATAATCATGGAAAATGGGTTGGAAAAAGCTGCCAATAAGGGTAGATGTCAAAAAATGGAAACGACATTGAGACTTACACAAAATATTTACAACAAAAAATGCATATCTACAAACACAAAATTGAGACATTACAACACAGTCATTAAACCAGAATGTCTATATGGGACAGAAACGCTCATTTTGAATAGAAAGAGACAGACATCGAGGACATTGAAAAGAAGGAAAGAAAAATCAAAAGAAAAATCTTAGGCCCCAAACAAATAAATAGCACAATATACCGACTTCAAGAAAACCAAGAAATCAAATACAGATATACATAGCGATATGAGAAAAAGAAGACTTAAATTTTACGGACACATAAAAGGGATGAATCCGAGTAGGCTAACTAGACAAATAGTCGAATTTTATGATAATAGGAGTAGAGCTAAAGTAGAAAAAATTAAATGGATTGCTGCAATTAAAGAGGATCTAAGATCAGCAAAGTGAAATTCAGGATAGAGGCTGTTTCAGACACAAGGTTAACGTTTGGGAGGTTGGCCAGAGGGAAAAATGTAGGAAAACTGGAACAACTTGGTCTGACGAAAGGAAAAAAAGCTCACAGCGAAAGAATGAAATTAGTATGGACGCAAAGGAAGGCTAACGACAACAAACGCCTCTAATTGTACTTCGCGTGGTCCACCAGGGCCCATACGTGAATAATAATAATAAATAATATATATATATATATATATATATATATATATATATATATATATATATATATATATATATATATATATATATATATATATATATGTATGTTATTGGGCCTCCTTTAAAGCCCAAACTTTGGAAATAGAACATGATAGAAAACTGCCATTTTTGGATCACTTTATCACAAGGAAACTTTCTGGAACCCTCGGATACACAGTGTATAGAAAACCAACTGACACCGATCGATACCTCAACGCTAAATCCTATCATCATCTTTCTCAAATCCAAGCAGTAGCAGTAGTAACACCTTGATTTCCAGATCCTTCCGAATGACACTATCAGATACATGAAGCGAAGAACTACCAAAAATTTCCACAGCCCTTAGACAAAATGGATATTTAAAAAATTGTATCAAGAAGGCCATTTGACGTCAGATAATCCAAACACGAAGAATAACAGAGAATCATGAACCAAATAAACTAAAGGTCCTGCTACCATACGTAAAAGGAATCACAGATAGGATAGGCAGACTACTAAGGAAACATAAGATCAGAACAGCCTACAAGCCGCACAAAACTGTCACAAACATCCTAAAAAAAGGTCCAAGGACAATGTTAGACAGGAAAATCATGGGGTGTATAGGATATCTTGTTCCGACTGCAACAGAACATACATAGGACAAACAAACAGACGAATATCGGCCAGAATACGAAAACATAAAAATTATAAACAAACAACTTAAAAAACAAACAAACCATTTCCGCTCTGTTCCAGCACCATCTACAAACAGGACGGAGAATCAATTTTGAAGAAGCCAAAGAAATAGCGAATATTGAAAACTACAAGGTTCGAACAATCAGAGATTTCAAATTCAGAGGATTCAAAGATCCGGATTCCTAAGCCGATTCTTGGATCCCACTGAATCTTTTCTCGTATTGCCATTTCTATAAATTAATTGCATAGTTAGATAAACAAATACTTTACTTGGCAGTAGTATATAGCATAACATTTTAATTTCTGAGAATATCAACATGCCCGTATATGAATTATTTTGCGTATGAATTATTAAAAGGCTTCGGTATATCATTGACATCAAAAAGCAATAATTCACACTCTCATATTGAAAAATTTGGAAAACAAAATAATAAATGTAAAAAGTTCCAAAAACCCTACGTCAGCAGCTATTAATGAAATAGAAAAATATTTAAATGAGCCCTTAATCGATCGACACGAGGACCCCTTAATACGGTGGTGTCAAAGAAAAAAATATTTATCCAAGACTATATGAATTTGTTCAAAAAAGGCTCTGTCTTATGCCTACTTCAGTGCCATGTGAAAGAATTTTCAATAAAACTGGTCAAATTGTGACAGAAAAAAGAAGTCGACTGAAAACTAAAAAGATAAATGAAATCATATTTTTACATGTAAATATGTACTTGTTTAAAAATTTTAATTTTTAAAAATTAATTTTAAAATTTGATATACTTATTGTGATGTGTCTTATTTGATGTTGAACTTTATTATATATATTTTGTGAAATCCATGTGAGCCATACGCTAAGTTAATAATCGGCTCTTTTAAAAGATGCGAATCTGGGAGTTGGATCAGATCCGATCCGGACATCTCTAGTCGAAGTAGATCGACACCCGAATGATTTAGAAACATTATTATATATATATATAATATATAACAAATCAATTTTAGTTATACCAATTTGGTTTTTTATACTCTTGAACTACTTTTGGTTATATATATATATATATATATATATATATATATATATATATATATATATATATATATATAAAACCAAAAGTAGTTCAAGAGTATAAAAATATACTAATATATGGTATATATATATATATATATATATATATATATATATATATATATATATATATATATATATATATATATATATATATATATATATATATATATATATATATATATATATAAAAACCAAAAGTAGTTCAAGAGTATAAAAAACCAAATTGGTATAACTAAAATTGATTATTAATCGTATTATTTGATTGATAATCGTTAGAATATGAAAAATCTTCGGAAAATTGTCAATTTTTCTAAAAAAAAAACGAAAAATTTCATCAAACTTGACATCTGAAAATGTGTTTGTATTTTCTTCTAAAAAGTACATCAAAAACAGAAAATTAAAAAAAAAAACGTCCCATTTTGTCAGTTTTTGAAGAAGTTATGGGTATTCGAAAAAAAGAACAACTTTTTTGAAAAATTCGTAACGGTCGGGTAAAAAAAAATTGTAAGAAACGGTTTTAATGGAGTAGATAAAAAATAAAAAAAACAGTATTTGATCAATGGCACACGGCCTGGCTGGGTCATTCCATGCAAAATCGATCAAAAGTGGTCGATTTTGCATGGAATGTTTCCAAGTACGTTTTAACTATTTTCGTAGCATGGTATTCACATAGCATGGTAGCATGGCCGAGCATTGTCATGCTGCAAAATCAGTTTACCGTATCTTTCGCTGCTCGGCTCAAACGCATTAATTACGTTCTATAACGATCCCCTGTGATTGTTCCAGACGGTTTTAATAGCTCATAATACACTACACCGAGCTGGTCCCACCAAATATAGAGCATGACCTTGGAACCGAGAATATATGGTTTGGTCGTCGGCGTGGAAGCGTGGCCGGGATAGCCCCATGATTTTCGACGCTTGGGGTTATCGTTATAAGTTCATTTTTTCGTCCCCAGTCACAATGCGATGCAGAAATCCTTTCTTTTTTGCCTTTCAAGCAACTATTCACAAGTAAACTAACGGCGTTTAACCTCTCTCGGTTTCAACTCGTATGACACCCAATATCCTTGCTTCTCGGTCATTCCCAGGTCTTTGAGACGTGTTGAAATTGCTCGTTAAGTCTTCTCTACTATTTCTCTACTGTAAACTATGTAGGATATATCTAGACCTGTATTTGACCGAGAAATCCAAAGTTGACGGATAAGCTGGAGCCATGAATTGAGATCACTAATAGAACAGAACATTATAGAGTCTATAAAACACCAAAGGATAAAATGGACATATCTGAAGGGTGTTCAAAGACCGTGTTACGAAGAAATCGCTCAAAAGAAAGGGCAAGGTTGAAGTTAATTGAGGTTGAAGAAATTCATGTACGAAACTGGAAGAAAAGAGAGGGATTGAAGGCAGTTGTAAGGAAGGGCAAGGCTCTCCATGGGTCACAGAGCTGCGTGTGTATTGTGAGGTAATGAAATATTGTCTAAGATAACTAAAAACGTTGAATGTGTTAAATGCGCAGACGAATATGGATGGTTTGGTTTAGAACATTTACAAAACAAAGTTTTGTTATGCGCCAAAGAAAGTAAAAATGTTTCTATCTGCATAAAAGATCACGGCTACTATTTTCCGGAATTATCATTATAGGGTGCTCAAAGACTACCCGGCAAATCACAAGGCAGTAACTACTTTGCTTCTCTACTAAAACATTTGAAAGGTCCTATATAGACTAAAAGTCTACTTCTGCCTGTACAGTGAAAACATTTTCAGATTGATTTAAATAATATACTGTATAATTTATTAGCTGTTTTATAACAAGTCTTACGAAATCTCGAAATACAATGCTGGACAAAAATATTGCATATTTGTTATAAGGGCTGTTTTTCAATTTTGACTTAACATCTGTGTAATTTTTTAAACTAAGTTTGTTATTTTAAAGTGTCCTGTGCAAATAAGTGTTGTTTAACACTTTTCTGGAATCTAAAAATGTTTACATCGCACTTCAAAAAAGAATTATCATTACTGTACGATTATGCCTACATCTGATAGTAGGCATTGACGATCCATAACGTTGCTATTTTGTTTTACTTTGTTATTAGACTGACATTGCTAGTGCATTATTTTGTGTCGGTTCTGTGTTTTCATTTTGTAAAGGAACATCTAAATGAATTAGCTGTTATTAAAATTGTTACTTTAGCAAATGAGGGATGCAGAGAAGAGCATATTGCACTAATGCTGGGAATACATCAATTGACGGTCTCTCGTGCAGTAAAACGATACGAGGAAACAGGGGAGTACAGATGGTGACGTGGACAAGGAAGTAAACGGTGCACGACGTAAAGGGATGATCGCTATTTACAACTTCAGTTACTAAATCGCATATTCTTAGCTCCGCATCTAAAAAATGAACTGCTGAATGCAAGGCAAGTTAATGTTAATACAAAAACAGTAAGAAAAAGTCCAAAGGAAGTTGGTTTAAATCCAAAACGTCCTGCCAAAGTCCCCCGGCTTTCCTCACATCGCAAAACGGCCCGGTTACAATTTGCACGAGACCATGCTGATTGCGATGAACGTGAATAAAGCAAAGTTCTTTTTCCAATGAGACATAAATACAATTGTGGAAGCCTGATGGAAAGCTGACGAACGATATGCTGCGTGTAATCTCATGCCAACCGTAAGCTTCGGTGAGACATCAGTTGGGAAAATCGAACGGCGCTAGCTGAGGTGAATGTAAGAATGAATACACACTGGTACATCCGCAACATCATTAAAGAAGATATTCTACCATATGGTGGCTTTATTGCGTATGGCAAATTTGTGCTAATGCACATTATGCTCGCGCACATACAAAAACAGTGTTCCAGTACCTCAAGGAAGTTGAGATTGCGTCGTTTGGCTGGCCACCCTTAAGTCCCGATTTAAATCACATCGACGCTCTATGGAATATTCTAAAACGCCATATACCAGCTCAAAATTCAGCTACTAATTCAATTGCAGCATTACGAATCGCCGTTCAGGAAGAATAGAATCAAATTCCGCAAAGAGATCTTAAGAGATCTTCTGCTAAGCATGCCCAAAAAGATGCAAGCTGTAATTAAAGCTAGAGAAAGAAACACCCAATACCGATACATCTCCATGTTCGCTAAAAAATAATGTTAAATTGCCAGTTTTGTTGTTTCAATTAAATGTTGTAACAACAAATACAATCTGTTTCATTCCATCAACCACGAGTATGTTCTAACGCTACCATATGTAAAGAAAACGGTATTACTATACATAGGACACTTCAAAATAACAGTCTTATTAATAAAGATTATAAAAATGTTACGGACAATTTTAAAACAGAACTTAGAAAAATAGAAAAACAGTGTTCCAGTACCTAGAGGAAGTTGAGATTGCGTCGTTTGGCTGACCACCCTTAAGTTCCGATTTAAATCACATCGAGTATCTATGGAATATTCTAAAACGTCATATACCAGCTCAAAATTCAGCTACAAATTCAATTGCAGCATTACGAATCGCCGTTCAGGAAGAATAGAATCAAATTCCGCAAAGAGATCTTCTGCTAAGCATGCCCAAAAAGATGCAAGATGTAATTAAAGCTAGAGAAGGAAACACCCAATACCGATACATCTCCATGTTAGCTAAAAAATAATGTTAAATTGCCAGTTTTGTTTTTTCAATTAAATGTTGTAACAACAAATACAATCTGTTTCATTCCATCAACCACGAGTATGTTCTAACGCTACCATATGTAAAGAAAACGGTATTACAGTACATAGGACTCTTCAAAATAACAGTTAATAAAAATTATAGAAATGTTGCGGGAAAATTTAAAATAGAACTTAGAAAAAATATGCAATATTTTTGTCCAGCAATGTATATCAATATTCGGAAAACCGATAAAAAGTACAGTATAACGAATAAATTCGACATATATACACGCCGTCTAATATCAACTTACTATAATACATCCAATTTTGTGTCTGTTTACATTTGATTCTGGACATTCTACTGTTTTTGTTATGGTGGCAAAGAACTGTGCTCCCTCATTCACATTAACATTACACAAAGGTGCTACTCTATATAAACAAAAACAAACAAAAAATGATAAGTTTATTTAATATTTCAAAAACTAATACTCACTCGACCGAAGTAGGGTCAGGACATTGATATATGCTGTGAGGATCTTCAGCTAATCCCTCAGGAGCATCTCCTAAAGCAAAACCTACGAAAAAGCAAAACAATATTGCTTTGCAGATGTGGTTCGATGCCATTTTGAAGTGGTACTTTTAAAAATTTGTACAGTATCTATGAATATAATAGGATGATCCGACAGTTTTATATAAAAACCTTATCTGTGCATACCGTTAAAAAAAACACTTGATCTTCTGGCGTCTTGACTAATAAACTGAAACGTCTCAATTACAGTGAAATATTTTTCTATTCGGATTTTTTACATATACAGTGTGTCCAGGATAAGGACTTAAATCCCCTTAAAATTTTTATATCTTGACCGATTTTCATAAACTTTCTTTGTTGGATAGATCTCGGAAAACGGCATTAAGAAAGTGTATCACATGTTTTTTTTGCTAATATCATGGCCAACTGCGTCAACTTTCTTCTTTCAACGGATTCTTAACCAGCACCACCTTAAACAAAAATGTACAAATTTTTATGGTTCTAAATTACTGGGTGTCCTTGATTTTATTTTATGATATTTTTATAATAATAATTAATATTTTTTACAAAAAACTTCCTTTATTTACAGGTCGATCTAAACTGGCATTATTAAATTTTAATTTTTTAAGTACTTTTTTTTTGTTTCTATTAATCACTTTTCAATACGTCGTCGGGTATTGTTCACCACTTTTCTAAATTGTTGTTTGGTTATGCTACGGCAAGCCTGACTAATACGTTCACAAAGATCGTCTCGAGTTTGGAACCTCGAAACATAAACCTTCTTTTAATTGTCCCCAGAGAAAAAAATCAAGGAGCGTTAGGTCCGGGATCTCGGCGGCCAATTAATTACAGGACTGTTTCGTCCAATCCAACGATTTGGAAAATTATTATTTAACCAGTTTCTTACGTTAATTGCATGATGAATGGGCGCCCCGTCAAATTGTAAGTGTAAATTGTATCGATTATTAAGAGGTAACACATAAATTTCATCATCAAACTGATTTTGTAAAAATCTAAGAAATCTAGCTGCATTCAAATTTCCATAAAAAAAATATGGTCCAATAATAATGTCATTTAAAATACCACACCAAACGTTCACCTTAGTAGAATATTGTATCTTACATTGTATCACCCAATGTGGGTTTTCTCGATCTAATATGTTGTGATGATACGATACCATTTGTCGTAAATGTAGCTTCATCTGTGTATAAAATATTTTTAGAAATGTAGGCCTTGTAACTATAAACAATATTCAATTCTTTCAGTGTTACCAACTTCAAGTGTTTGAAGAAATTTTGGCTTAAAAGTTTTCCTGTTATTTTTCTTCAAGCATAACCAGATCGTGCTTTTGGGGATATTTAAAATTCTACTAGCGTCCCTAATGCTTGAGGGTGGATTTTCATTAAAATAATCAAGAACTACTAAACTTGAAGAGATTTACCACTAAACACCAAATCACTTTTTTTGAACTGCTCGACGCACGTTTCGCTAACCATGTTAGCATCATCAGGAGATGATTTGATCTCCTGCAATGTAATGGCACACCACATTTTACACAACTCTCCCAAAAAAAGGAAAAGACCAAAAAAGATACCGAACTCCTCTTTAATTCTATGTCGGATAATAGACATTCCATTATCGGTTCAGAAAGGGATAATGTTGCCCCGTAACTCACCATTTTGCTCAAGAAAGATCTATGTGCTCATAGCTTACATATTTTCTTTAAATCTGCTTTTAAGAAAGAGGGGCTTAGATAGTATTACGATAATCGTTTGGACCATAAAGTGTTTAGTCATTCTAGAAATTCGTGGACATATTTATAATGAAATTAATATCTCGAAAGTTCCTGAAATATGCGTGACTTCTACCACAAAACAATAGTGCTAATCGTGATCCTTAGTGAGAATAAACTAAATCTCAGGAAAAATTAATTTCAATCTTCCCAGATTAAAGAATCTCCTGATGATGCTAACATGGTTAGCGAAACGTGCGTCGAGCAGTTCAAAAAAAGTGGTTTGGTGTTTAGTGGTAAATCTCTTCAAGTTTAGTATTTCACACCCAAGGTTCCAATAGAAGAATTAATCAAGAACTAACTGAATTGCTCGAAATTCACGAGAACGATGCTGATTAGGAAGTTTATTAACAGTTCCGTTTCGAAAGTTCGCGTACCATCACCAACTGATCTTATAATTTCTACTTTTTCTTCTAAAGAATAAATTATTATTGCCGTTTGAAATCACTATAACACAAATCAATCAGAAAGTACATGTAATTATTAGACAAAATTATAATATATAAGTATCACAAATATCTGGGACACCCAGTAATTTACAACCATAAAAAATCGGTACGGTTTAGTTTAAGGTGGTGCTGGTCAAGAATCCGTTGTTAGATTTTCTCTAAAAAAAATCCTAATAGTACTTCTCGAAAATGGGAGCTATAAAAGTTGACGCAGTTGGCCATGATATTAGCAAAAAAAAACATGTGATACACTTTCTTAATGCCGTTTTCCGAGATCTATCCAACAAAGGAAAGTTTATGAAAATCGGTCCATAAACAAAAAATTTAAGGGGATGGTAAATCCTGGACACATTGTGTAATTATAATCGAACAATAAAAATATCAACAGAAACTTTATTTAATTCTATAAATCACGTGATTAATTATTTATGTGGCATTAACAGTTTACCTTCTAAAAACAAGACTTCTTTCCAGGGGTGGATCAATTTTTATGAAGAAACCACAAAGCTCATTTGCCATTCGTAAACCTTCACTCAGTTTGTTTAAGTTTAATGTCACCATTTCAGTACTCATTGAAGCTTCTTCTTCAATAGAATGGGGTATAAGCAAATGCTTATGCCCCAATGGAGGAAATCTCCAAGTCAGTTTCAGTCAATTCTTATCTGTTCGAAACCATCTGGTCCTATGTCGTTCGCAACTTGAGCAATGTTTTCAGTTAATGTTGGGATTTATATGACCGACAGTTTGATCAAGCCACAGTTTTTTCCAGCATGATTTCGATGTGTATGGCTTCAGCTCTTATAATTATTCTTTTATGTTAACAATGGACTTTGCTATGTCAAAATTTTTCCATCATTGCATAACATTAATATCAGGATCACATTCCATGTTATCCAGTATGATCTTAAGGTTTATCTAATGTAACAAAGTTTGGTTTGGTTTTTTTGGAGTAAGGCCGTCGTGTTAGAAGGCAAAAATATCACCTTTATATTTAGACTCCTAGCTTCAAACTCAAGAGGGTGACCTGGAGTATTGTCCAAAATTAGAACTTCCTTGAAATATAAATTATTTTGCTTCAAATAAGTTTCAACTTCAGGAACAAAACAATTCCGGAACCGGTCACAAAAATGACACTTGTAACGCACGCTTTCTTGTTTGAACGCCAAAACACTGGTAAGTTGTCCTTGTTTTGAATTTTCAAAACACGAGGATTTAGGGGTCTGTAAAGCATAAGCGGTTTAATTAAACAATCTTCTGATGCAGTGTAACTCTACATTTTGATGATTTGCAATCAGAAGCGGACTTTTCTATTTTTGTATATAATAGTTTAATAATGTATACGCCCCATTATGGGTATTATCACATATGAGGTAATCTGAGGTGTCTCGATTTCAAAATAAGTCGATTTGAGATCCTAGTACCATCAAATTATTTGTGACATCCACTTTTCTCAACATTTAGTTCTCACTTAATTGTACTAAGTTTTTAAATGATACACCTGTAGCTTTTTAATGTTTCAAACGTTACGTCATAAACGTGAAGTCATACGCTGCCAAAATTAATCAATTTTCAGTCACGATATGCAATTAGAAATTCATTACAATTTATACAAAAAAAACTAAAGACATTACTAAAAACAGCAATCCTAGTTTATTTTCGATATAACGATGAAACTTATCAACAAAAGCACGGTCTTCCAATGGGCTCACCTACAACCTTTGTTATCTGAGATTTTTATGGTTGATTTCGAAAAAAACTAAAGACATTACTAGTTTATTTCTAGTTTATTTTCAAAATAACAATGAAACTTATCAACAAAAGAAAATGAATGAAAGAAAATGTTATTTTTGTTATTTTGAATTCTAAAAATCCATCAATCAGCAATATATCACATTGGCACAGATATGTGGACGATGTTTTTTGCATTTGGAATGGCACGGAAAGAAATTTACAGACGTTTTTAGGCCATTTGAATTGTAATCAAAAACTATTCGGTCAAGAACTATTACTTTCTCACGCTAACTTAAAGCAAAACGGAGGACGTTCTATCCACATAAAACTAACAGTGAGTCTATTTTTGTCGGGCAGTATAAATCCCACGAAAAAGGAACGAAGAAAAGTTTAGTCATCGAGTCGACAATTGAGTACTGAGGCAGTGCTCAGTACCACGGTAACCCTCATTGCCCCGAAAGGACGGGAGGTATTCTGGATGCTTCGATAGAAATAACTGAAAAATCAGAAAATCAGTTATTGCTACGGGTTGCATTACAACTGGGCTTAAGGGATAGACTAGGGCGCCTCGGGATCGTCAAACCCGTAACCTGGAGAGACCAGGTCCCCTGAGGGAGCTAAAATTACGCTTCTAGGCACAAATTTGATGGTTAGGTAACCAAATACGTGTTCGCGTCATCAAATGACAATAGAATTCATTATCTTAATTGTAATAAATAAAAAAATTATTTACGAAATAATTTATTAAATATTTGTATCAACGTTTATGATATTAACAGATTGATTAACTAATATATTCATTGTTAGGATTATGGAGCTTGAGCGGATACTGTTTTTTAATCTTTGTGGACATAAACTTCAATATGATCTTTAAGTCCTTTTCCCCATTGTGATTTCAGTCTGATTGTTGTATAGTACTGCTCCAAGCCACCACTGATTATTGTTGCCTATCCGCCATTGTCATTTTCAACAAGATCTTTCATCTGGAACACTAATTAATATTTTTTTTTCCTTTATTTGTGTTTTTCGCCACTATCTAAAACTCAAAAAGTATCAGAAATACCTGTTCTTATTTAAAGAAATAGTCACTGGGTAAAAACAAAAAACCAAACGGAGACAAATTTCTCAGTGATTCTTTTTTGTAATAAATTTGCCTAACGAACAAAATTTTAAAGATATAAAAATGTTATAAAAAAATTTACAAACTTTTAACGTTAACGTTTCGGAGGGTACTCTCCCCCCGTCAAAACTGAACTAAAAAATAAATTATATTAATTTGTAATATATAATGTAACGAGTGAAAGTAAATATATTTTTTTGTATATGTCAACGATACTTACATTGACAACAATAGATTTTCATGACAGTGACATACCACCAATATATATATATATATATATATATATATATATATATATATATATATATATATATATATATATATATATATATATATATATATATATAGATAGGTAATGTTTATTGTACTGATTGTGTATTCAAATATTTAAATGTGTTTAATTGTATTCTTTAGAATCGGGAACCATATTGAATTTAAATCTACCGAAGGCATAGCAATACAGTTATTTTTATTTAAATTAATTATATCTTCTGTATTTTGTTACCGATTCTTTTAATACCGTTTTGGAATTATTCCAATTGATTTTATGACCCGATTCCCATGCGTGTTGACAAATTCTAGATTTATTAAAAGCACCCTTTCTAAGAAGGTTTTTATTCTCTTTTACTCTAACATCTAACGGTGTGGATGTCTCACCTATATATTAAAAATACAGATTTTTTAGATAAAATTTCGAATATTAAAATTACAAACCAAAATTTAATAGTTACTAGTAATTTAATAGTCTTTTACTCTAACATCTAACGGTCTAGATGTCTCACCTATATAGAATTTGCTTATTTGAATTTTCTTAATATAAGAACAGATGATATTTTTTGAGTTTTAGATAGTGGCGAAAAATCCAAATAAAGGAAAAAAATATATGAACACGCCACAATCATTCAGACTTTACTAAACACTAATTAATATTAGCTACTTTACACGGCATACCCACTAGATAATAATTTTCGGTTTCCGTTTGTTTTCACCATTAAATTATCTCTAAAGTTGTTATACGAAATGAAAAAGCGAAGTGCGATAAGAAGCCAAATGATCTCATGGAATCTGTATTTTGCTTTTTAAGGTTTAAGGTTTATGGTTTAAGGTTTTGGGGTTAGAGACGCATCAGCAACTACTAGACTATTTAGCGACGGTGACGGTCATCAGCTACCAACAACCGCAGTCAGCATCCCACTCAGGCTATCAACCCTTGGTTTGTGTGTACCCATAAGTCGAGAAGCCTACCGACTGGCGAGTGACCAACGTAAAACACCTCTCAGAAGGCATCCGGCCTTACCCAGCTTTTAAATGGCGTGACTGAGGGGTAATAATTCATAGTCGGATTTTACACTCTTGCCTAGAAACATGCACAAACATTTAAGTGTGGGTATATGTGTGCGTGTGCGTGTATATGTGTGTGGGTAGACAAGACAAACAATACAAACAACCATCCGAGCGCTAGAATCGAACAAAGTATCGCGCCAAAATAGTTGGAGGTAAACAACTTCGAGATAGTAAAAGTTTTGGAGAAAAGAAAAAAGAGAAATTTGAAAATTAATGGTCAAAAACATATTGGCACAGTTACGATTTGTTTACAAGATACATATAAATCACCATTCACGAGAAAGGTTTAAACAAATAGTTTCAAATACAAAAGTGTCACGGTATAGTTAATAAGCTGTGTATATGAATGTGTACACCCTATACCTCATACTTACTATAATGCATCCAATTTTCTTTGTGTTCAGTCCAGATTCCGGACATTCTATTGTTTTCGTAATAGTGGTAAAAAGTTTTGCCGACTCGTTCACATTAACGTTATATAAAGGTGCTGTTCTAAATACTCAAAACCAGTAAAGCAAATAATATTTTCATTTAATGTTGGAAACAATAATACTCGAGCGATTCAGAGTCAGGACATTGATATATGCTGTGCGGATCATCAGCTATCTCTCAGGAGCATCACCTAAAGTGAAACTTACGAAAAAGCCAAGAAACATTACGTTGTAGAGATAGTTTGATATCATTTTAAAGTGATACTTGTAAAACTTTGTGCAATAACTATGAATATAATATTACGATCAGGCAGTTTTATACAAAATCCTTATCTGTGCAACTGCATAAACTCACTTGATGTCGGTATCTATATATTTTGGCTTTTAACTAAAATGTCTCAATTATAGTGAAATATATTTTATTCGGAATTTATACATATGTAAAGATATTCGAACAATAAAATATCTCTACTTCTAACAACGAACTGAATGTATATGGAATCCAGATAAAAAAATACCTCATATTAGGCCTTTTGTTATTTTAGGGTAACATACAATGCTCAAAAACAACAAGGAATAGTTATTTTATATTTATTTTCGAATAAAGTCGATCGATATCGAAAGTCGAAAGACGATATATATATATATATATATATATATATATATATATATATATATATATATATATATATATATATATATATATATATATATATGAAATCAGAGAATATATGAAAACAGAGGCCCGATTGCAAGAACTGTTAATCGAACTTGACAACATACATTGGGATATTATTGGGCTCTGTGAAACACGAAGGAAGGGTGAAGAGTTAATCAAACTGGAACCAACTGGACACGTACTCTACACTCGAGGTACGGAAAATGGCCGATGTGGCGGAATAGGATTCCTCATCAATCGAAAGCTGAAGGACAGTGTGGTAAAATTTGAAAGTACATCCGACCGATTAGCCCAATGCGTCATTCAGCTGAATAAAAAGTTTAGGCTTCAAATCGTCCAAGCTTATGCACCAACTATAAGCCATAAAGATGAGGAAATTGAGGAATTTTATGATGATGTGGCCCAGCTTTTATACAAGGAGAAATGTAGGTACAAAATCCTGATGGGTGATTTTAATGCCAGAATTGGAACAACAAGAACAGACGAAAATGCAACTGGCCCATATGGAACTGGTGAGCGAGACAATAGAGGTGACAGATTAGTTGATTTTGCTGAAGGACAAGAACTATATATTATGAATTCATTCTATAAGAAAAATATCAGCAGAAAATTGACATGGAAAAGTCCATCTGGGCTCACAAGCGAAATTGACTACATCATGACCAACGATAAAACAATATTTACCAATTGTACTGTCCTTAACAATTTTAATGTTGGAAGTGACCACCGAATTGTACGAGCAAGGGTTCGGATTGACTGTCGAAAAGAGCGCGAAAAAATGGTAAGATCAAAGAAGGGCAAGGTGGATTCTGGAAAACTGCTGGAGAGAGGAAGCGATTTTGAGATTGCTTTGTCAAACCGGTTTGATGCGTTACAAGATCCAGAGGAGGTGGAAATATCAGTTCAATATGAAGAAATCGCCAAGAAAACGTATCAGAGAGGACACGCGCCGATTCAATATGCAGCTAGTGCAAAAAACCCTGGAAGAAAACAAAGGAATTAACAAAGCTAAACAGAAGCTGAGAAACAAAAGAACGCAAATATATGCTTTAAAGCGTGAGGATGGCACAGTGTGCAGGACGCGTACCCAAATGTTAGAGATTGTCAGAAGGTTTTATTCCCAGTTATATGAAAATCAGAGCCAGTCAGGGACAGCAATACCCACGGAAGAACAATATATAATACCAGATATCCTAGTGGAGGAAGTAACAAATGCTATAGAATTGATGAAGAACGGCAAGGCTCCAGGAAAGGATAGTGTAACTGTCGAAATGCTAAAAGCTGGTGGTCGGACATTACATAAAACACTGGCAAAATTATACTCAAAATGCCTCAAAGAACAAAAAGTACCTGACTTATGGAAAAATGCAGAAGTGATCCTTTTACATAAAAAAGGAGCACAGGAAGATTTAAAGAACTACCGTCCAATAAGCCTCCTATCAGTGATGTACAAAGTTTTCACTAAGATAATTTTTAAAAGAATATTAAAAAAACTGAATGACGCACAACCAAGAGAACAAGCAGGATTCAGAAGTGGATTCAGTACAATGGATCACATCCAGGTTGTACAGCAGGTCATAGAAAGGCACAACGAATACACCATGCCACTGTGCTTGGCTTTTATCGACTACGAAAAAGCATTTGATTCCATCTCAAAGCATGCGATAATGGATGCACTGCTTAGCCAAGGTGTAGAGAGAGCCTATGTAAACCTATTAGAATCGATATATGATGGAGCTACAGCCACAATTCACCTTGATGATCTTGAAGTGGGAATTAATATAGAACGAGGTGTACGGCAGGGTGACGCAATATCGCCTATTCTTTTCTCGGCTGGCCTTGAAGAAGTATTCCGTAAACTGGATTGGGAACAGGATGGGGTAAAGATCAATGGTGCAAACTTAAACCATCTTAGATTTGCAGATGATATTATTCTCATTTCACAAGACCCAGAGGAGCTGCAAAGACGCATACAGGAACTGCAAAGGGCTGGCGAACCATTTGGCTTGAAAATAAACCTGAAAAAGAGTCAGGTTATGTTCAATAACTTCGCTCAGGACAGAAGAATTTCAGTTTTAGGAAGGGATTTAGAGATTGTGGACAGCTTTGTATATCTTGGGCAGAGGATTTCCATGGAGGGGAATACCGCCCGGGAGGTGGAACGGCGTGTTAAATGTGGCTGGCAGGCATTTGGTAGGCTCAACATAGTGTTTAAGAGCAGACTCCCACTTTGCCTGAAAAGAAAAGTCTTCAATCATTGCGTTCTACCCGTTATGACATACGGAAGTGAAACCTGGACACTCACATCGCAATCAATTCAAAAACTTCGGGTGGCACAGAGGGGAATGGAAAGATGTATGCTTGGCATTACAAGACGAGGCAGAAAGTCCTGCGCGTGGATCGGGGAACAAACAAAAGTCTGTGACATCATTGGAAGAGTAAAACAGTTGAAATGGAGATGGGCAGGCCATATAGCGAGGCGATGGGACGACAGATGGACCAAGGCAATCCTGGAGTGGATACCGCTTGATCGCAAACGTCCGCGAAGAAGACCGAAAGCACGATGGACTGATGATGACATCGTTAAGTATATTGGACCCGAGTGGCAGAGGAAAGCCCAGGACCGTGAAGGTTGGAAGCATGCTGAAGAGGCCTTCATCCTGCAGTGGATCGATACGGGCTGATGATGATGATGATGATGATGATATATATATATATATATATATATATATATATATATATATATATATATATATATATATATATATATATATATATATATATATATATATGATCAGATTGATATATATGATCAGATTGATGATATGATCAGAAAAGATACCGAAACTTTTACAGATAGCTAGACAGACATATTGGAGAGATTTATTCCTAGC
The DNA here is from genome assembly GCA_031761425.1 of Cosmopolites sordidus. Lineage (NCBI taxonomy): Eukaryota > Metazoa > Arthropoda > Insecta > Coleoptera > Curculionidae > Cosmopolites > Cosmopolites sordidus. The sequence continues at coordinate 1,854,659 of JARFXV010000210.1, read as the reverse complement.
TTTCTGTTTCATTAACACAAATTTTTTGTAGTAAATATGACTTATCTGAAGAAGAATTCGAACGTATTGTTTGGTACACATAACTGTTTATGATATTAGGAATAGTTTAAATGATGATATTATAAACGAACAGCTGTTCACCTACGCGTTATAAATTTTGAACAGGCTTTCGACAAAATCAATCTAGAATATTTAAGAGAGATCTTATGAAAGAGAGGGGTCGAGTAATGTGGGGTAAAAGTCCGTGTGGGGCAAAAGTCCTATCTATGAATGTATCTTTATTAGTTTTCGATATGTTTAAGTCTCTAATAAATATAAACGGTATTGTATAGTGTATCATAAAAATTCATGAAATCAATAGTTCTAATTCTAAAACAAATTATGGGAAACTTTTATGTTGTGTTTTAAGAATCTACCATACATAGGGTAGTGCCTACCGTATGTCTGGACGTGACAACCGAAACTATTTTTTAGTTTCCGCGACATATGGGGCAAAAATCCGATATTCAAGGTGGAGCAGTAGTCCGCAAGCGGACTTTTGTACCGTTATAATTTTTCTTATAAGGTTTATTTGTTTTAGGTCATATAAAAAAAACAAATAGCAAAACATGTACGGAAGAAATGTTACAAACAGCTAGACAAAGAATAAATTAAGGTTTTTCCAAAAGAACCGTCGCAAAAGAGCTTGGAATAGATGAATCTACTCTACGAAAGAGATTAAAATTCGGGCATGGTGTTGTTAGCTTGGGAAGACATCGAAGTGTTTCCTCAGAGGAAATGAAACGTGAACTTGTAGAACACTGTCAAAATCTGGATAACCGGTTTTATGGTATCACGTTTAAAACTTTAAGAAAAATCGCGTATGAGTGTGCAGTTTTAAACAACATAAAAAACCCATTTAATTCAAACTCAAAACTAGCTGGCAAAGATTGGGCAAATAGTTTGATTAAACCATACAACCTGTCACTGCGGGCTCCTCACGCCACTAGTTTAGCAAGAATGATGGGGTTTAACCAATTTTAAGTTAATTTGTTTAATTATTGTTTTATTATTAAAGTGCTATCTACAATATGGGTGAGAGTGGTATTTTAAACTTTCCTAACAAAATACCGAAAATTATTAGCAAGAAAGGCAAGAAGGTTGGTAGGAAAAATATCTTCAGCTGAGCGTAGGGAATTAGTTACTATTGTTTGCGCTATGAATGCGGCGGGTAATTTTGTTCCTCTCGCGATAATATTTCCTCCAAAGAAAATGAAGAACAAGCTGATGGATGGGGCTCCACGAGAATCTATAGCAATGTGTTCGGACTGTGGATACTTTTCTGGAAAATTTCTTTGGAAATAAGAAAATTAGTAATGACTAAAAAAAGATGGAAAGTATCAGATATTCCAGAGGCTCCTTTAGGCACCTGAAAAATCCCTCAGGTGCCTTTCAGTCAAGGGTCGCACCATAACTTGACTTAAGGGATGGACTAGGGTGCCCCGGGGTCGTCAAGCCCGTAACCTGGAAGAGACCAGGCCCCCTGAGGGGACTAAAATTTCACTTCTAGGCACAAATTTGATGGTTAAACTTTCGCTTATTCCAAAGGCACTGGAATTCATTATTTTAAGTGCAATTAATGACAAAATAATTAATTTGTATTATATATTTGAAAAAATGTATTATATATTTCTATTAACAATTATGATACTGATTGATTAATATACTGACTATAATAAATTGATTGATTAATATATTCATTATCAGGACTATGAAGCTGAGGTGGATGCTGATTCATCCGAGAGGACGTAAACTTCAATATGATCTTTAAGTCCTTTTGACCATTGTGATTTCAACCTGATTGATACGAAATACTGATCCAAACCACCACTGACTATGGTTGCAGATCCGCCATTGTCATTTTCTTCAAGATCTTTCACCTGGAATAACAATCAATATTAGTTACCTTACATGACATCCCCACTAGATAATAATTCTCGGTTTTCAGTTATTATCGCAAAAAAATTATCTCTAAAGTTGATATTTTATAGGTGCTAATGAATAGCAATGAATAGGCCAAACGATCCCATGTAGTCTGTCCGTTTTAATATGAAGGTAGTCTTCTGGATGCAAGTCCTGAGATGATTTTGTCGCGATGTTGCCTAATTGTGCTTGATTTTAGTGAATGTATTGGCGTCATCTGCTTTTTTTTCTCAATTCCCAAAACATTGAACTTATCGTTCGAGATAGTATTTTATATGTTAATAAATATTAAAAAACCATTGCTGGAGGCAAAAAAATTTCGAGATACTAAAAGTTGAGACGAAAGAAAAAAATAAATTTGACAATTAAGGGTGAAAAAAATATTGGCACAATTATGAATAGTTTACAAACAGATACAGTGTAATTATTTTTAAATCTGCCATAGGCTTCCTTTATTAGTTGAAGTGATAGCTAGTACTTCTAAATATATAGGAAATAACTTGACTAACACAGATTTACAAACAATGCTTTCCAGTGTTGCCAGATTTCTTCAGTAGCAACTAAAACAATATTTTTTTAATGCCAACACCGTATTTTTTAACATAATTTGACAAACGGCAAAACTTTATAACGATAAGAATGAATGAATAACTTGTAGAATAGTTTTATTTTAAATTTTGCCTATCTTGAGTTCAGAATATTTAATCCAAGAACGAAGTAAAAAATGTAAAGTTTATAAGAAAATTTATATTTTAAGGAAATGCAAGAAATGCATAGGAATGTAAATCTAGACAATAATGTGGTTACTCGAACAGGACATCGTAGCAACATTAAATGAACTAGAGGCATGTGTAACCCAACGTGATGGGGGATGAACTTACAACAATATATATATATATATATATATATATATATATATATATATATATATATATATATATATATATATATATATATATATATATATATATATATATACATTATCATCATCATCATCAGCCCGTATCGATCCACTGCAGAATGAAGGCCTCTTCAGCATGCTTCCAACCTTCACGGTCCTGGGATTTCCTCTGCCACTCGGGTCCAATATACTTAACGATGTCATCAATCCATCATGCTTTCGGTCTTCTTCGCGGACGTTTGCGATCAAGCGGTATCCACTCCAGGATTGCCTTGGTCCATCTGTCATCCCATCGCCTCGCTATATGGCCTGCCCATCTCCATTTCAATTGTTTTACTCTTCCAATGATGTCACAGACTTTTGTTTGTTCCCCGATCCACGCGCAGGACTTTCTGTCTCGTCTTGTAATGCCAAGCATACATCTTTCCATTCCCCTCTGTGCCACCCGAAGTTTTTGAATTGATTGCGATGTGAGTGTCCAGGTTTCACTTCCGTATGTCATAACGGGTAGAACGCAATGATTGAAGACTTTTCTTTTCAGGCAAAGTGGGAGTCTGCTCTTAAACACTATGTTGAGCCTACCAAATGCCTGCCAGTCACATTTAACATGCCGTTCCACCTCCCGGGCGGTATTCCCCTCCATGGAAATCCTCTGCCCAAGATATATAAAGCTGCCCACAATCTCTAAATCCCTTCCTAAAACTGAAATTATTCTGTCCTGAGCGAAGTTATTGAACATAACCTGACTCTTTTTCAGGTTTATTTTCAAGCCAAATGGTTCGCCAGCCCTTTGCAGTTCCTGTATGCGTCTTTGCAGCTCCTCTGGGTCTTGTGAAATGAGAATAATATCATCTGCAAATCTAAGATGGTTTAAGTTTGCACCATTGATCTTTACACCATCCTGTTCCCAATCCAGTTTACGGAATACTTCTTCAAGGCCAGCCGAGAAAAGAATAGGCGATATTGCGTCACCCTGCCGTACACCTCGTTCTATATTAATTCCCACTTCAAGATCATCAAGGTGAATTGTGGCTGTAGCTCCATCATATATCGATTCTAATAGGTTTACATAGGCTCTCTCTACACCTTGGCTAAGCAGTGCATCCATTATCGCATGCTTTGAGATGGAATCAAATGCTTTTTCGTAGTCGATAAAAGCCAAGCACAGTGGCATGGTGTATTCGTTGTGCCTTTCTATGACCTGCTGTACAACCTGGATGTGATCCATTGTACTGAATTCACTTCTGAATCCTGCTTGTTCTCTTGGTTGTGCGTCATTCAGAAATTATCATCAGACGTGGACGTAGTAATCTAACAGTACATATATACGCCATCTGACGGGAGGTCGGTGAAAACATGGATTGTTGGCTGTGGATGGGGTCTCCCTATTCTTAATGGTATGGTATATGTCGGCACCCAGAAGAGTCTGAACCTCGAGAGAAGAAGCATATGTCATCCAGTTGAAGGGATAAGTGGGGCTCGTTCCCGGTCAAGCAACCAACAAAAGTGTTCATTTAGGCGGAGACGCAGGTTGTGGTGTGTTCCACATGAGATTGTGGAACCCAACGGTTGGGTGTGTGATGACACTCAGCTACTGCTGTCTCATTGGACGCAGTCCAAGAAAATCTAATAGTACGGGAAACCACCTAGCCCAGTGTTTCCCAAGAGAACTACATGAATACGTTCAACTTAAAATTATCCAGAGGTTTAAATAGTTTCCCAATTGTCAACGACAGCGAGGAAATTTTGCTGCAAATAGACGAACGCAGAAAATTCAAAGAGATAAAAGATAAATATAAAAACCTACAAAAACCTTGCAAAAAAGGTATGGCTCTGACGTGAATGCAGCGAATTAGAACAACTACAACGCAGGCATGATAATTTCAATCTTCATAAAAAACTTAAGGAGACTGCTGGACTATACAAAAAGCGAAAATTAGGTATTATGGTCAATGAACACAACCAAATAGTTCTGAATGATGCAGAAAAATGTAAAATATAGGAAGACTATGACTGTATAAAAGATTATGACAATAGACCCGGTAAAGAACTAACTACGGGAGAAAACCTAACTGGACCTTCTATTGCTAAAGAAGAAAGAGAAAGACTATAAAATATATATATATATATATATATATATATATATATATATATATATATATATAGACTATATAGATATAGACTATATATAGAAAAGGCTATAAAGTATCTAAGAAGAATAAAAGCCTAGTGAAATTCCGACAGAGATAATTAAAGTACTAGACAAGAGAGGCATCGCAGTAATGCATAGATTATTTAACCAAATATATGACACTGATCAAAAGACATTCAGTGCATAGAGAACCTATATTGACACCAATCGGCACAGGTCAAAGTGGACAATGCCCTAACTGGACAGATTACAGTTCTTAGAGGTATACGGCAAGGATGTGTACTGTCGCGACTCTTGCTTAATCTATACTCGGAAGTTATCTTCCAGGAGGTACTTGAAAACAAAGAGATTGGGATTAAGGCCAATGGACTCTGAATAAACAACATGCGTTATGCTGATGATACAGTTTTGATTGCAGACAACAAGGAAAATCTATAACAACTGATCAACATAATAATAAATAAAAACAAACATATTCAGATATTCCAGCCTAACCTATACAGGGAAACCGATAGAACGGGTAACAAAATTTAAATATCTGGGAACATGGCTGTATGAAGAATGGTCCTCAGAAAACTGTTCATCTGTAGGGATTTGGACCTTGATCTTCATTAAGATTTATAGGGTGCTACATTTGGTCGGTGTTTAAGGGTTAGACCTTAAAGGCAAATGCTATGAACAAACTGGAGACTTTTGAGATGTGGGTATACCACAGAATTCTTAAGATACGATGGACTGCTAGGGCGACAAACGAAGAGATTCTTAAATACATGAATAAATATCGTGAACTCCTCAGCATCATAAAGAAAAGGAACTGCCTACCTTGGTCACATCATGCGAGGATAGAACTACCAATTCCTACAACTAATCATCGAAGGCAAAATAGAAAGTAAAAGAGGATTAGGACGTAAAAAGATGTCATGGATGCAGAACGTGAGGCTATGGACGGGCATAAGCGATATACAATCGCTAATTCATACCGCCAAAGATAGAGAGATAATGAAACATATCGTCCCAAATATCCATTAATGGTTTTGCAAAGGAAGAAGAAGATTGGGTGTTGTATAACGTGGTATAATTGGGCCTGAAATAACTTAGAAGCTTGTTTCTTCCATGCAAAGATCACAAGTAATAATTGTTGCTAATGGAAGGATGACAAAATATTAAAGCGTTTGAATTAATAATATAATTTGTATTTTAATTATTATTAGATTTATAAAAATGATTATTTTGATTATTTAAAAAAAAATACTTTTACAGTACTTTTTTGGCATTCAATAATGGTTTTTATCTTTACTTATTTACAGTTTTGTAAAAATACATTATTTTGTTCCGATTATTTGAATTGTATCGATTTACTGCGGAATAAAATTAATTTTCAAGTTTTCAGAAAAGTAAGGGGTCTTTCAAATTGAGCAGTTTTTTTAATTCTTGAATAAAACCCAGATGGCGTTGTGAATTTGGCTACAAACACAACACAACAAGGCGTTAGAATTGTTGAATTATTTTATGAAAATCTTTTTAGAACATTACGTGCTATTAAGGTTTGCATAATCATCTATCTGATCAATCGAATTGTTCAAAAATTTCAAGGAAATGATTCGGTGGAAGATAAAAGAAGAGCAATATATAGTCGTAGTGGTCGTTCTCAACAGCATACCGATTTGGTACGTAAAAGTGTTGCTGAAAACCCAGAAATTTTCAAAATTCCACTTTCACAACAATTTGGACTCGGTGAATCCAAAACATGGCGTATTTTACGAAAGCATTTAGCTCTGAAGGCATATAAAATTCAAATAACACAGGTACTAAAGCCACTGGATCATTCAAAACGCCGTGCGTTTGTCAATTGGATCAAAGAACAAACCACATATACATAAACATAAATCTTTTTTTTGATGGAGCACATTTTGAACTTTGTAACCATGCGAATAAACAAAATTGCCGCATGTGGGATGGGAAACGATTGATTCATTCAATTTATCCAAGAAACCTTTACATAGTTAATGAGCCACTGTTTGGTGTGCATTATGGCCAGTATATGGGCCGTATTTCTTTCAGAATGCTGCTGGTGAAGCTGTAACTGTGAATGGAATGGTGTTCGATATCGTGAGATGATAACTGAATTTTTATGGGCTGAATTGAATAATACCTCACTCTGCTAATGAAACAATTGATTTATTGAGAGAAAAATTTGCTGGACGAGTTATTGCAAGAAACGGTGATGTTAAAGGGCCACAAAGATCAAGTGATTTGAAAACGTTGCCCTATTTTCTTTCAGGTTACGTAAAAAGGTCTATAGGAATAATCCACAATTGATTCCTGAAATTATTCGAGTCATTGGTGAGATAGAGCCACGGTTATGCCAAAATGTCATTTAAAATTTTAACAAAAGAGTGGACGTCAGTGGAGCTGCAAGAGATGGTCAATTGGGAGGTATTGTTTTTCGTGTTTAAATGTCTCAATCTCCAGAAACCTTGAAATATATCAAAATTGAAAACCGATAAGAATTAGAGTATATGCAATAGACGTACCATGTCTACGCCCGGTATAATGTAATACTTACTATAATACATCCAATTTTCTTTGAGCTCACTCCAGATTCTGGACATTCTATTGTTCTTGTTATAGTATTAAAGAGCTGTGCCGACTCGTCCACATTAACGTTACACAAAGGTGTCGCTCTAAATAATCAGAACCAAAAAAGAAAATCATATTTTCATCCACAATAGAAAAAGTTATACTCACTCGATTACAGTAGTGTCAGGACATTGATATATGTTCTTTGGATCATCACCTAATCCCCCAGAAGCATCCCCTAAAGTGAAACTTACAAAAAAGCAAAGAAATATTGCTTTGCTGATGTAGTTTAATGTCATTTTATAGTGATATTTGTGAAACTTTCTACAATAACTATGAATATAATGTTACGATCGGGCCTTGTTTTATACAAAAACCTTATCTGTGCAACTGCATAAAATCACTTGTCGATATGTTTATATTTTTGCTTTTAATTAAAACCTCTCTAGTATAGTGAAATATTTTTTATTCGGAATTTATACATGTATAAATATATTCGAACAATAAAAATATCTATATTTCTAACAAAGAACCGAATGGATATGGAATCGAATTGATAAAAATGCCTCATCTTATATATTAGGCCTTTTATTATTTTATTGTAACATACAATGCTCAAAAACGACAAAGAACAGTTGTTTTGTGTTTATTTTCGAATAAAGTCGATTAATACTTAAGAGACAACTAGGTATACAATCAAATCGAAAAGATTTTTTTCGAGTTTTCTGTTTCCTCAACACAAATTTTATGTAGTAAATGTGACAAACCCGAGGAAGAATCCAAATGTATTTATTATTCGATACACGTCACCGTTTATGATATTACGAATAGTTAATGTTATGAACGACAAAATCAATCTACAATATTTATGAAAAATTTTATGGAAGAGAAGGGTGCCAGAAACACAGAAAAAATGCACCACAAAGCACGTATATAAAAACAGCCAACAAAAATAAAAATAAAACTAGAGGCAGAAAAACATATTTAAAAATATATCGACATGGTTTTTTGCGTTTCATTTAGATAATTATTAAAATATCTTTTCACAGAAATGGAGTAGCACTTCCCATTTTCAAGCACCTGCTTCTCCTTTATATCATGGAGTGATTGAAATTATTTGTACCTGACTTTAGAGTATAAAGGTAAGGAGTACTTTGGTACAAAGTATTGCTATTTTTTGTGTCTAGTGGCAGTAGGGCAACAAAAGAACATTACAGTAAGAAAGATTGACCTCATAGAACTTCTTTTGAACCTGGTACTTCAAACATAAAATATGCCCCTCTTGTTAACCTAAAAAAGGTGCTTTTTCCGTCTCTCAATATTAAGCTTAGACTAATGAAACAGTTTGTCAAAGCCACGGACAAAGAAGATAATGGTTTCAAGTACCTAAAAGAATGAATGAACTACAGTGTTTTTATGGCGGCGTCGGCATCAATGGCCATTTGGCCGATTACAGAAACGTGATTACATGGGAAGTCAAATATTAGGACCTCTGGTGGGAGTGTGTGGTAGTCGGCATGGATTGATGAAAGATATTATGATTTGTGATTTGGCATTGGCGATATTTGACCTGATTCAGAAGGGTGGACTATTGAAGGAATTTGAAAATTTTCCTGGGATAGAATAGACGGAAGGTCTCCAGGAAGGACAACTCCAGAGACCAGCCGTCTCGAAGAGTCGCATTCTAGGGGGACCCCGCATGGAGGACAAATTCTCGATTGATCACCATTTAGCAAATGGTTGTGAGAGAATCTACAGTGACCAATCCTGAGACGAAGCCATTTGACCAGGTGGGAATAATCACAGCGAGGGAAGCAGTAGTTCTCGAAAAACTGAGGTTTGATGGGATAAAGTTTGGAGGTGTGGCCAACCACATCCCAGTCAAACAGAATCATACCTCTCACCTGTAAGGCTATGTAAGAGAAAGCATCCCTGTGATTATATAGAGGCATAATTGGAAAGTCTTCAGATAAAGCTTGTTTCGCTATTAGATCAACTCGTTCATTACCTGCTATGCCATTATGCCCAGGAATCCACAAGAAAGTTATAGATGATCCATGTGATCTTGTTTGTTGAAGAAGAGAAAGGATCTCAATTGTGACCTAATGCCGAGAAAATCCCTCCAGACGCCTCAGTGCACCAAGAGAGTCAGAGCAAATCAACCATCTCGAAGAGGGACATCTAAGAGTGTAAGAAACGGCTTCTCTTACTGCCACAAGTTCAGCTGTCAACACACTGCTGAATCGATGAAGTTTGAAAGAGAGAGAGAGAGAAGTCGTTATGTATGAAAGCAGAGCTGATATTCTCATCAGACTTTGAGCCATCTGTATATATTATGTTATCAGAGCGAATGTTTTGAATGAAACTAGGGAATATGAGTCTAGGGAATGGAGGCCGGACAGAGGGTTATTGTAAGGAAGGAGGCTTAAATTTAGGGAACAATAAGGAAGGAGCCAAGGGGGAGTTGAAGACTGCCTTATATCATGAGCAGGAGGGAGGGTCATGCCCATGTCTTGCAGGGATTTAATTAGAAAGTTTCCAGTGTTTTGTGAGCGACGGTCTGTGGGAACGTTTAAGTAATCAAGGTATTTGAAAAATGATCGGTAAGAAGGAACAAATGGTCTGCATCTAAGGTGAACAGCATACGTGAAGAGGAGTTCCAGACTTTTGTAGTTGAGGGGCCCCCTCTGCGGAACAATGCAAGCTTGGAATAGGGCTGGTTTTAAAGGCCCCCAGTATCATTCTGAGGGCCGAATTCTGGATGACATTGATCATGTTTAGATACGTCTTTGGTGGTGGCATGTAGGCTATGCAGCCATAATCGATCCTGGGACGGATGAGAAATTTATATATGTGAAGAAGAGATACAGGGTCACAAACCCATTTCTGGTTGGAAAGCCATTTAACAATATTCAGGCATTTATTCAGGTGAGATTTTAAGGTAGTGAGGTGGTTTTTCCAGTTTAGTCTATTGTCCCAGGTCATTCCTAGGAATTTTATTGAATCAGCGGATGGGATTGGAAAGTTGCAAAGCTCACAGGCATGGATTCGAGGACAATTGCGTTTTCTACAAAAATGAATGAATGAATGTATAATGATTTGGAGGGGGAAAATAAGAAACCATATTGAGATGACCATTGGTGGCACGAGTTTAGATATCTTTAAACCACTCTCTCACATACTCTGGAGGTTGGGGAGGAATAATACAAAAGTATGTCATCTGCATAGAGATTGAAGGAGATTGGGGCAGACAACAAAAATATAGTTATTAAAACCTATATTGGAGAGTAGTATGCAGATTCAATATGAAGGAAACAAATACCGAACAATCCAAAAAAAATCACATCGCAATCAATTCAAAAACTTCGAGTAACACGGAGGGAAAAGGAAAGGTATTTGTTTGGCATTACAAGACGGGACAGAAAGTCAGAAAGTTAATGACGACAGATCCCATCCCATCCAAAGCAATCCTGGACTGGTTAGTCCCAACAAGGGTCAAAACCTAAAAGTTCTCGCGAAAAATTACAAAATTTTTAATTTACGAATCGAAAACCTAAAGCAACTATAAATATACAATATATATATATATATATATATATATATATATATATATATATATATATATATATATATATATATATATATATATATAAATGGCAAATAAATTTAAAAATTAGTTATTTACTTAACAAATAAACTTATTGAAAAAATATTTCAAAATGATGACAAACATTATTTTCGTGTATGTTAATGCATGCATTTAAATTCTGGTTAATTAATCTGAAATAAGAAATGAAAATGATCTGCGAGAATAAATTTTTGGTGCTTCCTACCAGATTAGAAATTTGCTAGGACTGTGTTCGAGAAAACTGGATAAAACGGTATCAGGCTTACGTACGCTTAAACACTTAATTTTTTAAAACAATTAATCATTGTTATGGCGTAAAGTGTGAAAAATTAGTGCTAGTAACTTCAACTTCAACGTTAATGTGTAAATCTTAATCTTTTTTTGTAATAAAACCAACCAAATTTGTGCTGAAACGTATGAAATAAATGGCTATAAAAATACTAGATTTTATTTTCAAAAAAATATTTTAAGAAGTCAACAGAAATTAACAAAAATTGAATTCCTTTCAACCCGAAATTATTTAAGGAAATTTCCAAAACTGTCATGTTTCCGTAGAATTGATTGCATTTTAGATACATTTTTTAAAGGCACTTTTGTTCAAAATGGTATACAGAATCATTAAATTTACGAAAATTATTTCCCTTATACCCCGTATAATAATTAAATTAGTACCTAGATTCCATGACAAATTATAGCTGCTACTAGGTAACCCTAAGGACAAAATCCCAAAGATTGAAAGGTTCGGGATTTGTGAAATAAAATGTAACGAGTGTAATCATGTTGGTCAAACGAGAGGGGCTATAGTAACAAGGTTCAATGAACATATGGCTCGATTGAGGTACAATAGATCCGACAGATCGGCGGTTGCCCAACATATTAATAAAACTAACCATAATATTAATGTGAGTAATTTAAAATTGCTTAGAGATGTAAAAGATAAAATGATATTAGATGAGTATGAAAGCATGGAAAAAACAAAATGTAAAAATAAGGATAAAAGACCAGTCTCGTACTGCCATTGTGAATTTAACACGGTTCACTGAACTAGGGCTAGGTATAAACTGTAAACGAATAGGATACACTTTGGTTTCAATCATCCCCTGATGATGGGAACTTGGCTGGCGAAACGCGCGTCGACCAAATTAAGAATGATTCGGTGTGAGTGGAAAAGTCCACATAAAATTTAAGATTCCTTGAGTCGAAATGTACATAAATTTTGTATGAATATGACACACAATATTTTGAGCAGTGTATTATTGTTATTATTATCGCAATCAGAAAAGAATTAGTGTCTACATACAAGGAACTCGATGATCTAATATCACGACGTTCATTTAACTTGAAAAGCTATTTTTTGTCGTAATTTAAACGTACTTTAATATTTAGACTTCAAGTTGTTATAATTTTTTTAGTGATAAGATTTCAAATATTCTCAGGTGTTGTTTATTTCAATCCGCAATACATTAATAGTTACTCTTATTGGTAATTCATTTTTCTCAGTATTTAGCCTTACTGAGGATTTAGTGCAATTACTATATCCAAATTTTTACTTAACCATTGTATGTGTCTAGTAGGGGGAGAGGGAAGAAGAAGGAGGTTTCGTGTACATAGTTTTGCTATTTGGGTATATCGGGCTCACTGTTATGTTATTGCTGTTACTTCTTTTTTTTTATTGGAGACCTGGCTTAGCTTTTACTACTATATATTTGTTATTGATACAGAATTTTGTATTAGAACTGTAGTGGTTCTACTTGCTGCCAAGACCCTCGGAAAATGTTTTTATGCATTAAAGGCTCCGACTTTTTCTGCGATCAATTTTAACCTTCACATTTCCTATACACAGTTATCCTTTCGTCAAGATGTGAAAATGTTTATTGTACTTAACTTAATTATGTTTATTGTGGTATAACAGCGTTGGTTCCACTCTATATTCATGCTGCTCTTAAAATACTTCTATTCTTCAAGGGATTCGATTTGGTTTTGGAGCAATTTTAGTATTCGGGTTTCTTATGCACGTATTTGTATTTGAGGATACTGATCTCTCTGATAGTGTCTCTTCAGCCGCCTTTGTTACGGTTTCATATATATATATATATATATATATATATATATATATATATATATATATATATATATATATATATATATATATATACGCGGTTCTACGATAGAACCGCATTTTAGATTAGTAAAACCTCGACGTTTCGGATTCCACTTTGCAACCATTTTCAAAAAATTTTTGTTGATTTACTCCGAGGCCTCAACCTGCCTACTCCCCAGCGTTCACAACTAGAAAAAGCAACTAGAAGAAACTTTTTCTAGTTGTGAACTCTGGGAAGTAGGCAGCTTGAGGCCTCGGAATAAATCAACTAGATTTTCTTGAAAATGGCTTCAAAGTGGAAGCCGAAACGTCGAGATTTTACAAATCTAAAACGCGGTTCTACCCGAGAACCTAGTAATTTTAATATTACCGACCGCGGAAGCCTTTCCGAGTATATATATATATATATATATATATATATATATATATATATATATATATATATATATATATAGAATATATTATATATATATATATATATATATATATATATATATATATATATATATATATATATATATATATATATATATATATATATATATATATATATATATATATATATATATATATATATATATATATATATATATATATATATATATATATATATATATATATATATATATATATATATATATATATATATATATATATATATATATATATATATATATATATATATATATATATATATATAAAATAATTTCAATAAAAATAAAATGCTATAATTGTTATTATTATTATAACTGATTTCCAAGCGGTTCAGTTTTTTTCATTTTTTTTTTAAATGCTTCTTTTATCAATTCTTATATCGGAACCTGTAAAATTAAAGAGATTTATACCTCACTTCAACTCGTGAAGATTGAATCATATTCCGATGATGATAACACGGTTAGCAAAACGCGCGCCTGTATAAAAACAATGTTGTTTTGTGTTTTGTGGTAGATCCCTTCGAGTTTGCTGCTCTGGTTTTAGCTAATATTATATTTTTCTATTAAGCTGGGGACCATTTTCCGGAAAAAAAGAAAATATTTATACAAATGTTTATATACTCATAACTTAGAACTTGAGTACGGTAATAGGTTGTGGATCACAATATCGTTGACCTTTGTGATTGCGACAATATCAAACGCAAAAACTAATCAATGATAAATGTTCTCTCAGGTACTTAAACCTATATTTGACCAATTTTTGATATGAGAGATAAAAATGCCCCTTCACTAATATAAATATTTTCAATATCTCACTCTTTTACCCACTTATAACATTTTACAGTGTTACGTAGATTACCTTATCGTATCTCTTGAGTATATAATACTATAATATCAATTATCGTACAAGGTAAAACTTATACTAAAAAAAAACGAACGTAGTACGGCCTCATGAACTACTGTAATATTTAGTTAAAATTTGTATCACAACTTTGATTACCGGAATGGAAATCATACTAGTACAACATCAAGAAGTTGACCGAAATAACAGTTCTTTTTTCCTTATTGTCAACAACCTCTCCGTAAATATATCTTTCTCGTTAAAGTAGAATGCATAAGGTAGTCCAATGACCAGGTTTCCAAAATGCACTATAAGCATCCTAATGCACTATAAGCATAATGACAGTCGATCCTGACTGATGTTGCTGATTGATTTTGGAGCATAAAAATGCATGTGTGACAAAACATTTTCATTTGTGTCTTTTGAAAAGTTAAAAAGTGAAATATTAAAAAAAAGTTTCGTTTGGTCAATTTTTCAAAAATTCATAACCTTTTTCCGGTTGGTTGATAATTTCACGGATGGTTGATAATGTTTTTAAATTATTCCGGATGTTGATCGTTAAATCTGTGAAGAGTCACGACGTTTCGTCAAAATCTCCTTTGGCATTTTCAAATGTCATTTTCAACTCGTGAGACTCAAGAGAGTTGGACTCTTCAGTTGAAGCGGATGACACTTGAAAATGTCAAATGAGATTTTGGCGAAACATCGTGACTTTTCACAAATTCTATGGATAGACACCTGGAATGATTTAGAAACATACACATACACACACACACACACATATATATATATATATATATATATATATATATATATATATATATATATATATATATATATATAAATTACATCTTAACTTAGCTGTATATAACGAAGAGCTATGAAAAGTAAATAAGAAAAGCAACATCGACACAAGCAAAACAATGGTAACTACACAAAATAATCATACCGAAACTTATAAAAGTTCAAAAATTTGGATGGCTAGAACTCATAGAAAGACTGATGAAACAAAAATACCTAAACTCTTAATCAGTTAAACTCAATTTGTGGAAGAGAGGGAAAAGGACGAAAGTAAGTTAGAAATACAAAAGTTAGAATCATCATCATCATTAGCCCGCGTCAATCCAGCCTGCAATGGATCCAGCCTGCAATGGTCAAAGGCCTCTTCAGCATGCTTTCAACTTTCGAGGTCCTGAGCTTTCCGCTGCCATTCGAGTCCAATATACTTCATGATGGATCAGACCATCGTGCTTTCGGTCTTCTCGGTAGACGTTTACGGCCCAGCGGTATCCAGTCTCGGATGGCCCTGATCCATCTTTGGTCTCATCGCCTCGATCCATCTTTGGTCCCATAGCCTCGCTACATGGCCTGCCCACCTCTATTTCAATTCCTTTATTCTTCCAATGATGTCATTCACTTTCGTTTCTACTCTGATCCATGTGCAGGTCTTTCTATCCCGTCGAGTAATGCCAAGCATACATCTTTCCATTTCCCTCTGTGATAGCCGAAATTTTTGAATTAACTGCCATTTGAGTGTCCAGATTTCACTTCCATATGCCATAACTGGCAGGACTCAAAGACTTTTCTATTCAGGCAAAGTGGTCGCCTGCCAAATGCCTGCCAGCCACATTTAACGTGTCGTTCCACCTGCCGGACAGCATCCCTTCCATTGAAATCCTCTGTCCAATGTATATATATATATATATATATATATATATATATATATATATATATATATATATATATATATATATATATATATATATATATAAAATTTTTAAAGAAATAATAAATTGAAAATACTTGAGTTATTCTGTTTGGAGGAAGGGATTCAAAAGTTGAAATATAAAAAGCATAGCGATATTACGAAAAAGTATAATGATCTAGAGGAAGATGTAAATAGACCATCAAAACGCAGAAAAATAGCGCTTGGTCCGTTCTTAGGGTTCTCAATTTTTTTATAGGATCCGAATTATAAACGATTAAAAAATCAAATTCATTCAGATGCATTACTGGAGAGACAATAAATTATTTCAAACGATAAAAAGGATTATTTCGATCTCATTTGGGCTGGC
This sequence comes from Cosmopolites sordidus, assembly GCA_031761425.1. NCBI lineage: Eukaryota > Metazoa > Arthropoda > Insecta > Coleoptera > Curculionidae > Cosmopolites > Cosmopolites sordidus. The sequence continues at coordinate 1,837,985 of JARFXV010000210.1, read as the reverse complement.
TATAAACGATTTTTTTCTGAATATCACATTTATATATATATATATATATATATATATATATATATATATATATATATATATATATATATATATATATATATATATATATATATATATATATAGACGAGAAATCTGACCGCCGGTTTGTTCTCCTTACGGGGCAATTTTAAGAAGCCAAGAGTTCTAAATATATTTAAAAAAAGAAAAACTACAAAGAAAAATGCCAAAAATCCAACGCCGTCCTACAAAAGTGTGGCAACCTCACCATACAAACACAAAAACTGAGGTCCTGCTCTCGAAGATACAATCTTCGCGACTCCTTGTCTAATAATAAAATGTGTGTCTTTTTTTTAATATGGTCATATATAGCTCTGTCTAATAAAAAAAAAATATTGTTATTCCAGTCATTGGATCACCTTATACATTGCACGCTGTATCAGACGAATTCACTGAATATATTTTTATTTTTGTGTAATACTAACCTGAATAGAAATACATGAACGTGTCTAAAAAATGTTGACCTCGAAAACCAACAATATTAACACCACACCTTCGAATAACCTAATTCTAAAACATTTTCACTGTCCTACTTGTCGTCGAAAGACGTTTTGACGAAATACGTGGTAAGCGTGCCTTTGCCCTTAACATACGTGGGTCCCCGACACTCGCAAGTATACCCAGCACTTTGCAGGAATTCTGCGGTGTCCTCGGTCACCTGAATCCGTCCCATAATGCCGCAAGAGTCCATTCTGGAAGCTACATTGACGGTGTTACCCCAAATGTCGTATTGGGGTTTTTGGGCGCCAACTACTCCTGCTATTACCGGGCCGTGATGCAGTCCTGTTGGGATATAAGTGTATAAAAAAGAGGTTATCTTTTGGGTTCGAGTACATACCCACTCGCAATTTGAATCTTTGAAATGCGTCTCTGTTGATTTGATCCAAACTGGTCATCAGACAGATGGCAAAGTCCACCAAGGCCACAATTATATGTTCTGCTTTCCTTGTTGCTTCCTGTTTTGCAACAGTTTAAAACTGTATATATATATATATATATATATATATATATATATGTAAGGATAGTTTCTCGGGTATCCCGTGTTAGCTGAATGTCCACTGGTGGACGGTTCCGCTGACGTTTCGATGGAATCTCATCCATCATTTTCAAAGCGTTTACTCGACGGTGTTTCGACGACAAATGCTGGAAAACCGTCGAGTAAACGCTTTGAAAATGATGGATGAGATTCCATCGAAACGTCAGCGAAACCGTCTACCAGTGGACATTCAGATAACACGCGATACCCGAGAAACTACCATTACATTTCATATCCGTGAAAACATTCGTCAAAACATATACATATATATATATATATATATATATATATATATATATATATATATATATATATATATATATATATATATATATATATATAGGGTCGCTGTTATGTTTGGAAATGTTCAAATACCTTGAGAACGCTTTGAGATAACATAATAAAATTTTGTACACACATTAGGAAATGTTTGCCACTTTTTGATTATATTTTCCTTTTTTTTTCTTGTCGCATATTAAAAATCCGAGGCTAACTTGATTTTTTTTAATAATAACAGTACTTGATTGTATATCATAAAGAGAGTATACCAGACAAGAACTAATAAAACTTGAACATAGTAGTTATTAAAAAAGTAATATGGATTAAACTATATATATATATATATATATATATATATATATATATATATATATATATATATATATATATATATATATATATATATATATATATATATATATGGAGTATATTCCAATGGAACTCAAACGTTAATAGGCAGTAAACAGTAAATAAATGAACTGCTGCAAATATTCAGGCGCAATGCATGGAATAAAGCTCAAAATGTATATAAGAGTAGAGGAATAGATGAAAATTTTAAGGGAAAGAGGAGTTTAAAGATAAAAGCGATGAGCTATTCAAAGACAAGTAGGAAGACGAACGGAGAAATTCAAAAATAGAATTGAAATAATGAGACAAAATAGACGGAAAGTTAAAAGGTACAACGCTGACGGAAGATCACCACTTTTAGATGATCATGTGAGAAGCGGCAGTGCTCGATTCTAAGCCTATTCCACTTTACAAAACGATGACAAAAGACACTCAAGAGTTGGAGGGGGACTACATTCGAAGAATTTAGATTTCACGGTGTATAACTTAGAGGAGTAATCCAAAGTACCCCAGTCGAATTGAACAATTAGTGAGATGGAGGAGAAGGCATCCCGGTGATGGAAAAAGGGTAAGAGGAGAAACTTTTCTTTTAGAGCCATTTTGGAGCAGTTGTCTACTCGCTTATTACCCAATATGCCTGCGTGGGCAGGAATCCCAACGAATTTTACTACCAACCCTATAGATTGGGATTCCTGGATCAGCAAAATAATGTTAACAAGTAGAGGCGAAGATAGGGGAGAAACAAAACTCAAAAGAGCAAACTTTTGAGCAAATTGAGCAGTATCTTTTGAGCAAACCTTATACCTACATCCAAGGTTGAGGGAAGAATGTATCGCGTAATTTTTGACTGCCGCGAATATTCACCGTAGGATGGCGCGAGTTGCATTGAGATTGCGACCCGCCATCGATATGACCAGTTGACTTGGTCTTGCTCTGTTCGTTTCGATTCAGCTGTCTACCTGCTTTGGGTTCGAGCCCAGCTGACGACGGCTGTGAGGCCAGAAACCGGTCCTGGGAGGTACTTGTCTCGGCGTAGTGGCGGCGACTGATTTGAAAAAAGGAAGTACGGACGAAAAATTTGTTTTTTAAATATCTATCTCTAGGGCCCCATTAAGCTATCTTTTGAGCAAACCATATATATATATATATATATATATATATATATATATATATATATATATATATATATATATATATATATATATATATATATATATATATATATATATATAATAATAATAATAATAATAATAATAATAATAATATATATATATAAATAAATATATATATAAATATATATATATCATCATCATCATCATCAGCCCCCATCGATCCACTGCAGGATGAAGGCCTCTTCAGCATGCTTCCAACCTTCACGGTCCTGGGCTTTCCTCTGCCACTCGGGTCCAATATACTTAACGATGTCATCAATCCATCGTGCTTTCGGTCTTCTTCGCGGACGTTTGCGATCAAGCGGTATCCACTCCAGGATTGCCTTGGTCCATCTGTCGTCCCATCGCCTCGCTGTATGGCCTGCCCATCTCCATTTCAACTGTTTTACTCTTCCAATGATGTCACAGACTTTTGTTTGTTCCCTGATCCATGCGCAGGACTTTCTGTCTCGTCTTGTAATGCCAAGCATACATCTTTCCATTCCCCTCTGTGCCACTCGAAGTTTTTGAATTGATTGCGATGTGAGTGTCCAGGTTTCACTTCCGTATGTCATAACGGGTAGAACGCACTGATCGAATACTTTTCTTTTCAGGCAAAGTGGGAGTCTGCTCTTAAACACTATGTTGAGCCTACCAAATGCCTGCCAGCCACATTTAACACGCCGTTCCACCTCCCGGGCGGTATTCCCCTCCATGGAAATCCTCTGCCCAAGATATATAAAGCTGTCCACAATCTCTAAATCCCTTCCTAGAACTGAAATTCTTCTGTCCTGAGCGAAGTTATTGAACATAACCTGACTCTTTTTCAGGTTTATTTTCAAGCCAAATGGTTCGCCAGCCCTTTGCAGTTCTTGTATGCGTCTTTGCAGCTCCTCTGGGTCTTGTGAAATGAGAATAATATCATCTGCAAATCTAAGATGGTTTAAGTTTGCACCATTGATTTTTACACCATCCTGTTCCCAATCCAGTTTACGGAATACTTCTTCAAGGCCAGCCGAGAAAAGAATAGGCGATATTGCGTCACCCTGCCGTACACCTCGTTCTATATTAATTCCCACTTCAAGATCACCAAGGTGAATTGTGGCTGTAGCTCCATCATATATCGATTCTAATAGGTTTACATAGGCTCTCTCTACACCTTGGCTAAGCAGTGCATCCATTATCGCATGCTTTGAGATGGAATCAAATGCTTTTTCGTAGTCGATAAAAGCCAAGCACAGTGGCATGGTGTATTCGTTGTGCCTTTCTATGACCTGCTGTACAACCTGGATGTGATCCATTGTACTGAATCCACTTCTGAATCCTGCTTGTTCTCTTGGTTGTGCGTCATTCAGTTTTTTTAATATTCTTTTAGAAATTATCTTAGTGAAAACTTTGTACATCACTGATAGGAGGCTTATTGGACGGTAGTTCTTTAAATCTTCCTGTGCTCCTTTTTTATGTAAAAAGATCACTTCTGCATTTTTCCATAAGTCCGGTACTTTTTGTTCTTTGAGGCATTTTGAGTATAATTTTGCCAGTGTTTTATGTAACGTCCGACCACCAGCTTTTAGCATTTCGACAGTTACACTATCCTTTCCTGGAGCCTATATATATATATATATATATATATATATATATATATATATATATATATATATATATATATATATATATATATATATATATATATATATATATATATATATATATATATATATATATATATATATATATATATAAAAGGGAAACTAATTTTTACATAACATAGGCAATAATGGGTCATGGATCTTGCAGATACTATTTATACAGAATGGAAAAATCAGAGGACAATGATTGCCGCTAGTGTGGGATGGTGGATACATAATCTTCTACTGCCTGAGATCCGTTTCGGATGGAAACTGTTTCGGATGGCTATTGCTGCCGAATACAGTGTAAAAGTGACGGCATACAAGATCAACGGTCTGCTCCTGGTGGCTCAGTGGGCTATAATAATAAACATATTGGAGATAATATTGAGGATAAAAATAGAGAACGAAAGAAGATGCTAAGATAAATATGGACTGACAATCTGTGTGTATTGAAGTAATGCCTAACGATGGTTCCCAGGCCACGACCAGAAAATATCTTGGAGGGGGAAGGGTTTTAGTTGGCAGGGATGATTTCAATAAGGGCATGAACTTGACACTCCCATGCCACTGAATATCGAACACATGGATGCCTTTAGAAACTTTCCTAATCTTACTAGTAGAAGAAACTTAGTAGAAAATTGCCAACAAGGATTTTCGCAAGTTGTAATTGCGAAAAAAATTAAATGTTCGAAATGTACTGTACAAACCACCATAAAAAGCTATAAGGAGACGGGGTCCTACGAAAATAAAGCGAAAGTAGAAAGAAAACGGCGTACAAGTAGAACCGATCGATATTTAGAGCGATTCACTTTTCAAAATCGACGCAAATTATTTCGACGTTTAAGTAGCGCTTTATCCGCTCATCAGAAAGTTTCACTTTCCACTAGAATATTACGTAGACGTCTCAAGGAAGCAGATTTACACGGGAGAGTAGCCAGATGAAAGCCTTACCTGATAGAAGCCCACAAGGAAAACCGTCTAGCCTGTCTTCCTCTCTGGGACAACATGCTGTACAGATTTACCTGAATTAAACTAAATCGCATGTTCTAATCCACTCTCGACATTCTATTTAATTCTTAAGAGTTAAATTTTAAATACAAAGCGAAAGAGATGGTCTGTAATAAGATAAGAATTTATTAGACAGTTACAAGACCGGCAGTGATATAGTAAGGCGAAATTCAGTCCCCAACTATTAAGAAAAGGCACAAATTAGAATATTTGAAATAAATGGAAGTCGAATACACCTGGTGTAGGCGGTATAACAGTTAAATTATGCTTAAAAATTCCTTCACATATTAAAATCGAAGTATGACGAAGAGTTAAAACATAAATAGGATATAATGTAGAATTTTAAAACAACATAGGACCGGAAGAAGATTCAGAGGAAAACTATAATTAAAATGAACGAAAGCATGGTACTTCTCCATTAATCTCCCAAGAATAAAAATTTGGCCTTATAAATAATTGTTTTTTTTTTAATTTAAAAAGGTCCGTTTTTCTCCAATATACTGTATATTGTATGCTACATAAAAGAATAAACTAAGCAATATGGAAAAATGTATGTTTTCTCTGATTACCTGAATTAGAAGATAACTTTTAATGAGAAGAGAAAACCTTATCTTATAGCAACCGGTCTAACAACAAAATTAGTCCGATCTCTTACATTATATTCTATCTCTTTCTCTCAAGCACTTGAAATGACTGAACATAGAAACAGAGATGCATGTATGAAAAATAATTCACTTTAGATATTGGAAGTTTTTTTAATTAATAAAATAATACTAAAAGAAAAGAATCTGACAATATTTATACCAAATTGTTACATATGCAGCAGATACCATAAATTTTACAAGTAACAAAAAAAGTTAAATATATTTGGAAGAAAAATAATACACTGGAAATGAAAATAATATAAACAAATCTGCGGATTGGTGAACAACCTCAACGACAAAATACCTGGAAATAACCGAGAAACATGGCATATACAAAATATCACGCGGAAATTGCGAGAAATCTTGCGCAGGACAAATTAATAACAGATAGCCGTAAGACTCGATGAAAACCAATTGGCTTCCCACAACAAACAAACAACGTCAGCCCTGTTCCAACATCGTCTCGAAACGAATATATATATATATATATATATATATATATATATATATATATATATATATATATATATATATATATATATATATATATATATATATATATATATATATCTGTGAAACACGAAGGAAGGGTGAAGAGTTAATCAAACTGGAACCAACTGGACACGTACTCTACACTCGAGGTACGGAAAATGGCCGATGTGGCGGAATAGGATTCCTCATCAATCGAAAGCTGAAGGACAGTGTGGTAAAATTTGAAAGTACATCCGACCGATTAGCCCAATGCGTCATTCAGCTGAATAAAAAGTTTAAGCTTCAAATCGTCCAAGCTTATGCACCAACTATAAGCCATAAAGATGAGGAAATTGAGGAATTTTATGATGATGTGGCCCAGCTTTTATACAAGGAGAAATGTAGGTACAAAATCCTGATGGGTGATTTTAATGCCAGAATTGGAACAACAAGAACCGACGAAAATGCAACTGGCCCATATGGAACTGGTGAGCGAGACAATAGAGGTGACAGATTAGTTGATTTTGCTGAAGGACAAGAACTATATATTATGAATTCATTCTATAAAAAAAAAATATATATATCAGCAGAAAATGGACATGGAAAAGTCCATCTGGGCTCACAAGCGAAATTGACTACATCATGACCAACGATAAAACAATATTTACCAATTGTACTGTCCTTAACAATTTTAATGTTGGAAGTGACCACCGAATTGTACGAGCAAGGGTTCGGACTGACTGTCGAAAAGAGCGCGAAAAAATGGTAAGATCAAAGAAGGGCAAGGTGGATTCTGGAAAACTGCTGGAGAGAGGAAGCGATTTTGAGATTGCTTTGTCAAACCGGTTTGCTGCGTTACAAGATCCAGAGGAGGTGGAAATATCAGTTCAATATGAAGAAATCGCCAACAATGTACTTCAAACGGCTGCTTCAATAGCACCAGAGGAAAAATGTCTCAAACAAACAAAAATCTCCAGTGAGACCATTGATTTAATGAAGAAACGGCGAGCAATGAGAAATGCAGGTAGTCCTTTTGGCAGGATCGAGTACACTGAGCTCTGCAAAACTATAAGAAAACGTATCAGAGAGGACACGCGCCGATTCAATATGCAGCTAGTGCAAAAAACCCTGGAAGAAAACAAAGGAATTAACAAAGCTAAACAGAAGCTGAGAAACAAAAGAACGCAAATATATGCTTTAAAGCGTGAGGATGGCACAGTGTGCAGGACGCGTACCCAAATGTTAGAGATTGTCAGAAGGTTTTATTCCCAGTTATATGAAGATCAGAGCCAGTCAGGGACAGCAATACCCACGGAAGAACAATATATAATGCCAGATATCCTAGTGGAGGAAGTAACAAATGCTATAGAATTGATGAAGAACGGCAAGGCTCCAGGAAAGGATAGTGTAACTGTCGAAATGCTAAAAGCTGGTGGTCGGACGTTACATAAAACACTGGCAAAATTATACTCAAAATGCCTCAAAGAACAAAAAGTACCGGACTTATGGAAAAATGCAGAAGTGATCCTTTTACATAAAAAAGGAGCACAGGAAGATTTAAAGAACTACCGGCCAATAAGCCTCCTATCAGTGATGTACAAAGTTTTCACTAAGATAATTTCTAAAAGAATATTAAAAAAACTGAATGACGCACAACCAAGAGAACAAGCAGGATTCAGAAGTGGATTCAGTACAATGGATCACATCCAGGTTGTACAGCAGGTCATAGAAAGGCACAACGAATACACCATGCCACTGTGCTTGGCTTTTATCGACTACGAAAAAGCATTTGATTCCATCTCAAAGCATGCGATAATGGATGCTTTGAGGTGGAACGAGGTGTACGGCAGGGTGACGCAATATCGCCTATTCTTTTCTCGGCTGGCCTTGAAGAAGTATTCCATAAACTGGATTGGGAACAGGATGGGGTAAAGATCAATGGTGCAAACTTAAACCATCTTAGATTTGCAGATGATATTATTCTCATTTCACAAGACACAGAGGAGCTGCAAAGACGCATACAAGAACTGCAAAGGGCTGGCGAACCATTTGGCTTGAAAATAAACCTGAAAAAGAGTCAGGTTATGTTCAATAACTTGGCTCAGGACAAAAGAATTTCAGTTTTAGGAAGGGATTACGCGAAGCACAGTTAGAGGCGTTTGTTGTTGTTAGCCTTCCTTTGCGCCTATACTGATTTCATTCTTTCACTATGAGCTTTTCTCCTTTCGTCAAACCAAGTTGTTCCAGTCTTCCTACTTTTTCTCTCTGGCCAACCTCCCAAACGTTAAACTTGTGCCTGAAACAGTTTCTCTCCTAAATTTCACTTTGTGTAATATTTGCTGATCTTAAGTCCCCTTTAATTGCACCAATCCATTTAATTATTTTTACTTCAGCTCTACTCCTATTTTCATAAAATGCAACTATTTGTCTAGTTAGCCTACTTGGATTTATCCGTTTTATATGTTCGTTTTATAAGTCTTCTTATTCTCATATCGCTATGTATATCTGTGTATTGTTTGATTTGTTGGTTTTCTCGAAGTCGGCATGTGGTGCTATTTATTTGTTTGGGGTCTAAGATTTTTCTTTCTTTCTTTTCAATCTCCTCGATGTCTTTCTTTCTATTTAAAATGAGCGTTTCTGCGCCATATAGACATTCTGGCTTAATAACTGTAATGTTGTTGTAATGTCTCCATTTGGTGTTTTTAGATATGCAATTTTTGTTCTAAAAATTTTGTATAAGTCTCAATGCATTTTTTGACATCTACCCTTATTGGCCGCTTTTTCCAAACCGTTTTCCACGATTATTTCACCCAAATATTTGAATTGAGAGACTCGTCTGATGTTACCATATTTTGTTTTTAGAAATGGTGTTCTTAGTCTGTTGCAGGTCATGTATTGTGTCTTTTCAAAGGAAATATAGAGTCCTACCTTTTGTGCTGTTTCTTTTAGGATTTCAATCTGTTTTAGTGTCATTAATATACCTTGAGCCAAAATTGCTAGATCATCAGCAAACGCCAGACAATCTATTTTGATGTTGGTTCTCCCCAGTTTAATGGGCTGGTCAATATTCAGGGCCGATTTATTTTTCACACCACTCCTGTATTATTTTTTCTAGAACACAATTAAATAAGAGTGGCGAGAGTCCATCCTCTTGTCTCACTCCAGTTTTAATTTCGAATGGCTCTGAGATGTCACCTATGAATTTAGCTTTTGACCTTGTGTTAATTAGTGCTGTTTTAATAATTGCCAGCGTTTTCAGATCTAGTCCTTGTTCTTTCAAGATTTGGAATAAAGATTCACGGTCGATAGAATCATATGCTTTTTTGAAATCCACAACTGTACAGACGAAATTTTTATTGTATAGTTTTTGTTGTCTTAGAATCAACTTTAGATTCCGGATCTGTTCCGGGTAGAATCTGCCCGGTCGAACACCTGCTTGATATTCACCAATTTTAGGTTCTAACTGTCCCTGTGCTCTGTCTAGTAGACACTGAGATAGAATTTTGTAACAAACTGGGAAAAGAGATATACCTCTGTAGTTGTTTACATCCGTTCTATTTCCTTTCTTATGTAGTGGATGGATTAGAGCATCTTTCCAATCTTCCGGATTCCGTTCGATTCGCCAAATTTCTTGTAGAATCTTGGTTGTTTCCTTGATTGTACCTGGACCAGCAGATTTTTATTCGGTGGTAATGAATCTGGGTTTATTTGTCCAGGGTTTAGTGTTGGTAATCTGTTCAAAATATTTCGCAAATTCTTTGCAATTGTCTTGGTTATTTAGAGCTAATTGTCTGTTTCCCTTTTGGAAGTAAATACTTTGGGGTTAGTAGCCTGTTAATTTAGTTTTAAATGTTTTGTACAAAATTTCGGGTGTTATTTTTTTAGAAATCTTTTTCTATATAAGTTGATTGTTCTCATATTTTCTTTTAGTTATCTGATTAGGTTCGATGTTTCTTTTTGACCTTTTCAAAAAGATGTTATAGAGCGCAGGTGAATTTTATATATATATATATATATATATATATATATATATATATATATATATATATATATATATATCTAGGAAGTAAGAAAAGAAACATCGAAGCTATTAGACAAACTTAAAGAAAATATGAAAAAAATTAACTTAATGTTGGTGCTTTGTCATTCCCTCATCCGCCATCCAAAGCGTATATATATATATATATATAGCAAATATATATATATATATATATATATATATATATATATATATATATATATATATATATATATATATATATATTTATTGGTGCCCCAAAAAAATGTATACACACTTTCTTTTCTGTTAACTTACTCACTGTTTTCAGATTAATCTAATATTAAAAAATGCCCGCTACCAGACTTAACTTTGAGCAACGCAGATTTATCGTGAAGTGTTACTGGAAATAGTAAAATGCGGCAGTTCAAACGAGAGTTTCGGAGTTTTCAGTTCAATTAACCACCATAACTGCACTTACTGGGTACCTTGAGAATCCACACGTTACTGAAGAACATCATGTTAATTTGCCAGAAGTCACAGTGTGATGTGACTTATCTGCAAAAAGATTAGTTCGACCGTTCTTTTTTGACTATACTGTAACTGGTGCTGTTTACCTTAATTTGCTTCAAGAAGCAGTGATCTCACGCATTCGGGAAGCTTTTGAGGGTGAGAAATTTTATTTTCAACAAAAAATCTCCTCGTTAGCATGACGTAAGATGGATTGGACAAAGAGGTTGGGCTGAATACCCGCACGTTCACCTAACCTTATGCCGCTCGACTTATTATTATGGGAATACATTAAAGAGAAGGTTTCTAAGACAAAACCGACAAGAGTCAATGAGTTGAGAGTAGCGATTGATAGAGAATGCGAACAAATACCATTGATTGACTCTCCATGTTTGTGATTCCATTGCTTTTCGTTCGATCAACAATGCCTGGACCACGACGGTGGGTACTTTGAAAACTGACGTTAGTCAAGAAAAAGGCTGTTCCTTTAGCTTTTTTTATACCCTAAAGATAAAAAAGGTAAAGGGTTAGAGGCGTATCAGCAACTAGGCTATTTAGCGACTGGACCTACAGCTTAACGTGGGTTCCGAACGTGCTTACCCATAAGTCTATCAGGAAACCTACCGACTGGCGAGTGAGCAGCGTAGAACACTTCTCAGAAGGCATCCAGCCTTACGCAGCCTTTAACTGATGTGACTGAGGGGTAATTCGTTGTCGGATTTTACACTCTTGCCTAGAAACAATCACAAACATTTAGGAAGTAGACTGACAGAAGAAAGAAAGAAAAACAACCATCCGAGCGCTGGAATCGAACCAACTACCGCTCCGATGTGGTTTCGGCACAGCAGCGGCAGGCCGTCCAGTTCAACGCGACCGGCTTACCCTAAAGAAAATTGTAAGAAAATAAATAATAATTTTAGAGCCAGTCAAAATGTGTATACATTTTTGGGACACCCTAGGACATATTTAAGATTTCCCTCTTACCTTGCATAAATCCTTTGTAATAAATCAAGAGCACATTAGAAGCGGAAAAAATATTTATTTTAATTCCATAACAATCAGCTCATATAGGGTTTACCAACAGCACCAATTGATGTTGAAAAAGAATATAATGTCGAATCATTAAAAAAAAAATAAAAATATAATCCATGATCATGTTCTCTATATAACATTAAATATGGGGCTAGAAAGAAACTTTTTAAATGAACTATTACTTTTTCGTAGTACAAATTAACCAGTCGTTGTTGTAGTTTGTTACCAATAGCAGCACTTTTCCTCTCCAAACGAGCACTATTCTTCAGTGATCGTATCTCCATTTTCCGAATACCAATGAAGATAATGCCTTGCAAATTCCAGAAAACAGTAGTTTTGACCTCTCTACGAATCTGGTATGTAATAATAAATCCAGGTTTTATCAATACTCACTAATCGCCGTAGATGTATTTATATATGTTGCGAAGTGATCACTCGATTCCGCTTTTAGATCGCAGAGAGCAAACGCGAAACCTATCGCGCTAAAAGCTTTCTCATGTCATATTTACTATCGCAACAACATCTGTAACTTTCAGTTTACAACTGGCCATACGGTATCATGGATTTTATTGACCATCTTCTCGGTAATGACCATAACGGGCCATCCAGTGCGCGGAACGTAGCTGAGTGAGTCACACGTCTGGTGAGTGAGAGGTCGACCACATCCAAACTCAGTAAACCACTTATGAATCATAGAATGTAAAGGAGCAGTTCCCCATAATAAATTTTCAATTTTTCTTCGATTTGCGCAATGATTTTTTGGGCGCAAAAAAATAGTACCATCAAAATATCATATCGGCCGATTTAATGGATTATTACTAGAACGTAATCTACTTTTCAGTTTCAACCTCACGTCATTGTTATTGATAAACCCTCTAGAATATGTAAAGTACTTACGTTAGTGTTTCCTTCTTTTCCGGGCCTCAAACCAGAAGCCAGCATGTACGTGCTGCCAATAGTTTTAATTTTCTCGATACAACTGAACTTCGGCTTGAGCAAGAGCTGTAACAACGACAACAACTTTATTTTCTTCCGCTAAAACTTTTCGAGAAAGAATAAAAAAAGAAAACTTTTCGCCGGCTTAAGTAATTCGACTTCCACTAAGAAAATAATTAACACAATCAAGATTAAGGTAGGGAATGAGTCAAAGGCAAAGAAACTCTATTGTTTAGTCTCACTCGAGTTAAAATCTGAAACTTTTTAGACTACAAAAAGTCGAATTTATATTAAGAAAAGCCCGTATACGAGTGTTGTTCCAAATGTTCTTTTTTTTTATAGAAATTTTTTAAGACGTAATGTTTGCTATTAACCAAAAAAAATATGTACGCTGTATATATATATATATATATATATATATATATATATATATATATATATATATATATATATATATATATATATATATATATATATATATGAATATTTTTGTTAGTTGATGACTGGAGACGAGCCTCACCCATCCCTTCAACTGGAGGGCCTCTTCAGGGAAGACTCTTCAGGGTACCTACACATGCTCCCTCAACAAGAATAGAGAGACCCTATCCACAACCAACAACCAATGTTTTCGCCGACTTCCCGTCGGATGGCGTATGACGCAGTCCAAATCTGACATTGCATATATATATATATATATATATATATATATATATATATATATATATATATATATATATATATAAACATACCAGGTGCCTCATTAAGGATGGATCGCGGCTGTATCTTGAAAACTATTTATCCCACAGCTTTGGGGAAAAAAAATTGTACTAAAAATGATCATGAGAAATTCACCAAAAATATTTTTAAGCTTCTAAAACGACCGCAAGAGGGCGTGACGAGCTAAACATTTTTAAAAATATTTTTTTTTGTGTATCTCAGTTATGATTAGCAAACTGTCTCCTACAACTTTGTTTTATGACATTTTGTCGTAACTTCGCGAATAAAGAAGTGGGGGGAGTTTTACCTATTTAGATAAAAAGTCGTCTAATGTCCGTTTGCCTAAACCGATTTTCCTCAATTTGGATTCATTTAAAAGGCAATTGCTGGGATAATCAGATAATCTGGGAGATAAATTATTTAGTTTATAAATGAAACCGCGAGGTGGCGTTACATTCAACAATAGATTTTTTGAAGTTTTGTTCAGTTTTATCAAATGGAATGGTATAGCTTCTACTACATGGCAAGAAAGGTAATTTAAAGAGGAATCGTCCAGTGAAAACCCGAAATCGATATCTCTGATATGTCAAGAGATATTTCGATTTTTCTGAAAAAAAATCAGTTAGTTTTAATTTTTACCGCAATATTAAGTTAAAAATTGGTCTTAATATCTAGGTCGCAATCGCAACAATTTTATTTAAAAAATAAAATTATCTATTCAGTATCAATCATCATAAATGTTCTAATCCTGACTTTGATAATATTTTCAAATTTAATTACATAAGCGGAAAAAATGTCTTTCCCCAATTGTTGCATTTTCTCTTTTATGATGCTTAAATACTACTTGACAGAATATTGAAATCAGTCATTAATAAATATACCTACTCTTTCTTTTAAACTAAATGAATGGATGAATGAAATTATGTGTTTTCGGGTTTCCAAATAAACGCATGCAATCCTTAGGTATATTACACAAAGAGTGTAAGAAGGGAACCATGGAAACAAACAAAAACAATCAAATTAACTTGTCAGTTTTGAAATGCATTACATTTTCAACATTGCATTTATTGATTATTAATAATTATTATAATAATATCTAACAATGTCTTTTACGAATAACGAGGCCTATGACATGTTGGTGTAGTTTATTTTCGTGGCCGGCGCGCTCACCGGATTTGACAGTCCTCGATTTTTACTTGTGGGGAAGACTAAAAGACCTTGTTTTTCAAACTCGTCCTACCACACGAGAAAACATGATTGAAAGAATTCAAAATTCAATAACCAGCATTTCAAGAGCGGAAATTGAAGCTGCCGTTTTTAGTACTCGTCGAAAAATAAATCTTTGCATTTCTAAGGATGGAAGGCATTTTGAACATTTAGAAAGGCGTTAAAGTTCAGATTCTGTTAATTATTAGACTGTTGTGATGTTAATTTTATTTGACTGTTGTTATTATTATTATCTTCGTTGTTGGCCCGTTGGCCTTTCAACACGCTCCAAATTAATATGGCACGAAGAATTTGGACCAGTCCTAAGGCTGGGTAAAGTGTGAAGGAAGGCAAACATTAAGTTAATATTTTTTTAACTTAATGCAGGTAATAGTGAAATAATAACTGATTTTTTTCAGGAAAATCGAAATGTCTCTTGACATGTCAGAGATATCGATTTCGGGTTTTCACTGGACGATTCCTCTTTAAATTATCTTTCTTGCCATGTAGTAAAAGCTGTACCATTCCATTTGAAAAAACTGAACAAAACTTCAAAAAACTATTGTTGAATGTAACGCCACCTCGCGGTTTCATTTATAAACTAAATAATTTATCTCCCAGATTATCTGATTGTCCCAGCAATTGCCTTTTAAATGAATCCAAATTGAGGAAAATCGGTTTAGGCAAACGGACATTAGACGACTTTTTATCTAAATAGGTAAAACTCCCCCCCCCCCCCCCCCCCCCACTTCTTTATTGCCGAAGTTACGACAAAATGTCATAAAACAAAGTTGTAGGAGACAGTTTGCTAATTATAACTGAGAATTTTTCTTACTCGGTTAACACTTGAAAATACACAAAAAAAAAAGATTTTTAAAAATGTTTAGCTCGTCACGCCTTCTTGCGGTCGTTTTAGAAGCTTAAAAATATTTCCGGTGAATTTCTCATGATCATTTTTAGTACAATTTTTTTTTTCCCCAAAGCTGTGAGATAAATAGTTTTCAAGATACGGCCGCGATCCATCCTTAATGGGATACCTGGTATATATATATATATATATATATATATATATATATATATATATATATATATATATATATATATATATAAAGTCTAAGATAAATCTGGTAAAACTTAATCTATGCTAAATATTTTTTTTACTTAAATGTGGTACCTTTCTTGCAACTCTTCTATGAAAATCCATCTCGACCAATCGTCTACGAATTGTTCATGTACTGATTTGTAGACCCATTTTCCATTTAATGTCGAACGAAGTGGAAAATGGGTGTTTCCGCGCATCTCGTACAATACATTTATTCAGTCTTTGGCTTGTTTTTCTTGGGACCTCTGGTGGTTTCTGGTGATATCTTTATTAATTTTTGCTCCTTTCAAACTTTAGCAATAACGCATTCAGATCGCTTTAATAGATGAGAAATAAATTTATAAGTTTTGTTTTGACTCCGTAACTGCAATATTAGACGCTTCTCTTCGGGAGTACAATACTTTGCGCGACCCATAGTAACATTTAAAACTGTTTGGATGCATGGACAATGTATACCAAAGATATTAAAATATTTTCGATAACAATGAATGAACAGCAAAACATTTAAAAGCCACTCAAAATGCATTTACGGAAAAGCATTAATAATGAATTTTGTAGCTGCTGTTACATTACTCCCCTTTCAAAAGTCAGTATGCAATTATGAACATCCAACTTTTCTGGTTTTTGGATTAATATAGTAAAGAGATATATTATATTTTATAAAGGTTTTATTGCTCTATACGTAAGTACGATATAAGCCGTGCAATGTCAATCAAACATGTGGACGTGCAAAAGCGACCTACTTTATGACACATCAAATATTTGTTATTGAAACGAAGATATAAAACACGAAAACAACGGTACCGAATTAATTTGTACACGTAGTCCTTTGAAAATATTACGTCAACATGAAAATATGCTAATACTACTAATATTTCAGATAATACAGATGGCGCAAGTAGGTCTTAGCGACTATGATATTGGTCAAGTATGATTTATTAGATGACTCATGAAGTTTCAGACGCGTATATGTGTATTGTACGCTTATTTGCGTACACATTTTTAATTTTTAACGAAAAAAATTCGTACTGTCATAAACTACTTTGCTTTAGGGGATTTAATTAGAACTGATATACAAAAATAATTTTAGATTCCATTTAAGATGAATGAATGCGAAGAAGCGTGAAGAGAGATGAATAGATCAACACCCAAAAAGCGCTCTCTCTTAGTCTCCTACCCCTCCCCCCTCCTCTCTAGAAACATTAAAGAGTATAGGAGAAAAAAAACGCTCCTTCAAATTTGATTTTTTTTCAGTTTAGGGCCATGTGTCAGCAACTTTGGCCATTTGGCCACTCGTAAAGAATATAATAGGTGTTTCGGTTAATAATGTCGATTTTGTTAAGAGATGGCATTACTAATACAGTTGTTGGTATGTTTTAAAGCCATGCCAGCTTTTGCCTCAATAGTCCGTTCATTACCCAAAATGCCTGCATGGCCAGGGATCCAAAGGCATTTTATTACCGAACCTTTAGATTAGAATTCCTGGATGAGTACTTGAATGTTACCAGATAAATAACTAGAGGCGAAGATAAGGGAGAAGATAAGAAACAATAGATTGGAAAGAACTTAAGGAGTCAGAGCAGATAAGCCAATTAGCTTATATAGATGTGAGATGGGTGAAGGTATATGAAATGTCCTTTCAAATGACTAATAGTTCGGCAGAAAGAATACTAATCCAGGCTTAAAGATAGTAAAGGTAAAGGTAAAGTGTTAGGGTTAGAGGCGCATCAGCCTATTTAGGAGGCTATTTAGCAACTGGACCTATAGCTTAACATGGGTTCCGAACCACAGTCATCAGCTTCCGACAAACCAGCACAGCACCCCCCTCGGGCTATAAACCCTTGGTTATGTGCCTACCCATAAGTCTATCAGGAAACCTACCGACTAGCGAGTGACCAACGTAGAACACTTCTCAGAAAGCATCCGGCCTTTCACAGCCTTTAACTGGCGTGACTGAGGGGTAATTCGTTGTCGGATTTTGCACTCTTGCCTAGAAACAATCACAAACATTTAGGAAGTAAACAGACAGAACGTAAAGATGGAAATCATAGGTTAAAGTTATTGTGAACTCACTCCTTGCTTTAACTTGGAGCCATCAGTTTAAATGACATTATCAGGATGGAGGTCTTCAATGATTTTAAGGATGATGGTAAGAGAAAGGAGATCAGAAAAAGGTTTGTTATATGGAAGAAGGCTGAAGTTAGGGGTACAGCGCGAGAAGTAACCATGGGAGGCATGGAGGGGAAATTTAATGGGTTATAGGGAAGTGAGGAAATACCAGAATCGAGGAGAAAATTGGAATGAGCAGTGCCCGAGTTCTTTCATCGAGGAGAGAGAACAAGGTCGAGGAAATCAAGATTGAAAAGAGGGAATGAAGACTCTGCATCTAAGACTCACTGCATAGCTCAAAAGAAGATCCAATCTTCTAATACTGAGTGGTGGAATTTCGGAAATTCAGTGATGACTGGGGATGGGACTAGTTCCAAACGCTCCTAGGGCTAATCCAAAATCCGTGTTTTGGGCTACATCTTTTCGACGGGGATAGCATGCAGGGGCGGACATGTAGATGATGCAGCCATACTGAACATTTGGCTTGATAAGTAATTTGTAAAGATGGCGCACTTCTTTTAAAATAAGGTGTTCCGGCATCCTTTTTTATGCTGGAACAAAGCCAGACTATTTCTGAGAAGTTTGTGGGAACAGATATCGCTTCAATTTGAAGAGGCCTGACAACAGGAAAAACAAAGAGAGTTTTAATATTTCCTTATCTTTTAAATTTCAAAGGAAACAGATGCTTATGCTTACGATAAAAATGATGTACCGACGATACTTATGCATTTCAATTAAATGATCTATTTGTTATAAACATTATCTAAAGTAACAGTGATATTGGCACATCCTTATTACGACGTGCCATTTTTAAAGTGTTATGACTACAAATTCATTGGACGACTTTATTTTCATGTTTTATAATTCCGATTCAATTGATGTTCGATGGACAATGAACGGCTGATAGCATACATAGGATGTAACAAAATGATATGAACATTCCTTTTTCAGTATTTAAAGTTATTCTTCTGTGCTATATTCAGTTGACGGTTTTTAACAATTACGCTAAAATAAGTGAAATATATCGCAAATTTTAATAAATTACACTGGGGAACAATTTGAAAATTGATTTCTGTTGAGTTCGATATTTAAGCTGTGTTATACGTAAATTGACATGCTAATTCCAAAACCTTATTTAGTTTTTTTCTATCACGTCAAGTTTTTTCTCTACAGTTGTTGCGTATCCGACTATGCTTGGCGAATCACAGAAGTCACTACTGCTCTCCTACCGGCGAACCTTCTTCGACCTAGGAATGGGGGTGTGAGTGATGTTGCGTCATCCAAAATGAGTTCCGTCAGTTACGCATGAGATGCTAAAGTACGTGGGTCTGTGTCGCTCTCATATAGTGATGTCAAAGTATATATACACAACTACAGATTTTCGTTATGTCTGCCTCTGGTAGTTCTCGTCGTAAGTGCTTAAACAGCCCTGATTCATTTTGTTATATATGTGGCAGTTTTACTATCCCCCATTCAACGGACTAATATTAGTACATTTGTCAGGCAAGCCTATTTTGCTTATTTTAAAGTGAAAATAGGTCACCAAGATAAATGATGGACCCATCACAAAGTGTGCAAGCAGTGTGTAGAGAGTTTACGAATGTGGACGAAGAGAACCCGTAATAAACTTTCGTTTGGTATACCAATGGTTTGGCGAGAGTCCAAAGATCACTTAAGTGATTGCTACTTTTGCATAGTGAAAACATCAGGATTCAACAAGAAACACAAACATAAAATTGAGTACCCTAGTTTACCGTCAGCTATACGCCCTGTGCCTCATTCAGCTGAAATTCCAGGGCCAGTTTTTCAAGAATTACCTTCTTTAGAAATACAAGAATGTGAGTCAAATGAAGATCGAAGTGACTTCACCGACGAAGAATTCAAAGTTTCCAATGATTCTGTTCGTAAAGGATTCAATCAACATGAATTAAACGATTTAGCACGAGATTTGGGACTATCCAAAAAAGCATCGGAATTATAATTGGATATAATTTGCTTGACAAAGGAGCTAAAGTCACTTACTATCGATCCAGAGAAAGTGAATTTAGGCAGTACTTCAGAAATAATGACGGATTTGTATATTGCCAGAACGTAGAAGGTTTAATGGAAGAATTGACCATTTCTAACTATAACGCAACTGAATGGCGATTGTTTATAGATAGATCAAAGCGTAGCTTGAAGTGTGTTCTCCTACATAATGAAAATTTATACGGTTCAGTCCCAAATAGGTCATTCAGTTTCTTTGCGTGAAGAATATGACGACATAAAGAAAGTCATTGACTTGTTGCAATATAACATGCACCAATGGATCATCTGTGTTGACCTTAAAATGGTCTGTTTCCTTCTTGGCCAGCAACGCGGATATACCAAGTATCCCTGTTTTTTGTGCATGTGGGACAGCAGAGCTCGTGAGAAGCATTGGGTGCAATCGAACTGGTCACCAAGATCTGACTTGACCTGGTGATCCAAACATTTTAAATCAGCCACTTGTCGACAGAAAAAACATTGTATTTCCGCCTTTGCATGTAAAACTAGGTCTCATGAAGCAATTTGTTGAAGGCTTTGAAGGCTTTGTCAATTGAAGGAGACTGCTTTAAGTATATCATTTTGGCATTCCCTAGCCTGTCTTATGAAATGATAAAGGCTGGTGTGTTTGATGGTCCACAGATTCGGCAACTCGTTAAAGATGAAAATTTCACTGAAACAATGACCGAACTTGAGAGGAATGCTTGGTCGGCTTTTAAAAATATTGTTAAAGATTTTCTTGGAAATACACGAGCCCCGAATTACATCGAAATTGTTCAACAACTCTTGGAGAGCTTTACAAAGCTTGGTTGCAACATGAGCATCAAACTGCACTTCTTACATAGTCATCTTACTAACTTCCCAGAAAATCTTGGTGCTGCTAGTGATGAACAGGGCGAGCGATTCCACCAAGATCTAAAGGTTATGGAAGCGCGGTATCAAGGTAGATGGGATGTCAGTATGATGGCTGACTACTGTTGAAGCATCAAGTGAGAATGTCCACAAAATGAACACTCCAGGAAAAGTTATATGAAGAAATTTTTACCATAATATCTTTTATTTATTTTTTTGTATAAACACAATTTAACTTTTAATAACATGTGAACCTCTGTATGAATAAAATATTCTAATCTATTTGGTCAGATCTCACCTTATTTCCTTTCGTATGTACACTTTTAAGGTTAAATGAGGGGTATGTTGTAGCTCAAGAACTTGACGTGATAGAGAAAATCTGTGAATATTTTTGAATTCAGAGATGAAAAATTAGTCAAAAACAAGTCACAGATCCAAATCAGCAAAATTGCTTTTCTCCAGTGTTATTTTTTAAAAGAATTAAAAGCTATTGACATTTTTTTCGCGGATTTGCGAAATACAGGGGCAAGGTGCCGAATTAATCCACACCACTCAGCTCTGGTTTAAAAAGTTCCGGGAGGGGGACATGAGTCTTGAAGATAAAAGAAGATAAGGTTGTCCGCGGCCTCTCGATGCCGATGTTTTAAGAGCAACTGCGGCTGCAGCTCTTAGGACAAACACTAGAAAACTCAAGGGAATTAAGAACAGTACCGTAAACTAGGGTGACATTGGCACCGAGCCTTGGGAGTGAATCGCGGGCATGGGAAAGGGAAGCGCGCGCGCTAACTTGTCTGTGCGTGATTGAGTTTTATTACGGAAAGGAAAGGAAAGGATTTACAACCAAAGGCGCATCAGCATCTAAGGCTATTTAGCGACTGGACCTACAGCTTAACGTGGGTTCCGAACCACTGTCATTAGCTACCGACAAACCCAAGTCAGCACCCCCCTTAGGCTAACAACCCTGAGTTATGTGCCTACCCATAAGTCTATCAAGAAGTCTACCGACTGGCGGGTGACCAACACAGAACACTTCTCAGAACGCATCCGGCCTTACCCAGCCTTTAACTGGTGTGACTGAGGAGTACTTCATTGTTGGATTTTACACTCTTGCCTAGAAACAATCACAGACATTTAAGTGTGGATATGTGTGGACGTGAGTATGTGTGTATATGTGAGTATATATAATTGTGTGTATAGGGTAGGAAGTAAGACGGACAGAAGAATTAAAGGAAAACACCCATCCGAGCGCTGGAATCGAACCAGCTACCTTTGCCATACATTATAAAACAGTTGGCGGCCCTCTTGCATTAAATCCCTAAGAAGAAACTTTGATTGCGAACACTTTACATCAAGTTGCAATATGAGACTTCCCTACTGAACCTCAAGATTTGAGTATAATATTACAAAAACATCTGGATAAACAAGGTAGGCCTATTAAAAAATTCAAAAAGAATTTACCAGAACCCGATTATATCGTGAATTTCATGGGTCGGAATAATCTCTCTATCAGAACAACATCTAAAATCAAAAGAACTAGAGCTTCTGTTGGCCGTCCGCAAATAACAGAGTTTTTTGAAAACATTAAACCCTACCTCTTGATTGTCACTAGCTCCTCTGCGTATAATTATGACGAAACCAACATAACTGATGACCCTGGAAGTAGAAATGTCTTGGTATTTAGAGGTACCAAGAGGGTTGAAAGAGTGCAAGAACATTCTCGTACAGCTATTAGCATCATGGTTTGTGGAAATGCTAACGGCGACCTCCTTCCACCAATGGTTGTCTACAAAACCATGAACTTAAATGATAATTGGACTTCTAGGGGACCTACAGGAATAACCTATGCAAACAGTCCAAGTGGAAAGTCCTTTGGAAAGGTTATCAAATAAAATCTAACCGACCGCGGTGGTCTAGTGGGTGAGCAGCTCGCTTGGCGATCGAATGGTCCCGGGTTCGAATCCTGGTGCGGGCATGGATGTTTGTGTGTATTTCGGTGGTGGATAACATGAAAAAGGCTATCTCTGTTGAGTAATACCGGTGCTGGCCAAATACTGTCTAGGTGAAGGTAAAAAAAAAAATCTATACAGGGTGGCTCTCGTCAAATATCTCGAGAAGGCTTTGAGATTTCTTAACGAAATTTTGGGAAAAATTTTGGGAAACGAACGCTGGGAAATAGTTGCCACTTTTTGTCATTGTCATATTTTGTCATATTGTCATTGTATTTTTTCGTTGTATATTTGAAATCCAAGACTTTTGTTAAAATAATAACAGTACTTGAACTTGGCATCGTTGGAAAGAGCATTTTTTTTAATTCAACGATGTAAATATTGTATGATTTTTTTTTCAAAATAAATTAAAAAAAAATGCTAAAAGGTGATTCGGTCTGTTTTAGGGTAAATGTATTTTTCATTTAGGAGGCTATGAAACTATGGATGACAGAAGAAATATTTGATTACACTTGACAACGTCAATTTGTGAATTTTAAATTTCTTTCAATTTTTTTATAAAATTAATATGTATTTAACTGAAAGAGAAAGAGTAACTATTGTTAATTGATTGATTAACTAACTATTGTTGGCTCTTCTGCAGTTTTTGCTAATTGATCTAAAACGGCTACTCCAATAAAGAAATGTGACATTTTTTATTTCGAATTTTAAGATTTGTCAAATTATGTTAAAAATACGGTGTTGCCATTTAAAAAATATTGTTTTAGTACCTAGTGAAGAAATCTGGCAATACCGGAAAGCATAGTAAATTTTTCTTAGTTAAGTATTTCCTACAACTTTGCATTTGGAAGTACTAGTCTTTCACTTCAACTAAAAAACTTGTCAGGTTTTAAAAAAATTATACTGTATATAAGTATATAAATATATATATATATATATATATATATATATATATATATATATATATATATATATATATATATATATATATATATATCATCATCATCATCGTCAGCCCGCATCGATCCACTGCAGGATGAAGGCCTCTTCAGCATGCTTCCAACCTTCACGGTCCTGGGCTTTCCTCTGCCACTCGGGTCCAATATACTTAACGATGTCATCAATCCATCGTGCTTTCGGTCTTCTTCGCGGACGTTTGCGATCAAGCAGTATCCACTCCAGGTTTGCCTTGGTCCATCTGTCGTCCCATCGCCTCGCTATATGGCCTGCCCATCTCCATTTCAACTATTTTACTCTTCCAATGATGGCACAGACTTTTGTTTGTTCCCTGATCCATGCGCAGGACTTTCTGTCTCGTCTTGTAATGCCAAGCATACATCTTTCCATTCCCCTCTGTGTCACCCGAAGTTTTTGAATTGATTGCGATGTGAGTGTCCAGGTTTCACTTCCGTATGTCATAATGGGTAGAACGCACTGATCGAATACTTTTCTTTTCAGGCAAAGTGGGAGTCTGCTCTTAAACACTATGTTGAGCCTACCAAATGCCTGCCAGCCACATTTAACACGCCGTTCCACCTCCCGGGCGGTATTCCCCTCCATGGAAATCCTCTGCCCAAGATATATAAAGCTGTCCACAATCTCTAAATCCCTTCCTAGAACTGAAATTCTGAAATTCTGAAAAAAAATTCTGAAATTCTGTCCTGAGCGGAGTTATTGAACATAACCTGACTCTTTTTCAGGTTTATTTTCAAGCCAAATGGTTCGCCAGCCCTTTGCAGTTCTTGTATACGTCTTTGCAGCTCCTCTGGGTCTTGTGAAATGAGAATAATATCATCTGCAAATCTAAGATGGTTTAAGGTTGCACCATTGATCTTTACACCATCCTGTTCCCAATCCAGTTTACGGAATACTTCTTCAAAGCCAGCCGAGAAAAGAATAGGCGATATTGCGTCACCCTGCCGTACACCTCGTTCTATATTAATAATAATAATATAAATTCCCACTTCAAGATCATCAAGGTGAATTGTGGCTGTAGCTCCATCATATATCGATTCTAATAAATTACATAGGCTCTCTCTACACCTTGGCTAAGCAGTGCATCCATTATCGCATGTTTTGAGGTGGAATCAAATGCTTTTTCGTAGTCGATAAAAGCCAAGCACAGTGGAATGGTGTATTCGTTGTGCCTTTCTATGACCTGCTGTACAACCATGTGATCCATTGTACTAAATCCACTTCTGAATCCGGCTTGTTCTCTTGGTAGTGGGTCATTTAGTTTTTTTAATATTCTTTTAGAAATTATCTTAGTGAAAACTTTGTACATCACTGATAGGAGGCTTATTGGACGGTAGTTCTTTAAATTTTCCTGTGCTCCTTTTTTATGTAAAAGGATCACTTCTGCATTTTTCCATAAGTCAGGTACGTTTTGTTGTGTATATATATAAATATATATATATATATATATATATATATATATATATATATATATATATATATATATATATATATATATATATATATTTGATGGTCCAGTTATCAAGCCATTTTTAGACATCTCATAATTGTTGAAATGTTTCATGGAAAGTGTGTGAGACTTCGATGAAAACAAGTGGCAGTCGGATGGGGTCAAGTCTGGTGAGTAGAATGGGTGGGGCAAGAACTCTCAGCCAAATACAGAAATGGTGTCTTTGATCCTTTCCACTGTGTCTGAAGGGGCGTTGTCAAAATGTGGAATCACTTTCCGTGTCTTTCAGCCCTTTCTGGTCGCTTTTCGATCAATTATGGTTTAAATTGAGTATTTATTGACGGCAGCTAATAATCTTAACTGTTTTATCTGGTTTCAGAAGCTCATGGTACACGACACCCTTCTAATCATAGTAAATGTCTTGTTTCCAAAAACTTCTTTAATGTTTTCTTTCCAAAGCGATTCGGTCTTATGGTAGATGTTGATGGTTGTCCTGAATCAACCCATGATTTTCTGCGTTTTGGGTTCTCGAAATATATCCAATTTTTGTCTCCAGTCACGACCCGATGCAAGAAAATCATACTTTCATTCCGAGAAAGCAAAATTTCGCACATCGTTTTTCGCTTTTCCATCTGTCTGTCGTTCAGCTAATGTGGTGGTCACAAATGGTTCGGCGAACAACATTTAACCCCTCTGCCGTTTGTTGTTGAGTTTACATATCGTCTTCTTCCAAATATGTTTGCAATTCGGCATTTTCAAATTCTTTCGGTTGACCTGAACCTTCCTTGTCTTTCAAGTCGAAATCACCACTTTTGAATCGTTTAAACCAACCCCCACTAGTGCTTGCGTTGGGATATTGTCACCGTAAGTTTCCACAAGTATAGAACGGCTTTCACTCGCGTTTTTCTTTTGATTAAAGTTGGGAGACATGATATTTTAAACATGTGTTTTGTTTGTCACATCCCGGACATAAATATAAATTACTTTTTTTGTATTATTTTTTTTTATTTCAAACTTTTTGAAGGTTTTAATAATATTAAAACTTGAAAAAATAATTTTGTTATATTTGTTATTAAAAAAACTATATGACAAACATTTTATTAATTAAATGTAAGAGTAAGAAATGTACATCTCTATTTATGTTGAATTATTTATTAAAGGAAATTCCTGATTTGACCCCCCCCCCCAGATAAAAAGCTGTGTGCGCCCATGTAAAAAAAAAAGAATTATCAACCGCCACATCTGGGTAAGAAAATTTTAAAAATAACCAAATAACACGAAATTTCTTCCGTCAAATAACATCAAAACTTTACACGTGTGAGGTAGATAACACTTCGGTTTTGCCATGCAATGCCATCTAGCGCCAAAAACGGGACGAACTTTTGCATCAACCCCATATATCATTTGAAGTTGAAAACTTCTTAAATGGGACGCAATTGTTTCAATTTTTTTCTGGCTTTTTGACCATTTTCCCTGCCCACTTCTAATGGTTAGTATGGAGCACTGTGGTTTCATCAGTTTTCTTGTAACGTTCCAGAGAAACTAGGTGGGAACTTCAGTTGGTTCTGACTATTCGATGCGTTCACTAAAGCTGCGATTTTTTAAAGCT
This sequence comes from Cosmopolites sordidus, assembly GCA_031761425.1. NCBI lineage: Eukaryota > Metazoa > Arthropoda > Insecta > Coleoptera > Curculionidae > Cosmopolites > Cosmopolites sordidus. The sequence continues at coordinate 1,810,894 of JARFXV010000210.1, read as the reverse complement.
TTTTGTTTTTAAATATTGAATATGTTTATTAAGATAGATAGATAATGTTATCTTGACCTTGATCTCATCTAAGCACCGCTCGAATTAATAATGGTGTGTTACAGGAAGAATCTTGTTTCACAACAATAATAATCACGAAAAAATTATCTTACCTTATCGAACTCGCAGATTATTTCATTTAATAATCGTAAACACTCCAAACCTTGTTTGTTTACGTCACTTTCATCATAAAATTCCTTGTAATTCGGAATGGAGGCAAACATAACTGCCACACAGGCGTATCTTTCATGATACAATTCCGTGGTGACTCTGGTGGACAGGAAATGTTCCGCTACGTGAGCTGGCAGTATATTCTCCAACAAAATCTAGCAAAAAATATCGCAATTGCGGTTGTTTTTGATCAATTTAACTGGAATAAATACCTTGTTGATACCTCTCATGGTTTCCACTTCCTCTTGTTCCACTTTCAGCTTGGCCTTCCACAGATAATCCGTCCTGGACGTGAACTCTATTTGCCTATCCAAGATGTGGAAAAAGACCACCACCATAGCTAAAACCAGGCCTGTTTTCAGTTCGAAGGGCAATGCTGGAAATCTGAAACATGTTGTGAAAAACGATGAGCTTGTTATTGAAGCTAGAGATGCTACTTACTCGTCATCGTGAACGTCAGTGTTGTGATATACTTGGAAAAAATCGAGGTAACTATAGATGATGATGTGTACTGCTACAGAAATTACCATCAGGCAGAACTTCAGGAGGAATCCCATTCGCAGGAACACAGAAATAGCGGCCAGGACTAGTGCTGAACTATACAGGTAAGTCTGAAAAAGACGAAATATCTCTTGATATATCACGCGAAAAGATTTTTCTATCAGCCGTTTATTTTGTCATCGCTATCGGTATCATAAACTCTTCTAAAAACATATCTGGATAACCCCTCCGCTATTGCTAGAGTAACCATATTATTTCTAATGTGAAAGTTAAATTTTGCTCTTCACCACGAAAACGCGTGAGCCCTGTACGTCCACCATATTCACCTAAAGGAAAGTTAAACTCATTACTGAAGCAATTAAAGTTAAATTGCAGGCCCCATACAATTCCAGCTCGGTATCGTTTTAAACCAGGTATCTTGTGGTGTTCTGTGAGAGGAAGCACCTATTAAGTAAACGTACATTAGCTATCATCTTCTAAACAGTACTAACTGTAGCTTAGTACTGTTCAAGGAGTCTAAAATGTCGTTCATCACGCCCTTAAATATTTCTATGACGACCAGGATTTCGAACTCGTATATAATTCTGTTAATCAAACCATCTTGTCCATGCTCTCACAACATTAAAAGTTAAAAAAAAAAGTTAAAAGATAAAACGATATGATAAAAACTCGAAACAGTAAAGATCACTCTTTAAATTAAAACTGCAAACTTGTCACTTACCGGGACGTATTGAAGAACCTCTGGAATTCGATTCGAGATTTCTGTAACTGTTTCAGACGTAATTAAGTCGGTAGCATTCTCCGTTATATTTGAGAAGTCAGTAGGAAAGACAAAGACATTCATAGAATCATTCAATTCGTCCTGAATCTCTTGAGGATTGAAGTCTATCTGCAAAAAAACAATCTTACGTATTGTTCGGATGCGACAATCTGGTAGTTTACATTGACTTAGCTCGACTTTAGTAGGGCGAGGGATGGGGGTGGATTTGATAGGAGGAGTTTAGTGGTCGGATGCAAAAGAGACCCTTTCAGGCCATCCCCCTCCCCGCTATCTATTGTGCGTCCTAATTGCCACAATCACTTTAGACCGGGAAGCCCTAGTTTAGGGATTGGTGGCTCTAATCAAGTGTGTTTGCGGTCTTTCGCGTAATTCTGGCTCGGAAAGACCACTTTCCGCATAGGGAAGGACTTCCTGCGCTTACTCTAAGAATGGGGCATATTTTAATATACTGCTCCTCGAGATGTTAATGAAAAGGAAAAAATTATTTTATTTTTCACATAAAATATGCAAGATACATTGATTGTCAGAAAGAAATTAACGATGGAACTCCTAAGAGAAAGAAACGGCAAGGCACCTCATTATTGGAATATTTAACCTTTAGAAATTGAATTATTGCAAAACTTCCTGTGCAATAATTCAACGCTAAGAAAATGTGTTTTAAAAAAACTTTTACTATATATATATATATATATATATATATATATATATTATATAATTTTTTTGAAAAATTCGTAACTTTTTTCGGTTGAGTAAAAAATTCTTGAAAAAATCAACCCGTAGCAATCCACTGCAGGATAAAGGCCTCTTCAGCATGCTTCCAACTCTCGCCGTCCTGAGCTCTCCTCTGCCATTCGGGTCCAATATACTTAATAATGTCATCACTCCATCGTGTCTTCGGTCTTCTCCGTGAACGTTTGCGATCTAGCGGTATCCAGTCCAGGACCGCCCTGGTCCATCTTTCGTCCCATCGCCTCGCTACATGGTCTGCCCACTGATGGTGCACCAATGATATCACTCACTTTCGTTTGCTCTCTGATCCATCTGCAGGTCTTTCTATCCCGTCTAGTAATGCCAAGTATACATCTTTCCATTCCCCTTTGTACTACTCGAAGTTTTTGAACTGACTGTGATGTGAGTGTCCAGGTCTCACTTCCGTATGTCATAACCGGCAGGACACACTGTTCAAAGACTTCTCTTCTCAGGCAAAGTGGTAGCTGCTCTTAAACACTATGTTAAGCCAGCCAAATGCCAGCCAGCCACATTTAACGCGTCGTTCCACCTCCCGGACGGTATCTCCTTCTATTGAAACCCTCTGCCCAAGATATCTTTTGTCCTCAGCGAATTAATTGAACATGACCTGACTCTTTTTCTGGTTTATTTTCAAGCCAAATGGCTCTACACCTCGATTAAGCAATGCATCCATTATGGCCCGCTTTGAGATTGAATCAAGTGCTTTTTCATAATCGATAAAAGCCAAGTACATTACATAGGCTTTCTCTACACCTTAATTAAGCAATGTATCCATTATGGAGCGCTTTGAGATTGAATCGAATACTTTTTCATAATCGATAAAAGCCACGCACAGTGGCATAGTGTATTCGTTGTCTTTCTATGACCTGCTGTAGGACCTGGATGTAATCCATTGTACTGAATCCACTTCTGAATCCTGCTTGCTCCCTTGGTTGTGCGTCATTAAGTTTTCTTAGTATTCTTTTGGATATTATCTTGGTGAAAACTTTGTACACCACTGACAGGACGCTTATTGTACGGTAGTTCTTTAAATCTGCCCTTTCTTATGTAAAAGAATCATTTCTGCATTTTTCCATAATCTGGGTACTTCTTGTTGTTTGAGGCATTTTGAATATAATTTTGCTACTGTTTAATGTAAAGTCTGACCACCAGCTTTTAACATATCCACAGTTATACTATCATTTCCTGAAGCATTGCCATTTTTCATCGAGTCTATAGCCTTTGTCACTTCCTCCACCAGGATATCCGGCACTTATTCTTCAGTAGGCATTGCTGTTCTTGTTTGATTCCGGTCCTTATATAACTTTGAATAAAATCTTCGAACAGCCTCATTTCCGTCCGTTCGCTGCATATTGTACCATCCTCATGCATTAAGGAAAACATGTGTGTCCTTTTATTTCTTAGCTTCTGCTTAGCTTTGTTAATTCCCCTGTTTTCTTCCAGAGTCCAGAGTTTTCTTCCAGAGTTTTGTACAAGCTGCATGTTGAATCAGCGCGTTTCCGCTCGAATACGTTTTCTAATAGTTTTGCAAAGCTCAACGAACTCGACCCTGCCAAAAGGGCTGTCTGCATTCTTCATTGTCCAATTCAGTTCATTCAGTTCATAGTCCAATTTTTTCCATTAAATTAATGGTCTCATTAGAAATTTTTGACTCTTTGAAACAATTATCTTCTGGTGCTATTGAAGTCGCCGTTTTAAGCACATTGTTGGCGATTTCTTCATATTGGTCTGAAATTTCCATCTCCTCCGGGTCTAGTAACACCGCAAAGCGATTCGACAGAGCAATTTCAAAATCTCTGTCTCTCTCCAGCAGCTTCCCAGAATCCACTTTGCCCCTTTTCGATCTTATCATTCTTTCGCGCTCTTTTCAGCAGTTTATCCAAATCTTTGCTCGTACCATTCGGTGGTCACTTCCCACATTAAAGTGGTTAAGGACAGTACAATTGCAAAATATTGCTTTATCGTTTGACATAATGTAATCAATTTCACTTGTGAGTCCAGATGGACTTTTCCATGTCCATTTTCTGTTGATCTTTTTCTTGTAAAGCCAATTCATAATATAGAGTTCTTGTCCTTCAACAAAGTCAACCAGCCTGTCACTTAAACCCGCCCCCGCTCACCATTTCCATATGAGCCAGTTACATTTTCAACACTTCTTGCTTCTCCCAATCTGGCATTAAAGTCGCCCATCGCGATTCTGTTGATTTTTTTCTTGTAAAACGAATTCATAATATAGAGTTCTTGTCCTTCAGCAAAGTCAACTAGCCTGTCACCTCTATTGTCCCGCTCACCCTTTCATATGGGCCAGTTGCATTTTCATCAGTTCTTGCTTCTCCGATTCTGGCATTAAAGTCGCCCATCAGGATTTTATACCTACACTTCTCTTTGTCTAAAAGTTGGGCCACATCGTCATACAATTCCTCAATTTCCTCATCTCTATGGCTTATAGTTGGTACAAAAGCTTGGACAATTTAAAACTTAAACTTTTTATTCAACTGAATGATGCATTGGGCTAGTCTGTCGAATATACTTTCAAATTTAACTACACTGTCTTTCAGCTTTCGATTGATGAGGAATCCAATTCCACCACATCGTCCATTCTCCGCACCTCGGGTGTAGAGTACGTGACCAGTTGGTTCTAATTTGATTAACTCTTCACCCTTTCTTCGTATTTCACAGAGCCCAATAATATTCCAATGTATGTTGTCAAGTTCGATTAACAGTTTTTGCAGTCGGGTCTCCGTTTTCATTGTCCGTATATTAAGCGTAGCAATGTCAAAATTCCAATGACAGCCTGATCTAACCCGGTGTTTCTTAGTACCCTCTGCCTTGGGGTGGATCTTCCCGCTGCCGTTGGTAGTTACCCCTTGGCCTTCGGGGAATGAGGGACGTGTTTGAAGTTGTACTGTAATGTTGAAGGCATTGACCGTAATCTGCCACGCTGGTCCAATGCGGGCTGGCAGATTTTGGATCATGTTAGTCTGAGGCCTCTGTCTTAATCTGTCCGCCAGGGGTGACCCTCCCAGGAACTTACGCTCCAGACGGCATAGCTCAAAGCTTCATTGTCCTACTCAAACCTTTACCACGTCAAGGTCTGATCCACAAAGGGGATTATATATATATATATATATATATATATATATATATATATATATATATATATATATATATATATATATATATATATATATATATATATATATAAATATGGATGACTCATCTAGGGGAAATTTTTGTAATATTTTTGGTGGCAAATGATACCACATTTAAATAATTAGTCAACATAAAAAAATCAAATTTCCTAAATCACTAGTCATTAGTCACAGGTTAGTAGATTGAATGAGGGCTCTGTATTACGGGTAAACTTAGAAATTAAAAAAAAAACTGTATAATCAAAGTGCATTTAAGGAAATTATATGTAGCTTATAGAAAGAGTAGACCAAAACTCGCTGAGATGAAGTTCCTAAGAAAAATAGAAGAAAAAACAAGAATATGCATGTTGAACGAAACACATACGTACGCTGCGGGAGTACTATGTCGATTTCCAAGGAAAATTGAAGAAACCAACAGAACTTAATATGCTTAATGAGCTTATATATGCTATGTGTGAAAAAGCTTGACGGGTCATATCACCTAACGCCATCTACTTTCAAAAACTTGTACCAGACTTAAGAATCAAATCGTAGACTTCGGATAACAAACAATCCGTTATATATCCAGCTCTACGTAGGTGTTCTGTTGGTTCATTCTTCCTACACCTTTCAAAAAAATCACTGACCAGAACTTCAGATTGGTAGATAAAACTGAAGGAAAATAATAAGAATGGTTTGATCATGGCCTCTTATGGTTTGTGAAGATATCTTCCTAATCATACTTACCAACGTTATAACTGAACAGGTAGATATTAGGGTCACGCTGACCAGAAATATCGAAAGTCGTAGACAACGACTCTCTGCCACAATTTGGCTTGGAGGATTGCAGACTCCTGGTTCATCCTGAGGAGTGTCTGAAGGCGGTCGAGGACCGCAGCATCCATCAAGCCAACAAAGATAAACAAAGATTAACAGTACCACCAATGTAGGCGATATGGTTCCGTATAAAACGATGCTCCTGTAAGGTACAAATAAAAAAACAAAATCTTAAAACAAAAATTCAATTTCAATAAGTAAAGTACAGAAGTATCCTTAAAGGTATAAATATATAACGAGGGTCACCTTCAACTCCATCTCTACCATCATTAAAGTCCTGGTACCACTTGTAAAAAAAATTAACATAGCTTCATCTCCGTAACACTTGTTTTAACATTTTTAATGTATCATCAAAAGAAAGTTCGTTTTTTAGATAAAAATCAATCTAAATTGAATTAGATCAATTTATATATTTTAAAAAACATTTTTTTTTTAAATAATTCCAGATTTTATAATTTCTGATTTAATAAGCGAATTGATGTGATACTTCAGATGTCAAGAGCAATCATACCAACTTCAAAAATAAATAATTGTATAAAGGGAGAATAATTGTGGGCAGTGACGCTACAGATGTTATGTCAATCATCCAGAGATGATTGAGGCTTTAAAAGATGTAATTAAAGTGATTCTTGGTGAAATAGATGCTCAAAAGATTGAAACTGTACTGAAAAATTAGATCGACAGAATGAACTACTGTAAATCCAGTCGAGACAGTCATTTAAATTGAATTGTATTCCATTTTTGATCCGTAAGTGTACCCTCGAAAATAAAGTATAAATCATTTGAAAATATTTGTTGCATTTTACTTAATATGCATTTATAAAATGTATTTGTAACGTGTTTATCTTATTATGTTAGTGTTAGTTTTACCGAGAATAACGCCGTAGTAGTTCTAGTACGTCAAAATAGTAGGTGGGATTGCGCGATCGTTGACAGTTGAAGGCGTAGAAAGTTATAGCATTTTATACGTCTAACCTAACGTGAACATATTATAAAATTTATTGATTGATTATTCATCTGATTCTTGATTATTCATCTGATCTGATGATTGATCATTACTTTGTGATACTACATTTTTTAAATCGAATAAAACATTTTTTTTTTATTTATGGAAATGTCTGCTCAACAATTACAATTGTTCTACAAGACAGTGTTGTAATGAAAGTTTTAACATTAACATCAAAAATCTATTCTAAATACATATCTTGAGGTAGTTTCCTCTTCAGTCTTGTATGTATGTTTCAGCGTCCTAGTAGATAATGTTCAGTGCTGGGAGATTGCTCTAGCCTCTGATGAAAGATGATCGTTCGTTTTTTAATATACTCTGACACTGTTAGTAGACCGAGTTCTTGGTGCAGTTGTCGATTAGTTACGTACCATTCGGCATTCACAACTATTCGTAATATTTTGTTTTGAAGAACCTGCATTTTATGTATATTGGTAGGCGATGCGTTGCCCCAGATAACGCATGCATAAAGGATTAAAGGCCGAATTAGTGATTTGTATAGCAATAAGGTACATTTTGTTTTTAATGAGGATCTCCTGTTGATAAGCGGGTAGAGTTGAGAAAGTCTGGCATACCCTTCGTTGAGTTTGCGAATTATGTGTATTCTCCACGTTAATCTGGTATCCAGGTGTACACCCAGATATTTAACATATTCTTCGTTTGTTTTCCAAGCGACTGGGTGTTGATTTATGTGAATAATCGGAGGGTTATTGATTCTCCTTAAAGTAAAAATTTTTGCTGCGCACTTTTCTGTATTGATTTTTAAATTCCATTTATTGAGCCATTTTACAATGGTATTTGTAGCTTCTTGAAGTTTGGTTACCCCAAGTTCAAGATTCTGTTGCTTGATTAGAATAGCTGTGTCATTTGCAAACATTAGAAGAGAGGCTTCTGTTTCTGGTATGTCGTGTGTATATAGGTTAAAAAGAATTGGGCCAAGTATACTCCCCTGTGGCACGCCGGTTTTAATGTTTCTAATAGTTGATGTTGCGTTGTGTATGGATGTTTGGAAGGATCTGTCGTTTATATATGAAAAAAGGATGGCTTTTAAATATTCTGGAATCTTAGCCGATGTTATTTTATGTTTTAGTCCGTCATGCCATACACTATCAAAGGCTTGGGCCAAATCTAAGAATATGGTTAGAGTGTACTCCTTGTTCTCAAACCCCTCTTCTATAGTTCCTGTTAAGCGTTGGAGTTGATGACACGTAGAATGCCCTTGTTTGAAACCAAATTGGAAGGCTGGAATTATGTTCTCGTTGACAATCGCTTGGTCAATAAAACAATTTTATACTTTGTTATCCATCACTTTTATTTTTAAATTTGTGTGACTATAGTTTCGTAAAACGATTTACAGTACAGTGTACTGTACACCGCCAGAAAGCAAAAAATTAAACATTTCAAAAGTAATTGAAATTTGTAAATATAATAAAGACCGTTCTAGATAGCTATTAAATGATCAGACAGATCTCCGAAATTCCCCACTATTTAATTATTGTAAAAAATTAACCCCAATAAAAGTGTAAAATTAGGTACATAGGATAAACAGCTGTAATACCTTAGTTTTAAAGTAGTGTTTGAGAATGTAACATCGTTTTACGAAACTATACTCACACAATTTACAAATAAAACTGATAGATAACAAAGTATAAAATTGTTTTCTTTGGTTTATAAAAATATTGTCTTATTGTCTTATTAAAGAGTAGCTTATTAAAATGGAGAAAAAGCTGTGTAATAATTTCACGATAGAAGAAATTGTTCTGTTAGTCGATTTGGTTGAGGCAAGTAAAGAAATTGTCGGTACGTATAAAGTTGTTTTACGTAGTAACAGTGCCGGTGATCCTCGCATTATTCTATTCCAGAGTGTAAGAAAACAGACACCCTTTCCAATAATACCAAAGATATAGAATGGAGACTGATTAAAGGAAGGTTCAATGCAGTTTGTGGTACAGGAAGAACTGCCAAAATGTTGCGTAGCAAATAAAATTCGCTAAAAAACCAATGAAGATGGAATATGCACAACAGAAACAATATATGTACAAAACAAATGGGGGCCCAACGAGAGAAATAAAGTTAGATGGTGTTGCAAATAGGGTGCTGGCTTTGATTGGTGTTGGAGCAACGGCATTGTATGATTCTGATGTTGGTATGGGTTATTTTATACGTTTTTATTCATTCAGTTATTTTGTCTGGTGTATATATTTCATAGTAAATACAGATTTGCCAGTTGCAAAAAAACATTGCAAGCCCCATCACTGAGGGTTTTGTAGAAGAAAATATAAGACAGTTGACAAATAATAATTATAGGCAAATTGTAACTGGAGTTCATGGAATCGAAGCCGGTTGAGACCGCCTAAAAGAAAAGTGTTGCTAATCCCAAACTATATGGGTAAAACGTTATTCAAGAAATGATATTATATATATATATATATATATATATATATATATATATATATATATATATATATATATATATATATATATATTTTTTTTTTTATTTTAACTTTATGGTCTGCATAGGACCACTCTAGTCAAGTTATGGTTCAGGTCCTTTTTTCTCTTCTCAGCCCAATACTTCTTCATCCACTCTGATCGTAATTTCCTTTCCTCCTCCGGAATCACTCTTCCTGTCCTCTGTCCGTTGATCCTTGCCTGTAGTGCTGTGTGTTTGTCCTGCAATATCTTAAGTGCATCTGACTTGCATTTTAAATCTTCCATTGTGATGTGCAACTCTCTCATGTCTTCCTTAAGTTCTGTGATCCATCTAATATTGCTCTTACTATTCCAAAATTTCTCTATTATTCTCCTACTGATTCTACTTTCCGGTGTCCTTACTAGATGCCCCAAGAAAGATATTCGCTTCTTTCTCATAGTGCTCGTCACTGGTTCTATTTCCTTATAGACGGTTTCATTGGAAGCCAGTCTCCAGACTCCATTTACTTGATAATTTTTATTCAAACAAGTTCTCACTATTCTCCTCTCTGTCTTTAGTATTCCATCTATTGCAACGGTGTTTGTTGTTTTGAATATTGTTTCACATGCATATGTAATTTGAGGTTGAGTGACCGTTTTGTAGTGTTTTAATTTGGTTGCTATTGAGAGACATCTTTTGTTGTATGTGTTCTTGGTCACATGCTGTGCTCTAACCAGTCTATCTATTCTACTTTGCCATGCTGGTTTTTCATTCAAATTGTATGTGATTATTTCACCTAAATATTTAAATCTTTCCACAATTTTTATCTCTTGGCTACCCAGTTCAATTTTGTTTACTAATGGAAGTTGAGTTGACATGATTTCTGTTTTTTCAAATGAAATTTTCAAACCAATATTCTGAGCTATTTCCTGTAAAGATTTTATTTGTTGTTTTGTTTCCTGAATGTTATTGGCCAGAAGAGCTAGGTCATCAGCAAACCCTAGACAATTCAAATGTATGTTGTCCTTGTTGGTTCCAATTTTTATATTTTTTGGGTTGTTCTTGTACCATTCTCTCATTATATACTCCAGTGCACAGTTAAAAAGAAGAGGTGATAATCCGTCACCCTGTCTCAAACCAGTTTTTACCAAGAATGGTTCAGAAAGTTCTCCCCTGAACTTAATTTTAGAAATTGTATTAGTTAGAGTAAGTTCTATCAATTTGATCAGTTTTGGGTGAAGTCCAAAATGTCTTAAAATTTTTAATAATGATGGTCTGTGGATGGAGTCGTATGCTTTCCTGAAATCTATAAACGTTATCCAAAGGGGGTTGTTTCGTTTTCTATAATATGCCATGACTAGCTTCAAAGTAATTATTTGTTCTGTGCAGCTTCTCCAGGGTCTGAAGTCTCCTTGGTATTCACCTAGCTCTTGATCTAGTTGTTGTTTAATCCGATTATATAGTATCTTAGAGAAAATCTTATATGTGCCGTCTAGTAAGGAAATACCTCTGTAGTTGTCTGGATTACTTCTATCACCCTTCTTATGAAGTGGGTTGATTATAGCTGTTGTCCATTGTTCCGGGAACTTTTCTGATATCCAAACCTTATTTAATATCATATGGAGGGAGGTCTGGGTTGTACTTCCGGCGTATTTCCACATCTCTGCAAAAACCTGGTCTTCACCACATGCTTTGTAGTTTTTCATTTCCTTAAGTGCTGTTTCAACTTCTTTTGCTGTAGGTGGGTTTATATTTTCCGGTTTAGTTTTTATAGGGGTTTGTGCATCAATAGATAAAAGCTCCTCAGGTTTATCACAGTTCAAGAGCTTGTTAAATGCTTCTGCCATGATCTCTGCATTTTCCTTATTATTATGTGCTGTTTTTCCATCCATATTTTTCAACAATAATGTAGGGGGGTTGTACTTTTGCAATTGTTTATCAAAGGCCTTGTAATAATCTCTCGAATTTGTTTTATAATAATTTTCCTCTATTGAGTTTATTAAATCTTTTTGATACTGTCGCTTAATTTTTTTAATGATTTTGGTGAATTCTTTTCTGACATTCTTGAGGTTAGTGGCGTTTTCTTCTGTTTTGTGAGTTTGAAATTTCAACCAAGCTTGATGTCTCTCCTCATGCATTTTGTCACAATCAGAGTTCCACCAGGCATGTCTCTTCCGCGGATTTAATGGGGCTAGATCTTTTGCATTCTGTTTAAGAATTGGTATTAGTTCTTCTAAATTGTCTGTTAGTCTTGTGGCTCCTGTTCTTTTCTGGTATTGGTCATTCTGGATTAACTGATGAGGGTCGTATGTCCTTTTCTCTCCCTCTGTGTTTTGTCTCTTCCCTCTTAAAGGGGTAAATTTAATCTTGATTTTTATTAAGTAATGATCTGAGCCGGTGTCCGTTCCTCTTAGAACTTTGACATTGTGGATTTCCTTGTGAAAGAACTTGTCCATGCATACGTGGTCCAGCTGCCATTCCCCTTTTGTCCAGTCAGGATGTTTCCAAGTTTTGAGTTTATTTGGTTTTCTTTTAAAATATGTAGACTTGGAGATGAGTCCATGCGTTCTACAAATTTCGATGATTCTTTGGCCATTTCTATTAGTATATCTATGAGGAGCCCACTTTCCAACTACATCTCGATACTTCTTTTCTTTTCCCAATTGAGCGTTAAAGTCCCCTATAAGGATCTTGACATGATTCATATTTACTTTATTCATTGTCTGATCAAGGAGATCCCAGAAATTATCTACTTCTTGCATAGTTTTTGTTAGGAAGTTTTTTTCATTAGTGGGGGCATGGGCATTTATGATGGTGTAAAATTTGTTTGTGGTTTGTAAAGTTATAGTTGCAATTCTCGGTGAAATGGCTTTAAACTCAATTATGGAATCTAAGATTTTCAAATTTACTATAAATCCTGTACCAAATTGGGGGCATTGCTTCATGACTCTTTGTCCTGGCCTCCCATTGTAAATTCTATATCCTTGTGATTCAAACGGATCTTCTGTTGAATTTCTCATTTCTTGGAGCCCTGCTAGTAAAATGTTTTGCCTGTCCAATTCATCTGTGAAGTTCCTGAGTTTTCCGGTTTTCAGTAGAGAATTTATGTTATGTGTTGCGATGTAGTTAATATGTTTATGTTTGATTCTGAATACATGTGACTTCGAATGCTCCGATTCATTCTTGCCTTCTAGGTGACTACCCACCGAATCCGATGTAGTCTTCTCCTTCCTCGAGGGGTTGGACGGTGGAAATTTTTTCCTAAAAGACCTTTCCATATCTGACTGTCGAAGGTTATCAACCTTAAGTGGAGCAAGCTCCAAGTTACAACTACGGTTGTTAACCATAGAGGATATTTATTCAGCCGCCATTAACATGTGAAACAGACGCTGTTGGGTACCGCCACTAACATGTGGAACCGTCGTACCCTTTGGTGATAGTTTTGGTCCGCCCTGGGTATTTTATTTCCCCAGTACCCACCATATCTGGTGAGCATTCCACTATCCGCCACCTGTGGAGGCGCCCGGTAGGAGACTAGCAAACTCCCGATATATATATATATATATATATATATATATATATATATATATATATATATATATATATATATATATATATATATATATATATATATATATATATATATATATATATATCTAAACATTGCAGCGCCTACATTAGATAGGTGCAATAGAACAAAGCAGTGGGAAAGTGTAGAAGAGTTGGCCAGAAAAAAGATTGAGTACATTGATTTTCAAAATAGCATTTCTGGAGGAATCAGAAAGGAATGAAAAATGCTTGGAAGAAAAACATCAGTTGGAAATAAAAATATTGAATGCTCAACGATTAATTTTATTTGCCAACCACACAGGCATTAGGTTAGCATCAAGGGGTTTTATTTATTTTAGAAAATGATGTATTATCACGAGACGTCAAATAAAATGTTAAAAAACGTACATCCGTTTTTTTTTATTTTGACGTTTATCAACAACATAATTAGGTAAATATATGTTTATTTGTTCTAAGCGAACAAAATAGTTGCATAGCTAAACAGGCATAAGGAGACAAAATTACATACTAAAATACAAAGTAAAACAAACAATTCATTGTTTTTAGTACACAACATAAGTAAGCCCTATTAAATTATATCAGATTTCGATGTTTAAATACTTTTGGCTGTCGAATTAAAACTACGTCTTCAATTATTTATTTAACTGTTATAATCAGTAAAGTAAAGTAAAGTGTTTGGGTTAGAGACGCATCAGCAACTGGGCTATTTAGCGACTGGACCTACAGCTTAACGTGGGTTCCGAACCACGGTCATCAGCTTCCCACAAACCCAGGCCAGCACCCCCCTCGGGCTATAAACCCTTGGTTATGTGCCTACCCATAAGTCTATTAGGAAACCTACCGACTGGCGAGTGACCAACCTAGAACACTTCTCAGAAGGCATCCGGCCTTACCCAGCCTCTAACTGGCGTGACTGAGGGGTAATTCGTAGTCGGATTTTACACTCTTGCCTAGAAACAATCACAAACATTTAGGAAAGATAAACGGACAGAAGAAAGAAAAATAACCATCCGAGCGCTGGAATCGAACGAGCTACCGCTCCAGCGCGGATTCGGCAAAGCAGACGCTCTTACCGCCACACCAACGCGACCGGCAACTGTTATAATCAAAAATGCATAAAACTGTCGAATATAAAGAAACGACAGGTTATGTTTATTAATACTGACAACTGAAGCTAGCCAATAGAAAGCAAGAATGACTATATACGGAGTATATCCGCCCAAATTCATATATAACTTATATCTGTCAATTTATACCGAGAATAGCTTTATTCGGCGATTGTAGAAGGAGCGTTTCAGATTTTATTCGTAGTATAGCTTATACCTGATATATACTTGCATTGTAGAACCGGCCCTTAGTCAATCGATTTCAAATTTCACAATGGCTTAAGGACTGAGAAAAGAATATTCGGTCAATTTGAACTTTTATATCTATGCATTATTTTCTAGCATTATCTCTATTAAATTTTCATTTTCTTTTCAGTTTTTATGATTTTCAGTACTTTTGCCTCCGATTGTATCTTCGATGCATCCTTAAGAAGTAGAGCAGTTATTGAGAAGTATTTTCACACATTTTCATTATGTTAGATTTAAGAAAAATATATTATAATAAATCGAAACAACTTACTTGGGTATGGTGCTCATCTGCATAACGCAAATAGCCAAAAATATCAAGCACGCGCAAGCTATGTAGCAGCGAAACTCATTATCAGGCTGATTCCGATATTCTTTTTCCTGCTTCCTGTTGCGAAACCAAAGTACGGCTGGATTGAGGTCCTCGCTGTGCCACCATTTCCTAAAGACATTTCCGTAACTTTAGATTTATATAACAAAAAACTCCAAGTAATAGGTGAACGGCCGAAGAAAACCAATAAAAACTTCAAGGCGTACCATTTCTCAAGGGAAAAATACATCCTTTTTCTGTAATTGTTTGTAAGAGCCTTTCCTCGACTATAAAACTTTATATTTGCTGAACCTTTTGAAACTAAGATCGAATATGTTGAACGTGAATATCGTGATTTTTGTTATTCCATGAAAAGTTATACTGTTTGTTTAATCAGATTGTTATTAAATGTACTATAGCTAATTCTCACTGGTAAAAATATCGTGTCTTTATCAAATTTTTAAATTGGTTTTTTAAATTCTTGAATAAAACACAGATGGTGTTGTGAATTTGGTTAGATTTAGTCTCATTTCAGAAGTGTAATGTATGACATTTATAAAAATGAAATCGTCGTACACAATATAATAATAATTATTATTATTATTATTAACTTTATTTTAGAAGTATGTTAAATACAACAACAACGCGCTAAAATTGTTGAATTATTTTATTTTATTTACAATTGCACAATTGTTTATCTGAAAGCACTATTAATCGAATTGTTAAAAAAAAATCAAGAAATGTGTCCGGTGGAAGATGAAAGAAGAGCAATATATAGTCAAAGTGGTCGTTCGCAAGAGAATATTGATTTGGTACGAGAAAGTTTTGCTGAAGACCCAGAAATTTCCATTAGGTTCACAACAATTTGGACTCAATAAATCCACAACATGGCGTATTTTATCAAAGGATTTAGCTCTGAAGGCATATAAGGCTCAAATAATACAGAAACTAAATCCACTGGATCGTGTCGTCAACTGGATCAAATAACAAACAGATGCATTTTCCCAAAAAAACTATCTTCAAAAATGAACGAAAAATGAGAAACCATTACATCCTAAACGAATCACTGCTTGGTATGCATTATGGCCAGGAGATGTAATTAGACCATATCACCGTCTCACTCTGATAATGAAACAATTGATTTATTGAAAAAAAAATGTCCTCGACGAGTTGACACCAACTGGGGGTACTTGAAAAGCCAGGTCTATAAGATCAATCCACAATCGATTACTGAACTAAAAAAGGAAAGTAGAAAAAGTATTATGGAAACTCTGCTTCTTTAAATTTCATCATTCAGAAGAGGTCTTTTCAGTTTCGATGTAGCCGAACCAGCAAGAGTCATGCTCCACGCTCAGGATGTCCTGTTGAGCTCATTGCTGAGGAAATGGTTAACAAAATCCATGATATCGCTGGCCAATCACAGATGGAAGGTTAAAGGGTCGCACATTTAGACATGAGAAAGCCATCAGTGCGATGGACGGAGCGTTGACTCACTGCAGACCAAAATTGGTATCGAGTCATCAGAACAGCGTTGCTTGGACATGAATAAACCCAATCCGAAGAAGTTTCTGTTGGTTTCGCCCAAAGAATGTGCTCCGGAGGAGATAAAAAAAGTTCCATCTGTTGGAAGGGTCAAGGCATTATCGTCATCAGCTATTTAAAAAAGGAAAATACTATCACCACAGCATATTAGAATAAAACCACCTTCAGTGAAGAAATAATTGATGTATTACTACGACAAAGCACCAATCCTTTAGTTAGCTATGGTAACAGCGAGGTAACATCATTTATTTCATATTATATTCTCCGAATTGGGCCCCCTCCGACTTCAAAATATCAAGAATATGTAAAATTAAAACAAATATTTGATTAAAGTCATGTTAAAATAGCCAAATTAAGCTACGCTAGCAATTAGCTAAGAAAATAACATTTGAAAATGGAAAAAATTGACTTTTTCTAATTTACTCCCACCTTTTTTCCGTTAACTTTCTTTAGCTTTGCGTCTTGGTTTTTGGTGGCTATTAGTTTAGCTGTTTTAGAACCTTTATAATAAATAACAACAGTTTTAGTTCTTTAGGTTACATTTGACATTTTTGGAACACCTACACCCTGTATATATGGCATCGATTTTTTTATATGTCAAACTTAGTTGTTTTTGAACTATGAACTAATCTTTTTCGTGCCATTGTACAAATATATTGTACAGAATACGCGGATGTTGTCCATATAAGCTTTGTGGTCTTTAGGGCCCAAATTAGTATTTGGATGGAGAGATATTTTATAGGTGCTATCATAAAACTGGGAGGTGAGAACAGAGAAAAATAAAGAAAAAATGTAATGTAAATAAAGACTAACCTAATATGTATTTATGAATACTATATAAGTTATAAGTTATTTCCTGCATGGAAATTAATTACTTAATTATTAATTATAATTATAATATATTATAATACATTAATTAATTATAATATATTAATAATAATTAAATATATATTTAATATGGTTAATATTAATTAATAATTTGGCCGACAATTAATGAATCAGTGGGTCAAGGAAGAACTAAGCGTAAGGAGAATACTCTGTGCGATGGCCTAGGGCATAACCATCTTAGGGGGGAGAAGAGTCGGAAGCTTTTTCTAAGTATTTTGATGGTATACCTGGTGCTGTTACAAAGCAAGTCGAGCATGAGCAGCAATACATAAAATGCGAGAGATCTTCCCTGATGTATACGGTGAAGTAATTTGCAGTCACACTTGTTGATCGCGATACTGCGAAGAATGTTATCAGTCAGTTAGATGCAAGTAAGAGTACGGGGTATGATGAGCTTGGAACTCCACTGCTAAAAACTATTAAAAATCAGACTGCTCCAGTGGTGGCTTATATGTTTAATATATCAATTTCAACAGGAGAATATCCCAGTCAATTTAAAAAAGCTGAGCTTGTGCGAATTTTTAAAGGCGGGAAAAGTTCGATCTGTGAGAGTTATCGGCCTATTGCAATTTTGCCGGTGATCTCAAAACTTTTTGAAAAATTAATGGTACAACAGTTAACTAATTACTTAGACAAAATAAAGTTTCTTGCAGAAACTCAATAAGCTTTAGGAAGGGTCTGGGAACGAATCCAGCCTTGTTTCGGCTTACCAGTTACTTGTATAAAAACCTTAATGAAGGGAAATATGTAAGTGAATTACTTTTGTATATTAGTAAGACGTTTGATATTGTGTCACATTCTATTTTATTAGAAAAGCTGGAAGCATTAGGGATAAGGGGAACTATCGGCAAGTGGTTCCATAGTTATTTATCTGGAAGAACTCAGATTGTTAAAGTGAATGGGCATGAAAGCACAGATATATCAGTGTTATGTGGAGTGCCCTCAGGGCACAGTGTTAGGCCCAATACTATTTATAATTTATATAAATGACCTTAGTTCCTTAAGAATAAATCGCCACATTTTTACATTTGCTGATGACACAGTCCTGCTATACGCAGGGGATATAAAATTAAATGCTGGAAAATATACAAAGCAATTTGAAAATATTGAAAAATTGGTTTGCTCGTTAACATGGGTAAAACTAGGATGCTTAATTTTGCCCTTCAAAAACCCTGGGACTTCGATGAGCCTATTAAATGGCTTCATTTAAGCTGTAGAGATGCATTGCATAGAGGTGAAATAGTCTGCTACAGTCAAGTATCTTGGTGTTACTTTGGATGAGCTACTTTCTTTTCGTCTTAAAGAAAAGGCTCTTTGTTGTGATGGGCCATAGACATATATACTACGCTCTTGCTAATTCTGTTTTAACATATGGAATTGTTGCTTGGGGTGACACATACAACAGCCACCTTGAGTCCAATGACAGAAAGCAAAAAATATTTCTAAGGATTATGTGCCGGAAACCGAGGGACCACCGGAGTAGGGAACTTTTTATTATGACGGGAATTCTTCCTTTGAAATGCTTATATTATGTGGCAACAGTTGTTCTCCTATATAAACATCTTAGCTCTCTGGGTAACAAGTTCATTATGACACAAGGGCTGGTGATGCGACTGTTCTAAACATTCCATTCACGAACAAAACTGGAGTGAGAAAGCCCTCTTACGTCTTGACTCCTCGGTTATTTAACCTTTTGCCGGAAAACATAAGAGATAACATTGTGAAGAAGAACATCAGTTATCTGGCATTTAAGCAAAATATAAAGAAATTGTGCGCGCCTCATTCAGGTCGGTGTTTGTCAGCATGACTGAATTGATTTCCCTTGTTCTTGAACCTTAATATATGAGGTGGGGTTGTGTTCTTTTACATCCTTTGGTTCTATTTCATATAATGTGAATGCCTGAATGAATGTTGAGACGGTTTTTTCCTAAAATTTCTATTTCCTTTTCTTGGGTTTGACCCACACACAAGCAGTGCTTTGTGGGTCGTAGGTTATTATTTTTATATTTATTATATTATATTATCATTGTTGTTCAAAAATATAAAATAAACATTTTATATTAATTACACGAGTAGTTTAGTTACACAGTTATTTTAAATACATGAAATTTATATAAAGTTCATATAAATTTAACAGTGTATTTTTTATTGAAATAAAAATTGATGATAATTAAGACTGAAGACAATATGACTTGTAGACTGAAGACAATATGAAGAAAAATTAACTCAACATTAACAGCTGAATTAAAGCGTTATTTTTATACACATTCAAATACAACAGCTTTCAAATAACACAATGCACAATAACAATAGCACAATAACAATGATGGCTCCTTTCGTACAACAAAGTTTTTGTTTTCAAGACCTACTATTGCTATGTTAGCTTCTTCTAGTTCCTGCCGACTGCAAATTATTTTAATTTTTTTTTTGCTAACTGTTCTAAAAAACGGCTACTCCAATAAACAAATGTGACAATATTTTTTATTTCGAATTTTAAGGTTTGCCAAATAATGTTAAAAATATATGGTGTTGCCATTTAGTGTTTTAGTAACTACTGAAGAAATCTGGCAACACCAAAAAGCATTGTTTAAAAATTTTTCTTAGTCAAGTTATTTTCTACAACTTTGCATTTGGAATAAAATCTATCATTTCAAATGTATATATATATATATATATATATATATATATATATATATATATATATATATATATATATATATATATATATATATATATATATATATATATGTCCAATGAGACAACAGTAGTCAGGAGTTATACATCCCCGGCCGTTGCGTTCCACAATCTCATAGGGAACGCACAACAACCTGCGTCTCCGCCATAATGAGCATTGGTTAGTTGCTTGACCGAGAGGAAGTCTGTTCTGTTGGTGGTTAGACTCTTCAGGGTACCGACATATGCTCTCTCGCCAAGAATAGGGAGACCCTCTCCACAATCAAACAACCCTTATTTTCGCCGACTTCTCCTTGGATGGCTTATTCACAGAGTTTTTTTTACTTCTTTGGACTGCGTCCAATGAGACAACAATAGTCAGGAGTTATGTCGGTACCCTGTTGAGTTTAACCACCAAAAGACGAAACATGTGCCCTCAAATGTAAGGGATGGGTGGGACCTCCTCCCGGTCCAGCAACTAACCGATGTATGTATATATATATATATATATATATATATATATATATATATATATATATATATATATATAATTTTACTAAAAATAAAAAAATCAGTTAATTTTTGCAATAAATCTCAACACTTAATATTTCCGAAACAGTTGAAGATAAGTCTAGGATATTTTACATGAAATATGTCTAGAATTTCCTAAAGAATCCAAAAATTAAATAATATACAGGGTGTTGTATTTAAAATAAGAAAGTTGGTATTGGCCACTGTTACATGACACACACTGTATAAAAATTTTTTGTTAAAAAAAATGCGCATCTAAAAATACCAATCGACGTGTTCGAGCGTTTGTTCGAACACGCCCCCATTTATTTATTAACGAATTTATTCCATTTGGCTGGGACACACGGTATATATATATATATATATGGAAAAGAGGATTTTCTAAATTACAAGGACATCTTTTGTACATCATTAAATTGATTTAATTTGTAATTTTTTTAAGGTTTAAGTTTGTGCGTTGTGAACAGAAACGTTTGTTTCCTACGTGTGAGTGTTGTTCTATATTTTCTGTTTGTTTTATTATATATATATATATATATATATATATATATATATATATATATATATATATATATATATATAATTTTACTTACTTGCAATCCAAGCACGTCGACCTGTCCGGTAACAAATTGGACTCGATCATACCCAACGTCTGTAACAGAAACTTTCCTAATAAAGGTTTAAGCAAGTTTTCGCATAAATAAACAAGATTAATAGGAAGACACCACGAACGTATTTTTGTTGTTATTTAAAAGCGTACAAGCGTTAATATTTCGGCCTAAACGCCTTCAAGAGGCCAACAGCTCGCGTTGTTTCAAAGTTTCGCAACTTAGATTATCTCGAAAAAAAGAAGAAAACGAAAAGTGAAACACCTCACTTTGATATTCTAAAAGTAGGCATTGAAATGAAACTTTTCAATCTTATGATAATCATGCTTTTGTTTCATGGAAATTTGTTAAGGGAAGCGCAAACTTTCTCCGTAACGATTTAAAGAAAATTAAAAGAATACCAATGAGTTAAATGGGGCGAAGTTAAATTAAATGTATGAAAGGTTAAAACAAAAATGAATTTATTCTAAGAGATCAACTAAAACTTTTGTTAGTTCAATTGTACACTGAAAAGAATTTTTACCTGAAGATAAGTTGGGAACTAGAAATAAAGTATACAGATAAAATAGAAATTATTATTATTATTATTATTATTATTATTATTATTTTATATATATATATATATATATATATATATATATATATATATATATATATATATATATATATCACGGTCGTAGCCAAGGGGGTATTTTTGAGAGTTCACCCCCCCCTAACCTCCCCCCCCCCCCGAAATAAGCCAAATATTATCTAATATTATACCGAAAAAATACGAGGAATGAAGAGAGTTAAATTATTACATTTGACTTATTGAATTTATTTGAATTATTACAATTGAATTATTATTTTTGTCAAGTATCTCGCCTACCCCGAAATCTAGTTTGGAATGCCTAGATATGTGCGATAAAAACCTTTATCCTAATATTTACACATTACTACAAATCTTGGCTACCATTCCTGTATCCACTGCTACCCCAGAAAGGTCTTTCTCGAGCCTAAGGAGACTGAAAAACTATTTACGAAACACTACAAGTGAAAACAGACTTAATGTGGTTTGGCTCTCATGAACATTCACTATGGAACAGAAATTCATGCAGATGAAGTAGTGGATATATTTAAAAGAAAAATCCGAATATTTCTTCTTTAATGGTTTTAGATTTAGCGCAGAGGAACGAAATTAATTTAACCATTTCATTTAAAGTTAAGAAGTTTATAAATATGTCGTAATTTTTCCGATGAATATATAGATATTAAATTTCATGTAAGTATATTTTTGTTGTTTTATTTACTTCAAACTAAAACAACACGAACAGACGAAAATGCAACTGGCCCATATGGAACTGGTGAGCGAGACAATAGAGGTGACAGATTAGTTGACTTTGCTGAAGGACAAGAACTATATATTATGAATTCATTCTATAAAAAAAAAATATATATATCAGCAGAAAATGGACATGGAAAAGTCCATCTGGGCTCACAAGCGAAATTGACTACATCATGACCAACGATAAAACAATATTTACCAATTGTACTGTCCTTAACAATTTTAATGTTGGAAGTGACCACCGAATTGTACGAGCAAGGGTTCGGATTGACTGTCGAAAAGAGCGCGAAAAAATGGTAAGATCAAAGAAGAGCAAGGTGGATTCTGGAAAACTGCTGGAGAGAGGAAGCGATTTTGAGATTGCTTTGTCAAACCGGTTTGCTGCGTTACAAGATCCAGAGGAGGAGGAAATATCAGTTCAATATGAAGAAATCGCCAACAATGTACTTCAAACGGCTGCTTCAATAGCACCAGAGGAAAAATGTCTCAAACAAACAAAAATCTCCAGTGAGACCATTGATTTAATGAAGAAACGGCGAGTAATGAGAAATGCAGGTAGTCCTTTTGGCAGGGTCGAGTATACTGAGCTCTGCAAAACTATAAGAAAACGTATCAGAGAGGACACGCGCCGATTCAATATGCAGCTAGTGCAAAAAACCCTGGAAGAAAACAAAGGAATTAACAAAGCTAAACAGAAGCTAAGAAACAAAAGAACGCAAATATATGCTTTAAAGGGTGAGGATGACACAGTGTGCAGGACGCGTACCCAAATGTTAGAGATTGTCAGAAGGTTTTATTCCCAGTTATATGAAGATCAGAGCCAGTCAGGGACAGCAATACCCACGGAAGAACAATATATAATACCAGATATCCTAGTGGAGGAAGTAACAAATGCTATAGAATTGATGAAGAACGGCAAGGCTCCAGGAAAGGATAGTGTAACTGTCGAAATGCTAAAAGCTGGTGGTCGGACGTTACATAAAACACTGGCAAAATTATACTCAAAATGCCTCAAAGAACAAAAAGTACCTGACTTATGGAAAAATGCAGAAGTGATCCTTTTACATAAAAACGGAGCACAGGAAGATTTAAAGAACTACCGTCCAATAAGCCTCCTATCAGTGATGTACAAAGTTCTCACTAAGATAATTTCTAAAAGAATATTAAAAAAACTGAATGACGCACAACCAAGAGAACAAGCAGGATTCAGAAGTGGATTCAGTACAATGGATCACATCCAGGTTGTACAGCAGGTCATAGAAAGGCACAACGAATACACCATGCCACTGTGCTTGGCTTTTATCGACTACGAAAAAGCATTTGATTCCATCTCAAAGCATGCGATAATGGATGCACTGCTTAGCCAAGGTGTAGAGAGAGCCTATGTAAACCTATTAGAATCGATATATGATGGAGCTACAGCCACAATTCACCTTGATGATCTTGAAGTGGGAATTAATATAGAACGAGGTGTACGGCAGGGTGACGCAATATCGCCTATTCTTTTCTCGGCTGGCCTTGAAGAAGTATTCCGTAAACTGGATTGGGAACAGGATGGGGTAAAGATCAATGGTGCAAACTTAAACCATCTTAGATTTGCAGATGATATTATTCTCATTTCACAAGACCCAGAGGAGCTGCAAAGACGCATACAGGAACTGCAAAGGGCTGGCGAACCATTTGGCTTGAAAATAAACCTGAAAAAGAGTCAGGTTATGTTCAATAACTTCGCTCAGGACAGAAGAATTTCAGTTTTAGGAAGGGATTTAGAGATTGTGGACAGCTTTGTATATCTTGGGCAGAGGATTTCCATGGAGGGGAATACCGCCCGGGAGGTGGAACGGCGTGTTAAATGTGGCTGGCAGGCATTTGGTAGGCTCAACATAGTGTTTAAGAGCAGACTCCCACTTTGCCTGAAAAGAAAAGTATTCGATCAGTGCGTTCTACCCGTTATGACATACGGAAGTGAAACCTGGACACTCACATCGCAATCAATTCAAAAACTTCGGGTGGCACAGAGGGGAATGGAAAGATGTATGCTTGGCATTACAAGACGAGACAGAAAGTCCTGCGCATGGATCAGGGAACAAACAAAAGTCTGTGACATCATTGGAAGAGTAAAACAGTTGAAATGGAGATGGGCAGGCCATATAGCGAGGCGATGGGACGACAGATGGACCAAGGCAATCCTGGAGTGGATACCGCTTGATCGCAAACGTCCGCGAAGAAGACCGAAAGCACGATGGACTGATGACATCGTTAAGTATATTGGACCCGAGTGGCAGAGGAAAGCCCAGGACCGTGAAGGTTGGAAGCATGCTGAAGAGGCCTTCATCCTGCAGTGGATCGATACGGGCTGATGATGATGATGATGATGATGATGATGATGATATATATATATATATATATATATATATATATATATATATATATATATATATATATATATATATATTCTGATGTGTATCAGTTTTTTATTATTATTTATTATCAATTATTTACTATATATTAATTATGCATTTAATATTCTATGTGACATTAACTGAGCCTTTTCTTCCAGAACTATATGTACGCATAAGTATAACATATACCTGAAGCAGTGATTTCAAATATTGCGTCCGGATTATAAGTATTTCTTTAATATAAAATCCCTAATATGACTTTACGAAAACTGACCCATGCAAAAATTTAACCAAAACTTTTCTTTCTTGTGCGTTTTTTATACTAAAGATGATAGCATAGACTCAAAAATACCCAAAAGGCTCAACATTGCTTAGTTTAAAGATATTTCACTTTTCCACTACTATAATACACCAGAAATGCAATGTTTCTCACGCTGATTCTGCTATATGTATTGAAATTCATCTACCTGAGCATATTGTGCTTGTACGATTTTTTTTTAATGAAAATGAGCAACTCTTCTCATTTTCAGACGTTTTACTTTTTAATACTATGCTCCAGATATTTAGAATCTCTATGAACCATAGTGAAGTCTAAAACTTTTAAATGTATTAGAAAACTTACAAAAAGCGTGTTTTTCTTGTTGTATACTCCTGTTCACAATTCTCACATTCCATTGCAAAAAATCAGTGAAATCAAAAGTGTCGACCATCCGCCACATTTTGCATATTTAACCCTCTGTGAATTCCATTTTTCTCGAAACCCGATAAATCATATAAGGGCAAAAATGTACGGCAACCAAAAGGGAAACAGAGCAAAATAGGATATTTAATATACAAAATATATAGTTTTTTCTAGCAGACTTCAATTAATTTTTAATCAATATATTAAAATAAAAAAGGAAAGGAAAGGATTTACGGTTAGAGGCGCTTCAGCATCTAAGGCTATTTAGCGACTGGACCTACAGCTTAATGTGGGTTCCGAACCACGGTCATCAGCTACCGACAAACCCATGTAAGCACCCCCCTCAGGCTAACAACCCTGAGTTATGTGCCTACCCATAAGTCTATCAGGAAACCCACCGACTGGCGAGTGACCAGCGTAGAACACTTCTCAGAAGGCATCCGGCCTTACCCAGCCTTTAACTGGCGTGACTGAGGGGTAATTCGTTGTCGGATTTTACACTCTTGCCTAGAAACAATCACAGACATTTAGGTGTGGATATGTGTGGGCGTGTGTGTGTGTGTATATGTGAGTGTATATAAGTATGTGTGTATAGAGTAGGAAGTAAGACGGACAGCAGAATTAAAAAACAACACCCATTCGAGTGCTGGAATCGAACTAACTACCTTTGGATTGCCAGGCAGGCGACTAACCCACCAGACCACCGCGGCCGTCTTAATAAAACAAATATTATTTAAAAAGGAAATTTCTAGACTATTCTAGAATAGAATAGATTCTCTATTCTAGAGTATGCTCATATGGAAGTATTCAAGGTTTGAAGAAAAAATAACCGTAGTTCCTTACCGTTAGTTCTATGTTTTTGGCTAGAGTAGATTCAGCAATATTTGCGAATGGTTTGTCAGCACCCCAACATTCCACGTACTTTGTCATTTTGCTCGATGGACGAGCTCGTGTGGGAAGTCCACCAGGAGTTGCCATTCCTATAAAAAAACATTTTATTTTGGGACATGTAAAATACCGTGCAAGAAAGAATGAGTCACCTTGAACGGAACCATCACCAACACTGTCTGTTCTTTGGCCATTACTACAGTTTGGTTTTGCGCTACCATTCTGAAGATCTCCTTCGTTTTTCTGTAAGAAAGCAATTAGATAAGTATACAGGTATAATTAAACCAAGAGAATATAAGAACAAATCGGAGAATAAAGAGTAAACATCCAAAAGAGCTTTGAAGAATCTCCAAAAACAACATCTACATAATATACCGATCTACCGTAGTTCGAAATAGAGATATAGAAAAAACATACATAGAGGAAAGCCACAAAATACTTCTAAATGAGGAGAGACAGGAGGCAAAATACTGCTTCAAAGTAATCCCCGCTCACTACAACGAAATAGTTTACAGACTGGACTTCTGGTATGTCCTTCAATGCTGCCGGCGAACTCTCTTGAACGGTTAAAGTTCTAACTTAACAAGCCAAAAGACATGAAACTTCTGTCAGATGTCAATAACACTTATACAACTTAAAAAATAAATGGTTGTATCGATACGTAAAACGCTTAGATTTTTAAAACAATGGTCACCTTACTTTTTGATCATAGCGGTATATTTAGTGGCTTCTTAAATCACAAAGAAAAATAAAATCGTAAGAATATTTGAAAATGCTCGTTTCCTGTTAAAAGGTCAGGACGTAAAAATTTCCTAGCAAAGACATGGTACAAGCATATATTTTACGACTGAGAAAAATTGGGAAATATAAATTTTTTTATTTTCATAAAGAATTCATCTGATGCTTTACCGGATCGAGAAGTCCTCAATGTTTTTAGCAATATTAAAGGAGCTCTACTTTATGTATCTTCAGAAATCTCAAATTCTAACGGGTCGATTAAAAAGGACTTTTTTTTCACGACAACCAATCTGGTACATTAAATTCGGTGAGATTTACCACTAAACACCAAAAAACTTTTTTAAACTTCTCGATGCGCGTTTCGCTAAGCATGTTAGCATCATCAGGAGATTATATATGCCTCATTTGAGATTAAATCATCTTCTGAAGATACTAACATGATTCTCCAATACGCGATCACTTACAGAATTTTCTAAATCTGTATTTTTGATAATATAATTCGAAGTTGAAGTGAATCCATCAAATTTGCGTTTTTTAAGGCTATGTCATCAGTAAAATGTTTTTGTTACGACCTTGTAAACTCGTATTTAAATGATTCAAACGTAAAAATACATTACACAAGTAATGAAAACAGTAATAAAGTATCTTCATCTTCAATTCTTCTATTGGAACCTTTGGTGTGAAATATTAAACTTAAAGAGATTTACCGCTAAACACCAAATCAATTTTTTGAACTGCTCGGCGCACGTTTCGGTAACCATGTTAGCATCATCAGGAGATGATTTAATCTAATTCTAAAACTACACTATGTGCTGTTTATATGAAAAAGTTCGACACGTCTGTTGACTCGTCGAACTGCATAGCAAAAAATTCACTTGATTTAAGCTTTTCAATTATTTGATCGTAAACATCATTGACCTACTCTTAATGCTACTAAATGCTTGAAGTGGTCTGGTCTCATTACGGCTTGATTTATTGAGAGCAATTACTTGATTTTTCATCAATTTGTTGAAAATGTTGATGGTTTATTTTGT
Source organism: Cosmopolites sordidus (assembly GCA_031761425.1). Taxonomy (NCBI): domain Eukaryota; kingdom Metazoa; phylum Arthropoda; class Insecta; order Coleoptera; family Curculionidae; genus Cosmopolites; species Cosmopolites sordidus. The sequence goes on along the minus strand of JARFXV010000210.1, from coordinate 1,782,723 downwards.
AAAGACAGGTATTTAGTTTCCAGATGCCGGACTAATTTTGAAGACTTTACCTTCCGCGGACAGAACTTAATAACAAACAACACAATGCGGCTTGTCATCCAAGGCAATGAATCCATATTTTAAATATGTTTCATTGTAGGATCTGGTCTTTTTCTTTACTGTTTCACCAGATGTAGACGGTGTATTACATTTTGTCACAAATTTGTCCATTTTATTTAATATTATTAATTTATTTTATTATCATATTGTTATTAATTTATTTAACACTGGGCGAGAGAAGAAATCGTAGTTCTTGTTTTCGTAAAAACGTAATTAACAATGCAACTCTTCGTCTCGATCCTTTATTTTTATTGCTAAAGCGCATAACTTGTTCGAAACTGTCAATCAAGGGTACGTACACAAAGAAAGCAGGTTAGCCAGCGCCTATTTTCGGCGCTGAATAACAATGTAATGTACATACATTACCTTTATTGCATCATTTCATTAAACAACGCTGGTTATCTGCGAGTAAAAAAGCAGATTTCATAAAGGCAGGATGTCCAGTTCATCCTTCGATGAAGAATTTGTGAAGATAAACATAAAAAAATATACAAATAGCGACCTTAGACCTTCATAAACTTATTTCAAAATAATAAAATATACCATAAACATAAAATGGTAAAGTGGGTGAAATAATCATGGAAAATGAGTTGGAAAAAGCGGCCAATAAGGGTAGATGTCAAAAAATGGAAACGGTATTGAGACTTAAACAAAATATTTACAACAAAAAATACCTATCTAAAAACACAAAACTGAGACATTACAACACAGTTATTAAGCCAGAATGTCTATATGGGGCAGAAACGCTCATTTTGAATAGAAAGAGAGACATCGAGGACATTGAAAAGAAGGAAAGAAAAATCATAAGAAAAATCTTAGGCGCCAAACAAATAAATACAACATACCGACTTCGAGAAAACCAAGAAATCAAACAATACACAGATATACATGCGATATGAGAAAAAGAAGACTTAAGTTTTACGGATATATAAAACGGATGAATCCGAGTAGGCTAACTAGACAAATAGTCGAATTTTATGAAAATAGGAGTAAAGCTAAAGTAGAAATAATTAAATGGATTGCTGCAATTAAAGAGAACCTAAGATCAGCAAATATTACACAAAGTGAAATTCAGGATAGAGGCTATTTCAGACACAAGGTTGACGTTTGGAAGGTTGGCCAGAGAGAAAAATGTAGGAAGACGAAAGGAAAAAAGCTCATAGCGAAAGAATGAAATTAGTATGGGCGCAAAGGAAGGCTAACAACAACAAACGCCTCTAATTGTACTTCGCGTGGTCCACCAGGAACCATACGTGAATAATAATAATAAACATAAAATATTTCGGAATAATAAAAAAAAAATGATAGAAAAATAATCAACATGTGAGTGTGAACGATTTTAATGCCGCCACATAAATAATAATTTTTCTACTGAAAATCCACGTCCGGCACCGAAAATCAGCGACCAAGAATTAAAAATTCATTCCGGTGAAATAATCGGTGCTGGTTCACATTTGTTTATAAGTTCCGACACGCTTTGTTTATGTTCACGATAATTTAAAAACTATGTAAATAATCGGCTTTTATAGGTGCCGACTACCAGTAAGTCGGAAACCTGCTTTCTTTGTGTGTTCACCCTTGAGCGCTCGGGACGAATGATCCGTCTCGCATGAGCGGGTAGATGGCGCGTGGTGCCTGAGCGGGTATTTTTGCAAGTGCTTGCCAGTGCACGATACAGGTTCGAGCTGGTAAACGTAATATAAGAACAAGAACGCTGCTGAAAAAAGGATGTATAGTTGCCAAAATGCCCGGCCGATGTAAATTTTGATAAACGTCAAATTACCATATTGTAGTGAGCCCCCTCACAACAATACATTTTTTTACATAACTTTTTGACTGTTTAGTGGGTCGCGACATTAAAAAGGTTGAGAATCGATACCCTAATATGGTACCGCCAATACAATGAAGGTAGGTGTTTCCCCTACTCTAGAAATAGGCAAGAAAATTGCCCTTTACATTCCTCGTAGCACCGTATCAATCACTTTATTATTTATACAACTTATTGCTAAAAGATTTGTTTTTGACCATCCCACACAAAAGCAATGAATCGGAGCGACGTAATATACTTTACTGTTATTCTCATAACCGAGGTAGAAAACAAAAATATCAACGGAGCGCTGCAGCAAGATTAAATTCTTCACGGAACTATCGAGAATATAATTCAGTCAAAGTAATCAAAAACAGCGCGCTCTTGCAATTAATTTAAACCGAAAAAGTATGCTTTTACCAAGTTCAAATTTAACTAAGTTAGTCGATACTTGATGGAAATACATTTTAAACAAATAAAAACAAGATTTATATCTAAATGTCCACTATATCTAAAAATTGTACGTATTACCACTGTTTCGAAACAGCACCTTTTTCAAATACGAAACTGCAATATTAAAAATTACAATAAGGAAATGTAATATATAAATGGTGATATTTTTAGTGTGTCCGAACTTCCGATATGAATGGCTGTCAAATCATCATGGTAAATGTTATCATGGCAACCATCATGGTACATAAAATGTCTGGCAAATCGTTATGTAACGTTTAAATTAGAGCAACGCTTGCTATTTATCGAAATTTATTATCAAAATCACATACCAAACTTATAGAGTATTTTATGGTGCACATAATCTTTTTCAACACGTTGATGCCACCTGGCATATAATTTGTATGTTGGTATTGGAATTTAAAGTTCAAAAGCATTAAAAAAATACCCTAGATATCTACATCTGTATGAGATGGTTTATAAAAAATTGTAAACTCATGTATATGGTCTTTTCTTGTAATTAAAAAATCTACGAAGGTTATACTATTATTTTGTTTTTTATCAACTGTAAATTTAATGTCATGCCGACATAGTTATACATAACAAATCACATCATTTTAGTTCACAAAAGATAGCCCAATCCCAATCCCAATGTCAATAGATAATTATAGCAAATAATTAAATATCAACAAATAGGTCGCAGTGAACAACAATAAAACCAAATATAATAAATAAAATAAATAACATAAAAATGCTATTTATATATGCTAAATAGGTATGGAAACGGTCAAATATCTCAAAAACGCGTTGAGATTTCTTGAATGAAAGTTTGTACACAAATTTGAACGCATATTTGAAATCCAAAGCTAATTTAATTTTTTAGCAGTACTTGAATTAGGCATTGTTGGAAAGAACTTTTTTTTCTGAATTCAACGAGGTAAAGATTGTGGGTTTTTTCCAAAATAGATTTTAAAAAATTGCTAAAAGGTGTTTCGGTCAGTTTTAGCGTATATATATTTGTCATTTAGTAGACTATGAAACAATGGGTGACACTTGACAACTGTTCAAGCTACTTTCAATTTTTATATCGAATTACTATGTATTTAACTGAAAGGGAAAGAATTGAAATACTAAAAATTGTTAAATATGGTGACAAAAGCACGCCCATATGCTGAAGTTTGTCCAGTATTTAATGAAGTATATCTGAATAAAAATACCACTAAGTCAATAGTTTCAAAAATGGTGAAAAAATTCTTTGATACAGGCAGCATTAAAAGTCATCCCCCATTAGGAGGACAAACAACAATAACTAATGACGAAAATTCCTTAAATATTTTAATTGATGTAGTAGACAATGGTAAGATTTCCGTGCAACAATTAGATTTAAATCATAACATGTGTAGACGCTCACTCCAAAATATAATAAAAAAAACGTGTGTGCACTTATGTGTATAATTAATAAAAAAAAAGTCTTGATAAATGGCGAAGGTGTCATAATTTTAAAAAGAATAATAAATTATATGTTACATCGGCGCGAGCAACTTCGTCCCCCACTAAAAATAGACTCTAATCTGTTTTCCCAAACGCGTCATAAGAAGTATAACTTCAAAAATGTTGATGGAACAGTTGAGTTTTGCAAAGTTATGATGGAAAAAATATCCACGGAAAGCTTACCATTGTCTACTAGATCAATTAAAACATTCAATAAATTTTCCTCATTAGTTTTTGTTTTTTGTCTTCCTAATTTTGGACAACTTTTAATTTATTTTTTTCCTTTATTTGGGTTTTTCGCCACTATCTAAAACTCAAAAAATATCAAAAATACCTGTTCTTATGTAAAGAAAGAATCACTGGGTAAAAACAGAGACACATTTCTCAGTGATTCTTTTTTGTAATAAAATTGCCTAACGAACAAAATTTTAAAGATATAAAAATGATATAAAAAAATTTACAAACTTTTAACGTTATCGTTTCGGAGGGTACTCTCCCCCCGTTTTCAAAACTGAACTAAAAAATAAATTATATTAATTTGTAATATATAAAGTAACGAGTGAAAGTAAATATATTTTTTTGTGTATGTCAACGATACTTACATTGACAACAATAGATTTTCATGACAGTGATATACTACCAAAAAAAAATATATAGGTAATGTTTACTGTGTGATTGTTTATTGTACTGATTGTGTATTCAAATATTTAAATGTTTTTAATTGTATTCTTAAGAATCGGGATTTTTTAATTAATTATTTATTACAAAAGAAAATCACTGAGAAATTTGTCTCCGTTTGTTTTTACCCAGTGATTTTTTCTTTACATAAGAACAGGTATTTTTGATTTTTTTGAGTTTTAGATAGTGACGAAAACCCCAAATAAAGGAAAAAAAATATATGAACACGCCACAATCATTCAGACATTACAACTTTTAATGCCGCCTGTATCAATGAATTTGTTCACCGTTTTTCAAACTGTTGACTTAGTGATGTTTTTATTCGGATGTAATTCATTAAATACACGACAAACTTCAGCATAAGTGCGTTTTGTTGTCTTTCAAGTTAGAAAAAAGAAGTTAAGAAAAAAAAATGTTTGTGTACAAAATTTCATTACGAAATCTCAAAGCGTTCTCGAGATATTTGACCGTTTATGGAGACGTAACGTAATAGCGATGCTATATATATGCTATCAAAGTATTAATTTAATATATCCCTTTAATAATATACGAAATAACAAGTAGCAAACCCTTATGTCTACAGGAAAAGTACCCAAATTAGTTTCAAAACATTTATAATAAAAGCCACCAAAACAAATTGCGAGTTGAGTTGAAAGTTACACGTTGAGAGTACGAATCGAGAGTTTGAACGAAAAGGTTGAAGAAGAGAGTTCAGGTTAACCCGCTGCACGTGAAGAGTTCGAGATAAATCAGAAATGAGAATAAATCAAAGAGTGAAAGTTAAAAGCACGAATTTGAGAGTTGCACGCGAAGATTAAGAGTAGAAAGCACAATTTGAAAATTGCACGTTAGAGTCAGTTCTCTGTCGATTCCGAAGTCCAGTTAAATAACTATTTTGTTACGCCAAATATCGCAAAACTTAAGACAATAACTGAAAAATTGCCCATTAAAAGAGTAGTGAAGTAGTTGTGAATTTTAGTAAATAAATGTATATATGTGTATCTTCTACTTATTAATTGAATAACCAAGATCAATTTCGTGAACCAGCGAACCCTGTGGAAATATTATTATATATCTCAATGTGCGAACGAGGTTTCTAACTTCCCGCACAACATCATCTATTCAGATGAAGCACATTTTGGAATTGGTGGCTATGTTAATAAACAAAATTGCCTCATTCATTGGTTCATGAGAAACCTTTACATCCTAAACGAGACACGGTTTGGTGTGCATTATAGTCAGGAGGCGTTATTGGGCCATATTTTTGTCAAAAATGCTGTGCTGGTGAAGCTGTAAATGTAAACGGTATTTGATTTGGTGAGATGATAACTGGATTTTTCTGGGCTGAATTGAATAATATTGATCTGGAGGGTATATGATTTATTGAGAAAAAATTTCCAGTAATGTTAATTGACCACCAAGATCATGTGATTTGACAACATTGGACTATTTTCTTTGGCGTTACGTAAAAAGCCAAGTCTATAAGAACAACCCATAATCGATTTCTGAACTAAAGGATGAAATTATTCGAGTCATTGGTGAGATAGAGCCACGATTATGCAAAAATGTCATTAAAAATGTTGACAAAAGGAGTGGACGTCTGTGGAGCTGCAAGAAGTGGTCATTTGGCAGTTATTGTCTTTCGTATTTAAATGTTATACACTACACTTCAATTATCAATAAAAAGTTTTTGAAATCAACGCAAATTCTGTGTTTTATTTAATAATTAAAAAAAACCGCTAATTAAAAGACCCTTTAGTTCGTATTTGAAAAAGGCGCTGTGGGTCGAAACAATTATAACAAATACAAGCTTTAAATATCGTGGAAATTTAGATATAAATCTTTGTTCATTTAATAATGCTTTTACCAAGTTCAAGTCTTAATAAAGTTTTCTAAATTCGGCCGCTTTCCAGATAAAAAAAGACCTTCCAGTTTCTGTCAGACTAAAATCCATTAGCAACGTTTCGCGATAATAAAATTTAAACGACAAGAAATAAAAACAGTTCTTACTTTAGCCCTTTGCCTCCATAAAACCTCTATACTAATTATAATAATCCTAATTTAATGGTAATTCTTCGGCAAGGCCCCCGTCGAAACGCTGAGGGTTGATTTTTCGGAGCGTGAAGAGTTCCTTGAGCGATTAGGGGATAATCTTAGCAAAGACCGCCTTTTGCTTTCGGAAATTTCACATATTTATTTATAAAACAGGAATCGGAATGGTGGAAAAACCGGTAAAGCAAAATACAATATAATGCAGTCAAGGAAAAACTGTTCTTGGATGGAAAATTTTTAGGTGCCATTTAGTACGCGGATATTTCTTGAATGGGTAGTACTTTGATAGTAGCTGGAGAGGGAGCCCTACAACAGGTATCTGACGACCCTCCCTACGATACTGTTTATTATCCACCTTGCCACTCTAGACTCAAGAGTATCGCGTCTTTTCATATAGTACGTCTTGTAGCGTTTACAAACTCTCGATCGCTACAGGTAAGATCATTCTGCGCCAGTTTTGTTTGGAAGCACACCTGTATTTTTCAAGACCAGGCCGAGACAGTCTAACTTTAAATCTCGAGCTGAACAGACGTCTCCACGCCTTATTCTTCCGTCAGAAGTACATAGGTTAGCTCGCCAAGCCATACTCAGCCTTATTTTTTGGTATTCTTGTAGAGAGTTTTAAGACCCGGTCAATTAAGGCCCAGGCCGTTATAAAACTAGTTATTTCGGAACCCAGCCATTACCAAAACCAGACTTTTTAGGGCCATTGTGTGCAGTATCCGTTCAATACCGAGTCCAGAGCTTTGGAGACCACCGCAAGCGAGCTTATTGGCACTTGAACACCCCAGTGGCGGGACAAAAAACCCAGATAATAACTCTAATTATTTTTTATTAAGCTAATATATCACGATTCATTTACATCAATTGTCAACTTCTCTGACTACCATCAGGAAATAGACAATATACAATTCGATCAGTTTTTATTTAAGTTTAGTTTAGCATATCTTATATCTTTAATCCCATTTGATTACTTTTGATTTAACTTCATTTAATTCATATACTTTAAGTGGATTTATTATCACCTAATCTAAAATCAATGAGTACTAGACAGGAGCTCGTTTGATGTTTAGCTTTTTCTTTTTTTTGAGGTCTACTATAGTAACGTTTTAGTGGACCACATCATTAAACCTCCCTGTGATTGTTTACTATTTTATTTTTCTTTGTCCTTTTTATGTACTATGTCTAGTTTTTTTTTTGTTTGTGCTTATGTTCATTAAAAGTATAAAATAATTCAAGAGTTTTCTTATAAGATAGACCCGTTCCCAGGTTCATGGTCTATTAGCACATAAAATAATTGACCGAACTGGGTGGGGCCATTTTTACGTGCCGCATCAGCTCGTCGTAGACCTACACGTCGATTCCTCCGGCGAACGACTGCTATAACCAAAATTTTCAATTTAATTAATCAGGAAACTTTTTGGTTACAGTCTGTTAAAAGTGATGAGTCCGTGATTAATTAATTAAGGGATTAATTAGCAACACCATTCGCAGATGTTCGATATTCTTCGCTTCTTCTTGACTTTATTCAAGAGAAGAATAAAATGGACTATCAATGACGCCTCACATTTGCTCCAACAATGCTTGACATGTTTGAAGAAGACGAAGATTTAACCCTCGCCATGAGCGATAAAGCTCATATCCATTTGAATGGGAGCAGTAAATAAACAATAAAATTTTTTCGGAGATGATTAATTCAACTCGCTACGTAACTATGTTCGTGTGAAAACATTTTAAAACAAGAAATTTGGAGATGAGAAAATCAACAGAAGGGATGCGTGTTTTCAATAAGCTAAAGCCGCTGGTCCACCGCCTGAGCTTCCATGAATATTATTGAGCTGCAGCCTTACCGCTAGTCACTGGACATTTCCATATGTGATTTTTACCTTTAGTGGTACTTGAAATAACGCATGTATGAAGGTAAGTCTGATTCAGTAGGATAATTAAGGGTCCAATACGCGATCAAATTGAAGAAATCGATAAAGAAACATTGGGAAGAATGGAGATAAACTTTCAAGAACGGTTCTAAACGAATGTTCGGGAAGATTGCTGCATTTTCTTGTGTGTGGACAAGACAGACACTTGAAACTTTGTGTACAGTAATGTCAACAAATGACAACTCCATTCGTTTCGTTTATTTGTCCTACAAAAACTATCACACGCGCAACAATTTTCAGAACAATACGTTTTACATTTCCAATGCGATCATTTGCGAAGAACAAAGACTAAGCAAATCGAACCTCACAAAGTATATGACAAAAAGCACTGCCAGACGTTGGAGGTACGCCAAATATATCGCAAGAAAAAAGAAATTATATGCAGATGGATCTATTTTATATTCCGAATTCAATGATTCGATAAATTAGAAAATATCTGCCGCGAAGCGTATGGGGGGGATTTTCGCTTTTCTCCTGGATTTTCTCCGGCATCAGGACGGTTTTGTAAAGTAATCCTGATGTGTCAGGTGAGAGGGAAGCCACAAGCACGCGAATTCAGCCACCTTAGACTTTATCGCTGCTATTTTACTTCGGGTATAGACGAAATTGCATTTTAACGATGCTCTCTGTATGTATATTCTGACTCTATCTAAAAGGTCTACCAGTAGTAGTTCATATTTTGTTTCTAAAATAAAATTTCACGAAGGTCAAGGGAAAAAGACGATGAAAAGAAAATATCGTGGAATTAACCTACTTAAACAAAAAACGTTTCGTTTTAAAATGAAAAAAGTTAATATTTCAAAGAGAGCGCACGCATTGTCTGTACCTCTGCCAAACAACCTGTTGTAAAAATTAAAAAAAAAGTTTTTTCGTGATTTCTTTTATTAATCTATAAAGTGATCAATTTTTAACGATTTTCCAAGGTAAATACCATCAATGTTTTATAAATTAAATGTATTTTTACGTGTAAAAAGATTTCCTGTAAAAATTCATGATTCGCGTATTTTCTTGCGTGACAAAAACTGACGTAATTCAGGTAAGTTGAGACACCGGTGTTTCTTCCATTTTCGTATCCAGGCGTCATTTTTTGCTTATAAATCGTGTGTGTACTTATAAATCTGGCAAAGCGTTTGAAATTCGGCATATTGAACACATTGTTAAAGCTGCATTGTTGCCTGCTCTTTTGCCTTAAAGGATCGTCAATGGATTCGAAACAACCGGAATTTCACCATTTAATCCGGATGTTTTGTGGAATCCAACTTTATACTGCCATCCGTTGTCAGTGGTGAAAATGAGACAGCTGTAATAAAAGGGAAGGTGTGTACAGCGTCGTATTCTGATTGGGGATGTTCCAGAAGAGCTTGCTGCCCATGAAGAGGTGATAACATCGGAGGAACCTTCAATATCTATGTCTCGTACATCAAGCCTCTCTTCGATTTTGACTGAAATTGGTCCAGTACAACCAACTATACCTGCCAAAAAAATCGAACCGTGGGCGAAGGCCAATGAAAAGTGCCATTCTAACATCACCGAAAACAATGTCGGTATTGAAGGAACGGAAACGATAATAAACGATTAATAAATATTCCATAAACATTAAATGTTTGGCGTATTTACTTCATTTTCTCACGTTTTCAACAAGTTTTTGAGATATCTCAACAAGCCGATAAAAATATTTTTTATCCAAAATGTAGGTCATTGGAAATATTTTTTTAGGCTTTTGAAAAATCGAAAAACGTTTATTATCAAAGTATTGGTATGGTCTCTAGTTTTCCAACGGTATTATAAAATCTTCGATATATTTACCCAGTGAAATTTTTGACCAGAAAAAAAAGGTGTCTCAACCTACCCCACCTTCCCCTATATATATATATATATATATATATATATATATATATATATATATATATATATATATATATATATAAAATTTTCATTTCTGTTGTACTGATGCAAAATCCACTGATATAATTCAACCCTTCTAGGATAATTTTCGGGTTGTAACGCTTGTATCCGTTGATAATGAGAGGGATAAATGTTCTGATGTTCTTGTCGTATAGTCATCCACGCTTTACTATGACCGACTTCAACTTGACCTGCTATAGAACTAGTGCTCGTTGTGCCTTTAAGTACCGTGTCGCGAAGTCTTGTAACTAAATTTGCAAGCATCCGCGGAGCCGGATGATTTCTTAGAGGAAACCTTTCCGCGTACAAACGACATGCTGCGGTTGCATTTTGTTGGAACTCTCCGTAAGTTAATATGATGTCCACTAGTTCATTGTTTTCATAAACGTGTGGCCTTTTAATCGCAGAAAGTACCCAAGTATTAAACACGCACTATTAAGGACTTATTACCACTGGTCAAATCGAACATCGCTATCAAAAGAAATATCGCCCAAAAATACAAATAACTAGTAATACCCAGTATCAGCAGTAAACAAATACTTTATGTGTTTACATCGCAGTGGTCGAGAATATTAAAAAGTCCGGTCTATTTTCAAATTTTGTAATTGTTAATATCATTGTTATTTTGTAACTGATTTTTGGTAAAAATTACTTATTTTTACGAGTTCTACAACCTGTTAAAATAAATGACTCAACTTTGAGAACACCTTATATATATATATATATATATATATATATATATATATATATATATATATATATATATATATATATATATATATATATATATATATATATATATATATATATATAGCATGCTTCCAACTCCCGCGGTCCTGAGCTCTCCTCTGCCATTCGGGTCCAATATACTTAATGATGTCATCAGTCCATCGTGTTTTCGGTCTTCTTCGTGAACGTTTGAGATCGAGCGGTATCCAGTCCAGGACCGCCCTGGGCCATCTTTCGTCCCATCGTCTCGTTACATGACCTGCCCACTTCCATTTCAATTACTTTATTCTTCCAATGATGTCACTCACTTTCGTTAATTCTCTGATCCACGTGCCGGTCTTTCTATCCCGTCTAGTAATGCCAAGCATACATATTTCCAACCCCCTCTGTGTTACTCGAAGTTTTTGAACTGACTGTGTGTGATGTGAGTGTCCAGGTCTCACTTCCTATGTTATAACGGGCAGGACACATTGATCAAATACTTTTCTTTTCAGGCAAAGTGGTAGTTTGCTCTTAAACACTATGTTGAGCCTGCCAGCCACATTTAACACGTCGTTCCACCTCCCGGACGGTATCCCCTTTCATTGAAACCCTCTGCCCAAGATATACATAGTGATCCACAACTTCCAAATCCGTTCCCAAAATAGAAATCCTTTTGTCCTCAGCAAATTCATTAAACAAAACCTAACTCTTCTTCTGGTTCATTTTCAAGCCAAATGGCTCCCCAGCCGTTTGCAGCTCCTATACGTGTATTTGCAGTTCCTTTGGGTCTTGCGAAAGAATAACGATATCATCTGCCAATCTAAGATGATTTAAGTATGCACCATTAATCCTTATTCCATCCTGTTCCCAATCCAGATTACGAAACATTTCCTCCGGCAGACCGAGGAAAGAAGAGGCGATATTGCCTCACCCTGCCGTACGCCCCGCTCTACATTTATTACAACCTCAAGATCGTCAAGATGGACTGACGCTGCAACTTCATCATATATCGATCCTAGTAGATTTACATAGGCTTTCTCTACACCTTGATTACGCAATGCATCCATTATGGAGCGCTTTGAGATTGAATCGAATACTTTTTCATAATCGATAAAAGCCAAGCACAGTGGCATAGTGTATTCGTTGTCTTTCTATGACCTGCTGTAGGATCTGGATGTGATCCATCGTACTGAATTCACTTCTGAATCCTGCTTGCTCCCTTGGTTGTGCGTCATTAAGTTTTCATAGTATTCTTTTGGATATTTTCTTGGTGAAAACTTTGTACACCACTGGTAGGAGGTTTATTGGACGGTAGTTCTTTAAATCTTCCCATGCTCCTTTCTTATGCAAAAGAATCACTTCTGCATTTTTCCATCTGCATTTTTCCATAAGCTGGGTACTTCTTGTTGTTTGAGACAATTTGAATATAATTTTGCTAGTGTTTTATGTAAAGCCTGACCACCAGCTTTTAATATCTCCACAGTTATACTATCCTTTTCTGGAGCCTTGCCATTTTTCATCGCGTCTATAGCCTTTGTCACTTCCTCCACCAGGATATCCGGCACTTGTTCTTCAGTGGGCATTGCTGTTCTTGCTTGATTCTGGTCCTCATATAACTCTGAATAAAATCTTCGGACAACCTTTAACATTTTCGTCCGTTCTCTGCATATTGTACCATCCTCACGCATTAAGGAAAACATTTGTGTCCTTTTCTTTCTTAGCTTCTGCTTAGGTTTGTAATTCCCCTGTTTTCTTCCAGAGTTTTTCGCACAAGCTGCATGTTGAATCGACGCGTTTCCTCTCGAATACGTTTTCTTATAGTTTTGCAAAGCTCAATGTACTCGACCCTGCTAAAAGGATTGTCTGCATTCTTCATAGTCCGGCGTTTTTTCATTAAATTAATGGTCTCATTGGTCTGTAATTTCCATCTCCACCGGGGCTTGGTCTGTAACACACCAAAGCGTTTCGACAAAGCAATTTCAAAATCTCTGGCCCTCTCCAGCAGCTTCCCAGAATCCACTTTGTCCCTTTTTGATTTTATCATTCTTTCGCGTTCTTTTCGGCAGTTTATCCTAATTTTTGCTCATACCATTCGGTGGTCACTTCCCACATTAAAATGGTTAAGGACAGTACAATTGCAAATTATTGTTTTATCGTTTAACACGAGGTAATCAATTTCACTTGTGAGTCCAGATGGACTTTTCCATGTCCATTTTCTGTTGACATGTTTCTTGGAAAAACGAATTCATAATATAGAGTTGTCCTTCAGCAAAGTCAACCAGCCTATATATATATATATCACCTATATATATATATCACCTATATATATATATATATATATATATATATATATATATATATATATATATATATATATATATATATATATATATATATATATATATATATAGGTGTTTTTTTATTGTTCTGTTAAGGTATTTGAAAATAAAAAATGTAATATTTGATAGCCATTTGTTCCATACGTTTCGGCATAGATATGGTTTGTTTTTTGACAAAAAAAGTTATTTTTATTATTTTTTATGAATATTCAAAAATAAAAATCGTAGACTCACCTTAGGCGGTACTATCAGGTACGTATCAATTTTATGATCTGCCAAATACCCTTCGCGACTAGTGCCATTTCCAGGTTCCACCTCAAACTTGTCGCCAAGTTGGTCCAGCGTCGCCTTGGTGACGTGAACTCGCCTGGAATGAGAAAAGTACAATATTAAAACTGGGATATTTATTTCGTGAAAAACACGAAATAAAAATTTAAGACAGTAATAATCCGCAGTGCTCGATGGAGAGAATCAAAAGAATTTTGAGAGGGAAATAATCTTTTATTTTGTCATGGAATCCAGATACTTTTATAAACTACTTCATATTTTATGACAAAAAAGAAAAGATATATTTCCGAGGGTGTAGAGAAACGTTTTAATATTTCTCTGTAAATAATTCTTTGAAACAATTACCTTTCTCTAGATAAAATGTTATGCATAATCGATAAATTTATCCATGTTAAAAAATTAATCGAAATGTTTATCAACTATTACAATATTTTTTAAATTAATGAGCGAAATGATATAAAGCGAAAATGATACCTCTGTTGATATGATACCAACTTAAAAAACAAATGGTTCTATCGATACGTAAAGCGAGTATAAATTATATAATATATATATATATATATATATATATATATATATATATATATATATATATATATATATATATATATATATATATATATATATATATATATATATATATATATATATATATATATATATATATATTTTTTTTTTTATTAAAACTTTCGGTGAGTTAATAAATTTTAATTTTTTTATTGCTTTGTTAACGTTTCGGTTCAATAACGAACCTTCATCAAAACAATTCTACAATAATCCTTATGTTTATAATAAATTAAAATTTATTAACTGACCGAAAGTCACATTAAATAAAAAAATAATAATATTTAAAGTCACGACATATATAGATACAGTGTGTCGCATTTAAGATGAACTTTAAACTCAGCCTACTACGAATTCACAAACAAGGTCAATCCTGAATATTTTACTTTGCGTTAGAGATATCGAAAAAGGTTATTAGAAAAAGTTGTTCGGAATATTATTTTAACCCCATATGCCGAGTTTCATGATAAAATTCGCATTTTTATATTTTCATTATTTTTTTCAAAATTATTACAAGTTTATTTGTTTAATTTGATAGTTAGTGTGCCATGGTGAGTAAAAACTTGACACATTGTCAATAGTGTCATGTATTCAAATATTTCAGTAAAATAAATAACACTTACAAAGGAATAATTATTTTATTATTATTATTGGAAAACAATTTTTGGTGATTGATCAAATTTAGGAAAAAGTATATAGTATATAACAATAATTTTCATAATACAAATAATTAACTATCAAATGTGATATCTCACAACTAGTCCTCCGTTTATTCGAATACATTTTTCGATTCTTTTACGATTCTGTTGTAATAATTTTGTGTATAGACCAAAATAATGACAAAATTAAAAATGCGAATTTTGTCATGAAACTTGGTATATGGGGTTAGAATATCCTGAATAACTGTCTCTAATAACTTTTTTCGATATATCTAACGCGAAGCAAAATATCGAGAATTGACCCTGTTTGTGAATTCGTAGTAGGCTTAGTTTAAAGTTCAGATTTTAGTTGAGTATATTAAAAAAAGTCACCCATCAATCTGTCTGACTGTGTAAACATTCAAATTTGTATTCCTTCTAACAGCGAAACTGTGGGGATGTCTTCATCTTAAATGCGACACACTGTATATATATATATATATATATATATATATATATATATATATATATATATATATATATATATATATATATATATATATATATATATATATATATATATATATATATATATATATATATATATATATATATATATATATATATATATATATATATATATATATATATATATATATATATATATATATATAGCCAAAAAAATCGACTATTTTTTTTTTGGAAGGATACCGAAAATATTATTTGTGATTAATACACAATTTACAAAAAAAAATATCGGGTATCATCGCGACTTTCGGTTTTTTAATAGCAATCCCGTCAATTTGAAAAATGTGTGCAATACATATTGTTGAAGGGAATTGAAGTCTGTACAAAAAAGGTCTCATTACAAATTTACGTCAAATATGCCGTTTCCATGTAATCGTGCCTCGAACATTGATCTGTTTTTACAATTTTACTTTTCAAATTTGAAATTTTTTAACTAATCAGCGAATCAATATTCAATTTAAAAGAAATTTATCGCTTTTTTGCGTTAAACTTATTTTTTTTTACTTGATAAAAAAATGTAAAGCTTAATATTGAAAATACTTTTTTTTAAGTATAATCACTAAATTTTTACAAAAGTCATAATTTATTTAAATTTGATTTTGCTTAAAGAGGTGTTCATCTACGAAAATTAATTTTTCTGTATTTAACTAACTCCAAAAGTAAAAAATATGCGACTTTTTATTTATAAAGCCTTTATCTTTGATATTATATACTTTTATATGTGTATAAAAATCGAATTATGAATTAGAAATGACTAGTATTAATGAAGTAGACAGAAAAATTATTGCGTGTTTATAATTCATATTTTATAAAAGAAAAGATAATAAACGTCTAAAGACTAACAAATAATAGCGAACTACCAATTTCAAAAAACACTTACTCAATCAAATTAACTTTATTACAATTAGAGATTTTTCTTCGATATTCACTAACGATTCATATTCACTATGTACTTGAGTTGTTCTTCGTCTTTGATGAGAGTTCTTCGTCTTTGATGAGACGCTTATTCTAATCTTCAATCAATGCTACACCACGTTTCGCTACATCATTGATGACGACCATTTTTTCGGAAAATTGCGTACATTCTTAAAAACTGTCAATGTTGGACCAATTGTGTATATCTTCATCGATGAAATAATTTTAACATTGAATAACTTTGGGAGGAGTGAATTTAACGAAAAATGTTAAGACACCTTTTTTGTAGCGCATTCATATCCTTTAAGTATATGTATTGTATTTTTGCAAATATTGATTCGTTCATTAGTTACGTAATTTCAAATCTGAAAAGTAAAATTGTAAAAACAGATCAATGTTCCGGGCACGATTACATGGAAACGGCTTGTTTGACGTAAATTAATAATAAGACCTTTTTTTGTAGAGAATTCAATTCCCTTCAAAAATATGTATTGCTCAAATTTTTCAAATTGATATGTTAGGAGATTTGGACGAAAAATGTGGTTGCTATTAAAAACCCGAAAGTCGTAATGATACACTTCTTAATATAAGTATTAAGGGCTCTAAATTTTATAATATTTTTTTTTGTCATCACAAATAATATTTTCGGTATCCCTTTAAAAAAAAAAATAGCAAATTTTTTGACCCTGTCTAAAATATATATATATATATATATATATATATATATATATATATATATATATATATATATATATATATATATATATATATATATATATATATATATATATATATATTTTATTACATATTTCCTCTTGACCGTTTATTATTATTATTATTATTTTATTTATTGGGATTTTCGATCAGTAATTAATTTTTAATTTTTAATTTTTGTATTTACATTTCGGTTCAAACAAAGAACCAAGAAACAAAAAACCAAACAAAGAAATTTGTCTCCGTTTGGTTTTTTGTTTTTACCCAGTTATTCTTTCTTTAAATAAGAACAGGTATTTTTGATATTTTTTGAGTTTTAGACAGTGGCGAAAAACCCAAATAAAGGAGAAAAAAAAAAACCATCCTCAGAATAATTCTACAATACATATAACTTTTATAAAAACACAAACTTACATTTAAAAACATACCAATATTAAATTAAACAATTAATTTTTATTTTTTTTTAAATAATGTGATAATTTAAAAAAAAAAATTAAATGACATGTTTGACTTTGACATATTTAACAATTCTTTCAGCTTTAAATTTTTGTTTTTTATTATAACAATAAGATGCAAAAATAAAAAATTATGAAAATTTATTATTTAATAATTTTTAGTATATATACAGCTTAAATTATCTGTATCATTTCTGAAATTAATGGTATTATGTGTTTTTTATATAAATCATTTCTTTTATATTTCTTTTTTTATATTGCTTTTCAAAATCTAGGATTTTTATGTCGTTAAAATTAAAGTTGTGTTCATTAATGAACACAATTTGTTTAATGAACACAATGAAAATGAAATTTGAACAAATGAAATTTGTTTAATGAAATTGATTTGTTTAATGTTTTTTGAAATAGAACTTGCTTTGCACTTAAGTTAAAATTAGTTAATTAATGTAACATTTAAAAAAATACCTTATAATTAGTACCAACAATTTATTAAAACTCATTAGCCATAAGATGTGAAATTATAATAATCCACTCTGTATTGCAGCCTTGAAAAAGGAAACAATAAATTTCCGAAATATCGGCGTTTGTGAAAAACAGAGTTTCGTTAAAAAATCCAGAACCGAACAGATTCCGAAAGATTGGAAAGATGCTCTAATCCATCCACTACTACTACACTACACAACACTACACTACACAAGAAACGAGATAGAACGGATGTAAACAACTACAGAGGGATATATCTTCTTCCAGTTTGTTACAAGATTCGATCTCAATGTTTACTAGACAGAGCACAGGGACAGTTAGAACCTAAAATTGGTGAATATCAAGCAGGTTTTCGACCGGGCAGATCCTGCACTGAACAGATCACGAATATAAAGTTGATCCTAAGACATCAAAAACTGTAGAATAAAAATCTCGTTTGTACATTTGTGGATTTCAAAAAAGCATATGATTCTATTGACCGCGAATCTTTATTCCAAATTTTGAAAGAACAAGGACTGGATCTGAAAACGCTGGCAATTATTAAAGCAACATTAACTAACACAAGGTCAAAAGTTAAATTCATGGATGACATCTCAGAACCCTTCGAAAATAAAACTGGAGTAAGACAAGGGGATGGACTCTCGCCACTTTTATTTAACTGTCTTCTAGAAAAAGTAATATAGGAGCGGCGTGAAAAAAAGTCGGTCCTGAATATTGACCAGTCCATTAAACTGGGGAGAACCAACATCAAAATTGATTGTCTGCCGTTTGCTGATGATCTAGCAATTTTGGCTTAAGATATATTAACAGCTCAAAAACAGATTGAAATCCTAAAAAAAAAGCAGAAAAGGTAGGACTCCAAATTTCCTTTGAAAAGACACAATACATGACTTGCAACAGACTAAGAACACCATTTATAAAAACAAAATATGGTAACATCAGACGAGTCTCTGAATTCAAATATTTGGGTGAAATAATCATGGAAAATGGGTTGGAAAAAGCGGCCAATAAGGGTAGATGTCAAAAAATGGAAACGGCATTGAGACTTACACAAAATATTTACAACAAAAAATGCATATCTCAAAACATAAAACTGAGACATTACAACACAGTATGCCAGAATGTTTATATGGGTCAGAAACGCTCATGTTGAATTGAAAGAGAGACATCGAGGACATTGAAAGGAAGGAAAGAAAAATCATAAGAAAAATTTTAGGCCCCAAACAAGTAAATGGCACAACATACCGACTTTGAGAAAACCAAGAAATCAAACAATACACAGATATACATAGCGATATGAGAATAAGAAGACTTCAGTTTTACGGACACATAAAACGGATGAATCCGAGTAGACTAACTAGACAATTAGTCAAATTTTATGAAAATAGGAGTAGAGCTGAAGTAGAGATAATTAAATGGATTGCTGCTATTAAAGAGGACTTAAGATCAGCAAATATTACACAAAGTGAAATTCAGGATAGAGGCTGTTTCAGACCCAAGGTTAACATTTGGAAAGTTGGCCAGAGAGAAAAATAGAAGGCTAACAACAACAAACGCCTCTAACTGTACTTCGCGTGGTCCACCAGGGCCCATACGCAAATAATAATAATATGTGTGTTCCAGCCAAATGGAATTGAAGATAAGTCTAGGATATTTTACATGAAATATGTCTAGAATTTCATGAAGAATCCAAAAATTAAATAATATGCAGGGTGTTAAATAAGAAAGTTGGTATTGGCCACTGTTACATGACACATCCTGTATAAAAAAATTTTGTTGAAAAAAATGCGCATCTAAAAATACCAATCGACGTGTTCGAGCGTTTTTTCGAACACGCCCCCATTTATTTATTAACGAATTTATTCAATTTGGCTGGGACACACGGTATATTAGACTGGGCCATGTTTCCTTTTCATGCAGAATATGTTAGTTTTTCCTAATGTTGATTTTAGACACTTCATGCCCCTATTTATCTCGATAACTTCAATCACTGCCTCGTTGCGATTTCTCAAATCCTTTTATTATTTGTCTTTACTACCTTATTTAGTTCTACGCGTTCAATAAATTTGCTTAACGATAAGATAGTGGGTAAAAATCATACAGAAGTACAGCAACGTTCCATTATCAAATAAAAACTAAATATATAAAATAGACATATAAAAAACTCTCCTCCACCTTCACAATTTCAGTGAACGCAAAACATCTACTTTTGTTTAAAGGCAATAATATCAAATTTGGATATTCGTTTTGGGATAAAGCTTCCCATTCTAATTGGTGTATAATTTCGTTTCCCTTTTGTCTTTGTTAAAATGAAATCCGCACTGGCTTTCATTGTTATTCATTATCTTAAAAACCTTTCTCTCCTCTCCCACAATGCCAAAAACGGAATCGTTAGCTTTATTTTCGAAACTTGGTTCTGCGTCCTCGGTTTTGTTACACGAATATCAAATAGGCAATGAGGATGAGGATGCAACCCAAAAGGCAAATACGAAGCTAGAGTGAAAAGTTAGATGTTTTTCAAATGAAATATTGTATTTTTTATGCGAAAATCAATTTGTTTCTCAATAAAGTCTCCTCTCAGATCGATGCACTTTGTTCAACGACTGAGAAAAGTTCTTATATATGGTTTTCCATTAATGGTGCTCGAATTTAAATGCAAATAAAACAATGTGTAAAGAACACAATGTACATTGTGTATGAGATAGCATTAATATATTTTATTTTAAATATTAATATATATATATATATATACATATATATATATATATATATATATATATATATATATATATATATATATATATATATATATATATATATATACCGTGTGTCCCAGCCAAATGGAACTGAAGATAAGGACAGTTGGAACCTAAAATTGGTGAATATCAAGCAGGTGTTCGGCCGGGCAGATCCTGCCCTGAACAGATCCTAAATCTAAAGTTGATCCTAAGACATCAAAAACTGTACAATAAAAATCTCGTCTGTACATTTGTGGATTTCAAAAAAGCATATGATTCTATAGACCGCGAATTTTTATTCCGAATCTTGAAAGAACAAGGACTAGATCTGAAAACGCTGGCAATTATTAAAGCAACATTAACTAACACAAGGTCAAAAGTTAAATTCATGGGTGACATCTCAGAGCCCTTCGAAATTAAAACTGGAGTGAGACAAGGGGATGGACTCTCGCCACTCTTATTTAACTGTGTTCTAGAAAAAGTAATACAGGAGTGGCGTGAAAAAAAGTCGGCCCTGAATATTGACCAGCCCATTAAACTGGGGAGAACCAACATCAAAATTGATTGTCTGGCGTTTGCTGATGATCTAGCAATTTTGGCTCAAGATGTATTAAGGGCACAGAAACAGATTGAAATTCTAAAAGAAACAGCAGAAAAGGTAGGACTCCAAATTTCCTTTGAAAATACACAATACATGACTTGCAACAGACTAAGAACACCATTTCTAAAAAGAAAATATCACAACATCAGACGAGTCTCTGAATTCAAATATTTGGGTGAAATAATCATGGAAAATGGGTTGGAAAAAGCGGCCAATAAGAGTAGATGTCAAAAAATGGAAACGGCATTGAGACTTACACAAAATATTTACAACAAAAAATGCCTATCTAAAAACCCAAAACTGAGACATTATAACACAGTTATTAAGCCAGAATGTCTATATGGGGCAAAAACGCTCATTTTGAATAGAAAGAGGGACATCGAAAAATCATAAGAAAAATCCTAGGCCCCAAACAAATAAATACAACAACATACCGACTCCAAGAAATCAAACAATATACAGATATACATAGCGATATGAGAAAAAGAAGACTTAAGTTTTACGGACACATAATGTCCGATGAATCCGAGTAGGCTAACTAGACAAATAGTCGAATTTTATGAAAATAGGAGTAGAGCTATAGTAGAAATAATTAAATGGATTTCTGCAATTAAAGAGGACCTAAGATCAGCAAATATTACACAAAGTGAAATTCAGGATAGAGGCTGTTTCAGATACAAGGTTGACGTTTGGAAGGTTGGCCAGAGAGAAAAATGTAGGAAGGCTGGAACAACTTGGTCTGACGAAAGAAAAAAACCTCATAGCGAAAGAATGAAATTAGTATGGGTGCAAAGGAAGGCTAACAACAACAAACGCCTCTAATTGTACTTCGCGTGGTCCACCCGGGCCCATACGTGAATAATAATATATATATATATATATATATATATATATATATATATATATATATATATATATATATATATATATATATATATATATATATATATATATATATAAAAGAAAATATATTAATGCTATCTCATACACAATGTACATTGTGTTCTTTCACATTGTTTTATCTGCATTCATTTAAATTCGAGCACCATTAATGGAAAACCATATATAAGAACTTTTCTCAGTCGTTGAACAAAGTGCATCGATCTGAGAGGAGACTTTGATGAGAAACAATGATTGATGAAATATGTATATATATATATATATATATATATATATATATATATATATATATATATATATATATATATATATATACCGTGTGTCCCTGCCAAATCGAATTGAAGATAAGTCTAGGATATTTCACGGTTTATGCTAAAGTCGTGAAATTCAATATATTTCAATAAGTTGGAATGGAAAAACGTTTTTTAGAAATCGTCTCCTTAGAAATTGCTGCCATAATATTTTAAATCAAATTATTGAATCGTAAAGATTTTTAGGTAACAAAGGTCCTCTTATTTCATCTCGTTAGAATAGACCGTTTTCAAGAAAACTGACTTTATCTAAATCGATGCACGATAACATAGATATCTAAATGCTAGAATATTCAAATGGAAGTGTGCAGGTCATGTGGTAAAAACGACAGATATTAGATAGAATGTTAAAATCCTTCAATGGATGTCATGGGACGTAAAGAGAAATAGAGGCCAGTGATGAGATGGTATGATGATTTAAAGAATGTGGAAGGGTTGCTATCGATTTAAATCGCGCAATATCATGTGGGACGTCTATCCTCGGGCAATATAAAGGCTAAAAGAAAGAAAAAAAGGCCAATCAAGCTACACTGTGAGTAAAATGCCCCAATCTGTATCAAAAATCAGTAAAAATTAGACAAAATATGCTGCATTAAGACTCTGCAACATATTTTAAACGTTCACAATTTGTTGTATCGTACGCTATATGATATATAAAAAAAACTTAATTGAAAAAATACCTCCCGAAGGTAAAATATCTTTGTAAAACGGCACAACCAAAACAAAGGCTAACAAAGGTAAATTTGGAAAAGAATTTATCAATTATTTAGTATAATTATTTCTTTATAATTAACGCTTGTTTACTTTTCTCGTTCAACAACGAAAAATTTTATCAAAGTATAGGCGTATAAAGTAAAAAAGAAAATAATGAATTAGTAGGTTTTGGTTTCTCCTCAGGGTCGTTCGTTCACTTGATCCCACAGTCAATTTCAATATTTTTCAAAATAAAGAAGAGTAAATAACCAACGTGGCGTTTGTTCTTTGTCAGAGGGTGGTGAAATTTAATAAGACATCATATATACATTAAAAAGTTAAAGATAAATTTAAAATATATCACATGCAAGACCAGTTATAGGGGCTAACTTGCCAAACTGGGATTAAAGTACGACAAAATTTATTTCAGTGTGTTAGTGCGTGCGTGCAAGTTTGATTTATAGCCAACAATGTATTCCGTGCGTGAATATCAGGATATGTTTCTGATTTGCGAGAAAACTCTCTAAAATTCTAAAGGGGCTAGGCATATTTAGGGACAACGATAACCCGAAAAGTTCCGCAAACATTTGTCCAAGTTTCTCAAAAACTTTTGACTACGGGTAGTGTGGCAGCAGGTGTGCGTGGACCTAGCCAACCCACGCCGGAAAACAATTGCTACTAGGAAATCTAGTACGAGGTGTGTAGATAGAGCAATGAGACTATTTTTTTTAATCTTTTATTCAAGTTCAAGTACAATTCTATATTGACAAGACAATTGACCTTTCAAAATATTTCAAAGTACACAATTGACAATTGACAATTCAAAGTACGTGCCTCAGGAAGCTACACAGCTCCGTAGCTGGTTTATACACTCTTCTTAACAGTGCGGAAGTTCAGATACTTGAATCGGCTTCAGCACGGCGATTACGGGTTTTTTATGTTTGGTAAAATCCGACCAATAATACGGCATACTGTATCGTGATCATATTTCCCTTTTCTAAATATTCGATAAAGATATTTATTGCCTTGCGACCAGAAAACAGTGACTTTGACTTTTCCGGCCTATGGAAGTGTCTTCACTTTCTTCGGAGCATGTTTGCCGGATAAAATCCATTTTTTATAGAACGATGTATCTTTGCCTTCAAAGTATTCTTCAGTTTCGGCAATGACCTCTTATTGGGGCGAGATTCCTTTCCAGTTAGCATTTTTTTTGAGGTCTGAGAACAGGAAATAGTGGCTAGCGGCCAAATCTGGAGAATACGGTGGATGAGGAATATTCGCTCTTGAGAGTTTTACCTTTCCCGAGATAATCGATGAACTATATCCCATGCGAATCCCAAAATACAGGGGTCATAATCTGGCCTGCCGATGGTTATGTTTTTGGTCACTTTGGACGGCTTTCGTCACTTTGGTTTGGTCACTTTGATCGGCTGCTGTCCACTCAGCTGACTGCCAATTTGACTCGGGAGTGTAGTCTCCGGAGGAAAATCTGTTTGAAAAAATCTTTTTTATTTCGCTTAAACAACTTCAAACATTGCTCAGAAGCATCAATACGTTGTTGTTTTTGGTCCGCTGTGAGCAAATGCGATACCCATCTCGATAGTAATTTACGGATTCCCAAATGTTCAGGCAAAATGGTGTAAACACTTCCTTTCGATATCTTCATGATGATATCAGCTATCACCTACAGTTTTACTTTAATGTTTTGCACTTTAATGTTTTGCGAGCTAATTTTGCGCATTCTTTTGATGTTGTCAGGTGTAACCACCTTATTTGAACGTCCAGAACGTTCAGCATCATCGGTGCTTGTACAGTTACGTTTGAATTCAGCATACAAATCAATTATGGTTGATTTTCCTAGTGCGGGTTATGTTTATTAATTCATTGTTTTGCTTCAACGGTATTTTTCTTCACCGAATGCTTCAACAACATACAAAATTATTTTTTCCATTATTTTGAAAATAACAAAACGAGCGTCCCTTAAAGCACAATAACTCAGAAACTAGTAGACAGATTGTCATGAAATTTTCACATATGACATTTGAAGGTTTGCACAATCGACCACTTCATAAATGACACCATCTATATGTCAGACTGGGGAGTTAATCAAGGAAATTCACGCGCTATCCACAGAGACTACAAAACCATTTCAGTACAGTTGGTTCTGCGATTTTTGGATACCGAACGAATGAATCAGAAGACTAAAACAGAGAAAACCACTATATTTGCCATATATAAATGAAAATATTTTATTTTACGTGGCTCTAAGTTACAAAAGAAACCTGTATTGGTCGGAAGGGAACTCTTTCAAACTATTTTTGTTAAGCATCTGAGGTGCTAATTTTTCGTATAAATAGATTGCATAATAAATATCTAAAAAAATGTTATTTCATTACAAAAACCTTCCTCTGTTTCAGGGCAAAAAATGGTGGAATTATTTTCTGAAAAAAACCCTAAAAATGCTTTTTATATAAAAAAAATGTAGCACCCGAATCTTAAATCGATTTAAGTAGTCTAATAGAAACACTAACGACCAAAAACAAGAAAATATGTGCCAGCATCAAATAAAACCATATGTGGCTCCCAAAAATCTAATAAAGACTTATAGAACAGTAAGGGTATCCAAAAATTTTGTTACGAGTGTTCGAGGGTCTAAACAATAACGATTATGATAAAGTCCTCCTCCAAGGCGAATATTTGGACTCGTTACTTACGGAGAACGGTCTAAGACAAAGATATCTACAAGCGCCTCCGGGTTTTTTTCCTACGAGGTAATATCGCTAAGTAGTGGTCCCTGAAAATGTTTACCCAACAACAATAAATTAGGTTGCTATAAAAACAAGTATTAATTTTAACAAGCGAACATGGAAAAAATTAGCATTTTGAAATTACGATTATAAAAAGTAAATTGTTTCAAGTAATTTTTGGATTGTGCTTGCTGGCTTCTAATTGTGATGGACATTCATCAAAATGTTTAATAAAAGACTTCTTTTCAACATTTTAACTTTATTATTACAATTTGGGCTTCATTTCACTTCTGAAGTGGCTGCAGTGCTGACGAAATGCATCAAACGGCAACAATAAAGAGGAAATGTTGACAAAAAATATCTTTTATTAAACATGTTTCAGGTAAGAGTGGAAGTGGAAAAAAATAGAAATATATACATATATATAACATAAGAAAGAAGATAGAACGGATGTAAACAACTACAGAGGGATATTTCTTCTCCAAGTTTGTTACAAGATTCTATCTCAATGTCTACTAGACAGAGCACAGAGACAGTTAGAAAACTGTACAATGAAAATCTGTACGTTTGTACAGTTGTGGATTGTGGATGTGGATAAAAAGCATATGATTCTATTGACCGCGAATCTTTATTCCAAATCCTGAAAGAACAAGGACTAGATCTGAAAACGCTGGCAATGATTTAAGTCACACTATTTAACACAAGGTCAAAAGTTAAATTCGTGGGTGACATTTCAGAGCCCCTCGAAATTAAAACTGGACACAAAAACCTGCGTCTCCGCCTAAATGAGCATTTTGTTGATCGCAGGTTGTTGTGTGTTCCACATGAGATTGTTGATCCCAGAAGTTGGGTGTCTGATGACACTCAGCACTGTTGTCTCATTGGACGTAGTCCAAAGAATTCTAACACTGCATATTATATATATATATATATATATATATATATATATATATATATATATATATATATATATATATATATATATATATATATATATATATATATATAATGTGTCCCAGATAAGAATGCACGCTACAGAGATCTCGGAAACAATAAGATTTACAGAGAACATTAAATCAGAAAACAGTTGCGCCTCACTGAACTCTGCAACTTCATGTTTTCAAATTTTTCCGAAGATATATGGGAAAAACCGAATTTTCGCGATTTGAATTTTATTCGTTTCTGATTTTATTTGAAGAGATATGTCAAAATAAATTTGACATTTTATGGCCACTTTTTCTCCTCTATGAGGTGGTGTAATTAAGTTTTTGATCCGACGTTTCGGTTTTTCTCGACCATCAGCAACCTTAACATTATTGACAATAATATTAAATTTATTACAGAAATAGAAACGAAAAACAAAATGTTATGAATGTATGAATAATTTTGAAATCAGAGGAAGTCCTCTAAAAAAATTCAAAAAGTAATATTTAATTTTATTTAATACAATTTTTTTTAAATATATATATATATATATATATATATATATATATATATATATATATATATATATATAAATATATATATATATATATATATATATATATATATATATATATATATATATATATATATATATAGTTTTTTTCTTGGGGAAATTGGTTGTTATTGGGCTGGCGGTCTGCAGTAAAACAAGTGTTTAATCGTCTCAATATTTCGTCATTGTTTTGATGACTTCATCAGGAGACTCTAAAATTATTTTTTTCTTTTTATTATTTAATAAACAATGAAATAGTACAGAACACCAACATGTCAAAATACAAATTCACACAGCAATAAATATATAAACTTACAATTAATGACTATAGTTTAAAACATGTGTATCTAAATAACGTTCTTGAACGATACGGACCCAACCGGGAATTAACAATCTTTTTTAAACACTAAGGTATTTCAACCTACAACCATCGAGGTTGAAAAGACTGGAGCACTTTCAACACAACAACCCGCCGCAGTGGGTTTCTGGTATATAGGTTCTGGCAGGTAGATTCATCAACTACCATTCAAATCACTCCAGAAGCCAAAAATATAACACAATTGTCCAAATGAAAAACAGGATCACACGGATCAGCCATAGCACTCTGTTACAAAAAAAATTAAAAATTCTATACGAATTGTTTCTGAACAATGGTTACCCGAAAAATATATTGAAAAATATATTGATAAGATACCATTCCAATCGGTCTACAATCAAATGTAATTTATAAACTGACCTGCAAAGATTGTGAACAGTCTTATATAGGACAGACCAGTCAGTGGCTTAAACAGAGAATGACATTGCACAAGAGTGACTGCCGTAATCACAACAACAGATGTGCTGTGGTTGACCATTTCCTGAGTACTGGACATAGTATGGATTTCGACAATGTGAAGGTCATACAACAGATGAATAACTACAAGAAAAGACTGTTTTTAGAGATGTGTCATATAAGACAAAATAAGACCACGATGAATTTTAAATCAGATACGAGTGGTCTTAGCAGTATTTACTGCCATATTCTCAAATAACACCAAACAATGGATGTTCGTGTTGAAAGTGCTCCAGTCTTTTCAACCTCGATGGTTGTAGGTTGAAATACCTTAGTGTTTAAAAAAGATTGTTAATTCCCGGTTGGGTCCGTATCGTTCAAGAACGTTATTTAGATACACATGTTTTAAACTATAGTCATTAATTGTAAGTTTATATATTTATTGTTGTGTGAATTTGTATTTTGACATGTTGGTGTTCTGTACTATTTCATTGTTTATTAAATAATAAAAAGAAAAAAATAATTTTAGAGTCTCCTGATGAAGTCATCAAAACAATGACGAAATATTGAGACGATTAAACACTTGTTTTACTGCAGACCGCCAGCCCGATAACAACCAATTTCCCCAAGAAAAAAGCTATAAATTGCACGGTCGAGAAACATATGAAATTATATATATATATATATATATATATATATATATATATATATATATATATATATATATATATATATATATATATATATATATATATATATATATCGAATAATAGGGTCGACAATATCACCTCAGTTTTCGTAACATATTAAAAAATTAAAAAACTGTGCTAACAAGCACTAACCACTATCCATTTTACTTCTCAAGAGAAAGTAATCAAACAACCAGGAAGGTGGCGGGGGAGACAAACATCGTCCGAACGGTCCATTAGTTCCATTAGTACGCGCTGCAAATCCAATTTCGTCTTCAAAGAGTTGATTTAATCAAATCCCGCAATAGCCGATAGGAGAATGGAATCGAGCGAATTAATAGGTTTGTTTTTAATCATGTGATGTAGTATGAATGGCAAAGCAAAAATGATACTGAAATAGAATAATTCTGTTTCGATTTCGACTAAATGTCGATGACTATATTGGACCAATTGTTTTCAAAAAAATTCATTACACTTTAGTATATTGTGCCTCAAACCTGATCTTTAGTGAGTGCCATTCCATTTTAGAAACTCTTGAAACTTTAGTTCATTCTAAAATAATATTAAATCAAAAATAAGATTTATATTTGAAAGGGGAACCTTCTTTTACACCATTCTGTACTAGGTGACAAAACATATATCGAAGAGTAATTTTTTTATTTACAAAATGTTTTTAATATTTGAGTCAATTCTCAGTAATATAGAGAATGTAGAATATATATATATATATATATATATATATATATATATATATATATATATATATATATATATATATATATATATATATAAATTCCAGAAATGTTAAACAATGTTATGGAAAAAATTGTTTACCGATGTTATTTATTTTTGGAGAATGAGGGTGGAATATTTGAAAATAAAAAATTATTTTGTATTACAAAAATAAATTTTTGTATTAAATAAAATTAAATATTACTTGTTGAATTTTTTTAGAGGAGTTTCTCTGATTTCAGAATTGTTCATACATTCATAACATTTGGTTGTTCGTTTTTATTTCTGTAATAAATTTAATATTATTGTCAATAATATTAAGGTGCACAATATCAAGGATTGATAGCCCGAGGGGAGTACTGACCGGGTTTTCGGTAGCTGATGACCGTGTTTCGGAATCCACGTTAAGCTGTAGGTCCTGTCGCTAAATAGCCTTCTCAGTTGCTGATGCGCCTCTAACCCTTTTACTTACTTTTACTTTACAAAGAAAATGTTTTGAAACCCAATGAGACTTTAAATAAAACAATAAAAATATTTTTTTAAATAGGCTTATTTGCATTGATGATAAGTTTCTTAGTCGGAAACGTATAATAAATATTAACTGTGACATGTCGTTGGATTCAGAATAAAAAGTGGGACATAATTAAAATTTTCGACAATTAAAAAAAAAAATGTTGATGATGGTCGAGAAATTTGACGGGAGAGCACATGTCGGTGCCCTGAAGAGTCTGAGCATCAAGAGACGAAATATGTGCCCTCCAATGGAAGGGATGGGTGGGGCCCGTTGTAGCGTTCACAAATTCTTGATCGCTACAGGTAGCATTCGTAAATTGTTGATCACCACTGGTAGGTTTATTTCGGACAAATTCTTAACTGAAAGAGCCAGGTGAGCGGACGTTTTCGCGCCTTACCCTTCCGACCGAGGTACGTAGGTTTGCTGGCGCAAGTCACGCTTGGGTTAATTTTTCTGATATTCTTATAGAAGGTTTTACGACCCGGCAGCAGAGAATCCGATCAACAGACATCAGGCCATTGAACGACCACCTATTACAGAGCCCGACCATCGTGGAAACCTTACACCTTTTTGGGGCCACATGACAGAGTAACCGGTTGATCAGATCGAGATTATTTCGGGACCCCCGCATAGGGATACCGGACTGCCCGCAGTCGTACTCAGTGTTTTTGGACACCCAGTACCTTGACAGGCAAGGATAGACAACATCAGGAAATAAGGCCAGATAAACACTTTTTTTCTTATATTTTCATGTACCGTTAAGGGTTGCAATTACCAGTTATTTTTCACAAATACATTATTACCATAATTTCTTATACTGATAATGGTCACGTTATCACCTTATATTTTGTATCTATTTGCCGTCTGACCATTCTTGGTTACCCTAGCGTTATATATTTATCTTTTTACTATTGTCAGAATAGAGGAAATAACCTCTAATTTGTAAGTATAGGTACATAAAGACCAGCTGGTGTAATTCAGAACTTGTTCATTTATTTTTTGATTTCTTTCACGGTAAGGTTTGGAGAACCACCTTCCCTAAACCTTCCCGTGTCTTTTGTTTGGTAGTTTAGTTATTCCTTTTTATTGTGTGCTTTGTGTCGTTCTTTTTTGAGTGTGCTTTTATAATATATATGTATAAAATTCTAGTAAACTGTTTTATTTAAGATAGACCCCTTCCCGGTTCCAGGGTCTTTTCCGATATATGAAGTAACCGGGTGGCGCTCAACTTTTATCGTGGCTTCATTCTGTCCTGTACCTTCTTCCCGGTGCTCCCGGCGAACAGCTGCCGTCGCTGTGATCTATATATTTTTTATTTTGTTTCAAAAGAGAAAATAAAAGGTCACATATATATATATATATATATATATATATATATATATATATATATATATATATATATATATATATATATATATATATATATATATATATATATACATATTTTTTTTTTATTATCATTCAAGTATTGGCCCTCGTGGACCACGCGAAGTACAGATAGAGGCGTTTGTTTTTGTTAGCCTTCCTTTGTGCCCATTTGGTTTTTTGTTTTTACCCAGTGATTTTTTATTTACATAAGAACAGAAATTTTTGATATATTTTGAGTTTTAGATTGTGGCTAGTTAAAACTAAATAGGCTGCATAATTAAAAATTAATTTTATTTATACATGGTATTTCACAAAATCGTGGCGGGTTATATTTTGGTTTTTTTTTTCTTGTTGAATACCCTACATGTTCATCCATTTTTGTATTCTGCTATTAATTCTAAACATATTTTGTGAAACATGTCCCCTAAACCCATTGGTTTTACCAATATCCGCCATTTTGTAAAAATATCAGAGTTGCAGAATAAATGATTTTCATGAAAACAAAATACAAGTAAAGTTTACGTATGGTTAGTAATCAAATCTCTCTCGTATATGTATTATATAAATACTGCAGGTGCAAATAATTTTACTTCTAGTACTAGAAAATAAAAGTCCATAATCGCTCTGTTTATTGTACTAATCACACACTTAGCATTAACTGATTCGAAGGAATTTATTTCCATCACGGGCAATAAAAGAGAAAGGATTAATCCAAGACCTAAGATCGATACAGTCGGAAAGCACAGTCGGTTAGGGGATGGATTATAAATTTTTAGTGCTCCGAGAAGTCTAAACAATATTCCCTTTGGCACGCAACTCCTTTATTGCGGTTTTAAAAAGGCGAAACGACGTTGCGCGTAACGGCTAAAGCAACAGCGTTTCACTTTGATGCTAAAAATAATGGTCGAGGACGGACAAAGGACCGGCCGGTGTCCAATTTAAGCTTCTCTGACCTCTTTCTGGATTAAACAGGTCTTAATTAGAATGTTCCAAGTGATAAAATAATGATAAAACAATCACAAAGGGCTATCGAAACGTTATTTGAAACGAACTTTTGAAACTCTACGAAATATACGTTAATTAATTGAAAATAAGTTCTCTCTGTGGCCATTCAACGTTCCTAACAAAGTAAAGTTCTTGTAACGAGTAGTTTTCATTAGAAATTGAAATTTTAGGGAGAGATGACTAAAGGAAGGCAGATGTGGTTTATGAGGTGGATGTTAAGTTAAAAATGGAAAAATAGCGGAATTTTATATATATATATATATATATATATATATATATATATATATATATATATATATATATATATATATATATATATATATACCAGTTGTTGCCTTCCCGCTTCGCTGGGCGTAAATTAACCAGGAATAATTGATTTTTTTATGATTAAAATTAATTTTGCAATTCCATAGTTAATACCATCTATCTAACAATTTTTTTTCTATAAATTTCATGAAAAAGCGAGGGATTCACACACGATCCAATCTCAAATTTCAAATTTCCGCTAAGTATTTCAACTAAACTTGAAGAGATTTACCCCTAAACAACAAAACATTTTTTTGAACTGCTCGACCCACGTTTCGCTAACCACGTTAGCATCATCAGGAGATGATTTAATCTGGGAAAATTGAAAATAAACTTTTTCATTTATTCATTAAGGCTTAATAAATCTCACGGTTTATGATTTTCACAAGCTTCGTTAGGTAGGGTTTTTCATATAAATAGCACATAGTGTAGTTTTAGAATTAGATTAAATCATCTCCTGATGATGCTAACATGGTTAGCGAAACGTGCGTCGAGCAGTTCAAAAAAGTGTTTTGGTGTTTAGTGGTAAATCT
This sequence comes from Cosmopolites sordidus, assembly GCA_031761425.1. NCBI lineage: Eukaryota > Metazoa > Arthropoda > Insecta > Coleoptera > Curculionidae > Cosmopolites > Cosmopolites sordidus. The sequence continues at coordinate 1,749,283 of JARFXV010000210.1, read as the reverse complement.
CTTCAAGTTTAATGTTTCACACCAAAGATTCCAATAGAAGAATTGAAGTATTTCAAGTTTATAGGTTTTAAAGATCAAAAACGGGAGTACATTTATCTTTAACGCCCCCGCAACCCCCTTAGGAGTTGATTTTTATGAACCCTTCTCCTTAATGAACATCTACGACAAATGAAGAACATTATTGCCAAATTTTAAGTTTATATATATATATATATATATATATATATATATATATATATATATATATATATATATATATATATAACATAAATCTATAAAGAATGTATTTTTCCTGTAATAACATACGGTACATGAACACTCAATAAACATACAATAAATAAACTTCAAGTACACTAGAGAGCTATTGAGAGAAAATTACTGGGAATAACGCTAAAAAATCGAAAAACCAAGAAATGATTAAGAGAACAAACAAAGATGGAAGATGACATAAAACGTATATTGAAACAGAATTGCGCGGAACATGTTGCAAGGCATAGATGATAATAAAGTAGCAGAATCTGTATACGGAGACCTTGGAGCGAAAAAACTTCAGAAGACTGCCACAAGGCTGGTAAGTTGGATGTAGGTTTGTAGGTTTGAATTGGTTTCAAGTAGCGCAAATTATTTTACGATGAAAAAAGAAACTAAAAGAAGCATTTAACTTATGTTTTCATAGGCTATATTATAATCAACTAGGACATTAAAAAATAAATATACACATTTAACTCCGCAATAGTATTTCTGGGAGAATCATCTCTAATCGAATATACTTGCCGGAAACTCAGTGAAATAAACGTGCAACGAAAAATGTAATAATAAAACAGTATAGTGAAAACAATTCACAATGGTTAAGTGTCTATCCCAACAGTTTGGTGATCCAACTCTCTAGAAGACTCATTTTTAACAATAGACGTTAAGCGTTAAGCATTATCTTCCGAAAGACCTACCAACTATCAAGTAAAAATACTCTCCAACAGCCCAATATACTTGCCGGACTAATGGAATAAACATGGAAAGAAAAATGTAAACAATCGCAAATTCGCTAAAATGATTGGGTTAATAAAGTTTAAACAAACAATTCATACAATCATAAACAAGTGTAAATCATGTTATTAAATAAGAGAGAAAAAATCATTATTTTCATGCAGGGAGACTTGTATTTTTCTAAGGATGTTATAAGGCAATAAAAGAAAATAAATCTGTTTTTTCGCTATAAAAATCGTTATGTAGTCGTTTACAGAAATATCCGCCCCATGCGAATAAAAGCATTTATATGTTTTCTTCAAATATTGTTAAATTATCTCCTCGGCATCTTTTTTACTAACTTTGACAATTATTTATAACAAAAATAACACGAACATAATGTTCGAAGAAATCTTCGTCACTTTCAAAACACTTTCGCCACCTTTCATACAACTGCTATATCTCAGAACGAAAAATATTGGTGGTTTTGATGCAATAAATATATTGAGGTTGTCTTCGACATATCCAAGAGATGAGGAGCGGCTATCAAGCAGGTGAGGTTGCACAAGAGATGAAAATCTCAAGGAGCCAAGTTAGGAAAATACCCAGGGTGCGATAAAATCTCCCAGCCCAACCCTGTCATCGTTTCCAGAGACATTTTTGATTTCCGTATCCGTGCAGGGGCAGCATGATTTACCTTCTCCTTACCAGTATAAGGCCGTTGACAATGTTTTTAATTTTTTTTCTAACCGAACTAAAACTAATTCCTAATCTATCACCTATTTTTAAATAGCTCAATTCTTTGGGATATAATGGGATTTGGGATAATAATTGGGACTCGGACGATCCAAAAACAACATAGAAATATCATGCCTGGCCTTCGCAGACGACCTAGCAATACTTGGACACAATGAAAAAAGGACAACCAAACAAATCGAAGGAGAGATGATAGCACAGAAGACTCGATTACAGAAGATGAAGAGGGCATACGGCAACACACACAATATCTACAATAAGAAATACCTATCCACACACGCAAAAATAAGACACTACAACACAGTAATCAAACCAGAAGTACTATACGCCAGCGAGACACTTACACTTCATACAAAAAGCTGAATAGAAAACATACTAAAAGAAGAATGCAAAATTATGAGGAAAATTCTCGGCCCAAAACTGACAGAGGAAGGATACAGACTACATTCTCGAAAGACCACAGCGACAATGTCCAACGTAGCGGCGGACTTAAGAAAAAAAAGGTTGAAATTCTATGGACATATCAGTAGACTCTCACCGACAAGACTCACCAACAGAATTCTTCACCAACAGGAGTCAGGTCAATAGTACCATAGATCGCACAAGTCAGAGCTGATCTGGGAAAGGCACAAATGGGTCCGACAGAGATTGAGGATAGAAGAACGTACAGACACAAAATACATATGTGGAACGTTGCATCAGAGAGCGAAGTTTCGAGGAGATCAGGAACAAACTGGACGGAGGAGAGAAAGAGAATCCACGGAGAAAGGATGAGAGAGGTGTGGAGGATCAGAAAGAACACTCGAAAATGAGTCAGAATGCTTTGCGTGATCCAACCGGGTCTATACACAAATCACAACTTTTTTAACCTTAATTTTCAAGTATATTTTTCTCCTTCATCTCAACTTTTACCATCTCAAAATGTTTTGCCTCCACATTATTTTTTAAGGTTTATTAAAAAACAAAGTAGTTTACCGAACAATAAACTGAATGTTTTGAGAATTGAGGGATAAACAATGTGCCAATACTTTTTTGACCCACTGTATTTTCTGCTCGGTACAGTCGAAATTAATTAAAAATTTACAAACAAACACCGTCCAGACATTTATTCAAGCAAACAAATATTTCTGGATGACAAATTGTCACTAAATATTAAAAGCCAGACACGGCCATGTTCTTGTTGCTCTAACTTTCGGCGTTTTCATTGTAATTCCTTCCACTGTTTTGATCTTTCGCAATTTGTTTTGCTATTTCCCAGACCTGATTTTGAAATAAGTGGTCCACGAGTGCTCCGAGTAAATGTTCGAACGTAGCAAACTCGTTTTAACATTATTGAAAAGTTTGGAGAATTTTCCTTTGTTTTCTTTATTGCGTTTAATACTGATTTCACAAAATATAAATTACATTTTTCAGATATATACATATACAGGGGGCGGCTGTACACCACGCTCCAGGAACTAACAATCCCTAGTTCTAAACTCCCAGTGGAAACACTGGACCCATAAGCTTATAAGTAATCATGACTCGTGCAAGTAATAACAATAATACCCCAGGTGGTAACCAATCCACCCGTCGACAGACGGCAACCGGGTGCTCGGATTCTGGGGAACCTGGACTTTCACGATTTCAAAAAAAGTCGGAGCTTTCCGGCAAATTTCCACATAAAACTCCTACATACATTGGCACCTTCAACATCAACATGCTAATCCAACCAGGAAAACTTCACAACCTAACCTCAGAATTTAACAGACAAAAGATACTTGTGCTTGCTCTACAAGAAACACGCATCACAGATGAGGACACGGTAGAGTACAGGAACTATCGCATATTCAAAAGCAGGACAGACAAACGAGTCGCCAGGGGTGCTCCGCTTCTGGGCATGGCCTTTGTGGTACACAAAGGGATAGTTAACTCTATTAAGGAAATTATCTCCATAAACAATACACTGATGACAATGCGCATACAGTGCGCCAATAAAAAATACCCCATGATCAAGGTACATGCACCCACAAACGGGAACAACAAGAAAGACCCCAAGTCTACAGAGAAATTCTGGGCAACACTAGAAAAGATAATGGCAAAGGTCCCAAAGGATGACGTCAAAATTTTACTGGGCGACTTTAACGCACAAATCGGTAGGGAAAAAATCCATCAGAAAACCGCAGGCAAATTCCCCGGTCACAAATTCACCAACAAGAACGGCATAAGACTTATCGAACTATGCCAACAGAATAACCTGAAGATCATGTCAACATCCCTCAGAAAATCTCCACAAAAACAGAAGACATGGAGATCGCCTATACAACAGATTGGTGAATTCCAGATAGCCACGTTGCGATCTCATACCCACAACAAAGAGAAATCGATGATGTTTAAGTCCGCAGGGGCGCAAACATGGACTCAGACCACTACCTAACACGAGTAAAAGTAAAATTCACCCCAAGGAGAATTCATCAGAAGAAGGCACATCTACAGAAATTCGACACGAAAAGGATCAAGGAATCCAACATAAGAGAGAAATGGAAAAAGGAACAGGCAGATACATGGGAAAAATTCCACAAAAAAATTACACAAAAAGCACAGGAACTGATTCCATTTAAAAAGAACACAAAACACCGGTATTGGGACTCGGAATGCGAAAATGCATTGCAGCGACGCAAACGAGTATTTCAGGAGTACAACAGTAAAAAATCCCCAGAAAGCCAACAGCTTTTTAAAGAGACTAGAAAACAGACCGCCAAAGTTATTAGACAAACTAAAAGGAAGTTCATGAAGGAACAACTAGACTCTATAGAGGAGAATTTCCGCAATTATAACACGAGAGATTTTTATATGACTTTCCCAAGAGAAATCCGTGGGTACATACCACAAAATATTTCCTTTAGAAAGCGGAATGGGAGATTAGCGCTAAACAATCAGGAGAATTGTCAGGAGCTGGCACACTATTTTTCTGATCTCCTCAATTGCCTCGAACGCGACACAAGATTCCCCAAGGAAAATTGTGTCTATACCCACTCAGCATCACCACCACCAATACAGGAAGAGATTCACAGGCACATACAAAAACTGAAGAATAACAGGACATCCGGCGAAGATGGTATCACCGCGGAACTATTGAAAAACCTCGGACCAAACTCACTGCGGGAACTCACGCAAATTATCACGAACATCTGGCAAACAGAAAAATTACCAGATGAATGGAAATGTGCTCTTATACATCCGCTGCACAAAAAAGGAGTCAGAACAGATGTGAACAACTACAGAGGAATCTCCTTACTACAAGTCACTTACAAAATCTTCTCAGCATGCCTTCTCCAGAGAACACAGGAACAACTAGAACACAAAATTGGCGAGTACCAGGCAGGCTTTTGCCCTGGTCGCTCGTGCACTGAACAAATCTTTAACTTAAAAACAATACTGAAATACAAAGCTATCAGGAACGTCCCAATCATCTGCACGTTCGTTGACTTCAAGAAAGCATACGACTGCATTGACCGAAAATCTCTGTTCAACATCCTAGAAGAACAAGGACTCGACCCCAAAACACTACAATTGATCAAGCAGACACTGACCGACCCAATCTCTAAAGTGAAATTTATGGGAGAAATTTCCGAACCCTTCCTGATTAAAACCGGAGTACACCTAGGAGATGGTAAACTCTTTTCTAAAATATCCCATTAACATATAATTATAAATAAAGTTGTTTATTGTCAAATTAATATTCTCTTAGAAACAATGTAAAAATGAGTTTAAATAAAATATGTTAATATGGGCCCGCCAGTCTTATTTCATTGGCCACCACTATGCGCTGCAATCACATGCAGCTATAAGAGCCGCAATCACATGCAGCTCATGCCATCCTGCGGTAAACAGCCGCAACAGACTGTGCGAGACCGTTCGTAGCTCGTCTAACCCAGGGTAAGTACCAGGTATGTAAGAAAAATAGCCTAGTGGACTAAAGAAAAGTTCACCCGTACTCCACGTTGGTGCTTTGCCATTCCAGGACCGGTTTCTGGGCGTAAGCCGTCATCAGTTGCGTGCAGGGCTCAAGCCGCGCACCTGCAGAGCGGATGAAGGAACGACTACAGCCATTACCATACAAATATTTCATGTATATACACACACATTATTATACTATAATTTATTGAACTATATATTATGTTTTTCATATGTCATAACTAGCAGGTCACACTTATCAGAGATTTTTCTTTTCAGGCAAAGTGGTAGTTCGTTCTTAAACACTATGTTGAGCCTGCCAACCACATTTAATGCGACGTTCCACCTCCCGGACGTTAACCCCTTCAATTGAAATCTTCTGCCCAAGATGTATGTATATATATGTATATATGTATATATATATATATATATATATATATATATATATATATATATATATATATATATATATATATATATATATATATATGTATATATGTATATATATATATATATATATATATATATATATATATATATATATATATATATATATATATATATATATATATATATGAGTGATCTACTCTATGAGTGATATATATATATATATATATGTAGTGATCTACAACTTCCAAATCCGTTCCTAAAATAGATATTTTGTCTCCAGACATTTATTGTACATGACTTGAACTTTTTTCGGGTTTATTTTTAAGCCAAATCGTTCTCCAGCTCTTTGCAGCTCTTCTGTGTGAAAGAAGAACGATATCATCTGCGAATCTAAGATGGTTTAAGTATGCACCCAGTTTAACTAACTAACTAACCTCAAGATCATCAAGGTGGACTGTCGTAGCTTCATCATATATCGATCCTAGTAGGTTTACATAGGGTTTCTCTACACCTTGGTTAAGCAATGTTTATTATGACATATAGAAGTGAAACCTGGACATTCACATCGCAGGCAATTCAACAACTTCAGGTAGCACAGAGGGGAGTGGAAAGATGTATGCTTGACATTATTAGATGGGAGAGAAAGACCTGCCATTGATCAGAGAACAAACGAAAGTGAATGACATCATCGGAAGAATAAAGGAATTGAAATGGAGGTGGCAAGCCATGTAGCGAGGTAATGAGACGAAAGATGAACCATGACGATCTTGGACTGGATACAGTTTGACCGCAAACGCCCACGGGCAACACAGAAAACACGATGGACTGATGACATCATTAAGTATATTGGACCCGAATGGCAGAGGAAAGCTCAGAATAGCGAGAATTGGAAGAGGCCTTCATCCTGCAGTGGATTGACAAGGGTTAATGATGATCATGATGATGGTATTCTATTTTAATTAGCGTTATAATTTTGTCGACCATCAGTTGTAATTTGTATTGATATAACGTTAAAAAATTTAAAAGTTTCAAAATAATGTAAACTGAGAAAAGTCGGTTTGTTCAAATACTCTTTTCCGTCTCTGTATCTAATGATAAAATAATAAAAAAAACCATTGAGAGACTTGTACTTATTGATTATAACGCAAACATTTCCTATTTAGCAAATTCGACAGGATTATTGATTGAAATAATTGTCTGTGATGCGTTTTGAATACGATTTTCATCATATATCGCGAGCACATTCTATACATCTTTTGCTGTAGAAAATAAATAATAATTTCCTCTTAACTACCTATGATAGGAAAAGCTGTTTCGAACTGGGGTAGGAATAAGTAGAACTGATTGCGATTGGTCTTTAACATTAGGCATATAATGAAAAGTAAAAAAATTCAACAATCTGGTTCCTATGGACATAAATAAATTTTTGCAACCCTGTGTTGTCTAACTAACTTTTTTCTTCTGCTCTTGTAAACCCTCCGTCTGTCTCTCCTTGATGCTCTACTTTATTCAAAAGATTAAGAAATCATCAATGACTTCACATGCATTAATAATTAACAGAATTAATAATTAATAGAATACCAAAAATGTGATTTATAAAATTCCATGCGAATGTGGCAAATTCTATATAGGTGAGACCGTTAGATGTCAGAATAAAAGAACATAAAAACCTTCTTTTTTAGCGATTTTAATAAATCTATAATTTATCAACACGCAAGGGAATCGGGACATAAAATCAATTGGAATAATTCCAAAACGGTATTAAACGAATCGGTAACAAAATACAGAAAATGTAAAGAAACCGCTATAATTAATTTAAATAAAAATAACTGTATTGCTATGCCTTCGGTAGATTTCAATATGGTCCCCGATTCTAAAGAATACAATTAAAAACATTTTAATATTTCAATACACAATCAGTACAGTAAACAATCACACAGTAACTCTCACCTACATATATATTTTTTGGTAGTATGTCACCGTCATTAAAAACTATTATTATCAATGTAAGTATCGTTAATATACACAAAAAAAATATATTTACATATATCTTTGCTTTATATATAGAAATTATTGTAATTTATTCTTTAGATTCGTTTTGAAAGCGGGGGGAGAATACCTGCCGAAACGTTAACGTTAAAAGTTTGTATTTATTTTAGAACATTTTTATATTTTTAAGATTTTGTTTGTTAGGCAAATTTATTACAGAAAAGAATCACTGAGAAATTTGTCTCTGTTTGGTTTTTTGTATTTTATCCAGTGATTTTTAATAAGAACAGATATTTTTGTTATTTTTTGAGTTTGAGATCGTGGCGAAAAACCCAAAAAAAAGAGAAACATATATGAACACGCCACAATCATTCAGACATTACTCACATTTATTAATACTTAATGTGTCCATATATTATATCTGTGATCTACATATAGTTCAGTTGTTATGTCTCGCGCATCTTTCATAACATTGTCCTTACTTAGGTTGAAGAGCACTGGACTTAGTACTCCTCCATGCCTCAAACCTGCATTTATCTTTAACTCTTCAGACTGTATTTAACCCGTTGAATAGAAATTTTGTTGTTTTCAAATAGACTCATTGTTCCTTGCGTTAGACGTTTTTCTATATTTCTGTTTTCCAAGCTGATTTTGACAATTTTCCTCGATACTTTATGAAAGGCCTTTTCAAAGTCAAACATCATAATATTAAGTTACAATTATACGTTAAACAAGAAATGTTATAAAACTGATTCGAATTCTGCTTTAATTAGAAAACGATGTTTGGATAGTTGAAAACAAAACCCACCGTCAATTGCCATAGTTAAAACTTTCAGATATCACATGTCGAGAAAGTTACCGTGACTTCACGTAAGTTTGGCCACTATCTGCACTCCGAACGTCTCTTATTTGACAGTTACGACTTTAGTTTCTGGCGTAAGAAACTAATTTTGTGACGCTGTTTCGACAGTGGGTCGAGATTCATCGCTCCTTTGCTTTATTTCAAACTAACTAGCTGACAATTAAACACGTTACTGTTGTAGTTCGATATTAAATTTTTTTATCGTCGTTCTGATTCAGACGGAGTCTTAGGTTTCTTGTGATTGTGTTTTTTTCGAAATATCTTTTTCTTTCTTTCTTTCCGGCCCAGTTCGTTTGCCTGCATTTCAACAATATTCACCATATATAGCACTGCGTGATTTTTTCTGTTCCCTGGTTTGAAAAACCACTTCGTGGACGCCGTTTTGAGTCTATAGAGACAATTCAAGGCATAGCCCGTTTCAAGATATTTTGTTGTCCTTCAGCAAAATATTAATTGCCCCAATAAATCTCAATAAAAATATTTCTAGTTTCTTAAAAGGCGCCAGAGCCGAAGTGGTTTAACTTCTGAATAATTTTGGGAAAAATAAAATATTGTTAAATTATGATTAAACTATTATCGCAAACATGCCAAGATGAGAAAGCAGTTCAGCTCCTCCCATTCAGCTTAGTACCTTACGAACAATGTAGCAAGTTTGTAAGAGAACTGCTCGTTGTCCTACTGTGGTAATCGATTTTGAAATACCAAGAATTTCCAGGTTTTTGGAAAAGGTTTTGCTTACTAGGCCTTCGGCATATATAACAACAGGTAGCACCTCCACTTTCTGGAGTTTCCATTGCTTCGAATTATTTGTCGCTTTCGTCAACAAATTTGCTTTTACCAGAATCACTAGGAACTTTTTTGGCTTTAATTGACTTCGTCACAATGGAGTTTTCGTTAATGAAGACGTTTCTGCTGCGGTTGCATTTACATTAAACCCCCTATTCAATAAAGAAACATACACATTTTTAACAATTTGCTTAGCATCGAGCGATAAATGTTTTATTTTAAAATTAGCACTACCAGAGGCACAATGATCATTATCTTGCCAAGAACGCCACATTTTTAGCAGTTTGGAATAACAAAAAATATTATCGAAATTATAGAACTGCACTATTTAAGAAAAAAATGCGAACTAAACTAAAATATTTCGAAACTACTAAACCAGGTATAAAATTAATTTTATTATTAGTTATTTCGTTACGGCAGGGGTTGTTAACAGTTTATTGCAGCCAATCCGTCAACGATATATCTTAAAACCTAATATACTGCATTGGCAGCTTGAAGAAAATACCAGTCAAGTATAAAAAAAGTTTCAAAGGCTAGAAAGAACCTTGAAACGTATGTATTACAGTGAAAGGACACAACACTTTGAAGAAAACAAAAAAATACTTCGTGTTATAGTTAAAAAGTCACCTTACTTTTATACGATGTACATTTCACTAACCAAGCTAACATCATAAGGACTATAATTAGGTAATTATTTCCTGATGATGCTAACTTTGTTCGCTAAACGTGCTTCGAGAAATTTCAACGCGTTTTTTTTGTGCACCAGTATATGCCAAATCTTAAAGACCAATCACAATCGGTGGAACAAATTTCAGCACCAGTACCAAACTGCTTTTGTTATCATAGGTATTTAAGAGGAAATTATTATTGATGTTTTACTAAAACGAAAGGTTTATAGAATGCGCTCACGATATATGACGAAAGTCGTATTCAAAACGAATCACAGGCAATCAGTTGGCCTAACACGTATTGGCTGTCGGATGAATAGCATTTTTACCAATAATCCTGTCGATTGTTTCATTTCCTAAATAGGAAACGCTACAAAATGCAAAACGACAATGAACGCTTAACAACATATTTACATTTCAGTTCCATGGAAATTAAAAGGTTTGTTCTATAATCGATAAGTAAAAATCTCTCAATGCACTTTTTTTTTAATATATCATCATAAAGTTCAATGACGGAAAAGAGTATTTGAACAAACCGACTTTTTTGAGTTTACTTTATTTTGAAATGCCAATTTTTTTTAAATTATATCAATAAAAACTACTGGTGGTCGACCAAATTATAACCGAAATTAAAACAGAATATATACTTCAATAAATAATACTTCATAAAAAAAAATTCCTAACAATAACTCCCAAAAAAAATGACCATAAAAACATTTAATATTTTGTAGTGTATCCATTATTTCCTATCACAGCCCTTCCCTTGAATATATATGAGGCGTTCCATAAACAGGGTGTCCCAATATATTCCCAATATATTCCATGTCCCCAATATATTCCATGTCCCATATATATCTCGCAAATGGCGTGAAATATTAATACTGAAGAAGGGTTCATTTTTACGTGGAAATTATGACTCTATTAGGACTCTCAAGCGTCCTCTAGGAACTAGGCTCAAGCTAATACCAAATTCGGATTTGTCGCCTTTGAAAACCCAGGTACCCTGATTTTGAAGCTGATATTTTCAACCGTTTTTAAATTATATCAATTTTTCGAAAATTTAGTTTCACTTTTAATACCCTGTATATATATATATATATATATATATATATATATATATATATATATATATATATATACAGTGTGTCGCATTTAAGATGAAGACACCCGCACATTTTCGCTATTAGAAGGAATACAAATTTAAATTTTTGCACAGTCAGACAGATTGATGGGTGACGTTTTTTTAGATACTCAACTGAAATCTGAACTTTAAACTAAGCCTACTACGAATTCACAAACAGGATCAATTCTCGACATTTTGCTTCGCGTTAGATATAAAGATAAAAGTTATTAGAAAAAGTTGTTCAGGATGTTATTCTAACCCCATATACCAAGTTTCATGACAAAAATTCGCATTTTTAATGTTGTCATTATTTTGGTCTAGACACAAAATTATTACAATTAACAGAATCGTAAAAGAATCGAAAAATGTATTCGAATAGACGGAGGACTAGTTGTGAGAGATCACATTTGATTGTTAATTATTTGTATTATGAAAATTATTGTTATATACTATATAGTTTTTCCTAAATTTGATCAATTACCAAAAATTGTTTTCCAATAATAATAAAATAATTATTCCTTTGTAAGCGCTATTAATTTTACAGAAATATTTGAATACATAACCATATACATAACCATACACCATGGCACACTAATTATCAAATTAAACAAATAAACTTTTAATAATTTTGTGTATAGACCAAAAATAATGAAAAAATTAAAAATGTGAACATCATCATAACTCGATATATGGGATTAAAATAATATTCCCAACAACTTCTCTTCTAATAACCTTTTTCGATATTTCTAGCGCGAAGCAAGATATTCAAGATTGACCTTGTTTGTGAATTCGTAGTAGGCTGAGTTTAAAGTTCAGGTTTCAGTTGAGTATCTTAAAAAATGAGACCCATCCACCTGTATTCTGTATTCGTTCAAATAGCGGAGATATGGCGGTGTCTTCATCTTAAATGGGACACACTCTATATATATATATATATATATATATATATATATATATATATATATATATATATATATATATATATATATATATATATATATATATATATATATATTATTAGGTGCGTATAGACCCGGTTGGATCACGCAAAGCATCCTGACTCATTTTCGAGTGTTCTTTCTAATCCTCCACACCTCTCTCATCCTTTCTCCGTGGATTCTCTTTCTCTCCTCCGTCCACTTGATCTCTCTCCGTCCACTCCTGATCTCCTCGAAACTTCGCTCTCTGATGCAACGTTCCACATATGTATTTTGTGTCTGTGCGTTCTTCTATCCTCAATCTCTGTCGGACCCATTTGTGCCTTTCCCAGATCAGCTCTGACTTGTGTGATCCATGGTACTGTTGACTTGACTCCTTGTATGTACGTAAGAATTCTGTTGATGAGTCTTGTCGGTAGGAGTCTACTGATATGTCCATAGAATTTCAACCTTCTTTTTCTTATGTCCGCCGCTACGTTGGACATTCTCTCTGTGGTCTTTCTAGAATGTAGTCTGTATCCTTCCTCTATCAGTTTTGGACCGAGAATTTTCCTCATAATTTTGCGTTCTTCTTTTAGTATGTTTTCTATGCCGCTTTTTGTATGGAGTGTAAGTGTCTCGCTTGCATATAGTACCTCTGGTTTGATTACTGTGTTGTAGTGTCTTATTTTTGCGTGTGTGGATAGGCATTTCTTATTGTAGATATTGTGTGTCTTGCCGTATGCCCTCTCCATCTTCTGCAATCGAGTCTTCTGTGCTATCTTCTCCCCTCCTGTGGGTTCGAGGATCTCGCCCAGGTATTTGAAGTAAGTGACCCTATTTATTTTGCCGTATTTGGTGTTCAAATTTTTTACATTTAATTTTGAGCAGAAGAGTTCGGGTTTTTTGAAAGGATATTTGTAGGCCAACTTTCTCTGCACATTCCTTGAGGACTTCGATCTGTTTGGTTGCTCTTTTTTTATTATCTGCGAGTATGGCTAGGTCGTCCGCGAAGGCTAGGCATGATATTTCTATGTTGTTTTTGGTTCGTCCGAGTCGTATTGGTTTCCAGTGTCCTTGATTTTTTAGTTCTTTTTCCCATTCCCTTATGACTTTGTTAAGGACCAGGTTGAAGAGGAGTGGGGATAACCCATCTCCTTGGGGTACTCCGGTATTAATCAGGAAGGGTTCGGAAATTTCTCCCATAAATTTCACTTTAGAGATTGTGTCGGTCAGTGTCTGCTTGTCAATCGTAGTGTTTTGGGGTCGAGTCCTTGTTCTTCTAGGATTTTGAACAGAAATTTTCGGTCAATGCAGTCGTATGCTTTCTTGAAGTCAACGAACGTGCAGATGATTGGGACGTTCCTGATAGCTTTGTATTTCAGTATTGTTTTTAAGTTAAAGATTTGTTCAGTGCATGAGCGACCAGGACGAAAGCCTGCCTGGGACTCGCCAATTTTATATTCTAGTTCCTGTGTTCTCTGGAGAAGGCATGCTGAGAAGAGTTTGTAAGTGACTTGTAGTAAGGAGATTCCTCTGTAGTTGTTCACATCTGCTCTGTCTCCTTTCTTGTACAGCGGATGTATAAGAGCACATTTCCATTCATCTGGTAATTTTTCTGTTTGCCAGATGTTCGTGATAATTTGCGTGAATTCCCGCAGTGAGTTTGGTCCGAGGTTTTTCAATACTTCCGCGGTGATACCATCTTCACCGGATATTCTGTTATTGTTCAGTTTTTGTATGTGCCTGTGAATCTCTTCCTGTGTTGGTGGTGGTGATTCTGAGTGGGTATAGATACAATTTTCCTTGGGGAATCTTGTGTCGCGTTCGGGGCAATTGAGGAGATCAGAGAAATAGTGTGCCAGGTCCTGACAATTCTCCTGATTGTTTAGCGCTAATCTCCCATTCCGCTTTCTAAAACAAAGATTTTGTGGTGTGTACCTACGGATTTCTCTTGTGAAAGTCCTATAAAAATCTCCCGTGTTATAATTGCGGAAATTCTCCTCTATAGAGTCTAGTTGTTCCTTCATGAACTTCCTCTTAGTTTGTCTAATAACTTTGGCGGTCTGTTTTCTAGTCTCGTTAAAAAGGTGTTGACTTTCTGGGGATTTTTTACTCTTGCACTCCTGAAATGCTCGTTTGCATCGCTGCAATGCACTTTCGCATTCCGAGTCCCACCACGGGTGTTTTGTGTTCTTTTTCAATCGGATCAGTTCCTGTGCTTTTTGTGTAATTTTTTTTTGGAATTTTTCCCATGTATCTGCCTGTTCCTTTTCCCATTCCTCTGTTATGTTGGATTCCTTGATCCTTTTCGTGTCGAATTTCTGTAGATGTGCCTTCTTCTGATGAATTCTCCTTGGGGTGAATTTTACTTTGACTCGTGTTAGGTAGTGATCTGAGTCGATGTTTGCGCCTCTGCGTACTTGAACATCATGGATCTCTCTTTGTTGTGGGTATGAGATCGCAACGTGGTCTATCAGGAATTCACCAGTATGTTGTATAGACGATCTCCATGTCTTCTGTTTTCGTGGAGATTTTCTGAGGGATGTTGACATGATCTTCAGGTTATTCTGTTGACATAGTTGGGTAAGTCTTATGCCGTTCTTGTTTTTGAATTTGTGACCGGGGAATTTGCCTACGGTTTTCGGATGGATTCTTTCCCTACCGATTTGTGCGTTAAAGTCGCCCAGTAAAATTTTGACATCATCCTTTGGGACCTTTGCCATTATTATCTTTTCTAATGTTGCCCAGATTTTCTCTGTAGACTTGGGGTCTTTCTTGTTGTCCCCGTTTGTGGGGGCATGTACGTTGATCATGGTATATTTTTTATTGGCACATTGTATGCGTATGTATATGTGTATATATATAAATATATATATATATATATATATATATATATATATATATATATATATATATATATATATATATATATATATATACATATATATATATATATATATATATATATATATATATATATATATATATATATATATATATATATATATATATATATATATATATATATATATATATATATATATATACTTCTATATCGGTAAAACAGAAGCCTATTTGCTTGGTAATTTTCTACTTCTAGACTAGCCCGAATGTTCTTTCAGGGGTTATATTAAAATTTTCAAATTATACACAGCTAGGCAACCGAAAAAGATCCCAGAGGTAATTTTAATATTTAGAACACCGTTGGCAAACTTTTCGATCTAGTTTATATCGTAGAATCTCATTACGGATTAAATGAGGCTACAGTGATTTTATATGTATGCATCTATATTGCTTTTTCTTGCTTTAGAAAATATATTATAGCTTTGTTATTTGTGCTTTGTCATTTCGGATGTTTTTGTTTTTTCGGTTAATTTTATTCACAACGGTATACTAAAACTGACCGTAAACTTTTGTTCAAGTGATAACTGATAAGTCTGAGATAGATTTTAGAATAATTTTAGTTTACTGAGCTTTGGCAACAGTGGTTTGCACATATTGTGTATTTTTGAGCTTGACTGTCTGAAGATAGTGTTTCTGACTCCTCAGCACTTTATTGAATATTTGTTGGTCTAGACGCCTTGCCACATCAGATTTCGACCCAATTTCATTAATAATGTTCACAAACCATACGGAGAGTGGATTGTTTTGCTTTTAAGTCGAAAATCGATTTATTTTTATTTATCGCCTGATTTGTCAGGCGATAATCTCTTCATTTGATGTTATTTTTTCTCCAACTAAGCAATTTTTCATGTTCGAAAAGAGAAAGAATTGGGAGGGGGGTAAGTCCGGCTAATAGGGTGGATGCTGCATTAATATGTAGTGCAAATTATCCAATTTCAATGTTTCCAAATCCACATTCGTGTCTGAGATCGTATTTTCATTTTTCCAATAGTTGATGAAGATAATGTCTTGCGAATCTAGGCCACTACGGACCTAAGGAGCAGATCTTCAATAACTTTTACTTCGATAGTTTGAATGAAGTAGAACAGAGTATCGAAGGGCGGGACTGGAGCAGTGATGTCAAAGTATGCGAGACTCGCGTTTTTTCTAGGTTTAAACATTGCACTATACAAATAAAGAAAAATTGTGTTTAGCATAAAAAGTCGAAGTACGAGTGACAATGAAATTACGATAAGGTTAATAAAAGAAAATTTTTGTGTCATCGGTTATCCTTATTGTGCTCAATTAATACAAGTTTTGAAACGAATACTTTTCTTGAGCACTTAAAAACCAGCATTATTATACCAATTCCGAAAATACCAAAACTTAGTGTTCCAAGTGACTTTAGACCAATTAATTTATTACCTGTTGTTGATAAAATCATCGAGACTGTTGTAAGTGCAGAATTGAGAACTTATTTTGAAAAATCAGTTATTTTCTGCTCAATCAGGGTTTAGGACAAAACATTCTTGTGAGACGGCTATTCAGTATGTCTACGCAACATGGAGGAGCGATATGAAAGTCGGAAAAACTATGCTTAGTGTATTTATAGATTTTAAGCGAGCATTCGAAACTATTGACCGGGATATAATGTGCATATTTTTTTTAAGTTATGGTGAAAGATCAAAAGCCTTGAAATGGATCAAGAGTTACTTAACAAACAGACATTATAGAACGAGGGTTGAGGGAAAAGTGTCGTCAAAGGGGGAAAGTACTTGGGGAGTTCCTCAGGGTAGTGTTTTCCCGTTGATGTTTTTGATATATGTAAACGATATTTCTACAATATTGCATAAGTGCTTTATTAGTATTTTTGCTGATGATACTCTCATATCTGTGTCTGGATATAATTAAAACATTAAATAGTGAACTGGTAATACTATTTAGATGGCTGTGTAAAAATAAACTTAAACTAAACGAACTGAAAACAAGGTGCATGGTGATATGGTCTAAAGGAAACTCCAAAAAATTTAATGAGTTAGGGTTAAAAATAAATATAAACAATGGTGATGTTGAAATTGTAAATGAAATTAAATACTTAGGAGTACTGTTAGATCCTCAATTAACATTTTGTAATCATGCCAGTTATCTATGTAGAAAGATTAGAAAAAATAGAGATCTTTAGCCGTATATCGTCACATTTTTCACCCTGGTCGAAGAAGCTTGTGTACAATACTATAGTGTTGCCCCATTTTACTTACTGTATATCTGTGCTGATATCATGTAATAAGGAGAGTATTTATAGATTCCAAATACAGCAGAACAAGGCTATGCGTGTACTATTGAACTGTAATAGGTATACACCGATAGAGGTAAAGTTGCGGTCATTGGACTGGTTTTCAGTTGCGCGGGCCATTGAAGGGGCTAACAGTCGATTGATATATAAAATAAAACATAATTTGTTGCCCTATTATTTAAATACTTTTTTGGTGTAAAGAGTAAACATTCATTCTTACGATGTCCGTTCTAAGAACAATTATAATGTACAAATTGTGAGAACTACTGGTCTCCAGAAAACATTGTTTTGGGAAGATGTAACCTCTTCAATGCTTTGCCCGCCCTCATGGAGAGCGCTCCTAATGTCCAAATGTCCAGATATTTAAAAAACTGTTAAATTATTATTTGAAGCGATAGAGTATTTTATCAGTTGAACAGTGTTAATTATTGCCTTTACATTATATTTTCTTTTGGTACGATTTCTTAGAATGTTTCTTGCTTTTATTTTTCTTGCATATTACCTTTGTTTTGTTACTATTAGCTGCATATGCTAAATAAAGTGTGTATTTATATATTTATTTATTTATTTTATTACATATATTCTCTTGACCGTTTATTATTATTTTTTTTTTATTGGGATTTACGGTCAGTAATTAATTTATAATTTTTAATTTTTTTATTAACGTTTCAGTTCAAACAAAGAACCATCCTCAGAATTATTCTACAATACATATAACTTTTATAAAAAACACAAACTTACATTTAAAAACATACCAATATTAAATTAAACAATTAATTTTTAATTTTTTTTAAATAATGTGATAATTTTTTTAAAAAATGTTTAAATGACATATTTGCCTTTTACATATTTAACAATTCTTTCACCTTTAAATTTTTGTTTTTTATTATAACCTAATTGTTTTGAATTTGTTATGTGGAATATTAGATGCAAAAATAAAAAATTATGAAAATGTATTATTTAATAATGTTATATATACAACTTAAATTATCTGTATCATTTCTGAAATCAATGGTATTATGTGTTTTTTTTATATAAATCATTTCTTTTATATTTCTATGTTTATATTGTTTTTCAAAATCTAGGATTTTTATGTCGTTAAAATTAAAGTTGTGTTCATTAACTATAGCATGCCTTGAAAGGGCAGTTACGTTTGGTTCGAAGTTTCTAATGCTTTTTTTATGTTCATTAATTCTGTTTTTTAAATATTGTTTAGTTTGCCCAATATATGAGCTTGGGCAGTTTAAGAAATCAATTTTGTAAATTAAATTTGTTTGTTCCACTTTGGGTATTTGTGGTTTTAATTTTGTAAATATTTCTTTAGTGTTATTACTGGGTATTTCTGCTATATTTATATTATATGGTTTAAGAACTTTTTTTATTTTATTATTTATTTCTGGTATGTATGGTAAAGGTATGTAATTTTCATTTTTAGTTTTATTTATGTTATTATTGTTTTTTAATTATGTCATAATTTTTTTGGATAATTATTATCTTCTAGTGTTTTTTTGATTTTATTTATATATTTTGGCCTATTGTTTGGATTAGTTAAAATAACAGCTCTATCAATTAAAGAATTAATAACACTTTTTTTATATTTTAAATAAATATGGTGTATGAGATTTAAAATTGAGATATCTTCCAGGCCATACTGGTTTTGTATACCAATTTGTTTTGATATTGCCATCCTTATCATACGTGATGTTAATATCCAAAAAATTTATTGTTTTTTTTTCTTCTTCATGAGTAAATTTTAATTTGTTATGGAATATATTGAATTTGTTTAAGGTATATTGAATTTCATTTTTCGGTATGCATAATATACAGTCATCTACAAATCTTTTATAAAAAAGAGGTTTAAAGCGAGAGTATCAATAACTTTTGATTCAACATATTCCATAACTAGATTAGCAATAGTTGCTGAAATTGGTGAGCCCATTGCTACACCGTAAATTTGGGAATAAAATTGGTTATCATATTTAAAAAATGTAGATTCTAGACATATTCTTGTAGCTTCAATAAATTCGTTTTTAGGGATGGTTGTAAATGTTTTAATTATTTCCCATTTTTCTTTAATACTATTAATGGCCAATTCAATTGGAATGTTTGTATATAAGGAAACAACATCAAATGATACTAGTATGTGATTTTCTGGATTTTTTTGTTTTTTATGTTATTATGAAATTCCCATGAGTTTTTAATATGATATTCATTTTTACCTACTATGTTTGATAAAATGTTTGATAAATATTTTGACATTTCATATGTTGGAGATTCAATTTATTTATTTATCTATGGAAAAATGATTTGACTTTTTATCCGTTGAAATTATCTGAGGTTCATATACTAGACGATCAACACTAACCACTTCTTCGTTTCCTTATCTTGAACTGCACGCGTTTCAATAATATCCCCGTACGTCCGTGCGTGAAATACCTAATATATTTTGCGGCGTTACGGAAAACCCCCCAGTCGTAAAAACAAAACACGAACTTGTATTAATTAAACGTGGCGTTTATTCTGAAAATGCCGTACGTTCTCTCACATTTCTCGACGTCTACGAGATAAACCTTTACGATAAAATAATATAGGGAACTTTTTTATATTATTATATCGATCAATCTTTGTAAAAGTGGAGAGTTTTTTTTCTTTTCTTATACACCGATTGTCTGCCAACTAGTGAACTTCTAAAAAAAATAACTGCAACAAATTTTTTAGACAAAGACAAAATCTAATTTTGTTTTGTGTATCTCCCTTATGATAACGTTGCAACTAAGGTGGTGAACAAAAAAGATGCAAATGTCGAACACAGCAAAATAGTCCTCTATTTCAGGGTTGATCTCTTCATTTGATGAAAATAGTTGACGTATTCGTAACGAAAGGTGTGGCCGTCGATCATTCTAAAACTTAAGTTTAAAAGGTTGTGGGCTATCCATTCAATAGTCAATCTAAAAGGACTTGTGATTCTGTAATTGTGTATGGTGATCAGTCTATAATCGGGAAAAAGTAACCCTATTTTCGTTTACCGATATTTTCCATTCACCTATTTCAACTATTTCCAAATAGATCTCTCAACAATTATCGACAAATTCTTGTAGAATAAGTAGCTAAGCCTATTGAAAATATAAAAAATCTTCCTTATGATGATTCTCAATATGAAATTAATAAAAACTCGTTTTGGGCAATCGATTGGAGCTTGAAGAAAAGTGTTAGCGATTTATTTCAACCAAACTTTAGTCAATTTGTGGGTAGAACATATGTAGTAGCCTATCGAGGGGGAGGTTAAGAAGCCGAATGAAATGACTTCAAATTAAAGGCATGTAGCAGAAGATATAACTAATAATGATTGGCAAACCTATTGTATGTAATACTTTTTAAGAAATTAAAATATCAGTTCTATTACTTCATGTAAGTAATTTTTCAAATATTTTAGCACCATCTACCATCTGTCAACCTGTCAACAGCCAATCTGTCATCAGTCAACCTGTTTAGCTGTCATCTGTCATCTGTCACCTGTTAACCTGCCTACCTAGGATTCTTCTGACGTCCTCAATGCCACTGCCTGTCATATGTCATATTTAACTGTCATCTGTCAACCTGTCTACCTGCCAACAATGACCACACCATGTACATACTATTTACCGCACTCTGTATCATACTCTTTCTAACTTTTCTATGAATTTCCTGTGAATTGCAACTAACTGTCATGACGTCATTGGAGAAGTCCGACAAAACTCCGCCCATTATTGTGAACCAAGATTAAGTTCTGATTTTCGCTCCTGTCATTAGTACACCGCCATTTTCCTAGAAAGCGAAGCCCTAATACCCACTACCAACATAAAATACAACTGGCCCCCTCCCAGTCATCTAACGGCAGGAAATCACATCCAAATAACATAAACTACAGAAATCAAACTTATCGACAATGACGTCATTCACGTGCTGCCATCTATCGACGGGAAACCTAACCAAAAAAAGACCGCCCGTTGTTATAGATCAAGACTGAGATTAGGTTATGATTTTGGTCTAGAATCTGCCTAGAACAATTACGGCTTTCTTTAATTTTACACCACATATGATAAAATAGGGTGACTTTCTGAAAATAATCATTCAACAACCGTTGCTTTTAACCACATCACATAAAAGACACACAAAATTGTTATAAACTCAATTAAAATGCTGTTATGTGTTTAATTATTATTGACTTATGTTCGTTATAATTAATTACATACTTAAATGTATGCTTTAAGAAAAAACTAATCTAAAACACACTTACCCAGCTATTCCTCCGCTTTCCATATGATTTGCTAAGGTCACGTCATCGCTCCATACATCAAACTGCCACTTTCTCAACCCCAAAACACCACAAAGAACGTTTCCAGTGTGGATGCCGATTCTCATGTCGACGTTGAAGCCGGTGGCTTCGCGCACAAACCTGCAGAAAGATCCACATCATTAAGTAAACGATGGTGTAATTATTAGGATGTAATACCTAATTGCTTCAATCATTTGAAGACCCATGTTCACGCAATTGTAGGCATGATTCGGTCTGGATATAGGCAACCCAGATACACAGTAATAACAGTCACCTAAAATCTTGATCCTCATACACTGATTGTCCTGGAACAATGGAAATACTATCTCAACATCATTACTACTCAAATTTGATATCAAAATAACTTAGCGTATACAAATCGCAGCAAGTATCACTGATCCAAACTATTTTGGAATCTGTGATTCATCAGTAGTCTCTGTTTTCTATCGTTTTGTGCAGTGCTAGACAGTTATATGTAGGTACTGCCATGACTTTCCTGTCTGACATCAGAGTAAGTGCTGAGAGCCAATGACAACTCTAATTATAATACTCAAATCAAGACTTTCTACTCATATTCACACTCCTACTCAATACTTTCTACTTAAGCAAGTTCAGTAGAAAGCCCAATCTACTAAACAGCGACATAGCTCTGTGCAAAGCAGTCACTGGTCACAGATTTTAGAAATGATGAATACTCGTATATTGTCAACATAATAAAGATTAGAAAAACTCCGTACCTATTCCAGATAATGAGGAAAAGATCGAAGGTAAAAGCGTTATCGGCTGAAAGAAAACATCCTAGCTGTGAAATGTAAAAAAGTGGATACAGAAAAAGGAAAATATTCTAAATACATAGAGATCCCAAAAGAAACGCACATGCTGTATGTAGTAAGAAGAAATTTCTCTCAAAATGCCATGTTTCTAATCGATTTTAATCTTTGAATTGTTCCAAATACTACTTTTACTTCGCTACTCAAAATTTAATACTTTAAGTTATCAGAAAGTCCAACAGGTCTACTAAATTTGGAGTTACTTCAGGACTGAGGTTTTAAGAATATTTCAATTTTAGTAGTAAGAGTTTAATCGCTTGAAAGTCTGAAGAAGTTGAGCATCAAATAAAAAAAGGTATCGAAAGTCTGTCTTAAATGTTTCCTCCGCGGTATTGGAAATATTTTCGTAAAACGTGTTCTTAAATATTTAATAAATCATTCTGCACAAAGCAATATAAATACTTTAGGAAGCGAAGTAAAGAGTGACGTCACACAAAGCAGCAATTCAAGGCAATTAATTTCGCAACAAGCCTGTGAATCTTAATAGAATAACAAATTTACATTAAAATGATAAAATATAAGGAGACAGAGACAGACTAACAATTTAGAGATCGACAGGCTTGTGTGCTGCATTTTAATAAATAAGGGTATAAAATCCAATTAGGAAGGTCACTTTGTCACAACAGTACCCAAGCTGGGTAAGGCCGAATCCTTTCTAAGACGTATCAATGTTTCTAACACGCTAATTGGAGAATATAACGTGAAATAATGAATGAGGGTGCTGATCGGTAGCTGAGGACTACAGTTTAAAGATCACGTTATGCTGTAGGTCCAGTCTATAGGTCCTCAGTTGCTGAGGCACTTCTAATCTTAAAATATAAAATATAATGAAACACTTCCATCAATGGAAGGAGATACCGTCCGGGAGGTGGAATGACGCGTTAAATGTGGCTGGCAGGCCTTTGGCAGGCTCAACATAGTGTTTAAGAGTAAACTACCACTTTGCCTGAAAAGAAAAGTCTTTGATCAGTGTGTCCTGCCCGTTATGACATACGGAAGTGAGACCTGGACACTCAAATCACAGTCAGTTCAAAAACTTCGAGTAGCACAGAGGGGAATGGAAAGATGTATGCTTGTCATTACTAGACGGGATAGAAAGACCTGCACTTGGATCAGAGAACAAACGAAAGTGAGTGACATCATTGGAAGAATAAAGTAATTAAAATGGAGGTGAGTAGGGTATGTAGCGAGGCGATGAGACGAAACATGGAATAGGGCGGTCCTGGACTGGATACCGCTTGATCGCAGACGTTCTCGGAGAAGACCGAAACACGATGGACTGATGACATTATGAAAGTATATTGGACCCGAATGGCAGAGGAGAGCTCAGGACCGCGAGAGTTGGAAGAGGCCTTCATCCTGCAGTGAATTGATACGGGTTGATGATGATGGTGATTGAAACTTGAATTAAAAAAAAACGTTATTGGTATATCCTCCAAATATATATATATATATATATATATATATATATATATATATATATATATATATATATATATATATATATCATCATCATCATCATCATCATCATCAGCCCGCATCGATCCACTGCAGGATGATGGCCTCTTCAGCATGCTTCCAACCTTCACGGTCCTGGGCTTTCCTCTGCCACTCGGGTCCAATATACTTAAGGATGTCATCAATCCATCGTGCTTTCGGTCTTCTTCGCGGACGTTTGCGATCAAGCGGTATCCACTCCAGGATTGCCTTGGTCCATCTGTCGTCCCATCGCCTCGCTATATGGCCTGCCCATCTCCATTTCAACTGTTTTACTCTTCCAATGATGTCACAGACTTTTGTTTGTTCCCTGATCCATGCGCAGGACTTTCTGTCTCGTCTTGTAATGCCAAGCATACATCTTTCCATTCCCTTCTGTGCCACCCGAAGTTTTTGAATTGATTGCGATGTGAGTGTCCAGGTTTCACTTCCGTATGTCATAACGGGTAGAACGCACTGATCGAATACTTTTCTTTTCAGGCAAAGTGGGAGTCTGCTCTTAAACACTATGTTGAGCCTACCAAATGCCTGCCAGCCACATTTAACACGCCGTTCCACCTCCCGGGCGGTATTCCCCTCCATGGAAATCCTCTGCCCAAGATATATAAAGCTGTCCACAATCTCTAAATCCCTTCCTAGAACTGAAATTCTTCTGTCCTGAGCGAAGTTATTGAACATAACCTGACTCTTTTTCAGGTTTATTTTCAAGCCAAATGGTTTGCCAGCCCTTTGCAGTTCTTGTATGCGTCTTTGCAGCTCCTCTGAGTCTTGTGAAATGAGAATAATATCATCTGCAAATCTAAGATGGTTTAAGTTTGCACCATTGATCTTTACACCATCCTGTCCCCAATCCAGTTTACGAAATAGTTCTTCAAGGCCAGCCGAGAAAAGAATAGGCGATATTGCGTCACCCTGCCGTACACCTCGTTCTATATTAATTCCCACTTCAAGATCATCAAGGTGAATTGTGGCTGTAGCTCCATCATATATCGATTCTAATAGGTTTACATAGGCTCTCTCTACACCTTGGCTAAGCAGTGCATCCATTATCGCATGCTTTGAGATGGAATCAAATGCTTTTTCGTAGTCGATAAAAGCCAAGCACAGTGGCATGGTGTATTCGTTGTGCCTTTCTATGACCTGCTGTACAACCTGGATGTGATCCATTGTACTGAATCCACTTCTGAATCCTGCTTGTTCTCTTGGTTGTGCGTCATTCAGTTTTTTTAATATTCTTTTAGAAATTATCTTAGTGAAAACTTTGTACATCACTGATAGGAGGCTTATTGGACGGTAGTTCTTTAAATCTTCCTGTGCTCCTTTTTTATGTAAAAGGATCACTTCTGGATTTTTCCATAAGTCCGGTACTTTTTGTTCTTTGAGGCATTTTGAGTATAATTTTGCCAGTGTTTTATGTAACGTCCGACCACCAGCTTTTAGCATTTCGACAGTTACACTATCCTTTCCTGGAGCCTTGCCGTTCTTCATCAATTCTATATATATATATATATATATATATATATATATATATATATATATATATATATATATATATATATATATATATATATATATATATTCTATATATATATTCTATATATATATTCTATATATATATTCTATATATATATTCTATATATATATATATATATATATATATATATATATATATATATATATATATATATATATATATATATATATATATATATATATATATATTTAGAGCTGGAAATTTCATCATGAAAATCGTCCATTTCTTTGCCGTATACTGTATAACTTCGTAACATGTGATGCATTATTGAGAAGACTGAAAAATGTCTGGCCTTTAAATACACATTGTTGTCAAAAGATATTATATTATGACAGTATAATATTATTCCAAGTACGTTAATTTTGCATTTAGGAATTGTTTGCTTATAATTGAACGGGCCAGGCTTATGACCGGACCAGGCTGCTTATGACCGGCCATATGTGGTTGTGGTCTACGACTGGGGCTAATTCGTACTGCTAAGATTAGTTTAACAATTAGTTTTGTCTGGATTATTGTTCCAATTACAAACAGTAAAAAATTTCCAAGTGTATTGTTGACTACAAAACGTTATATAAATCATATAAATAACCCTGATTCTGGTTGAAGGAATATCGAGTAGTTTCAGTTCCTTTAGATTGATGATCATGTTTCTTTGATCTTTCTTTTAGATTCGCCCAAGAGTAACTCGGTTTCCAAGTTAATGTAAGATTTGAAAGACTTATGTGTCTTCTGGAAGAGCAAAACAGAGAGAATCGGCTGTATGTAAAATAGATATATCACTGTGATCAAAAAATAAGGGGATTTTTGTTTCATAATTGTCGTTATTGTTGTTTGTTTTGAGTGATGTTTTAAATATGTCAGTGCGTACATTTCAGTTCTATTTAAAACCAAAAATGTAATTTGTACGCGAATATCACGACATTATTCTTATTTACGGAGAAAAGCTGAATTCCGTTCGTTTCGAATAAACAAGACGACGTGGCGTTGCCAATTGTTAAGAAAATTATAAAAGTTGACCGCTAAACCATTTTTCAGGTAATGGGGCTTTCAATGCCAAATCGACCACTTTTGAGCCGGAGCCCTTTAGTTTTGGTTGAAATTTGTATGTTATAGTACCCCACTAAATACTTCCCTGTGATTTTTTTCAATTTTTTTTACTGAACCGGAAAAAAGTTATGAATTTTTCAAAAAAACGGCGTTTTTTCTTAATTAATCATAACTCTTCTAAAAATTAACCATAAGATGTTTTTCTTTAATTATCGAATAGTTTATTCAAAATTCAAAAAAATTACAAATAGAAAATTTCAATTCATCTTCTATAAAATTGTTGAGCTTTTGAAAAAAAAATCGACATTTTTAATGTTTTTCTTTTTTTCCCAAAAAAACTTCCATTGATTATAAGTTTGATGCCGAATGTCCCATCGAGGAACAACTTTTCTTTCTATTTTTTTTTATTGAATTTTTTTCAATTTTTTCGCAATTTAACTTCATTTTTATAATAAAATAATATAAAATTTGGGCCATGGTGGAAAAATAAGACAAATATTAAAAATGAACTAAAAACCGAAAAAACTAAAAAATATTATAGAATTGAATTTTTTTTGAAAAATTTATTCAAAAATAAGTAATTAAATAAAAACGTCTTATTTTGTCAATGAGTAAAGATTATTTAAAAAAAGAAAATGAAAAAATCACAGAAAATTATTTAGTGGGGTACTATTATAACATATAAAAATGTCAGGTAAATCAAAAGGGGTAGGGTTTAAAACTGGTCGATTTAGCATGGAATGTATGAATGTATATATAAAAGTTTAAAGTTTAAAGTTTTGGGGTTAGAGGCGCATCAGCAACTGAAAAGGCTATTTAGCGACTGGACCTACAGCTTAACGTGGGTTCCGAACCACGGTCATCAGCACCCCCCTCGGGCTATCAACCTTTGGTTTTGCGCTTAACCGAAAGTATCTCGAGAAGCCTACCGACTGGCGAGTGACCAACGTAGAACACCTCTCAGAAGGCATCCGGCCTTACCCAGCCTCGAACTGGCGTGACTGAGGGGTGATTCCTTGTCAGATTTTACACTCTTACCTAGAAACATTCACAAGAATTTTTTGTTTTTAGACAAACTTTTTTGCCTAGAACGGGAATCGAACCCGCTCCACATTAACTGCCGTATCGTATATATATATATATATATATATATATATATATATATATATATATATATATATATATATATATATATATATATATATATATATATATCATCATCATCATCATCATCATCATCAGCCCGCATCGATCCACTGCAGGATGATGGCCTCTTCAGCATGCTTCCAACCTTCACGGCCCTGGGCTTTCCTCTGCCACTCGGGTCCAATATACTTAACGATGTCATCAATCCATCGTGCTTTCGGTCTTCTTCGCGGACGTTTGCGATCAAGCGGTATCCACTCCAGGATTGCCTTGGTCCATCTGTCGTCCCATCGCCTCGCTATATGGCCTGCCCATCTCCATTTCAACTGTTTTACTCTTCCAATGATGTCACAGACTTTTGTTTGTTCCCTGATCCATGCGCAGGACTTTTTGTCTCGTCTTGTAATGCCAAGCATACATCTTTCCATTCCCCTCTGTGCCACCCGAAGTTTTTGAATTGATTGCGATGTGAGTGTCCAGGTTTCACTTCCGTATGTCATAACGGGTAGAACGCACTGATCGAATACTTTTCTTTTCAGGCAAAGTGGGAGTCTGCTCTTAAACACTATGTTGAGCCTACCAAATGCCTGCCAGCCACATTTAACACGCCGTTCCACCTCCCGGGCGGTATTCCCCTCCATGGAAATCCTCTGCCCAAGATAT
Source organism: Cosmopolites sordidus (assembly GCA_031761425.1). Taxonomy (NCBI): domain Eukaryota; kingdom Metazoa; phylum Arthropoda; class Insecta; order Coleoptera; family Curculionidae; genus Cosmopolites; species Cosmopolites sordidus. Next base: position 1,720,682 of record JARFXV010000210.1, on the reverse strand, counting down.
ACAAAGCTGTCCACAATCTCTAAATCCCTTCCTAAAACTGAAATTCTTCTGTCCTGAGCGAAGTTATTGAACATAACCTGACTCTTTTTCAGGTTTATTTTCAAGCCAAATGATTCGCCAGCCCTTTGCAGTTCTTGTATGCGTCTTTGCAGCTCCTCTGGGTCTTGTGAAATGAGAATAATATCATCTGCAAATCTAAGATGGTTTAAGTTTGCACCATTGATCTTTACCCCATCCTGTTCCCAATCCAGTTTACGGAATACTTCTTCAAGGCCAGCCGAGAAAAGAATAGGCGATATTGCGTCACCCTGCCGTACACCTCGTTCTATATTAATTCCCACTTCAAGATCATCAAGGTGAATTGTGGCTGTAGCTCCATCATATATCGATTCTAATAGGTTTACATAGGCTCTCTCTACACCTTGGCTAAGCAGTGCATCCATTATCGCATGCTTTGAGATGGAATCAAATGCTTTTTCGTAGTCGATAAAAGCCAAGCACAGTGGCATGGTGTATTCGTTGTGCCTTTCTATGACCTGCTGTACAACCTGGATGTGATCCATTGTACTGAATCCACTTCTGAATCCTGCTTGTTCTCTTGGTTTTGCGTCATTCAGTTTTTTTAATATTCTTTTAGAAATTATCTTAGTGAAAACTTTGTACATCACTGATAGGAGGCTTATTGGCCGGTAGTTCTTTAAATCTTCCTGTGCTCCTTTTTTATGTAAAAGGATCACTTCTGCATTTTTCCATAAGTCAGGTACTTTTTGTTCTTTGAGGCATTTTAAGTATAATTTTGCCAGTGTTTTATGTAACGTCCGACCACCAGCTTTTAGCATTTCGACAGTTACACTATCCTTTCCTGGAGCCTTGCCGTTCTTCATCAATTCTATAGCATTTGTTACTTCCTCCACTAGGATATCTGGTATTATATATTGTTCTTCCGTGGGTATTGCTGTCCCTGACTGGCTCTGATCTTCATATAACTGGGAATAAAACCTTCTGACAATCTCTAACATTTGGGTACGCGTCCTGCACACTGTGCCATCCTCACGCTTTAAAGCATATATTTGCGTTCTTTTGTTTCTCAGCTTCTGTTTAGCTTTGTTAATTCCTTTGTTTTCTTCCAGGGTTTTTTGCACTAGCTGCATATTGAATCGGCGCGTGTCCTCTCTGATACGTTTTCTTATAGTTTTGCAGAGCTCAGTGTACTCGACCCTGCCAAAAGGACTACCTGCATTTCTCATTGCTCGCCGTTTCTTCATTAAATCAATGGTCTCACTGGAGATTTTTGTTTGTTTGAGACATTTTTCCTCTGGTGCTATTGAAGCAGCCGTTTGAAGTACATTGTTGGCGATTTCTTCATATTGAACTGATATTTCCACCTCCTCTGGATCTTGTAACGCAGCAAACCGGTTTGACAAAGCAATCTCAAAATCGCTTCCTCTCTCCAGCAGTTTTCCAGAATCCACCTTGCCCTTCTTTGATCTTACCATTTTTTCGCGCTCTTTTCGACAGTCAATCCGAACCCTTGCTCGTACAATTCGGTGGTCACTTCCAACATTAAAATTGTTAAGGACAGTACAATTGGTAAATATTGTTTTATCGTTGGTCATGATGTAGTCAATTTCGCTTCTGAGCCCAGATGGACTTTTCCATGTCCATTTTCTGCTGATATTTTTCTTATAGAATGAATTCATAATATATAGTTCTTGTCCTTCAGCAAAATCAACTAATCTGTCACCTCTATTGTCTCGCTCACCAGTTCCATATGGGCCAGTTGCATTTTCGTCTGTTCTTGTTGTTCCAATTCTGGCATTAAAATCACCCATCAGGATTTTGTACCTACATTTCTCCTTGTATAAAAGCTGGGCCACATCATCATAAAATTCCTCAATTTCCTCATCTTTATGGCTTATAGTTGGTGCATAAGCTTGGACGATTTGAAGCCTAAACTTTTTATTCAGCTGAATGACGCATTGGGCTAATCGGTCGGATGTACTTTCAAATTTTACCACACTGTCCTTCAGCTTTCGATTGATGAGGAATCCTATTCCGCCACATCGGCCATTTTCCGTACCTCGAGTGTAGAGTACGTGTCCAGTTGGTTCCAGTTTGATTAACTCTTCACCCTTCCTTCGTGTTTCACAGAGCCCAATAATATCCCAATGTATGTTGTCAAGTTCGATTAACAGTTCTTGCAATCGGGCCTCTGTTTTCATAGTCCGTATATTTAACGTTGCAATGTCAAAAGTCCAATGGCAGCCTGATCTAACCCGGTGATTCTTAGCACCCTCTGCCTTGGGGCAGGTCTTCCCGCTGCCGTAGTTAGTTGCCCCTTGGCCTCCGGGGAATGAGGGCCGTGTTTGAGGTTGTACTGTCATATTTCAACATACTAAAATACCATGTTGAAGGTATGGACCGTAATCTGCCACGCTGGTCCAATGCGGGTTGGCAGATTTTGGATCATGTTAGTCTGAGGCCTCCGCTTTGACCTGTCCGCCAGGGGTGACCCTCCCAGGAGCATAGACTCCAGACGGCATAGCTCAAAGCTTCATTGCCCTACTCAAACCCCTTTACCACGTCAAGGTCTGATCCACAAAGGGGATATATATATATATATATATATATATATATATATATATATATATATATATATATATATATATATATACATATAAAAAGAATAATGATTATCTTTCTAAAAACGGCACTTTTTGTCAAATATTTTATTTAATTAACACAGCAATATAAAAATGTATAAAACCAATATTTCATTTTCAAAAGAAATAAAAACAAAATTATTTTTCCAGACACCAGATAACTTAAAAACTTTCAAACAAAACTCATTTCGACCTGGCTTTTCCCTTTAATTAAAAATAAAACCATAACGATCGAATCGCAATTAATCCCTTTCCTTCGTTTTCATACACGAAAAACGACAACGAAAAATATATTAAAATATATGACTGAAGAAAAAAAAAGGCCAATAAAAATAAAACATCATAACCTTGTAGAAAAATAAAGGCTGCCTCTTTTATAGTCCTCCAAGAAAATCGACTGAAAAGTTACACGACCTGTTTTTTTTTTATTTTAAAGGCAATAAAATTTTGATTTTTCTTTGTTAAGGGAAAAATACAGCTTTTCCAATTACCTTTCTTTTATTGGTGTAATAATGTTCGATTTTATTGTCGTATCTTTAGACAGCCTCAATGTGAAACTAATTGGGTGTCAATTTTACAAATAAAGAGTGTTATGGATTTAATAAAAGAGATAATGAGAGAGATAATGAGAGATAATGGGAGAGATAATGAGAGAGATAATTAAAACGATAATTTGAGAGATAATGAGAGGGATATTGAGAGAGATAATAAGAGGAAGATTAAAGATAATGAAACACGGGGCCACGACCTGGATCAAAAATTCTCTTTAATATATTTTGTTTCGAATTCGAGAAACCTTTTCCTTTTTTCCTTCCTATTTTCAAAGCCTTACTCAATGTGAAACTAATTGGGTGTCAATTTTACAAATAAAGAGTGTTATTAAAGACTTAATGAGGGAGACATAAGAGAGATAATCAGAGAGCTAATGAGAGAGATAATGGGAGAGCTAATGAGAGAGAGAATGGGAGAGATAATGAGAGAGAATGTGAAAGATAATTTGAGAGATAGGGAGCGAGATAACGAGAGATAAAGGGAGAGATAATGAGGAAAAGAGATTAAAGATAATAAGCAACGGGGCCACAATCTGGGCCAAAAAGTCTCCTTAATATTTTTTTCGAAACTGAGAAACAGCGCCTCTTCTTTTTCTATTATTGTCCACACTTGGCACCCGTGGGTTACAACCGGCCTTATCATTGTTTTACAGATTATTAGTTTAACTACTCTAGTTACACATCTTGATTTTATTCAGTTGCAATATCTATAATATTCCCTGTTACCAGCCGAGATTCGGTGACTTACTATACGAGTAACATTGTTGTGTTCATTCTAAGTCAGGCCCAGATATGTGAAATCTCTGATTACTTGGATGTTCCCATCATTAATTGTGAATTTTGACTCAAATCTTCTACATGTGTTCATTACCATAAGTTCAAAAAATGTACTTAACGAGAAAAAATTGAACTGCAAAATATTGTACTATATCACTGTAACGCCGACTACTTTACAGTTTCAGGTCTCGCAACAGATCTATATGGTACCATTCATACGCAGGCCGATTTAAAAGCAAAAATAAAGTAATTGGCAAATATGCAAATATATGGATAACACCATTATGTTAGACGAGTGTAGAAAGAACTAAATGAAGTAATACGCGTCAAATCAAAATATTTACATACCAATAAACAAACGTTACCGAGTCAATATGGCAAACCTACAATTTGACATTGAATGTGTTTCAACAAACACCCAAATTTCTAATTTTCCTTTTTCCAACGTACTGATGGAAATATCGGACAGAATATAAAATCGAAAACGCATTCAAAGCCATTACTTTTTTTGCAACATTATATTGAAAATTACTTTATATGAATTGAAACGTATACCACTGAAAAATAGTACAATTATTTTGATATCGTTTTTTTTTCCTAACCTAAAATAATATTAAATTAGTGGAAGATGAAAACGTGGACACCATTATTATGGAAATAAATTCGACAAAATATTTGGGTTTAATCAGAAACAACATTAAGGTCATCGTTCAGGAATCATTTTGAAGAGGAGCGTCCGATATGGTAGTAAATGGAGTTCCAATTAATTATACTGGTCTACAGTGGATTTGGTACGGGAAACACTAAAACTGTTTTTCAATATGCTCGTTATACTGGTTCACCCTGTACATATATTTTATGAAATATACATGTAGTTTTCGAGATGATAAGTGTTGAAAAAATACGATTATTTCATATTTTTTACCTTTTGTTATATCATTAAACATCGAGATAGCTTCTTTTTCATGATTTCTTCGAGTGAGTTCCTTTCAGGCACTCACGAATGATACTCCAACAGTAATTAGCCATCATATGTTCATCCCATCAACCCTGGCACCTTTATTCCATATTTTTTGAGGTCCTGATGAAATCACTTTTCTTGTTCTTCACTGTAAGAGACAAGGTTATCCGGAAATTTGCCCAAATGATTGTGGAGGTATTGTAATTTCACGCTCATGTTACTTCCAAGCTTTCTGAAATTTTCCATCATGTTTTTCACTAATTCACTATAATTTTCGGACTTATAATTCTCTAGGACTTCTTTTACAACGTTGATAAAATAAAACCTTATAATGATTCTATATCATTCATTGAAAGTACGACATTGTATTCTTTCATCGAAATCAAAATGCCAGCCTTAAGTTTCACCTTGCTCAAACCAGGAAATTTCTTCGATATATAATTAAAACAGGAACCATTTTTATCCAATGCTGCTTTGACATACTGTTTTATTAGTCCAATTTTATGGTCAATGAAAGCAAAATTATTTTCTCCCCAGTAACTAACGTTGTATTTATGATAGTTTGTTTCTCAACTCTCAAGTATTTTCTTTCAGACCAGTTTGTTTTAATCCAATGCTGGCTTTTAGCTCTGCTATCCCACAAACTATGAGAAACATGAAAATTTCGTATAGCCACTTTGTTGCCACATCGTAGTGATTTTTTTGGTTCCCTCCAAATCATAGGCACACCAACCTTCAATTGACTTCTTTTACCATTCGTCCATTGCCTTAAATTTTCACTACACATTGTGCAAACATTGTTTGGAACCCATAGCCTATCAACGTCTTTGATTTTCCAGTTAAAGTAAAAGAAATATACAATTTGCACAAATTCAGATGTAGGTTTTCGAAACTGTTTCCCCGTATACTCGCCACAAAGTTAACAAAAATGTGCGGGTTGTTTAAAGATGATCGTTTTGATGATGACATCTTCCAGGTTTTATTTACTAACTTTTTTAATTGAACAAACAACAAAAATAATCAAGTTAAATGGCTACCGGAAAGAAAATATTATCAATGCGAGTAGATTAAAAACTGTACGTACTTTTGATAATTTAATGTTACTGAGAATGTTACTAGACACTATACTTTAAAATTACGTTTAAGTTATCCGAGGCCCCAATTTTTTTTTGTAGATTTGTGTTATATAAGGTATGCCCATCACACAGTCCATTGACGGAAAGTATCGAGAACCTACAAAGAACAACAAAAAGTATAGACAAAATCAGCGAACTCTATGGACTAAATATAAAACTAAAAAAAATAACCCAATAAAAACACACAGCTAAGAACAAACAACAGTAATATTGAGCGAGTGAATAGATACAAGTATTTAGGAACTTGGATTAGTTCAAAGAAATATAACATCGAACAACTAAAATCAAAAATAAAAACATCTCGCAACACTTTCGTCTGCTGTAGAAAAGTAGAAAATACATTAAAAATCAAAATATTTCGCTGCTATGTTATATATATATTGGATTCTTCTTTACGGTATAGAAGCTTCCTCCCTAAATAAATACATGATCAAAAGACTCGAAGCTCGTGAAATGAGACATATTTCGCGTTTTTTTTCTGATATCAGGAGTGTTACCGTCTCCGTTCGATATTAAAGCCCCAAGAATTTATTTCATGCTATCAAAGCTAGAGTGGCCTAACCCGCACGCCTATCTAATTGAAACTTCGCGACGCCCGTTTCGCTAACCATGTTATCATCATCAGATGATTTAATCTAGATTAAATAACCTAACATGGTTGGCGAAACGTGGCGTCATGAAGGTTCAAAAAGTGATGTGGTGTTTAGGGGTAAATCTCTTCGAGTTTAATTGGATATCGCTTGAGTATTCGACCAATCTCGCAAATTCCATATTTCATGTTCAAAATTGTGTCGAAAATTTTTCGTTTCATTATGAGTTTCAGTTTTGGTAAAAAAAACCCCAAGGAGACAAATCAGACGAATATAGAGGATAGTTTGAACCACCAAAAAAATCACAGTAAATTTAGGAACGCCAAAGAACTTTAGGGTGACTCTGGCATACATAAAACCAGTCACTTTGTCCACTTTTTGTTGGTTATATTCAGTTAGAATTATGTATCGATCAAAATTATTCTCCTTTCAATTGTATTATTTTTCCCCTTTTACTTTTCTACATTTTAAAGTAAGTACAATCAAGTCACTATAAAGTTTCGTGCGGTTTTCGTTAGAGCTGTTAGTTCGTGGAAACTTATATAAATAGTTGAAACTCGTCAAGTTCAAGTGTTTATTTGAATCGTACAACATAGTTATATGTCAGTGAAAAGGGAGATCTAGTTTGTAGGTTATGGCAAAAAAGTTTTCTTTGCTTTAATTCAGAGAAAACTATAGGGTTGTCAAATAAGAGCAATATATTTTTAATAAAATTTAATTGAAATAAAAATTAAATACTGTTCGTTGGTAAACGCATCACTGATATGACTAAGTTTTTCGTAATAACACATGGGCTGAAAAGTCCCGGGCCTAACAAAGAAAACACAGTTTTTTTGGTTCAAAATTAGCTTTATTCATCAACGTAATCTCCATCAAGAGCAACGCAATCATTCCAGCGCCGCTCTAACATTTCAATACCACTTTTGTAGAATGATTTATCTTTTGCCTCAAAATAGGCCTCAGTTTCAGCGATAACCTCTTCATTCGTGCGAAATTTCTTACCGGCGAGCATTTTTTCAGGTCTGCGAACAGCCAGTAGTCGCTGGGAGCCAAATCTGGCGAATACGGTGGATGTGGGAGCAATTCGAAGTTCAATTCAAGTAGTTTTGCCATTGTTTTGATTGACTTGTGACACGGTGCGTTGTCTTTATGAAACAAAATTTTTTTCTTTGCCATATGCGGTCGTTTCTTTGCAATTTCGGCCTTCAAACGCTCCAATAGCGCTATATAATATTCACTGTTAATGGTATTTCCTTTCTCAAGATAGTCGATGAATATTACACCACGCACATCCCAAAATACCGAGGCCATAACCTTTCCAGCCGATTGTTGTGCTTTCGGGCGCTTTGGACGAGGTTCACCAGTTGCTGTCCACTCAGATGAGGATCGTTTTGATTCCGGAGTGAAGTGATGGATCCATGTTTCATCCATTGTCACATATCGACGCAAAAATTCCGGTTTGTTACGTTTAAACATGGCCAAACACTGCTCAGAATCATCAACACGTTCTCGTTTTTGGTCAACAGTGAGCAAACTCGGCACCCCCTTTGAACAGAGCTTTCTCATAGTCAAATGCTTATGCAATATAAAGCCAACACGTTCTTTTGATATCTTTACGATGTCAGCTAACTCACGCAACTTCACTTTTCGATTATCAAAACGATTTTGTGGATTTTGTTTATGTTTTCTGGTGTTACCGCCTCATTTGGACGTCCACTGCGTTCTGCATCATCGGTGTCTCTACGGCCACGTTTGAAGTCAGCAAACCAACGTTTTATTGTTGTTTCTGATGGAGCGGAGTCCCCATAACACTTTTCAAGCCATTGCTTCGCTTGAACGGTATTTTTTCCCATCAAGAAACAGTGTAAAATTAAAACACGAAATTGTTTTTGATCCATTGTTTTGAAAATAACAAAAGTAGCGTCACTTTTAGCACAATAACTCACAAACTAATGAATAGAATATCATGAAATTTTAACAGCTGTCTTTTGAAGGTTAGTATTAACTGAAAAAAAGGTGACTGCAATAAAACTAGCGCCATCTATGTGTTAGGCCCGGGACTTTTCAGCCCATGTGTTAGTCCGGATAAGGTTTAAGAAAAATAATACAAGTTGCCCGGAAAATTGAAAAATTCGTTGAAGTGCCTCTTTTCACTGGGATTTTTGTATGAACTCAAGACCATAACACAATTCGAACGATGGATATGCGTAATTCTGTTTTTGTTTTGTTCGTTATGGTCTTGGAAAAGTTTTCAAAAAATAAAATTCAAGACAATTACAATGGAAAGTCCAAAAATTCGGACAAACTACAAAAATTATAATTTTTATAGGTACTCTCGATCATAACTGACGATAACTTTACATTTTCTTTCAGAAACCGATCACAAACAAATTTATTGAAATTTGAACAGGACAACGTCTGTCAGGGTCAGCTATCTTCTTATAAATAAAAATGTAATACTGTTCGTTGGTAAGCGCAACATTTGAGAACGGCTGGACCGATTTGTTTATAATAGTCCGAATAAGGTTTCAGTGTAAGAAAAATTGGAAAAATTTCCCGAAAAATTGGAAAATTCTGGAAAAACTGACAGTGCTTTTTTTGTTTTGTTCGTTATGGTCTTAGTTGAAACGTTGTGGTTCTAAATGCATTTCGAACTGCAATAAAAATTTATAAAAAAAAATGTTTCTTTTTCAGACCGAGAACTTTTTGAACAAACCAGGTATTATAGCCTTAAGGGATAAAGTGCAGTACTTTTATGAATATTTTGTCAAATTTTCCTAAAATTTCCTGCCTTAAATGATTTTATTGCTTCAACAGACTTTTCTCCTCTCTAATATTTTACTACAGGATTTTATTCCTACTGAAATCTTTCTTTTTATGTGTTCGTTAATCTTTTTTTAGTCTTTTTTATTCTATATATATATATATATATATATATATATATATATATATATATATATATATATATATATATATATATATATATATATATATATAGCGCATTCGTCCATCCCTTACATTCGAGGACACATGTTTCGTCTGTTGGTGATTAGACTCATCAGAGTACCAACATATGCTCTCTCGCAAAGAATAGGGAGTCCCTCTCCACAATAAAACTACCCATATTTTCGTCGACTTTTCGTCGGATGGCTTATACATAGAGTTTTTTTACTTCTTTGGACTGCGTCCAATGAGAACAATAGTCAGGAGTTATACACCCCCGTCGGGGTAATATTAGAAGACGAAGTAGAAGGTAAAAGATGTAGATGGTAGTCCCATTGCAGTGGCTAGATCAAAAAAGGACATCATAGTTGAACCATCAGAATAGAACCTTCGTGAAGCAGAAAATCGTCAAGACTGAAAAACTACGATTCACCATGAGTTCATGATCATGATGTTAGGATTGACTATAGCGAAAATTTTTTCCATAGTCGTATAGATATATGAGAAGAGAACATAACTAAAGTTGTAAAGGCATTTACTTTTCCGGAAAGCAAATTGTACAAGAAACAAGAGTAAAACGAAATAATAGAAGGGAGTAAAAAACAGATGGAATGAAAGGGTCAGAGCAGCTACCCTGAAGGGAGACATTGCACATGCCAGGAGGTAAGGCAACCGCTTAAAAAAAAATTATTAAAAAATATTCTCCACAATATGTTTTCGCCACAGTATATCATTTTTGTTAAATCAAAGTTCCTATGATTATAATCATTTATATTACAACCTTTCATTATTCTTTCAGCTGGAAAAAAAACTTTATGGCTTGATATAAAACCCGGTTGTTTGTTTACGTTTATATTGATCTCGGAGTTATGAGAGGCAAAACTCGGCAACTGCCTGCCTTCGTGAGCATGTTTTTTTTATTTACCCATTGTTATCCGAAAGCATGATACCTATTAAAAAAAAATGAAATATTTCATCTAGAAAAAATGGATTTTTGTATTAGGTTATCCAGAAAAATTTCAGCGCTTTCCAGTTGAGTATACTCAAGCACCTTAGGTGAAAAATACACGTGAGGGAGAACAGATGAAAAGCTGATTGTATTAAAAAGTATTGTAAGTTTCTTACAATAACCAGAATCTTGCAGTTTAAGAAATGTTTAAAAATACACTGCCCCACAAAAGATACTGTGGTGTCAGAAGTAGTTTTGTGTTATATACAGTTTTTCAATAAAAGTGCCAGAACTTTAAAAAGTAATATCGGCAACACTGTTTGAAATAAAAAATTTCACGCAGACTGGACTAGAATTTGGGGAAATTGGGACTAGAACAGGAGGAAGGGCAGCCAGAGAAAAATAATATTTTCTCACGAAACGCACTTCTGGCTTAAAGCGTTTGTAAACAAATATAACTGCTGGATTTGGGTCGATAAGAGGCTTCAACTGATTCAGGAGTTACCTTTTAATCCTCAGGTCACTGGTACGGTTTTTGGGGTAAAGGAAGGTTCATTTTTTTGAAGAGTATGATGGCTGTTAATGGTGAAGGCAATAGGTATATTCTAACAGAATATCTTTAACCTGAACTAATAAATGTGAACAGAAAATGAATGTGAACAGAAAACCGATTTATTGCAAGAAAAGTTTCCTGAACGCAATATTTCACAAAATGGCAATGTTAAATCTATGCTTTACAGAAATAAACCCCGAACAATTCTCGACATTAAACGAAACCTTCAGGCCACCATTGAAAATATACCACGCGATCTGTGTGAACAAATAACCGAAAATTGTGTGTTCAGAAGGCGTTCCACCAGTCGAAATCGAAATAAACATTTGACCGACATTCAAGATAAAATAAAAATTACCGGGATTAGCACTGGAAGTTTACATCTTTGTAAAATTCTAATGACAACGTGTCAGAAAAACGAATAACAACGAAAATAATAGAGGGGGTAATAGTGATTATAAGGGGGAGTAATAGGGATTATAAAATGCAAACATTTTTCTTTACATTACTTACATTACTTTACATAAACAACAAAAAAAAAACGCACTTACCTGAGCAATCTGGTCGAACCTTCCAAATAGCTCGTTCAGAGTCTTTACCAGATCACTAGCTGTTAACTGTTCACTCAGAGGAGTGAAATTAACAATGTCCGCATACAAAATGGAAACGTTATTGTGCCTCTGGACGTACATCTCGTGAAAGGTTTGAGTTTTATGCTCGGAACAAGCATCGGCCATTTTCAACATTATGCTTCGCTTGACCTGTAAATAAACGACACCATGAATAGTAAACAATGATGTATAATGAAAGGTCGAACCTCCGCAGCAATATATGCAGGAATGACGCTGAGAAGTAACTGTTCCTGCTGGCCTTTTTCGCATTCTAGTTTAACACGAGACTCTATACAAGTTCTCGTGCCTACAAACGTTCTCCTGTGGGCTTCTTCGGTCAAATGGCGATAATACAAGCCTGTGAAGCTGGCTGTTATCAATATGACAATCTCAGGCACCAACTGAAAGAAATTAAAATAAACCTGTTTACAAATTATGTAAGTTATTTTTAGATTTTTTTTAATTTGCGTTTTTTTAACTATGTTATGTTTGTATGACAACCGTATCTAATGAAGCGAGTAAAAATCATGAACCGTGTAACTAAAAAATAATTATTAGCTGACTGAATGGAATAGGTCCTTAATCCCGGTTCATAGTTTTCTTACAGTTTGCTAATGGGTCTTTCAAACTGAAACACAAAATTTTCGTTGATTTTAAAAACCTTTTTATTGATAACTAGCAGAAATCGTCAGACGTTGTCCTGCCAGTGAATATGTATTTAGCTCTATATATCTAAAATTGATGCTCTGTATGTAATGTAGAACATAGAAAGCGTTGTAGAAGATTGTGGAAAAATTAAAGATTACTCGTATTGATAAGATTCTCTTATTTTTATTAGTATACATTGATGATAAACTATATTCATTTTTGTTATTAATAATTTGGCAGGGATTGGGGAAGCCCCACCCATCCCTTATATTGGAGGGCACATGTTTCGTCTGTTGGTGGTTAGAGTCATTACGGTACCGACACATGCTCTCTCACCAAGAATAGGGAGTCTCTCTCCACAATCAAAGAACCCATATTTTCGCCGACTTCTCGTCGGATGGCTTATAAATTGTTTGTTGGACACAGTCTAAAGAAGTCAAAAACCTCAATATATATATATATATATATATATATATATATATATATATATATATATATATATATATATATATATATATATATATATATATTATTTTGTAACACTAAGATAATGTTTTGTTTTACCAGTACTTTTTGTAGCAGGACACGTAACGCAACGTTAATAATATTATAATAATTCTGTAATAAATTCGTTAAACACATTAAAATAAAATGTTTAGATTCAGCATTCATACTCTTATTATTTTGACCCCACATATATATATATATATATATATATATATATATATATATATATATATATATATATATATATATATATATATATATATTTGGGGGAAAAAAAATTTACTAAAAATGATCATGAGAAATTCACCAAAAATATTTTTAAGCTTCTAAAACGACCGCAAGAGGGCGTGACGAGCTAAACATTTTAAAAAATTATTTTTTTTGTGTATTTTCAAGTGTTAACCGAGTAAGAAAAATTCTCAGTTATAATTAGCAAACTGTCTCCTACAACTTTGTTTTATAACATTTTGTCGTAATTTCACGAATAGATGGGGGGGGGGGGGTGAGTTTTACCTATTGAGATAAAAAGTCGTCTAATGTCCGTTTGCCTTAACCGATTTTCCTCAATTTGGATTCATTTAAAAGGCAATTGCTGGGACAATAAGATAATCTGGGAAATAAATTATTTAGTTTATAAATGAAACGGCGAGGTGGCGTTACATTCAACAATAGTTTTTTGAAGTTTTGTTCAGTTTTTTCAAATGGAATGGTACAGCTTTTACTACATGGCAAGAAAGGTAATTTAAAGAGGAATCGTCCAGTGGAAACCCGAAATCGATATCTCTGACATGTCACGAGATATTTCGATTTTTCTGAAAAAAATCAGTTAGTTTTAATTTTTACCGTAATATTAAGTTAAAAATTGGTCTTAATATTTAAGTCACAATCGCAACCGCAACAATTTTATTTAAAAAATAAAATTATCTATTCAGACGGTTAGACTATTGTCACTGGTTAAAAAATATGTGTAGTGGAAATAAACAATTCTTAAAACGCATACTATGGACTGATGAAGCTACTTTTAGCAGTGATGGAGGCGTTAACTTACATAATATGCACTACTGGGCAGTTGCTAATCCACACTGGATGTTAGAAATCAACCACCAAAATAGATAGAGTGTGAACGTATGGTGTGGTGTTTTGGGAGACAAAATTATTGGTCCCTTTAGTTTTAATTGATATTTGAATAGTGAAACATATTTAAATTTTTTACAAAATGGACTGCCAGAACTAATGGAAGATGTTTCATTGGAAACAAGAAAACAAATGTGGTACCAGCATGATGGATGCCCTGCCCACTTCTCGCAGGTGGTTCGAAACTTCTTGGATGCTTCGTTTCCAAATCGTTGGATAGGACGGGGTAGTTTATTTTCGTGGCCGGCGCGCTCACCGGAATTGACAGTCCTCGATTTTTACTTGTAGGGAAGACTAAAAGACCTTGTTTTTCAAACTCGTCTTACCACACGAGAAAACATGATTGAAAGAATTCAAAATTCAATAACCAGCATTTCAAGAGCGGAAATTGAAGCTGCTGTTTTTAGTACTCGTCGAAAAATAAATCTTTACATTTCTAAGGATGGAAGGCATTTTGAACATTTAGAAAGGCGTTAAAGTTCAGATTCTGTTAATTCTAAGACTGTTGTGCTGTTAATTTTATTTGACTGTTGTTATTATTATTATCTTCGTTGTTGGCCCGTTGGCCTTTAAACACGCTCCAAAGTAATATGGCACGAAGAATTTGGACCAGTCCTAAGCTTGGGTAAAGTGTGAAGGAAGGCAAACATTAGGTTAATATTTTTTTAACTTAATGCAGGTAGTAGTGAAATAATAACTGATTTTTTTCAGAGAAATCGAAATATCTCTTGACATGTCAGAGATATCGATTTCGGGTTTTCACTAGATGATTCCTCTTTAAATTAGCTTTCTTGTCATGTAGTAAAAGCTGTACCATTCCATTTGAAAAAACTGAACAAAACTTCAAAAAAACTATTGTTGAATGTAACGTCACCTCGCGGTTTCATTTATAAACTAAACAAAACTGATTGTCCCAGCAATTGCCTTTTAAATGAATCCAAATTGAGGAAAATCGGTTAAGGCAAACGGACATTAGACGACTTTTTATCTAAATAGGTAAAACTCCCCCCCACTTCTTTATTCGCGAAGTTACGACAAAATGTCATAAAACAAAGTTGTAGGAGACAGTTTGTTAATTTTAACTGAGAATTTTTCTTACTCGGTTAACACTTGAAAATACACAAAAAAATGATTTTTAAAAATGTTTAGCTCGTCACGCCCTCTTGCGGTCTTTTTATAAGCTTAAAAATATTTTTGGTGAATTTCTCATGATCATTTTTAGTACAATTTTTTTCCCCAAAGCTGTGGGATAAATAGTTTTCAAGATACGGCCGCGATCCATCCTTAATGGGACACCTGGTATATATATATATATATATATATATATATATATATATATATATATATATATATATATATATATATATATATATATATATATATATATATATATATATATATATTTCTTTTGTCTGCTTTGATCACTATGTTGTGATCATCCACATATTCCGACGCCTTATTGGTGGCATTTTTCCAAAGACATCAAAATAATCTTTACAACACACCACCGATAACAAAATATTCTTTTTCAATAAACCAAAAAAATATAATGAAATACCTTCGCAAAATGTCACACTTCTTTTTTTAATGGCTTGGTTGCCACACCTTTAAGCCATGCACATTTCTTTTTTTTTTGTTATGAAAACATGTGAAAGCAAAGCTCTCAAACTGTTCATTTAAACTGTCCCAACTGTACATTTCACATAAAGCGTCAAAATGTTAAAATTTAACAAAAAGATTTCATTCATTTAAAAATACCATCCAAATTTCCGGCTTTTCCCGTGGATTTTCCAAAAATTTTTTTGCATACAAACCTTGCCTGACAATTACGAACACAACAAAAAAGAAATCAGTCGAAATCAACGCCAAATCAGTCACAAGTCATACTCCGTCATACATATGACAATTGATTTTTATTCGGACAACTTCACAACGCCATCTGTGTTTTATTCAAGAATTTTAAAAACCGCTCAATCTGAAAGGCCCGTTATTTCAGTTTATCTTATTTCTTAAGAGTCGAGCACATTACCACCTCCTGTCACTCTGCAGAAGTGTGTTCGTTATTCCAGACGTTAACTATTAGTTGAAGAATGGATTGAAATAATTCTTTGCCACTGAGCTTCAGTAGTTCTGAAACCATTTTATCTATTCCGGGTGCTTTATTATCTTTTAAGTTTCAATAAACTTTCCTCTACCTCTTGTAACGATGGCAATTCTACTAATGGCTGGTCTGCGTTTAGCTTCATACCATCATAGCATACACAAAAAATACAAAATTAATCCAATAAAGTTGGATTCCAATTTTTTTTATATTTTCCAGTATATTTTCCCGGCACGAATATTATAAATATTTTATATTCCTCGTGAAAAACACTTGGAATTTTCCACTGAATCCAATACCAATAATATAAGTGCTGATTTAGATGAAACGTTTGTAAAAACGAACCAGCAAATAAATGATTTAAAATTCACAAACTATGTAGAGCTTTTCCGACGATAAACTTCAATAATTCTAGTAAATTGCCTCTAGCTATATTTGCCTCATGAATAATTTAAGATTTCGTAAGAGCTCCTATAAGAAGATTAATATTAAATTGTTATCCGGCTATTAGTATCTATGAATAGCGGATTAATACTCAAGCACGGTTTGTTCTAACAGAATTCTGCTGAAATCTACTATTAGTTGATGGCGAGAGAGTTGCAATTAAAGCTGTCCATTTAATAATAAAAATTCAAAACATCTGAGCTTTTTTTGTTAGTTTTACAGCAAGAATTAATATTTGTTCTTATGCATTATCTCGTAGAATGTTTTGTTGTTTTGTAGAATAATTGTTGCTTCGAGAGCTGTCAATAAAGTAATGATACTGATGACGTAGTATTCAACTTGGCAACAGCGTTCGCTTCAGTACGAACATTCAGAATTGATTGACCACCCACCGGATTTACCAGATCTGGTCCACAGTGCCTTTTTTTTTCTTTCCTAGGCTCAAAGTCTCGCTCGGAGAACAGAGGTTTTCATCCAATCAGGAGGCACATCACATTCGTAAAAGACTATTTTGCAGAACAAAATGTCAACCGCTATTTGGACAGATTAAAGAGATGAGAGCTTAGCTTTGAAAAGTTTATAGAATTACAAGGAGACTATGAGTTGAGAAATAACACTGAATTTGGTAAAAAAATACTTGTGTCTGTGTAGGGATGGAAACTTTTCAGGCTACCCTCGTACAAACATCAGTGTGGCTCCGCAGTCCCCTGATTTACCAGACTTGAGCCCTATAACTTTTTCATTTTCCCTAAATTGAAAATTCACATCAAAGTACGCCATTTTAGGAGTTTGAACTTTCTAGAAACACTTGATAGTTCGTAGTAATTCTTCTCGTAAACCAGATTTTTCTAATGCATTTTGAAAATGATTGAGAACAATTTCGAACAAAGGTGCTATATAAAGTTTTGTTTCATACTTGGGCACAGTGCGGCGGAAACATTTGCAAACATTCAACTAGACTATTGAAACAGTTTGTGTTTTGTTAAGGGCCCAGGTTTTTAGATGGTTGAAGGTCGAAGACTCAACTAAAGATGAGACTGAGAAAGTGATGGCGATGGCGATAAAAAGGTCCTCCTGTTTTTTGGGATAGTCATTTTTGAAAGCACCAAGACAATGCACCGTCTCACACATCAGTGATCGCCACGGCAAAAATTCAGGAATTGGAATTCGAATTGATTGACCACCCACCCTATTCACCAGATCTCGTCCTGCGCGACTTTTTTTCTCTTTCCAAGTCTGAAAGTTTCGCACGAACGACGGAGATTTTCACTGAAAGAGGAAGCCATCACATTCGTAAACAACTAGTTTGGAGAACCATATATCAACTATTATTTGGACGGATTGAAGAGATAGGAGCGTTGCTAGGAAAAGTGTATAAAATTACAAAAAGATTATGTTGAAAAATTTTGAAGAACTTTACAGACAACCCCCGTACCCCCGTCTATTATTTTTCCCTTTTCCCTAGAAAGATGTGAATATTCACATTAAAGTACACTATTTTAGAAAATTGGAAAACATTGAAAAGGGTGTACCGACGGTATCTGAGTTCCAGCATTTTTATGAAGAGCGAACCAATCGTCTCCAGCACTACACTTGTAGCGTTTACAAATTTTATCGCCCGCCGTCCCCACGCCGTACCCTTCCGTTAGAGGTATGTAGATTAGGCCAAACCATACTATGGCTTATTCTTTGGTATTTTTGTAGAAGATTTTATGGCTCGGTGATTATAGAACCCGATCATTTTAGGGCCCAGTAATACAGAACCAGGTCAATTTAGGACCAAGTCGTGAAAACACCAATCATATTGGAGCCCAGGCATTATCGAATCCAGTCATTTTTGGGGCCCACTTTTTGCAATATCCTGTCAAGGCAGATTTCAGACCTTTTGGGGACCCCTACGCCGTACCCTTCCGTTAAAGGTATGTAGATTAGGCCAAGCCATACTATGACTTATTCTTTGGTATTTTTGTAGCAGATTTTATGGTCCGGTTTTTATGAAACCCGATCATATTAGGGCCCGGTAATACAAAACCAGGTCAATTTGGGCCCAAGTCGTTAAAACACCAGTCATATTGGAGCCCAGCCATTACCGAATCCAGTCATTTTTGGGGCCCACTTTTTGCAATATCCTGTCAAGGCAGATTTCAGACCTTTTGGGGACCCCTACGCCGTACCCTTCCGTTAAAGGTATGTAGATTAGGCCAAGCCATACTATGACTTATTCTTTGGTATTTTTGTAGCAGATTTTATGGTCCGGTGATTATGGAACCCGATCATATTAGGGCCCGGTAATACAAAACCAGGTCAATTTGGGCCCAAGTCGTTAAAACACCAGTCATATTGGAGCCCAGCCATTACCGAATCCAGTCATTTTTGGGGCCCACTTTTTGCAATATCCTGTCAAGGCAGATTTCAGACCTTTTGGGGACCCCTACGCCGTACCCTTCCGTTAAAGGTATGTAGATTAGGCCAAGCCATACTATGACTTATTCTTTGGTATTTTTGTAGCAGATTTTATGGTCCGGTGATTATGGAACCCGATCATATTAGGGCCCGGTAATACAAAACCAGGTCAATTTGGGCCCAAGTCGTTAAAACACCAGTCATATTGGAGCCCAGCCATTACCGAATCCAGTCATTTTTGGGGCCCACTTTTTGCAATATCCTGTCAAGACAGATTTCAGACCTTTTGGGGACCCCTACGCCGTACCCTTCCGTTAAAGGTATGTAGATTAGGCCAAGCCATACTATGACTTATTCTTTGGTATTTTTGTAGCAGATTTTATGGTCCGGTGATTATGGAACCCGATCATATTAGGGCCCGGTAATACAAAACCAGGTCAATTTGGGCCCAAGTCGTTAAAACACCAGTCATATTGGAGCCCAGCCATTACCGAATCCAGTCATTTTTGGGGCCCACTTTTTGCAATATCCTGTCAAGGCAGATTTCAGACCTTTTGGGGACCCCTACGCCGTACCCTTCCGTTAAAGGTATGTAGATTAGGCCAAGCCATACTATGACTTATTCTTTGGTATTTTTGTAGCAGATTTTATGGTCCGGTGATTATGGAACCCGATCATATTAGGGCCCGGTAATACAAAACCAGGTCAATTTGGGCCCAAGTCGTTAAAGGGCCCAAGTCGTTAAAACACCAGTCATATTGGAGCCCAGCCATTACCGAATCCAGTCATTTTTGGGGCCCACTTTTTGCAATATCCTGTCAAGGCAGATTTCAGACCTTTTGGGGACCCCTACGCCGTACCCTTCCGTTAAAGGTATGTAGATTAGGCCAAGCCATACTATGACTTATTCTTTGGTATTTTTGTAGCAGATTTTATGGTCCAGTGATTATGGAACCCGATCATATTAGGGCCCGGTAATACAAAACCAGGTCAATTTAGGCCCAAGTCGTTAAAACACCAGTCATATTGGAGCCCAGCCATTACCGAATCCAGTCATTTTTGGGGCCCACTTTTGCAGTACCCTGTCAAGGCAGATTTCAGACCTTTTGGGGACCCCCATATTCGGGACACAGAATTGCCAGTAAACGAACTTACTAGTAACTGGATAGTCCAGAGGCTGGATAAACGAGCAGGCTAACAAAGGAGATACGGCCAGATAATAAATTATCATTTTTTATTTGCTATTGCATTAATGTTTCTACGAATCTTTTACGTTAACTACTTAATACTCTCGCGACCACCACGTTTTTCAATCTTTATACAATTCGCTCTGAGTTACTTTAGCTTGGTTTAAACATACCTTGGTTGATCTACATTCTTAAATTTGGTTCAGCTTTATTTAGGTAGAATAATGCAAGTAGGTTTAGCGCACTCTAATTTGAAATCGATGTAAATTCGGCAAGAGCTTTTATAAGATAGGAAAACCTGTTAAGACCAAAATTTTTTAGAGACATGACTAGTATAGTAGGGTTTTAGTGGACCTCACCGCCAGAGAGAGTTTTCTATTTTTTATTTTTTAGTGGACCTTACCGCTTTCTGAGATTGTGATTGTGCTTATTAAATGTTTAATATCATTATTGAGTTTTTTAACTAAGATAGACCATTTCAATAGTTTTATTGTTTATTTATGTCTAGAGTAATTTAAAGCAACTGGATGGCGCCCCATTGACGTGCCTGATCAACACATCTGTGACCTACGCCTAGATGCCTCCGGCAAACGACTGCCGTTACTGTGACTAATATTTTCGTTTTTATTTAAAAAGGGATTTATTTGATCACACACTCTTATCTAAAAAACAAATTACATTTCACGAACTGCACCGGCCATTGCGAAAAGAAAGTGATATGACCCTTGGTAATATTTCTGAAGTTTTACGTGTTTCCAGCTAAGTTTCTTAGTTTTCCGATCTTTGTTTCTATATCATATCTATATCGTATACTTACATGAATAAAATTGGAATCCTCTTCGTGTAACCTGTAGGCTATGGAGGTGGCTAAATGGGCTATTGTAACGATAATAGCCAGAGCAACCGATACCGACCTCGATAGCGGTAGCATAGTGTGAATGGCAAGAAGGAGGGCAAACAGTGGCAACGGAGCATGTCGTCCGGCTGGAATTTAAAACAAAAATTAAATTAAATAGATTTTTTCAATTGCAAAGTATCACGCTACCATTCTAATTATTGATAAGTTTTAAAAGAAACAAGACGGAATTTATTTTTTATGATACACACTATGTCAGAAAACAACGGAACTTTATAAATTAAAAAAAAAA
This sequence comes from Cosmopolites sordidus, assembly GCA_031761425.1. Lineage (NCBI taxonomy): Eukaryota > Metazoa > Arthropoda > Insecta > Coleoptera > Curculionidae > Cosmopolites > Cosmopolites sordidus. The sequence goes on along the minus strand of JARFXV010000210.1, from coordinate 1,699,376 downwards.
TACTGGAGCCATCTACTGAAACAATATGTAGTCAGAAAGCTGTATATCTCCTCGATCAAAGGATTATCAAGTTATAGCGCTTAAAGGGACACTACCTTTTGATGTGTTAATGCGCACAAACACGATGGAACAAAGAACTACGGGGGTTGCTATTATAAATGGAATAATAAATAAAAACAAATATTTATCATTGAAAAAGTTTTTATTGTTTTACAAAATATTCTCTGCGATGATAGAGGCACTTTTGCATACATTTGAACCGATTTTCATAGCACTTCTTTCATTCCGATTGAGGTATCTCCAAACAATGCATTTTAAACGCATTAACCGCTTCTTCTGGCGTCGAAAATCGTTGACCATATAGTTTATGTTTCACGGACGGGAACAAAAACAAATCGTTGGGTGCCAAATCAGGGCTGTACGGCGGATGACCTATCAATTCTGTGTTTTGACCGGTCAAATATTGAATTGTTCGTTCCGATGTTTGAGAGCTCGGGTTGTCATGAGGAAGAATAATTCTGCGTCGCTGGTTATTTTTTCTTATTTTTTCAAAAACTTCTGGCAAACAAATGGTTGTGTAAGATACAGTCGCCAAATATCGCCCCTTTTTGTAAAAAAATGTAGAAAAAAAATATTACGAGTATAATAATAAATAAAAAGTCAAAGAATAGGGAGAACAATTTTTTATTATTAATAATAATGAAAAACACGCTAAGTTTGTTACTAATTTTACAAGAATTGCTTTAACAATAAAATGGATATTCTACAAAAATATTTTTGGGTGCCTAATTACGTTCCGGGAACGATATATATATATATATATATATATATATATATATATATATATATATATATATATATATATATATATATATATATATATATATATATATCGTCATCATCATCATCAGCCCGTGTCGATCCACTTCAGGATGAAGGCCTCTTCAGCATGTTTCCAACTTTCACGGTCCTGGGCTTTCCTCTGCCACTCTGGTCCAATATACTTAACGATGTCATCAATCCATCGTGCTTTCGGTCTTCTTCGCGGACGTTTGCGATCAAGCGGTATCCACTCCAGGATTGCCTTGGTCCATCTGTCATCCCATTGCCTCGCTATATGGCCTGCCCATCTCCATTTCAATTGCTTTACTCTTCCAATGATGTCACAGACTTTCGTTTGTTCCCTGATCCATGTGAAGGGCTTCCTGTCTCGTTTTGTACTGCCAAGCATACATCTTTCCATTCCCCTCTGTGCTACCCGAAGTTTTTGAATTGATTGCGATGTGAGCATCCAGGTTCCACTTCCGTATGTCATAACGGGTAGAACGCACCGATCGAATACTTTTCTTTTCAGGCAAAGTGGGAGTCTGCTCTTAAACACAATCCCGGACGGTATTCCCCTCCATTGAAATCCTCTGCCCAAGATATATAAAGCGGTCCACAATTTCCAAATCCCTTCCTAAAACTGAAATTCTTCTGTCTTGAGCAAATTTATTAAACATAATCTGACTCTTGTTCAGGTTTATTTTCAAGTCAAATGGTTTGCACTTTTTTTATTTAGTTTTATAAATGTTTTTTAGATTCAGATTTTTTTTAAGCTAACAGTTTTAGTTTTTTTCACTTTTAATAGTATTAGATGCAAAAAAAACTTTAATTTATTATTTAATTATATTAACACTTAAATTATCAGTATCAGTTCTGAAATTAATGACATTCTTTTTTATTAGAATTGACCGACACTCCAAGAAAAAACAAAAAAATAATATAATAATCGGTCAGTGAAATATATATAATAAACATTTCCATAATGTTTATGTTATTATACTTACCTAGAAGTAACATTGCAGTCGCTGCAGCCGTACTGATTGCCATTGATGACAACAAAGCCCACGCTTCCGATTCTAATACCACAGGAAACTGGGAAGCCATGAGGATTGCAATGAGAGTAAATGTCACTACTGACATCACCGCAATCGGTAAAATACTCTTGTGTAAATCCTGAAACAATTAGAAAAATACATCACAACAAATGTTTGTTCAAAAAGGTATGTTCAAAAAGATATAACGAAGATAAAAAGTATTTATATAGTATTATATTTTTACACCTTTCAGCCTAAACTCAAAGAAATTTACCACTAAATACCAAATCACTTTTTTAAATTTCTCGACGTACGTTTCGCTAACCATGTTAGCATCATCAGGAGAAGATTTAATCTAATTCTAAAACTAAACTATCTTCTATTTATATGATAACCTTAATTACTAACCTATTACTTATTATGAAGCGTACTACCTACATAATGAAGCCTGTAAAAAAAGGATAAAAGAAAAAGATTAGATTTTGATATGTTTAGAAATAAAACTCCAACTCTTTAAGATACATTCCTAACGATTCGAATCATAGCTTTGAAAATAAGATGGCTAGTTTAAATTTTATGGTAAATAGATTAATCAATTTTCCTTTAAACAAAGATAATTACAACCAAGAATTAACATTAATTAGGGAGGTAACCGAAGTGAACAGTTATAATAAGAACATTGTAGATAAATTAATTAGAAAACATAAGTTTAGAAAGTTATTGAAAGAATCTTCGACTTTTCAAAAGGATCAAAACAAAAAAAATTCAGAGTATATACCAATACCGTTTGATGCCCAATTAACCCGAGGGTTAGACAAAATTAAAAAAAATGTACATTAAGGTTGTGTGCAAACCATATAATAAATTAAGAGAAGTCCTGGGCAATCCAAAAAATGAAGTAGATCAACATGAATAGTCGGAGATTTACGAAAATAGTTGTCAAAATTGTGATCGAAGATTATTGGGCAAACAAAAACATCCATATTAACGAGACATAAAGAACCCATTGCCCACATTAGATATGGGAGAAATGAAAAATCTTGTATTGCCCAGCATGCAATCGAACATGACTACAAGATAGACATTGGTAATTTAAGTCTGATTAAAAGTATAAATGATAATAAGGCTTTGGATGGATATGAAAACATTTAAATAGAAAAATGCAAGAAAATCATGAACCGGGATAAAGGACCTATTCCGTTTAGTCAACTTTTTCAATTATTAATGTAAGGCTCAGTAAACTTAGCGGTTCATTTTTTTCATTTTTTTTTTTCTTTTTTTTTTCTTTTTTCTTTTTGTTCTTTTATCCTTTTTTACACACTTCATTAGGTAGGTAGTAGGTTTCATAGGTATTAGGTTAGTAATTAGGGTTATCATATAAATAAAACATAGTTTACTTTTGGAATTAAATTAAATCTAATATAATATTTAATTTAAAAAGTGATAATATTTAAAAAGTGATATTTTTCGTAAATATAGCTTTTCACAACAATACTGTTCACGTCGCTGAGTGGTTTAGTTTGTGAATGGCAGGCATTTAAATAGAACAACTTTTCTGATTTTACAATAATAGAATAAAATGAATATCGAGCAGTGATAAAATACATGTTTTTGAAAAAGAAAACAAATGATAGGATTAAATCGGAGTTCAGCGAAATTTATGGGGCATTATTTTGTGCGGTAATACTCACGCATACAAAAGACCCCACCTTTCTACCCCTCCTAGCAAATTTTCTACTGCGCAACCAAACATTAACATCGGTAATAATGCAATTCAAATAAAGAAAATTGGCGTGTTCATATACTTTTCTCCTCCACTGTACGTTCGTTAGATTCTTAAATTAGTTTCCGCCGCTCCAACATGAATGTACCTCCAACTGCAATTCCTACAATTCTTCTAAAAGTACCTCATAGATTAGAATAGAATTATTACGTCTCTAAGACATTTGTTTACAAGGTTCTCCAGATAATAATGGATATTTTATTATCCACAATAATTTTACAGGAACGCTACTACGACTACAATCAAGATAAAAAGTATTTTTCCATAATGCCAATAAAAGTTAGTATTCAATATAGAGCAAAACAATGACAGTTTAATTTTATTATCCCGGTAATCCAGCCGAGAGCTGTTCCTTTTTCTATTTACAGCCATTAACTAGTACCAATAAGTTAAACTAAATTGAATTTATGAGCGTTGCTACTTAGTTTTAATGATTATTTATGAAGGAGCTGAAAGCCGCAGTTTACGTGCCACAAAAGTGCTCGGAAAACGGTAAAAAGTATTTTAACAACCTCCATCTCCGAATTAATTTTCTCACGAAATAACTCCATAACAGAAGGTCCGTTCATTAAAAAGTTTTTTCTAATTCTTTTTTCCAAAATATATTTCAATTCATTGAGAGTCGATACAGTGCTGCAGACGTTCATAAAAGAATTAATGTTTTTCTTGATATTCATTTTTGGAAGTCATACTAAATATTCTGTATAACATGAACAATAAAAAAAATCTCCGGGTATATCCAACAATTATTTGCCTTTACGCAGATTGACAAATATTCGTTATCAATTGCAGATTTTTATAAGGAACTAAAAGCCATCAACAAACGCTAAACAATAATTATTCGGAGAGAATAATATCAGGTGTGGCGGTTAATAATGCATAATTTTTTTAAGAGATGGGGCTGGAAACTAGGGTCGGATCAAAGTTTTGTAGCTACGACAGTACTTGACGTCACATGAATTACACAGAGATTTAATTCAGAGACAAGCTCCCGGACAGTTGTACGGGGATTGACTTCGACTAAGGCCCCCAATTGGTTGTTGTCAACATCCGATGGCCGACCACTACGCTCACCATCTTCAACGCACTCATCATGGCTACGATTTTTTTAAAACCATTACTGGGCAGTATGTGCATTAGTGGTTTCTAGGCCAAACGCATCGTTAATATCGCGAGTAGTTTCGGCAGCTTTTCGACGTAGTTTGAACTGGAACAAGAAAATTGTACGAATTTGGATGTTGTCCATGTTGCATTTAATGCTCCGAATAAACTGGTAAACATTATTTTACAACAAAGCCAATACGACAATTAGACAGAGCGAAAAACGCGTTTTAAAATGATATATAAAGTAAAAACAAATTTAAGAAGAAATTTGGCGAACCAAACGGATTCCGGAAGATTGGAAAGATGCTCTAATCCATCCACTACACAAGAAAGGAGATAGAATGGATGTAAACAACTACAGAGGGATATCTCTTCTTCCAGTTTGTTATAAGATTCTATCTCAATGTCTACTAGACAGAGCACAGGGACAGTTACAACATAAAATTGGTGAATATCAAGCAGGTTTTCGACCGGGCAGATCCTGCCCTGAGCAGATCCTGAATCTAAAGTTGATCTTAAGACATCAAAAACTGTACAATAGAAATCTCGTCTGTACATTTGTGGATTTCAAAAAAGCATATGATTCTATTGACCGCGAATCTTTATTCCAAATCTTGAAAGAACAAGGACTACATCTGAAAACGCTGGCAATTATTAAAGTAACATTAACTAACACAAGGTCAAAAGTTAAATTCATGGGTGATATCTCAGCGCCCTTCGAAATTAAAACTGAAGTGAGACAAGGGGATGGACTCTCGCCACTCTTATTTAACTGTGTTCTAGAAAAAGTAATACAGGAGTGGCGTGACAAAAACTCGGCCCTGAATATTGACCAGCCCATTAAACTGGGGAGAACCAACATCAAAATTGATTGTCTGGCGTTTGCTGATGATCTAGCAATTTTGGCTCAAGATATTATAAAGGCACAAAAACAGATTGAAATCCTAAAAGAAAAAGCAGAAAAGGCAGGACTCCAAATTTCCTTTGAAAAGACACAATACATGACCTGCAACAGACTAAGAACACCATTTCTAAAAACAAAATATGGTAGCATCAAATGAGTCTCTCAGTTCAAATATTTGGGTGAAATAATCATGGAAAATGGGATGAAAAAAGCGGCCATAAGGGTAGATGTCAAAAAATGGAAACGGCATTGAGACTTACATAAAATATTTACAACAAAAAATGGATATCTAAAAACACAAAATTGAGACATTACAACACAGTTATTAAACCAGAATGTCTATATGGGACATAAACGCCCATTTTGAATAGAAAGAGAGACATCGAGGACATTGAAAAGAAGGAAAGAAAAATCATAAGAAAAATCTTAGGCCCCAAACAAATAAATGGCACAACATACCGACTTCGAGAAAACCAAGAAATCAAACAATACACGGATATGCATAGCGATATGAGAAAAAGAAGACTTAAGTTTTACGGACACATAAAACGGATGAATCCGAGTAGGCTAACTAGACAAATAGTCGAATTTTATGAAAATAGGAGTAAAGCTAAAGTAGAAATAATAAAATGGATTGCTGCAATTAAAGAAGACCTAAGATCAGCAAATATTACACAAAGTGAAATTCAGGATAGAGGCTATTTCAGACACAAGGTTGACGTTTAGAAGGTTGACTAGAGAGAAAAATGTAGGAAGACTGGAACAACTTGGTCTGACGAAAGGAAAAAAGCTCATAGCGAAAGAACAAAATTAGTATGGGCGCAAAGGAAGGTTAAAGACAACAAACGCGTCTAATTGTACTTCACGTGGTCCACCAGGGTCCATACGTGAATAATAATAATAATAAAAATAAATTTATTAGGAAATACAGAATTAAAATTCAACCTGATAATTTGCTTTCTATTTGCTTCAATAATTTTTTTTTTACTTTTTACGAATCTATAAACACTAGCCTATCAACGTTAATATATGAAAATAATCTCACTTTCCGAAAGGCCCAATAAAAAATTCATTTTCGCCTTTCGCTTTCACGATCTCCCAAATTTCCAATTCCGACAAACTGGGAGCTTTGCGAGTCAATGCGTGACGCATTAATGCGGATAACCTGTCGGCATAGATAATGAACTTTTTGCCAGTCGAAGTGCCAAATTTTAAACGCGAACTAACGATAAAAAAAATTATCCGAAAAATGCGAGCCTCGCGTGACTAAAACCTGTTAAAGGAGAATTAAAAGTCGTCCCCCCCCGTGGGGAATCTCGCTGAAACAGGGGGCGTGTTTTGATGAGGTTCGTATGAAAATTCCATTAATATTATGTTAGGTTTGTTGTTGTTAGTAATTCTGCTTCATTTTCTCGGTTTTAATAACTTATTCGTGCAGTTACCGTGAATGCAAATCTGGTTTTCAAAACCTTTTATTGTTAGAGGAAAGTAGTTTCAATATTACTCGACATAATAATGATAGAATTAATGTATAGCTTGTAGAATAGTTTTATTTTAAATATTACCTACCTAGAGTTCAGAATATTTAATCCAAGAACGAAGTAAAAAATGTAAAGTTTACAGGCAAATTTATATTATAAGAAAATTCAAAAAATGCATAGGGATATAAATCTGGACAATAATTAGGTAACTCGAACAAGATATCGCTGCAATCCTAACTGAACTTGAGGCATGTGAACAACATGCCAGAAGACAAAGAACGTCCTGGTACGCCAAAAACCTTTGAAGATTCGGAATTGTAGGAGTTATTGGATGAAGACCCAACACAAACTCCAAAACAATTGGTAGAAAAGTTGAATGTGAGCTGAGTAGCAATTTGTGAATGATTACAAGTAATGGGAAAGATCCAAAAGATGGGAAGATAGGTACCACATGTAGTCATTTCTGCATCGAATAGTAACGGGTGATAAAAATGGATTTATTTCGAAAATCCCAAGCGAAAAAATCATGTTTTTAACCTGGCAAAACCGGCTCATCGACTGCAAGGCCTAATCGCTTTGGTTACAAGACCATGCTCTGTGATTGGTGGGACCAGGTTGGTGTCATATATTATAAACTGTTGAAACCTGGAGAAACAGTTAATACTGATCGCTACCAACAATAAATGATCAATTTGAACTATGCATTGATCGAAAACCGTCCACAATACGCTCAAAGACATGATAAGGTGATTGTGCAGCATGACAACGCGCCATCTCATACAGCAAAACCAGTCAAAGAAGTGTTGAAATCACTTGGATGGGAAGTTTTATCGCACCCGCCGTACTCTTTTGACCTGACTCCATCCGACTACCACCTTTTCGCATCGATGGGGCACGCGCTGGCAGAGCAGCACTTCGCCGATTTCGAAGAAGCTAAAAAATGGCTCGATTAATGGTTTAGCTCAAAGGAGAAACTTTTCTTTTGGAATGACATCCATAAATTGTATTTTTTTCTTTATTTGGGTTTTTCGTCACGATCTAATTGTCAATGTAAGTATCATTGACGTACACAAAAAATATATTTACTTTCTATCTTTTCATAATTTATAGAAATTAATATACTTTATTTTTAGGTTTGTTTTGAAAACGGGAGGAGAATACTTCCCGAAACTTTAACGTTAAAAGTTTGTATATCTTTTTAGAACATTTTTATATTTTTAAAATTCTGTTCGTTAGGCAAATTTATTACAAAAAAGAATCACTGAGAAATGTCTCATTGTCTCCGTTTGATATTTTGTTTTTACCCAGTGATTCTTTATTTATATAAGGATATTTTGATATTTTTTGAGCTTTAGATCGCGGCGAAAAACCCAAATAAAGAAAAAAATATATGAACACGCCACAATCATTCAGACATTATCCATAAAATGCCTGATTGATGGGCAAAATGTATAGAATCAAATGGCCAATACTTTGAATAAATACATTGTAACTATACATTGCACTAACGTGTTTTCTTTAGAGAAAAAACCAGAAGGGAATATGTATATATGTATATATGTATATAAAAAAAAATTAGATTAAAAAAAAGCTTTTATTATTCTTCAGTATGTTTTTTATTAACAAGATGGTTTTACATTATAGTTTTATACGAACTGTATGTATATTATGAGTTATTCAATTGCATCTGCAAGATCCGTTTGAGCTTACGTCGAAAGAAAATGTTTAAACTTGAATGAACCAAGCGGACGAATTTACGGACTGACCGGATACGATTGACAACATCCATATGAGAAAGTAATATTGCTTTGCGAGCATCCTAATAAAAAATGTATTTTCGTCCTTCGTTTCCCCTAACTCTGAAAATTCCCACGACCAACTAACTGGAATTTTTGCAAGTCGATGCGTAACGCATTAATGCAGATAACTTTTCGCCAAAGGTAATGACGTTTTTACCAGTTAAAGTACTGAATTTTAATGATTGAAACACAATAAAAAATATTCGAAGAATTCGGGCTTAACGTGACTTTAACTTGTTAAAGGAAAATTAAAATTCGTCCGTAGGTACAACCTCGGGTAGAATCTGAGGGCGTGTTTAACGAGCCGCGTATGGAAATTCCATTAATATTATGTTCTGTTCGTTGCTCTTGGTAATTCTGGTTCATTTTCTACATTATAACTTACTTAAAGGGTTTACTTATGTTTATTTTTCAACACAACCTGCTTTGGCTTCAGAACGCCGACACTAGTACAACTTTACCGCCATTATCTCATTCATTAAAAAGTGTTTTCATCGATTTTTAGTCTGCACAAGAGCTAATGTATTACAATGGAATAAAAAAGAATAAGCAGTACGATGAATTAATAAACTTGAAGAGATTTACCTCTTAACACCAAATCACTTTTTTTAAACTGCTTTGATGATTTAATCTCTCAGATTAAATCATCTCCTGATGATGCTAACATGGTTAGCGAAACGAGTGTCGAGAAGTTCAAAAAAAGTGATTTGGTGTTTAGTGGTAAATCTTTTCAAGTTTAGTATTTCACACCAAAGGTTCCAATAGAAGATCTGAAGTACGATGAATGTTCTAAGAGGTTATAAAGGGTGTCTCAGAATGTTTTTTGTTTTTGATACTTGATGTCCCCTCTGCGACTAATCACTCTTTCAGGGAATAAATGGTGAAGTGATGAAGATCGTCTCTACATTCGTGCTCGTTCTTGATGTCCTTTTGCGCCCAGTTTATTTATTCGGCATTTTGTTTCCAGGTTCGTACCCAATGCTTGATTATATTCGCACTTGACACATTTCTCGTGGTCGCTAAACTAAAATGTGTCCTGTACAGACGTCGAACAAAAGTGTTGGCATCTTTGTTTTTATAAAACGCTCGTACGCAAAATACGCGCTACGGTCCCGTGTAACAATGCATCGCTACTAAATTTAAACAGCCCGCCAAGTATTTGACATCACTTCCCTCCCCACTGCTATCAGTGTTTGGCGCATAACAGTTAAAACCAAAAACGAAAAACATTGTGAGACACCCGTTATTTCAAATACGTTCGTTTTAATATCATCACAATACTTGCCTTAACTGACAAATACTCAAATTGTTTATCTCTGATAATTTTTTTCTAATCAGGCTTTGTATTGAATATACCCATGGAGGATAGAGTGAAAAGCCAGATGTCTTTAAAATGAATGTTTTTTTTATCGAAAATCGATGTGCCTCAACGTTTTTATTCCTTCCAAAAACTGCGACAGCCCGCCATTTCTTCATATTTGAAAAGAGAAATTGGGCAAAATCGCTGTTGCAAAATAGACCTCTGTTTCGGCGATGACCTATTCATTTGATGGGAATTTTCTTTCCTTTCCAGACAGCCATTTCTTCATATTTGAAAAGAGAAAAAAGTCAGAGAGAACCAAGTCTGGAGAATGGGATGGATAGAGCATCAATTCGCAACGCAAATTGGGTAAAATCGCTGTTGCAAAATAGACCTCTGTTTCGGCGATGATCTATTCATTTGATGTACATTTTCTTTCTTTTCCAGCCAGCCATTTCTTCATATTTGAAAAGAGAAAAAAGTCAGAGAGAGCCAAGTACGGAGAATAGGAGTAGTACTAGATTTAAATCACTGTGTTTTTTGTATCAGATTCTGATTGAGCAGCTCGAACTTCCAGAGTTCCAGACAAAACTACATACCAACACTTTCCTGTATCTTCTGGTCGAAATAAATAATAACTTTAGATATACAGGTTTTGAATTCATTCAGTCGACACTGCTAACACATCATTTCTCACCTTACACTGTAAAACTCACCTTACGTGTAAATTGCACTTCCACCATGAGAATTCACATCTTTTCTGCAGAAGCTTGCAGAAGGTGGTATCCCTGTATCCCACAGTTCTTTAATTGGTCCTCTATCTTCCAATGTTCTGTAGTAGATAGAATCTCACAACTTTCACTCTTCAAAAATTATTCAAGCGTATCGATACAATTTCCAATTGATTGCAAGTTTTGGTGAATTAAGGTTGCTCTTTTTGTTGACTTTATTGAATGCTTTAACTGTTGTTTGTCAAATTTCTACTTTATTTATTCTCATCCATATTTTAATTAAGGTTTGTTATGTATTTGTTAACGTGTTGCTAATAAGCAGAACATTTGAAGTCACGTGAACTATGAACGCGATCTTTTTATTGTATTTTTTTTACAGTTTGGATAGTCTAGTATATTTGTCTCAGTACATTTATTTCCAACTTGATTATTACCGCATTTATGGCAGCATTCATGTCCCCTACAATATTTGGCAATATATCCATAGTTGCAGCACTTATAGCATATTACTATATTAATATATTCTTGAACGTATGCTTTTATCAGATCGAGACTAATATTTTCATGCTTTAGGAACCATTTGAATATTTTTTTTTGTTCTTTTTTAATGTATCTACATGCTTTCTATGTAACAAATCTTACATTTTTAGAAACATTATCTCCAAAGTTACTTTTTATTTCTGGGTTTTGTTTAAATCAGTTGTTAAATCAGTTGTCGTTGTCAATATCCGATATTATTATAATTTGGTCAGTACTTTTTTTCACGTAATTGAAAATATTGTTTTTATTTAATATATTTTTTAACTTTTGTTGTTGCTCATTGTTGTAGCATTCCAATAAGACTCCTCTAGCTTCTTAACTTTTTTTTCATTATCATGTATATTGCTTTTAACCAAACTGTCCTTGATTACTTTTTCAACGTTTTTTTGGATTAGTTTCGCTATTTATTTAAAAAAATTGATTCCTGTAAAATTGGAAGAGCAATTGCTGTATAAAGTACAAACAAGGGTTAGGAATGTCCAAAGATTATTATAACAGTCTAAGAATATTGTAGGATAAAAACTTATCAGCATTAAATACTCGCCACAAATTAGCCCGAATGGTTTTCACTGAAAAAGGCATGTTATCGAGTGAGTAGTCGAAGATCATTTTTTTTCTGACCAAAAGTAATTAATTTTGAATGGGCCTGATTGTTTTTCCCTTTATATTCATTATTCTATATTTATATATTATTTCTTTAGTTCAAGTTAAAATGAATAAAAGTTCATTTTACTTCCGTTTTCATATTAATATATTATTTTGAGATGTTTTAAAAAATAAGTTTATATAATGGCATAGAACTTCATCTCCAATAAAACTATAAAACTATTCCTACAACAGACTATGTCAAATGTTTACGTCTACACTTAGATCAGAAACTAACCTGAAGGAAAGAGTAACAAATTTAGGGCGCAAACTTTTCAAAACAGACAACTTTATCTCCTATAAGAATCACATTTGAAAATATTTTTAAAAAAACGAATCAAAAATACATGTGAGTTAATAATAAAGTGTAGCGACAACAAAAATTACTTTTGCCTTTAAAGTTGTATCGGGGAGGTTTAGTGTTAACGCATTTAGGCTCGGGCAGTAATTGAATTGGAGTGGGAAGGGTTAAATGAAGCGAAATATGCGAACGTAACACCTTCGGGGTGTATTTGGAACTTGGTCTACTGGAAAAACAGAAGAGCATACTGTACACTTGTTATCATTATTTAGAGGAATACGGAAAAATATCGATGCTATTTTAATATTAACATTGATAAACAATTAGAATTTGAATTGTGCCTTATCGCGGTGTGTTTTAAACGTGTATTAAATTTAATTAAGTAATGCTAATTAAATCAACATCAAGTAAAATTCACTATAAAACTTTTTATCACCATATATTAATTTTTTGTAATGGGTTCTCCAATCAATCACAACAGTGTCAGAACTTTAAAATGGGGCATAATGACAACTACAATCGATATTCGGGTATTTTTTATTTTATTTTGAAGAACAAACAATGGCGTTGTTTTGAAATTAATTTCGTTCAAATATTCCCATCGACTGTAACTAGTGGAATGCATTCTGAATACCCAATTTCATTCACATATTGCAATTATGATTGTTCACATAGCCATTAAGCCAGAAGGGCATAAAAGATATTTTTCCCCAAAGTGCGGGTCACCTTCCAATTGCTTTTGAGCCCAATTGGGGAATCGTGCATCTTTCAATGGCGAATTCACGCAATTTAGCGAATACTCGATTGAAGAAAACACTTCGTGGACGGCGTTTTGACCACATAAAAGCCATTAAAAAGAGTTCACTGGACGCTTTGATACCAGAAATCGTGTATAAAAACATCTTCGACGACTAGAAAAAACGTTGAAAAAAGTGTATTGCAGTGAGAGGTGAGAAGAGATTATTTTAAAGTAGACAAAATATTAAACTTGAAGAGATTTACCCACGTTTCGCTAACCATGTTAGCATCGTCAGGAGATGATTTAATCTGAGAGATTAAATCATCAAAGCAGTTCAAAAAAGTGATGAAATCATCTCCTGATGATGCTAACATGGTTAGCCAAACGTGCGTCGAGCAGTTCAAAGAAGCGTTTTGGTGTTTAGTGGTAAATCTCTTCAAGTTTAGTATTTCGCACCAAAGGTTCCAACAGAAGAATTGTTAGACAAAATATATTTGAATGAATAAATAAATAATTTTTGTTTTATTTCAAAAGTTACTAAAAACCTATTGTAACTTTGTGTTCCCCGGTACATTTAAGTGCAGAGAAAAAGGGACTATAATACTCGTTAGTACAATACATAACAAGGATAATTCATTCTGCAGCAACTAAGCTTGCTCTCTAGTTCTCTGGGATATGTATACTTATGTATGTATGTTTCAGCAAGTATATCTTGAAATATTTCCTCTGCATTGTATTTAGTACCAGTAACCAAAAATTAATGGCAAAGTCCCATTAAAACAGACTGATCCACAAACTATAACTGATATAATATTTAGAAAGCGTACGATAGATACACACAGTGTCAAAATGTTGTCAGGTCAAAAGACTTATTAATATATAATATATTAATATTAATAATATATTAATATACAGGGTGTTAGGTAAACATGCGGCAAAAATTAAAGGGGTTATTCCTTGACTTGTTCTAAGAATATTTTGTTGTATGATGATTTTTGAAAAACCCCTTTGTTTCGAAGATACAGGGTGAATAAAATTTACGGCATTAACAACATTTTATTATCAAAAACTACATGTAAAGTTGCTCAATCTACAATAAATATTCGAAATGACTTCCTCCAGCCTTGATACAAGCATTCAATCTTGTCGTCATTGACTGCCGAACTCTTTCAAACACACCAAGGTCGTTTCTAATTGAGTTAGACCCAGCAATTATCCGATTTCGCAAATCATCCAAATTTTTCAATGGAGTAGCGTAAACTAATGACTTCAGATATCCCCAGAAGAAATAATCCAGGGGGTTTAAGTCCGAGGATCGAGCAGGCCATGCGTGTGGCCCACTTCGACCAATCCAGCGATATCCATATGTTGCTGTTAAAAAATCACGAGCAACCAAATTGAAATATGGTGGTGCACCATCGTGCATAAATCACATTTCATGCCTTGTTGCCAATGGTACATCTTCCAGAAATTCAGACAGCGTTGTTTCCAAAAAGTTGAGATACACCTCGTCAGTAAGTCTTTGTGACAGAAATACCGGTCCAATTAGATAGTCACCTACAATTCCAACCCAAACATTCAACGAGAACTGATGTTAAAATGCGGATTTTCATCTGCCCACACATGGTTATTATGAAAATTCCTTATTGCGTTTCTTGCGAAAGTGGCGTCATCGATGAAAAGAATTTGTGTTAGGAATAGAGGAATGCGAAGTAAAGTTTGCAATATCCATTGACATAATGCAATACGTGGAGGAAAATCAACAGGTAGTAGTGCCAGAACGCGTTGAATGTGGTATGGATACAACAAATTGTCCTTAAGAATTTTCCAAACTGTCCAGTGACTCACATTCAAAGTATTTGCAATTTTTCATGTAGAAATACCAGGCTCTTCCGCTATCATGTCCAGCACATTCTGTTCCAATTGTACCGTTCTTACAGTCAGTGATCTTCCTGGCTCTTCAGTTCGTTTCAATGTGCCTGGTTCACGAAGACGTCGATGAATGTTTTCGAAGATTTTTCGGGCAGGGACATTACGGGCTGGAAATCGATCACTGTACAATTGCCTAGTTTGTAATGCATTGCCATCAGCCAGTCCATACTTGAAGTGCATGTCAGTCATCTCGGCGTTTGTATACATTATGATAGAGGACTTCATCACTATTTAAGACACGTCAAACAGCCAAAAGTTCCTCAATCTATGTAAACAAATGCGACCGATGAAATCCACTTACTAGATAAAACAGCCGTTCCAAGTGATCGTGATGGAAAAAAAAATTGTACTGGATAAACTCATTGACGTACACCCTACTTTTATTTACATTAATGATTTCAACACATATCGAATATGGTTATCGCAAATTTTGTTCTCCTTGTATCTTCGAAACAAAGGGGTTTTTCAAAAATCATCATAGGACAAAATATTCTTAGAATAGGACGAGGAATAAACCCCTTGCATTTTTGCCGCATGTTTACCTAACACCCAAATTAAATAATAATATTAATAACCTGATAACATATTAATATATAATAATAATTAACTATATTATTATTAACTATATTACAGCTAGTACGACTATACGAACTATATCTAGTTCGATTTAGGAGGAGAAAATTCGTCCATATCTTAACACCGGCTTTTATTCTTTAAGAACCCATCAGTTTAAGCTCAGATGTTTTTCTCTCGAAGTAATCAATTCTATTTTATCAGCCTGGTTTTGACGATAGCCTTTTCGGTTCCTACTTTTATTTCATTAGATTGACCATAGGAGGGGTTTATCGAGAATTTTTTTGAGAGCCTCTGTTGGCCCATGAAATTGATATTTTTCAATGACGTTCAGACGAACTTCACGGAGGTTAAATTGAAGTCTGATGAAGTCATCTGTGTATTGGTGTTAATTTTAGACTTACACAAGTAAGGTAGAGTAAAATATATAAGTAAGTTAGATAGACTTACACAAGTCTAGAATAGAAAAAGTTTCGAAACCCGGGACTTGATGCCGGAGTTTGGAGACAAAGATATCGGAGGATCGCCCTGTGGTTAGGGCAGGAGATCCGATAATTATCGCGGCAGAGGGTTGCTCCTTCGCGAACATGAAAGCTTGAATTGGTGGAACACCTGCTTCCAGATGGATTTGGTGGTTTCTAACACACGCAGTGATTTGTTTTGGAAGATTTGAACCTTCTCAGCCGCTGCCGGCGTGAGAAACCGATAGTAAGCCTGAAAACCGACAGGACTACGAATCTTACCAGGTCTTGGAAAATTTGAACCTTGATTTTCGAGGTAAGTTTACTCGTTCTGCAGGAGAGGGGCTAATACTTATGACAGCTTGATGGGGCCGTGACCCTTGCAGTTTGCTTGTTGGATTTAAGTGGGTCACGAAAGAGAACGGTCGAAAAACAGACCTAGATAAGTTGCTTTTTGGAACCATGGAATTGGAACTTTGTGTATCAGCAGCCGCGTGGCTTTGCGTGGAGTGCGTTTTCTGGTGAAAATTATTGCCTGGATCTTCTTGGGGTTGACCTACAGCGTTTAACTGCTTCTGAAATATGATGTGCATTGCTGACGTCCGGTAGGACGCAGCAGTGAAAAACTTCATTTTAATTGGCGTCCTATGTCCCTACAACTCATCTCCTCTGCGTGTAACGGAAAGATTAATCGTTTTTCTTCTTTTGAAAAATACTTAATTTATTCCATAATGAATGACAATTTTTGTATTCTTTTCTAAACAAATCCACAAGATTAAACTGATAAATAAATGAGAATTAACTAGAGGATTAAGTAATCTTAAATATAAGCAAGTGTGTCAACACTTAGATGCCCGAAAGAAGCAAATATTTACTAATAATTGTTTTATATTCTGATGAAGGAAAAGGTCGATTAAAGTTTCTCCCTTCCAATATTTGACTTGAATTTGAAACAAATAAAAATGTATTTGTTTTATTTTATATCATATGTAGAATTAGAAGGATATATAGGAAATTATTTCAAGAAAAATAATTTTCCAAAACGAATAATTAATAAAAACAATCTTTGGAAAACATGACGTTTTTTAGATTTTCTGAATCTTGTGAACGTTAAAGCAATTTAATTTTGTCACAACATTTATTCAGATTCACTACTAGTCTAGATTCCTTCCATATTCCATCATTTTTCTTCGAAAGAGATAGACACTATCAAAACCCTGCCTGTAATAAAAGTGTGTACAGGATGGTGCAAAAATGATTTTAGTTTGGCTTATTATTTTTTTGTCGTTTTTTGTTTCAGAATAAGCAAAAACTTAAGAGTTTTGTTAATGAAGCGATATTCCCTTGCAAAATGATTAAAATATATTACGTAGATAATGAAAGTTGCATTATTTCAAGCCATTGTCGATTTCGACCGAGTCTGAGTGACAACAAGGCAGAACACAAACAGCACGACCAGTAGAAAACATCCAAAATGTAAGATAAAATGTTCGGGAAGTACCAGAAACATAAACCTGACGACGATCCGTTCAACTGGGAATAAAGCGGTCCTCACGGTCTCCACAGCGTATTTTAAACTCTTGAACTCCGTAAAATCCTTTAAAAATAATCCTGACATTAATAACAAAAACTCTTGTCGACTTTTACCACTCACGCCAAGAATGTTTAATGAAAGACTTTTCGTGTCTAATTTGCACTTTATTATATTTGTACCAGGTATATTTTTCAAGTAAGGTCCGTTTTTGTTAAGGAGAAAAATACTATAAACATAATTTAAAAAAAAATTCCCATATTCCACGTGATTTTATCTACTTTTCTACATAATTTCCATTTTAGCTCAAATATTTGTCATACCGCCCCAGAAGTTGTTGAATTCCGACGTCAAAGAAATCTGCCGCCTATGAAGAGGCCATGACTACATTTTAAATTTCTTCGTCGTCAGTGAACCGTTGACCACCAAGAAACTACCGAAATAATTGAAAATCACTGGGTGCAAAGTCTGAACTGTAAGGTGGATGATCCAGTTATTCCCATCCAAAAGACCTGACTAGACCTTGTATTTGTGCAGAAACATGTGACCCTGCATTATCATGGAGCAACATCACACCGGAAGACAGTTGTGTATGACATGCCCCGATGCTTGTTGTGTATGACATGCCGGAATTTTCTCAAGGTGACACAATATGCATCAGAATTAATTGTTGCGCCTCTCGGCATAAAATCCACAAACAAAATCCTTTTCCTGTCCCAAAAGACAATTGCCATGATCTTTTGTGCTGAAATTGTCTGTTTGACTATCACTCTGGTTGGCGACGATGCGTGTCGCCATTCCATTGACTGTTGCTTTGACTCAGGAGTCTTGTGAGATACCCAAGACTCATCTCCTGTAACGATGTGGTCAACAATTCACCTCTTTCCTGGTTGTATCTAGTCAAAAACGATAAAGCACAGCCCAATCTCTTTGTTTTGTGATGGTGAGAAAGCAGTCTTGGAATTCACCGAGAATATAATTTTCAATAATTAAGTTTCTCCAAAACAATGGTGTACAAAACTGCCCTTGAAACATGTGGAAATTCACTTCATAACTTTTAAACCATGAATCGTCGATTTTGGCGAAGTTTGTTGTCCGCATCACGAACCAAATCTTCAGAAATCAGAGAAGGTCGGCCAGGAAGTGGCTTCATCATGCACATTAACCCGCCCGTCTGACTTGACTGACGAAATCTGACGGTGAATTTCCGCTGCTATCAAGTTTCTTGCACTCAAGAATCGAATTACAGATCGTATCTCACAGTTGGCGGGCGACTCAATTTTCTTAAACATCATAAACTTCTACAGGCCAGCACACAGATAGACAATACGCCTGCAAATGGTGCCTAAACGCACGCAAAGCATGGTGAGAGCAGACACGCTCACTCTCATTCACAAACGGACCTTACTTAACAAATACCCCTCGTATTTAATATATATTAACGTACTTCGCGTACACTGCAACTTCGAAAGAAATGAATAGTCGTTCTATATACATTTCAGGTGGACTTGAAATCAAGTTGAAACCAACAGCCAATGCAAATTTCAGTGTTTTTTTCAAAACCGACGAATCTGTCTCCTATAATCTCTTCATAATCGCAAAAATAATCTAAAAATAGCATACCAGAAATGCCCAAGAGCAAATAATTAGGAGTAACAATGACATAACTTGGTTTTGCCTTTAAAGTCGCACTGAAAAGGTTAGGGTTAAATTTTGGTTCAGACACTAATTGGATTGAAGTGAGGCGGGTTAAATGAAGCAAAATATCCAAATGTAACACCCTCGGGGTGTATTTAGACCTTGATCAATTGGAAAAATAGAAGGGCATACTAACACACCTGCTATCATTATTTAGAGAAATTGGGGAACATATAGACGTAAATTTAATGTTATTCCTGTGCAAACTAACGGGTGCCGCGACGGAGAAATCAAGTCAATTTCAAATTTCCCGCGCGTTTCTCAAATAGGGTAATAATAATAATTGGACTACCTTCACTGTATGTATAGCATCATAGAGTTAGTAACCACGAAGCAATGGAACGATGTGCAACGTGTATTAGGGGTTAACACTTATTAGAAGGTCCTCAACTTAGGAGGATTCATTGAGACACGTATTTATGAAAAAAGTAATACAAACTTAACCTTCTGTGATTTTTTCTCATTTTCTATACGCTTTCATCGCCTTTTAGACAACTATCGAATCCCAAAATGAAAATGATTTTGATATGATAAAGTCATGGCTGCTTTTTCGATAGATGATATTACAGAAATCGAAAAAATGAAAATCCGAATGGGCCAAGTCTGGAAAATACGCCGGATGCAATAAAATCTTCCACCCCAACTCGGTGATCGTTTCGACAGTCATTTTTCCTGTATGTTACCGGGGGTTGTCTTGAAAGAAAATTACTTCCCTTCTTCCCTTGCCAATATAAGGCTTTTTTTCCTCCGAAGCACCATTACCACGAATCAGTCATTGCTGATAATGGTCAGTAATAACCTTTTGATCAAATTGAAGCAGCTTATAATGTACGACGCCAAGCAAATCCCATCATATACACAGCAACTTCTTTCTGGCGTGGATATTTAGTTTATTAGGAGAGTTTTTATGATTGTATTTATCATTGAAAATGGTTTTATTGTTTTTCAAAATATTCTCTGCGATGATAGATAAACTTTTGCATATGCTTGAACCACTTTTCACAGAATTATCCAATTTTTGCTGTGCTTCCAATTCCTCATTCTCCACTTTTTTGGCTTTTTCAGACTTCTTGAGAACTGTATAAAGCAGCAATATTTCCTAAAGTTTCACAAAACATATTCGGAGCTTCCGCAGCTTCTTTTTTTAGTTGAGATGTAAATAGAAGGCCGAGTTTTGTTGGTTTTCGAACGTCATCGCGTCCACAATGGATTTTTCCTATAATATTCACAGTATAGCATTTTGAACAAATACTAAACTGTCCTGAGCCCTTAAACAAATTAGCAAAACTAAACCCTAAACAAACAAACCCAGATTCATTACCACCGAATGAAGATGAAATAATTAGGCAAATCAAGCGGCTTAAAAATAACAAAGCTTCTGGTGAAGATGCTGAACTTTGCTGAACTGCTGAACTTTTGAAATCCGCTGGTCCAGGTACAACCAAGGAAATAATCAAAATTCTACAAGAAGTATGGCGAACCGAACGGATTCCGGAAGATTGGAAAGATGCTCTAATCCATTCACTAGATTAGAAAAGAGATAGAACGGATGTAAACAACTACAGAGGAATATCTCTTCTCCCAGTTTGTTACAAGATTATATCTCAATCTCTACTAGACAGAGCACAGGGACAGTTAGAACCGAACATTGGTGAATATCAAGCAGGTTTTCGACCGGGCAGATCCTGCCTGAACAGATCCTGAATCTAAAATTGATCCTAAGACATCAAAAACTGTAGAATAAAAATCTCGTCTGTACATTTGTGGATTTCAAAAAAGCATATGATTCTATTGACGGCGAATCTTTATTCCGAATCTTGAAAGAACAAGGACTAGATCTGAAAACGCTGGCAATTATTAAAGCAACATTAACTAACACAAGGTCAAAAGTTAAATTCATGGGTGATATATCAGAGCTCTTCGAAATTAAAACTGGAGTGAGACAAGGGGATGGACTCTCGCCACTCTTATTTAACTGTGTTCTAGAAAAAGTAATACAGGAGTGGCGTGACAAAAAGTCGGCCCTGAATATTGACCAGCCCATTAAACTGGGGAGAACCAACATCAAAATTGATTGTCTGGCGTTTGCTGATGATCTAGCAATTTTGGCTCAAGATATTATAAAGGCACAAAAACAGATTGAAATCCTAAAAGAAAAAGCAGAAAAGGCAGGACTCCAAATGTCCTTTGAAAAGACACAATACATGACCTGCAACAGACTGCAACATACCGACTTCGAGAAAACCAAGAAATCAAGCAATACACAGATATACATAGCGATATGAGAAAAAGAAGACTTAAGTTTTACGGACACATAAAACGGATGAATCCGAGTAGGCTAACTAGACAAATAGTCGAATTTTATGAAAATAGGAGTTAAAATAATTAGATTAAAATAAGTTAAATAATTAAATGGATTGCTGCAATTAAAGAGGACCTAAGATCAGCAAATATTACACAAAGTGAAATTCAGGATAGAGGCTGTTTCAGACACAAGGTTAACGTTTGGAAGGTTGGCCAGAGAGAAAAATGTAGGAAGACTGGAACAACTTGGTCTGACGAAAGAAAAAAAGCTCATAGCGAAAGAATGAAATTAGTATGGGCGCAAAGAAAGGCTAACAACAACAAATGCCTCTAATTGTACTTCGCGTGGTCCACCAGGGCCCATACGTGAATAATAATAATAATTCACAGTAGGCTCTCACAAGATAGCGCTTTACAATAACTATACGGCGGGAAAAAGTTCAGAGCCCCCATCGCTTGTGCTAAACCTTTCAGTTTCTCGAAAAGCTGACAAATTGGTAAATCATCTTCATAGAAATCGCATCCAGCATCCAAATGGCATTCGGTCTTATGCAGTCTAGTTATTGAAATGGCTGAGGGATGATTCACTGTCGAATTATACATTATTGCAAACTGAAAAGCAGTATTCACTCGAGAAACGATTGTACAAGAAATGCCGCCTCTCAATTCCTTAAAAAAAACTATGCACAAACCTTCACTGTGTTTGATACCTTCCTTATGACTGATGCTATAAGCAAAAAAACGTGCATATAACATTAGTTTTTCATTATTAAAATTTATTTTTCAGTCCACTGTTGTATTATTCAGTCCTCTCCTTTTAATCTTCCAAGGGGAAAAAATTAAGACGTTTCTTTAGATTTTACTTGACAATTCCAGATGAAATTTCATTCAAAATAGGTCGTGGATAATCAATTTTATTTTTTCGGCGTCGAACAATCAGTTTTACGTCGTAAAAGGTAGCAAATGACTGGAAAGTCAAAGGCTATCACGGAGAACTCTCAATAACCGGTCGTTCCTTAATTCCCGCTGTTCGCGTTTCATATTCAAACCTGTCTATTGAATTCCAATGGAGCGCCATAATAAGAGCCCAAAGTCATATCTATAAAGGTATTATAATACAAATAGAAAATACGGATTTATCAAATGGGCAATTCAAATGTTAAAAACTAAACTCGAAGAGATTTACCACTAAACACCAAGTTACTTTATTAAACTTTTCGACGCACGTTTTGCTAACCATGTTAGCATCATCATAATGATTGTACACCACTCAACATACTCATGATGATGATAATGCTAACATGGTTAGCGAAACGATCGTCAAGTTTAAAAACTGGATTTGATGTTTAGTGGTGAATCTCTTCCAGTTTAGTGTTTCATCAAGTTTAGTGTTCCAATTGAACCAATAATTTACTTAATAATAATAATAATATATACACATATACATATAATATTTAATTATTAAAAATAATAATACATAGCACACTAATGAAACTGGTTGTAAAGGACCTGGGTTTCACCCCGCTGAATCTAAATAAATCGTGTTGATAGTAGAACAGCACTGAAGGATATCGTTCAAGAATGGAAAAAAACAGATATTACATGGGAGATATCCTAAATCGCTTGAGGATGACTTCATTGACAAACATTTGTCTCTAAAGTGACTTACCGATGGACTATTATATCCAGAAACAGAAGGTTTTGTGACAGCTATTCAAGATAAGGTAGTAAGGACAAAAAATTATGAAAAACATATACTACACATAGATGTTGTCGACAAGTGCAGGAAATGCGGTGGTGTGGGAGAAAGAATTGAACACCTTATTGGATGGTGCCCTAGCCCTCTAGTCCTTGCCCCTAATGTTTACCTAGGCAGGCATAATCAGCTGGCGAAAATTATACACCAACAAATCGCTATAAAGCACTCGCTATTTGATAAGATACCTCCACCATATTACAAGTACACGCCTTCTCCCGTACTTGAGTCGGCCGATACCATTCTGTATTGGGATAGACCAATTACAACAGATCGGACGGTTGACTATAATAGGCCGGATATTGTTCTAATTAACAAAAAGCAGAGGAGCGCTTTCATAATTGACATTGCGATACCACTCTCTCGCAACATCAGAAAAACTGAAATGGAAAAGGTCACAAGATATGAAAATCTTGCATTTCATCTGAAAAATCAACGGAAACTCCAGAAAGTGGAAGTGTTACCTTTTGTTATATCCGCCGAAGGGCTAGTAAGCAAAACCTTTTCCAAAAACTTAGAAATTCTTAGTGTTTCAAAATCGATTACCACAGTAGGACAACGAGCCGTTCTCTTACGAACTTGCCACATTGTTCGTAAGGTACTAAGCTGAATGGGAGGAGCTGAACTGCTTTCTCATCTTAGCATTGTAAACCCTACCAGCCTAAGCTAAGATGATCGATGAATCATGTTTGTGATAATAATGTAATTAAATATTTCAACTAATTCAATTCAAATGCCACATTTGATACAAATACGTAAACACACACAAAAATCTAACTGGCGCCATCTATTTAAGTAAACCTAACGTACTTGCCCGACAACCCAATATAATAAATATTTCCTGTAGGGTTCTCTCACTATAGGTACGATGGTTGCTTGAAAAAGTGTGTAGAATAACAAAATATAAAATTTTTGCTTACCTGGACATGAAGTACACAGGTGGTTATCAGAATTCCAATTGAAACTAATGTAGATACCGTTAACCCAGACAGAAAGAGGGCATGTTTCAATCTTATGCAGTAGCGCTGGTAGAGGGTCTCCAGTTCCATACCATCCACTGAAATAATAAACAAATAAATTTTAGTTTACAGATCAGATATATTGTACAGTTAGATATAGTTACAGTCAGATACATTTCTGTTTACTATTAGTAACATTTACTACTAATCATCAGATAATTTAATCTCTCCTAATGATGCTAAAATGGTTAGCGAAACGTGCATCGAGAAGTTTAAAAAAGTGCTTTGGAGTTCAGTGGTAAATCTCTTCGAGTTTAGTTTTTAGCTCTAGTAAATATTACTAAAAGTACACAAAAATATGTTTCTGTTTTTCCCGTTCTTGAATGAAAAAAAAAACCTGAATCTGTTGGATCTTTAGGTAGTTATACAGAATTTTTACTGGAAATCGAAAATGATGCTTTATTTGATGTTCCAAAGTATTTAACCCGTCAATTCCCAGTGTCACCTCTAGGTGACAGAGATTGGCGAATTAATTTTACATATCAAATCATATATTTAAATGAAAAATATACTACTACTAAAAAGTCAACATTCATAATTTTATTTTGGCAACACCGACCCATATGTCATCTGTCAAAATAATTCATTTGTTTCAAACGGTTTCTTCATTTTCTTGCATGGGAGTGTTTTATTGACTTGGTGTTGTATTATATTATTGTTGTGAAAATGCCAAAAGGGTAAGTACTGTAACAGTTATTATTGCAAATTGTTGTTCCATAATCAAACTGGTAATGTAAATAATTTTATTGAAAAAAAAATGTTATTGTATTCAAAATAGCACACTAGTCACCTGCAAGTGACACGGAGGGCATTATTATAACTAAATTGCTGTTTGAGCTGCGTGCGTGATAGTTTCTTTTTTTATTTTAGGTTGACGTTGAACGACGTAGTTGATGCATTAGAAGCTGACGATGACTTAGATGGTGGCATCATCTTATTTCCTCCTGAGAATGGTGACGTCACTGATGGAGACCGTGGGGACGAAAATGAAGCAATTTCCTTCACCTTCCGAGTAGAATGTTACGTTCAGAAGTAGAAGTGCAGGTTAGATATACAGATACAAACAATGAAGAAGATAATAGAGAAGAGCAAATAGAAGAAGAACAGCATGAAATTCAAGAACCGGCTCGAAAGAAAAAGGAATTTACAGTAAAGAAATGGACGAATAATACATCTTGTGGGAAAGGAGATCGTGAGGAAAATATTCTAGGCACCTTCGAACTGAGTGTTATCGAGTGTTTCGAACTATTGATCAGTGAAGATATAATAAAATGTATATCAGATATGAACAATTCATATGCCCTACAGAGAAATCTCACCTTGAATCTCACACCTGAAGAAATTAGGGTATATATTGCAATATTATTACTGACCATATATTTGACGCCCAAATATATGAGGATGTTATGGGAAAAAAAGGCGGATACTCATAATGAACTTGTATCTTTTAGCATGAGGCGGAATCGATTCTTTGAAATACAACAGTATTTACATTTATGCGATATTACTGTATTACCGCAAAATGATAAATTTGCTAAGGTTTTAATAAATGATAATTTTGATAAAGAAAGTGTGGTAGTAACTGGACCTACTGCGAGTTTCGCAGGGCTGTCGTGATATCCTATTTACAGAAATAAGGGAAATACCCATTTAAAGGCACCAATTGCGGAGTGCCTCTTGAATCGAGAGTTTCAATTGAAACTGGACTAGGAAGCAGTTCAGCTAATCATATAGAGAAAGACTGTTTACAACGCCGCTGCGAGTTATGTCATGAACGCACAAGAAAAATGTGTTCTAAGTGTAATGTAGGTTTACACATATAGATTTACAAGTAAGAAGTAAAGCGTGCATACATTTTTAAAAATAAGTAAATCCATATTCTTTTTACAATAATAAAACTATAGAGAAGATAGTTAGTTAGTTAAATTAGGATGAAGGCCGCATCGGTGACAGGGACCATTTAGCGACCATATTAATCTCTCGGTCTCAATTAATAGCGACCGTGTGTCTATTAATTGAGACCTTTTGAGTGACTACGGCAGATGTTCGCTAACATTAGAAATTCAGGGTTCTGGGTTTGATAAAGGAGGGCGAGTGTTGAAGAAGAGGACAGGTTTTCGGATGGTGATGGGGTGAACGCGTAATGGTAATTAAGGAAAGGAGAGGATGGATGATGATGAGAGATGTGAAAGAGGAAGAGCGAGAGCAGAGACTAAATATGATCAGTGATGGATATTTCTCTTACATAGAGGAGGAGAACACATCCAGGGAGCCGGGTAGAAAGAGGGTAGGGAGGGAGAGTCTGGTTCTGATGTTTGATGTGGCGCGACATTCTATCAGAAAATGGCGGACGGTCTGAGGTTCACCGCAAGAAGAGCAGATAGGAGGAAGGTCGTTCCTCAAGAGGTGCTGGTGAGTGAGAGCACAATGTCCCGATCTTATCCTGAACCAGATGGTTGAGATTCTTTTAGAGGAGAAGTTCGGAAAATTGTTAAGGAAGTAGGAGGTTTTGACTTCCCTAAGCTTGTTGTGTCCTTCCAATCGGCTCCTGTAACTGTTCTCTAACCAGGGATTTGACGAAGGACGGTAGGTCGGATGAAATTAGAGTCGGACATGGTGATCCATCTGTGGCCGCTATTTTGGCCTCGGTGTCCGCCATCACGTTTCCAACTATACCGCAGTGTCTAGGAATGCAGAGAAACTGAAGGGTAGATTCGATGGCCAGGATATCCTCAATGAGGTCCAGGCAGCGGGATATGGGAGGATGATTGTCTTTTCCAGAGTTCTAAGGGTATTGGTGGAATCCGAACATACTGCCTATTTGGATGGGGGTTGGGTGAGTATGAATTGGAGAGATTTTTCAAGGCCGTGTAAGAGCTAGATTGAGGGCTTAGGTGATAGCGAAAAGTTTGGGGAAGGAGAGGATTCCCTAGGGGAAAGAGCCCGAATGCAGATTCTACACCAATTGCAAATTTGGATCCATCAGAGAAAATAATATTGGTTTTGGGAATCGAGTCTAGGATGATGTGGAAGTGGTGCCGAAAAGAGACTGCAGGGGTGGATGATTTGTCAAAGCGAAGCAGGGAAAAATTAAAAGGCACAGAATGTAGGGCCCCTGGGGGATGATTAGAAGGGGTAATTGGATAGCAGTCCTCATGAGGGAGATTGTACTTAGTCCTGGATTGATGAAAAGTGTGGCCCACGCACTCAAGAGGCGTAGTTCTGATGATATGTGGAGGGATAGGTCGAGGATTAAATAATGAGGAAGCGTGAGGGAGAAAATGGTCTAGATGAGAGGCTGTAAGAATAGTTTAGTAGTAATTGAAGACGTCGATGTGTTAATGGTTCTATCTCAGCCTCACAGAGTAGGCTAGGCATAGGAGTGGTTCGAAAGAGACCCAAGGACAATCTGATGGATGTGTTCTGGATGGGATCGATCAAGTTAAGGTAGGAGGTTGGAGCAGAGCGGTATGGTATGCTGTATAGAGAAGAAAATTCGTTGTTTTCTTTTTATTGTCATATAAAGTTCAAGGTATAAATTACACCCAGTGCCACCTGTGGGGCCAGCCGCGGTGGTCTAGTAGGTTAGTCGCCTGCCTGGCAATACGAAGGTAGCTAGTTCAATTCCAGTGCCCGGATGGGTGTATTTCTTTAATTGTTCAGTCCGTCTTACTTCCTATCGTACACACACACACGCCCACACATATCCACACCTAAATGTCTATGATTGTTTCTAGGCAAAAGTGTAAAATCCGACAACGAATTACCCCTTAGTCAGGCCAGTTAAAGGCTGGGTAAGGCCGGATGCCTTCTGATAAGTGTTCTACGTTGTCCACTCGCCAGTCGGTAGGCTTCCTGGTAGACTTATGGGTAGGCACATGACTAATGGTTTATAGCCTGAGTGGGTGCTGGCCTCGGTTTGTCGGAAGCTGATGATCGTGGTTCGGAACCCACGTTAAGCTGTAGGTCCAGTCGCTAAATAGCCTAGTTGCTGATGCGCCTCTAACCCTAATACTTTACGTTTACCTATTCACCAGTGGGTGACACCCTCTCAACAAAAAAAATAAGGGCTGAAATTTTTTCTTATTTTTTTTCCATATTTTAATATGTAAGCACGTTAATTAACGCAAAAATACGACTTTTTCATTCAGACAGAAGCATGGGAATTGACGAGTTAACAGAGCTGTATTTTAGGTTACAGCCTGAACTTAATATTTGGTAGAGATTTAAAACGATCAAAATCACTTGTTGATTATACACAAAATTTACTTGTTCTTTACACAGGTCGACATGATTTTTGTAACATTGATGAGAATTGTCTTTTTGCATTTCATTTAGGTAGTTATTAAAACACCTTTTCACAGAAATCGCCTAGCACGGCCGTTTTCAAGAACCTACTTCTGTTTTATATCATGGAGTAATTGAAATTATTAGTACCTGACTTTAAACTAGATAATGTAGGAATTACCTCAAGACTGTAAAGGGGGTATTTCCACAGTATTCTATGACAGTAGGGTAGTAGGGCCTTTTATTGCCCTACTACCTAAACTTACTACCTAAAATTAAAACCCTATTACCTAAAATTACAGTAAGATTGGCCTCATAGAAGTTCTTTTGAACCTGGTACTTCAAACAATAAAATCTCCATATTAAGCTTAGACTAGTGAAAAACTTTGTCAAAGCCATAGACAAAGAAGGTGATGCTTTCAGGTAACTAAAAGAAATATTTCCTCAGTTAAATGATGCAAAACTAAAAGAAGGCATATTTATTGGATCTCATATAAAGAAGCTTCTTGGCGATTTCCATTTTCAAGAAAAATTAAATGAAAAGTAACTGACAGTTTGGAAGTATTTTGTAAATGTAGTGAAAGAATTTCTAGGCAACAAGAAATGGAAACTATAAAAACGTCATAGATGAACTCTTGAAAGCCTATGAAGTACTAGGGTGTGGCATATCCATTTGGATTTATTTTAATGAAACTTTGGGTGCGGTGAGCGACAAAAAAGGAGACAGGTTTCACCAGGAGATCTGGAGGATGGAAGCAAGATACAAGGGACGCTGGAACATATCTATGTTGGGTGACTATTGCTGGTTTTTAAAAAGAGGCGATGCTACAGAACACAAGAGAAAAAAGTGCAAGCTTTTGTATAAATATTATATATATATATATATATATATATATATATATATATATATATATATATATATATATATATATATATATATATATATATATATATATATATATATAATAAATTTAAATTTAAATTTAATATAATAAAATATTTTAAATACATTTAAATATAATAAAAAAAAATTATCACGTTTTACGTGTTTATATTAAATAAATATTAAATGTCGTCTCTTTTTTTTCCACCACCGAAAACCTGTAACAAAAAAAAGATACATGTTACAGTAATTCGCTTATCATTTTCGGATTTAGGACTACAAAATACTTCATATACACCTATTTTCATTAATGTTACCTCTATAAAGTTTAAATTAGTTGACCTGAGTTATTGCTCGACAATAAAGGAATCTCCAGAAACAAACATACAATATTAACGAGAATATTCTAAGGTTAGATTATGATTAATAATAATACGTCTATCGCTATAATTTGTTTCAATGCAACAATCCTTTATAGCAAAAAATTATGGGCAATTTTCTGTTTTTACAAAAGTCACAAAAATAAATTCATTTTTGTTTACCAGGTTTATTGATTCCAAATTTTCCAATTATTTTACTTGTAAATATTTTTTATTTCTCATTTTTTTTATAAAAGGGGATATTTTAAAGCTACAATTATAAAGATTAATTTTAAAAGAAATTTAAAAGAGCTTTATTAACAAATTATTTTGATTTTCCACATCTACTAAGTCGAAAAATAACGACACTTTACTGATTTAAAGAAAACAGTTAGTGTGTGTCAAGTTATACCGCTTAAAGTGACAGTAGCTTTTGTCATCTCGTCACAAAAAAACGATGGGACAAAGAGCTATTATTAAAATTTATTTTAAACTCAGTAAAACTTTTGTAAAAACATTTGAATTGTTGAAAAAGTTTGTGATTATTATTGCTTATCCCGAATACGTGTGTTCGAGTTGTATAAGAGATTACAGGACAATCTTGATACTTTGGAAGACGACCCAAAGCTAGACCGACGAAAAAAACAAAAATCGCTGCAAAAGTTTAAAAAAGTGCGTGAAATGACCGCCTAGGATGCGAATTCGCCTGTGCCCAATTTGTTCCTCACAGCACAGTCGCTGTTTGCGAATTTTTGGCGAAAAAACATGCCTATATGCTTCAACATCCTCCGAAATCACCTGATTTATCTCTGTGTGACTATTTCCTGTTCCCAAAACTCAAATTGACCCTGCGAGGAACGTTTTATGACAGTGCTATACAAATCCAAGCAGCGGTGACAAGGGTCATTTTGGCGATTCCGAAAAACGACACAGAAAATTTATGCAAGCATTGGTTGAACGTATCCAGCGGTGTATTAATGCGGAAGGAATATATTTTGAATAAATAGAAATAACTTATTAATAAATGATTTAAAAAATAATTATTTATTTTTTGAAGTGAAAACTTCTTTGAGGAGTGAACGTAATTGAACCGTCACGCTCGGATCGGTGACGCTGAATCGGGTTTACTCGGTTCCATCATCAGCCACGTTTTGCATGTAATCAGTGTACTATTTTAATATATAGTGTGTTTTATTGTATATGATCTGTGTTATATTTAAAGTGCTTACAATTTGTGCTCCATTTCACTAATAGCGAAAAATTTATTTTTATCAAGGTAAGTTCTCGCATTTCTTCAACAATATCAGTAACTTATACATCAATTAATATAAGTTAATAATGATATTAATATTTTTTTAGATATTTTAATAAGCTTGAATCTAAAGTATTTATAACATATTTTAGCTTCCATAAGCCTATTATTTCATTCTTAGAATATAATAGCAATGAAGAAGTCCAATCAGAGCAAAATTCAACAATATAATTAATTCACAAATATTATTGTTTATTTTGTAATTAATATTACTTAATAGGTACAGAGATAAGAATAAATAATTTTATATAACAATATTAATATCACCTTCTTGTTGATTCACCGAACTAATCCATTATATAACATAATATATATATATATATATATATATATATATATATATATATATATATATATATATATATATATATATATATATATATATATATATATGAGCATTTTTGTTGGTTGATAACTAGAGACGAGCCCCACCTATCCCTTCAACTGAAGGGCATATGTTTCGTCTCTTGATGTTTAGACTGTTCAGGGTACCTGCAGTATTCTAGATGGGGGAGCATGTGTAGGTACCCTGAAGAGTCTAAACATCAAGAGACGAAACATATGCCCTCCAGTTGAAGGAATGGGTGGGGCTCGTCTCCAGTCATCAACCAACAAAAATGCTCATTAAGGCGGAGACGCAGGTTGCTGTGTTTTCCACATGAGGTTGTGGAACCCAACGGTTGGGTGTATGATGACACCCAACTACTGTTGTCTGATTGGACGCAGTCCAAAGAAATCTGACATTGCATATATATATATATATATATATATATATATATATATATATATATATATATATATATATATATATATATATATATATATATATATATATATATATATATATATATATATATATATATATATATA
Organism: Cosmopolites sordidus; assembly: GCA_031761425.1. Classification (NCBI taxonomy): domain Eukaryota; kingdom Metazoa; phylum Arthropoda; class Insecta; order Coleoptera; family Curculionidae; genus Cosmopolites; species Cosmopolites sordidus. The sequence continues at coordinate 1,667,205 of JARFXV010000210.1, read as the reverse complement.
TATATATATATATATATATATATATATATATATATATAATTGAAAAATTAACTTTTCGTTATTTTTTCGATATACTGTGTATGACGCAAATTTATTAGTGAAATTTAAAAAAATATTTTTTGCTTGTGCACTTCAACCAAAACCTATTATGAAAAAAATAACAATACACACAAATTACGCATTTAAAAAAAATACAGACTGATATATTTGAGAGAACAGCCTGTCAACTCTCGACTTTTCCACTCCAACAACCAGAAACAGTAAGCTTTTCGCCGAAAATAGCCCAATTTTTCCTTTGCTGCCATCATAAATTCTAATCCATATGTCATACGTTTATTTCTCTCTCTTCTGTTTTTTTTTGTGTATCTAAACATTTTCTAAATATGTCCCCCTCAACTTCAATTCCAAAACATCGTTTAAATGATAATCGCAAAAAAAAAACAACGAAAACGTTAAGGCAGGGAACGTATAATGGAGAATTAAAGGAAAACTGATATCCAATTTTCCACTGGTGGGGCTGTGACTATCCCTAGTATTTCCATTTCGTAAATAGAAAAAAATACTTAAACTAGTGTAAATTTGCCAGTTTTTATAGTTCTTCTTTATTAAAGATGAAAATAATTTAAACACTTGGTATTTGTTTCACAACATATTCAAGATATTCTCTGATATGTTTCGGCCTCGCGACTATTCTCAAAGATAGATACCAACGGAAATACCAAATATATACATAAATATATACATAAATATATACATAAATATATATATATATATATATATATATATATATATATATATATATATATATATATATATATATATATATATATATATATATATATATATATATATATAGTTGTGGTCAAAATAATAAGAGTATGAGTGCTGAATCTAAACACACAACATCTTTGAATGCATTTTTTTCCTTTGGGTTTTTCGCCACTATCTAAAACTCAAAAAATCTCAAAAATACCTGTTCTTATTTATTTTTGAGATTTTTTTAGTTTTAGATAGTGGCGAAAAACCCAAATAAAGGAAAAATAATATAAAACACGCCACAATCATTCAGACATTATCTTTTAATGTGTTTAACGAATTTATTACAGAATTATTATAATATTATTAACGCTGCGTAACGTGTCCTGATACAAAAAATATTGACAAAAAACATTATCCTAGTGGTACAAAAGTTACTACAACTATCAAACAAAATGTGCTTTGTTTGGTGATAAAAATAAGATTATCTTAGACACTTATAGCCTTAACTTGTGAAAAGTAATGATTATTAACAAACTTAACAAACATAAAATATTAGTATTTAGTAGAAAATCCTTTTTGTTTAACCATAGCTGAGCATCTCCTTGGAATAGAGTCTATTAACTTCTGACAAGTTTCAACCGGTATAGAATACCAAGTTTTCTTCACTTCTTCCCACGACATATTTTTGTTTGGTGTTTTTTATTAGCAATGCATTTTTTAAAATGTTGACAAAAATTTTCTATTGGATTTATATCCAGAGATTGCGACGGCCAGGTCAACACTTTAATCTTATTTGCGAGAAACCATCGTTTCACTACTTTCGCGGTATGTTTCGGATCGTTATCCTGCTGGTAGACCCATTTTAGCGGTATATTAATTTCGGCATAAGGAAGCATAATTTTTCTAATATTTCCATGTAGGTTTCTTTGGTCACGGTATCTTTGATCCAATATAGTGAACCTACATCATTATGGGAAAAGCAACCACACAGTTTAATATTTCCCCCTCCATGCTTTAGTTCTTCATTCTTATATCGCCTAACGTACCGTTTCCCATCTGATCCAAAGAGATTTATTTTTGTTTCATAACTAATTAAAATATTTTTCCGATTACGGCTGTAGTCTTCATTTAAGTTAAATCTGGCAAAACTTAATCTATGCCGAATATTTTTTTACTTAAATGTGGTACCTTTCTTGCAACTCTTCCATGAAGATCAATCTCTACAAATCGTTTAGGAATTGTCCGTGTACTGATTTGTAAACCCACTTTCCGTTTAATGTCAAAAGAAGTGGAAAATGGGTGTTTCCGCGCCTCTCATACAATTCATTTATCCAATCTTTTGCTTGTTTTTCTTTGGCAACCTCTGGTTTCTGGTGATATCTCTATAATTTTTTGCTCCCTTAAAACTTTAGCAATAACGCAATCAGATTGCTTTAGTAGATGAGAAATAAATTTATAAGTTTTGTTTTGATTCCGTAACTGCAATATTAGACGCCTCTCTTCATGAGTACAATACTTTGCGCGACCCCTAGTAACATTTAAAATTGTATGGATGCATGGACACTGTATACCAAATATATTAAAACATTTTCGATAACAATGAACGAGCAGCAAAAAAATTAAAAGCCACTCTTATTTTTTTGCCACCTTTTAAGTTTTTATCATCGTCAAGAAATATTAACCTGATAAAATAAAATAAACAAATAAGTCTCCAATATTATATTCAACTCGTAAATGACAAGGCATTGTACTAATAAAAATATAAGATATTTGTATTCGTAAACTAATGATATATTAAAAAATGGTATTTTTCGGTGATCCTTCACACGCTTATAATTTTGACTATCTATAACTGTATATATATATATATATATATATATATATATATATATATATATATATATATATATATATATATATATATATATATATATATATATGGTGGACCACGCGAAGTACAATTATAGGCGTTTGTTGTTGTTAGCCTTCCTTTGCGCCCATACTAATTTCATTCTTTCGCTATGAGCTTTTTTTCTTTCGTCAGACCAAGTTGTTCCAGTCTTCCTACATTTTTCTCTCTAGCCAACCTTCCAAACGTCAAACTTGTGTCTGAAACAGCCTCTATCCTGAATTTCACTTTGTGTAATATTTGCTGATCTTAGGTCCTCTTTAATTGCAGCAATCCATTTAATTATTTCTAATTAATTCTTTCTACTTTAGCTCTACTCCTATTTTCATAAAATTCGACTATTTGTCTAGTTAGCCTATTTGGATTCATTCGTTTTATGTGTCCGTAAAACTTAAGTCTTCTTTTTCTCATATCGCTATCTATATATGTGTATTCTTTGATTTCTTGGTTTTCTCGAAGTCGGTATGTTGTTGTATTTATTTGTTTGGAGCCTAGGATTTTTCTTATGATTTTTCTTTCCTTCTTTTCAATGTCCTCGATGTCTCTCTTTCTATTCAAAATGAGCGTTTCTGCTCCATATAGACATTCTGGCTTAATAACTGTGTTGTAATGTCTCAGTTTTGTGTTTTTAGATAGGCATTTTTTGTTATAAATATTTTGTGTAAGTCTCAATGCCGTTTCCATTTTTTGACATCTACCCTTATTGGCCGCTTTTTCCAACCCATTTTCCATGATTATTTCACCTAAATATTTGAATTGAGAGACTCGTCTGATGTTACCATATTTTGTTTTTAGAAATAGTGTTCTTAGTCTGTTGCAGGTCATGTATTGTGTCATTTCAAAGGAAATTTGGAGTCCTACCTTTTCTGCTATTTCTTTTAGGATTTCAATCTGTTTCTGTGCCGTTAATACATCTTGAGCCAAAATTGCTAGATCATCAGCAAACGCCAGACAATCAATTTTGATGTTGGTTCTCCCCAGTTTAATGGGCTGGTCAATATTCAGGGCCGACTTTTTTTCACACCACTCCTGTATTACTTTTTCTATAACACAGTTAAATAAGAGTGGCGAGAGCCCATCCCCTTGTCTCACTCCAGCTTTAATTTCGAAGGGCTCTGAGATGTCACCCATGAATTTAACTTTTGACCTTGTGTTAGTTAATGTTGCTTTAATAATTGCCAGCGTTTTCAGATCTAGTCCTTGTTCTTTCAAGATTCGGAATAAAGATTCGCGGTCTATAGAATCATATGCTTTTTTGAAATCCACAAATGTACAGACGAGATTTTTATTGTACAGTTTTTGATGTCTTACGATCAACTTTAGATTCAGGATCTGTTCAGGGCAGGATCTGCCCGGTCGAAAACCTGCTTGATATTCACCAATTTTAGGTTCCAACTGTCCTTGTGCTCTGTCTAGTAGACATTGAGATAGAATCTTGTAACAAACTGGGAGAAGAGATATCCCTCTATAGTTGTTTACATCTGTTCTATCTCCTTTCTTGTGTAGTGGATGGATTAAAGCATCTTTCCAATCTTCCGGAATCCGTTCGGTTCGCCAAACTTCTTGTAGAATTTTGGTTATCTCCTTAATTGTACCTGGACCAGCGGATTTCAAAAGTTCAGCAGTGATTCCATCTTCACCAGAAGCTTTGTTATTTTTAAGCCGCTTGATTTGCCTAATTATTTCATCTTCATTCGGTGGTAATGAATCTGGGTTTGTTTGTTTAGGGTTTAGTGTTGATAATTTGTTATCAACTTAGTGCGTGAGTATGGTAAAGTGTGCAGAGCGGAACAGGAAATGTTAGAGGTTGTCAGAAAATATTATTCACAGTTATATAAATATCATAACCAATCAAAGATAACAATACCCACGGAAGAACAAATGCCAGATATCCTAGTAGAGGAAGTGACAAATGCTATATAATCGATAAAGAAAAGGGCAAAACTCCATGAAAGGACAGTGTAAGTGTCGAAATGCTAAAAGCTAGTGGTCGGACTTTACATAAAACAATACCAAAATTATATTCAAGATGCCTGCGAGAACAAAAAGTACCTGAACTTTTGGAAAAATGCAGAAGTGATCTTTTACATTAAGGTGTCAATGATAATTTTTTCAGTAACTCGAGCCCTGCCAAGCTCTCTGTTACGATCTGAAGTTAAATTCAGTGAAATAGATTTGAGTAAAGCCTGTATCAATAGTGTCGAAGTTTTAATTCCAAACAAAAGTTATAAGGGAGTAACTTTTGTTGACTTCTGAACAGTTGTATTTAGCAGTAGTAGAATCCATATTCCACTTGGTCATTCTGAGATTATTTTTGTTTCAATTCTAAGAAGATTCCTAATTGTTCTCATATACCTTTCCACTTTGCCGTTACCTCCGTGAATATCTGGGATAATTTTATCTTCAAATAACTCAAAGAATTCCTCAGGCATAAGGGACAAATCTGCGCCCGTATCTATAAGAGCCTGAAATCGGTATCCACCAACGTAAACTTCTTTAGCTGTGTAGTAAACATCAATGTAAACTTCTGTTTAGTGTACAACAAAAATAAATACTATGATGTTTTTCCATAGCGGCTTTGATAAAGCACTTCGAAATATTATGACCTCATTTAGCACAAAATGCGCATGCATTACTTGAGTCCTGCATAGATTTAGTAGACGAAGACTGTCGAGGGAATGATTCACCTTGATGTGCATTTCTTGATGGCACAATACACGAAAACATTTTGGTTTGGAAAATTTTCTCCAATTGCTGAGATACTTCTCACTAGATGAAAGTTTTCTTTTCAAAGAACGAATTAAAATTCGTAAGCATTTCCCGTGGGTCATTTCCGATAGGTTTCACATAATATGACAGAAACACTAAAAGTTCAGAGACTAGCATTAGTAACACTGCGCATATCTAATCCTGAAATTCCATGCACAATTAGTTTCACCAAATCAGCTTCAGACCAATGGCCACCTAGATTTTATAACATGGCTACTTTTCCATGAACATACGTTTCATAAGCATTCGCGTGCGAACTGTTAAACTTCGACAACTCTTCAAATAAACGACCTAAATTTCTTTTCGTTGGAAACAATTCAAGAAAGTTTTACCGAAAAGTGATCCAATCCCTAGTTTAAGGATTCCAACGCTCGAACCATCTTCTTGCATCATTTATCAAAAATCTACCAACTGTTACCAAAATTTATACATCTGACCATGCAAGTTTATTTTTATAGTTTCAACTTGACTTACCCACTTGGTAGATTCATTTACCTCTGGGCGAAACTACGGCAAATCAACCTGGTCACTATAACGCTAAGATTGAAACGCTTTCACTAATCCACTTATCAGATTTTGGGCTGAATCTCCAACACTTTCAATCGACTCCATAATTACTTAGTTTTTGCACAATGGTACCAAAAAGTTAAAGTAATAGTAGTGCTAAAATATGACGCAATTAATAAGTACCTACAAAAAAACAAACAAATTTATCGATATTCTGCGTCTGATTCACAATCAGGTCCACAAATAGCCAGTTCCGGAATTCAATCCCACTTCTGATGTTAGAAATATGAAATACTCTCGAAATACTCGAATACAAAATAATACTTTAATATCAATAACTGAACAAGAGTGGCACGTTATTCGAGTACGCGGAATAGAATCTCTCGACACGTCCACACTCGCCAAAAAACATTCAATAATCTCTACAAAAAGTAGATCGGTACGACGTCGTCGTTCCTAGGATTTTTAACCGGTGATCGGCGGCGACTCAAAGACAACAAAAATCAATAAAGGTAATTCTCTCAAAAAGAGACAAATTAATTAACATGGGTTATTCTATAACATTTGGTGTCTTGGTAGTAGATTTCTAACAATATATATATATATATATATATATATATATATATATATATATATATATATATATATATATATATATATATATATATATATATATATTCATCATCAGCCCGTGGCGACCCACTGCAGGATGAAGGCCTCTTCAGCATGCTTCCAACTTTCACGGTCCTGGGCTTTCCTCTGCCACTCGGGTCCTATATAATTAACGATCCATCATCCAACGTGCATTCGGTCTTCTTCGCGGACGTTTGCAATCAAGCGGTATTCACTCCAGGATTGCCCTGATCCATCTGTCGTCCCATCGCCTCGCTATAAGGCCTGCCCATCTCCATTTCAATTGCTTTACTCTTCCAATGATGTCACAGACTTTAGTTTGTTCCCTGATCCATGCTCAGGACTTTCTGTGTCGTCTTGTAATGCCAAGCATATATCTTTCCATTCCCCTGTGTGCTACCCGAATTTTTTGAATTGATTGCGATGTGAGTGTTCAGGTTTCACTTCCGTCTGTCATAACAGGTAGGACGCACTGATCGTAGATTTTTCCTTTCAGGCAAAGTGGGAGTCTGCTCTTAAACACTATGTTGGGCCTGCCAATTGCTTGCACAACATTTAACACGACCTCCCGGGCGGTATCCCCTTCTATTGAAAGTCTCTGCCCAAGATATATAAAATGGTCTACAATCTCCAAAGCCCTTCCTAAAACTCAAATTCTTCTGTCCTGAGCAAACTGGTTCGCTAGCCCTTTGGAGCTCTTGTATGCGTCTTTGCAGTTCCTCTGGGTCTGACGATATCGTCTGCAAATCTAAGATGGTTTAAGTTTGTGCCATTGATGTTTACACCATCCTGCTCCCAATCTAGTTTACGGAATACTTCTTCCAGACATGCCGAGAAAAGAATAGGCGATATTGCGTCACCTTGCCGTACACCTCGTTCTACATTAATTCCCACTTCAAGATCATCAAGGTGCATTGTCGCTGTAGCTCTATCATATATCGATCCTAGTAGGTTTACATATGCTTTGTCTACCTCCTGCCTAAGCAGTGAATCCATTATGGCATGCTTTAAGGTGGAGTCAAATGCTTTTTCGTAGTCGATAAAAGCCAAGCACAGTGGTTTGGTGTATTCGTTGTGCCTTTCTATATCCTGCTGTACAACCTGGATATAATCCATTGTACTGAATGCACTTCTGAATCCTGCTTGTTCTCTTGGTTGTGCATCATTCAATTTTCTTAATATTATTTTAGATATTATCTTAGTGAAAACTTTGTACATTACTGATAGGAGGCTTACTGGACGGTAGTTCTTTAAATTTTCCTGTGCTTCTTTTTTATGCAAAAGGATCACTTCTGCATTTTTCCATAAGTCAGGTACTTTGGTACTTTTTGTTCTTTGAGGCATTTTGAGTATACTTTTGCAAGCGCTTTATGTAACGTCCGACTACCAGCTATTAGCATTTCGACAGTTGTCGACAACTTTTTTCATGTTTCGACACTATCCTTTCCTGGAGCCTTGCCGTTTTTCATCGATTCTATAGCATTTGCTACTTCCTCCACTAGGATATTTCGTGGATATTGTTATCTTTGATTGGTTCTGATCTTCATATAACTGGGAATAAAATTTTTTGATAACCTCTAACTTTTGCGTACGCGCCCTGCACTCCGTATCATCCTCACGTATTAAGGCATAAATTTGCGTCCTTTTTTTTCTCTGCTTCTGTTTAGCCTTGTTAATTCCTGTTTTCTTCCAGAGTTTTTTGGACTAGTTGCATGTTGAACCGACGCGTGTACTCTCTGATACGTTTTCTTATAGTTTTGTAGAGTTCAGCGTACTCGATCCTGCCAAAAGGACTCGCTAGGTTTCCCATTGTACGCCGTTTCCTCATTAAATGAATGGCCTCACTGGATATTTTTGTCTGGTTGAGACATTTTTCTTCTGGTGCTATTAAAGCAGCTGTTTGAAGCACATTGTTGGTGATTTCTTCGTATTGAGCTGATATTTCTACCTCCTCCGGATCTTGTAACACAGCAAAGCGGTTCGACAAAGCAGTGTCAAAATCGCTGCTCCTATCCAGCAACTTCCCAGAATCCACTTTGCCCTTCCTTTGCCCTCTTTGCGAGCTGAAGAATGAGAGGTCCATTCTTCAGCTCGCTCGCATTCTGCGAATCAGATCACATATTTGTACCAGCATTTTTTGGTCCTTCAAACTGCCTCACACAGTTCTGTTGCCACTTTTTAGTTCTTCGCACATTAGTGCCACAATTTTTTGTCCTTCGAATCGAATCACACGTTTGCGCAACCATTTTTTGGTTCTTCGAGCCGGATCAGGCATTTGTGCTATTACGGGGAATTAAATTGAGGACCTACTAGAATCGTTGAATTTTAATGATATTTTCTTTAATGCCAAATCAGCTAGTTAATTAATTGTCATTGCCGCCAAAAATAATAAATAATAGAGTAACACATGAAATATTCGAATGAGATAGTTCCGACATATTAAAAATGTACTTGTTAAGACGTCATTCCTAATGATAGTCATAAAACAAAACTAAGTGAGAAATGTGCGAATGTACTTCGTTTAACAAATTTTTGGTTGTTTTCATAAAGCGACATCAAAAAATAACGCACTATTATTGTTTCAATTAATCAAAAATATCATGAACGTTCGGAATAAATCTTGTTGCATTTTTAGCAGTCATAAAAGCAGACTAACAAAATAGAATCATAATTTTATTCTATTTTCATATTCGTATATCGTCACGAAATGACACAGCCACAAAAAAAAACGTCCACAGTTAAATATCTTTATTATAAATCAAAACTTTCATTAGTTATATAGGAGGGATAAAAATTATTGAAACTCGAAATATTTGAAAATTATTGAAATGTTTGAATATCAAAATGAAATAATGTACAAAACAAAATTGTATATTAATGATTAATTGTAAAAGGAAATTAATTCGGCATAAACCCGAGATTTCGTTATGATGTAATTTTTTCAAAACCCATCAGACGTTAAAACTCCAACAGAACTTACAGGTTAGAACCTAAAATTGGTGAATATCAAGCACGTTTTCGACCGGGCAGATCCTGCCCTGAACAGATCCTGAATCTAAAGTTGATCCTAAAATATCAAAAACTGTACAATAAAAGTCTGTACATTTGTGGATTTCAAAAAAGCATACGATTCTATTGACCGCGAATCTTTATTCCAAATCTTGAAAGAACAAGGACTAGATCTGAAAACGCTGGCAATTATTAAAGCAACATTAATTAACACAAGGTCAAAAGTTAACTATATATCATATAGTTAACTATATGATACTATATACTATCAAGTCACTATATACTATATACAATATAGTATATAGTATATACTATATAATATATACTATATACTGTATACTATATACTATCTACTAGATACTACATACTACATAAAATAGCTATATACTATATATTACATACCAAAATTATAGTTGACGGCAGTATTTCATTCACTTGAGCCTGTGGAATTCTCTATCTACCTGTATATTCTCATTGATGTTAGGGGGAATCTGGCTTCGGAAACCTCCCATTACCAAATTTCGTTCAAGAAAGATACTTTTTAAGAAATTTATTGACGAAAATGGAAAATAAAATTATAACTTTAACACCCTGTATCTTGGTTACTATTCAGTTTTGGGCTAAGATAAGTTGAGTTAAATCGCAATATTTTTACCCAAAAAATCTGCAGTTTTGCTGTGTACCATTAATTAGTGGTCACCCATCATATTCATGATTTCATTCGGCCTGGGAGCTTTGTTATTCTTCTCAGTTCTGTCAAAGCAGTTATTGCATTTGACTATATATTTAAAAAAACAAATGAAGTATTTCTATAAAGTCATTCTAATGTTTTTAAATTGTATTTAATATTTTCAATTGTTCACTAAAATATATATTGCTAAATAAAATTATCCTAATCCAATTGTTGATCGCAAATAATTTAACTAAATTGGACTTTTAATTAAAACTGATATTATCGGTTGGCGTATGAGGATACACGAAAATATGACAACTAAAACCATTGATTAAATCATTCCGAAACCAGATTGAAATCCGATAGCATTCACGCTAATTTATTAATTATTTATTGTTTTGCTCTTGATATGAATCCCAAATATTGTTTTGGGTTTAATCTATACATATATATGCGACATTAATGAGAGCGATTTCGATTGATCTAAATAATTAATAGATGGTGGGTAAATAAAATGGCATATATATATATATATATATATATATATATATATATATATATATATATATATATATATATATATATATATATATATATATAGTGTGTCCCAGCCAAATGGAATAAATTCGTTAATAAATAAATAGGGGCGTGTTCGAAAAAACGCTGGAACACGCCGATTGGTATTTTTAGATGCGCATTTTTTTCAACAAAATTTTTTTATACAGGGTGTGTCATGTAACAGTGGCCAATACCAACTCTTTTATTTTAAATACAACACCCTGTATATTATTTAATTTTTGGATTCCTCAGGAAATTCTAGACATATTTCATGTAAAATATCCTAGACTTATCTTCAACTGTTTCGGAAATATTAAGTAATTCTTCGAACATTATCAGCAAATAGGCAAAGATAAAAAATCAGGTTTTCAAAGGCAGGTATTTGTTGTATGAAACGTCAAAAAAATCAACGTGCCTTTTAAATTAGTTTTCTTTGACGTTTGTGATTCATTTGATTTAAACATAGTGTATTTATCAGAGAGTCATAAAATAACTATCTTAATGATGATAGGTTATGGAGATAGGACACGAACTCAAGCCGAAGTTATTCGTCTCTTTAGGGAAAAATATCCTGACTTACCACCCATATTCCAAGGTACAGTAAGTAAAGTTGAAAAACAATTTAGAGAACTGGGACACGTGAGACAAATTAAGAAGGAAGCAGTGTCGTTGACCGATAACAAAAAATTGGATGTAATGCTTGCATTCCAAGACAATCCGCATACCTCAACTCGACAAGTTGCCTTGGAAAACAAGGTTGGTCGCTCTTCGGTTGCCTCTCCATCTTGTCAGAATATTGAAAGAGAATAAAATGCATCCGTATAAGCTACAGCCTACTCAAGAGCTTAGTGAAGACGACTTCGACAGGAGAATAGAGTTTTGCGAACAAATGATGCCCAGAATAGACAACAACCTTCTGAGAGTGGAAAACGTTTTATTTTCTGATGAATCTACTTTTACTCTTCATGGGCATGTCAATCGCCAGAACTGTCGTTATTGGTCGAGAGAAAATCCTCACTGGATGCGGGAAATTCACACACAAAGACCTGAAAAGATTAATGTCTGGGCAGGTATTATAGGAGATCAAATAATTGGTCTATATCTTTCGATCAAAATTTAAATGGGGTAAATTACTTAGACTTTCTCCAAAATCAGCTCATTCCAAATCTTATAAATTTGTACCCTAATAGAAAAAATCCTCAATTGCTAGCCGACACAATTTGGTTCCAACAAGATGGAGCACCCCCCCATTATCAAGTCAATGTGCGGCAGTACCTCGATAATGTGTTTCCAAATCGATGGATTGGGAGGAGGGGGCCACTAGAATGGCCACCAAGGTCCCCGGACCTCACTCCGTTGGATTTTTTTATGGGGATATCTCAAAAGCGTCTTATACAAAACCAAGCCACAAGATCTGAATGATTTAAGAGGACGCATTACTGACAGCATTAGGTCAATTACGCCACAAACATTAAATAATGTCAGGAATCAGTTTTACTTGAGGTTGGGGTGTTGCCAGGACGTCCAGGGTTCACAATTCGAGCATTTGTTACATTAAATGTTTTAAATAAAAAAATTATGCAAAAACTAAATAGTCTTGAAATTTCCACAATTTTGTTTACAGTGTTAAAAAAAAAGTGTAGTTGCCCATTTTTTCCAACGAAAACCTTTTATACACGATGTGTCATGTAACAGAGGCCAATACCATCTTTCTACTGTGTGTCGTAGCGAATTTCTGTAATCAAATAATTTTCAAAAAAAAAAATTAAAAAAATCAGTTAATTTTTGCAATAAATCTCAACACATAATATTTCCGAAACAGTTGAAGATAAGTCTAGGATATTTTACATAAAATATGTCTAGAATTTCCTAAAGAATCCAAAAATTAAATAATATACAGGGTGTTGTATTTAAAATAAGAAAGTTGGTATTGGCCACTGTTACATGACACACCCTGTATAAAAATTTTTTGTTAAAAAAAATGCGCATCTAAAAATACCAATCGACGTGTTCGAGCGTTTTTTCGAACACGCCCCCATTTATTTATTAACGAATTTATTCCATTTGGCTGGGACACACGGTATATATATATATGGAAAAGAGGATTTTCTAAATTACAAGGACATCTTTTGTACATCATTAAATTGATTTAATTTGTAATTTTTTTAAGGTTTAAGTTTGTGCGTTGTGAACAGAAACGTTTGTTTTCTACGTGTGAGTGTTGTTCTATATTTTCTGTTTATTTATTATATATATATATATATATATATATATATATATATATATATATATATATATATATATATATATATATATATATTATTCACGTATGGGCCCTGCTGGACCACGCGAAATACAGTTAGAGGCGTTTGTTGTTGTTAGCTTTCCTTTGCGCCCATACTAATTTCATTCTTTCGCAATGAGCTTTTTTCCTTTCGTCAGATCAAGTTGTTCCAGTCTTCCTACATTTTTCTCTCTGGTCAATCTTTCAAACGTCAACCTTGTGTCTGAAACAGCCTCTATCCTGAATTTCACTTTGTGTAATGTTTGCTGATCTTAGGTCCTCTTTAATTGCAGCAATCCTTTTAATTATTTCTACTATATATATAATTCTATCTATATAAAATCTATAAAATTCGACTATTTGTCTAGTTAGCCTACACGGATTCATACGTTTTATGTACCCGTAAAACTTAAGTCTTCTTTTTCTCATATCTCTGTGTATATCTATGTATTGTTTCATTTCTTGGTTTTCTCGAAGTCGGTATGCTGTGCTATTTATTTGTTTGGGGCCTAAAATTTTTCTTATGATTTTTCTTTCCTTCTTTTCAATGTCCTCGATGTCTCTCTTTCTATTCAAAATGAACGTTTCTGCCCCATATAGACATTCTGGCTTAATAACTGTGTTGTAATGTCTCAGTTTTGAGTTTGTAGATAGGCATTTTTTGTTGTAAATATTTTGTGTAAGTTTCAATGCTGTTTCCATTTTTTGAAATCTACCCTTATTGGCCGCTTTTTCCAACCCATTTTCCATGATTATTTCACCCAAATATTTCAATTGGGAGACTCGTTACCATATTTTGTTTTTAGAAATGGTGTTCTTAGTCTGTTGCAGGTCATGTATTGTGTCTTTTCAAATGAAATTTGGAGTCCTACCTTTTCTGGTGTTTCTTTTAGGATTTCAATCTATTTATGTGTCGTTAATACATCTTGAGCCAAAATTGGTAGATCATCAGCAAATGCCAGACAATCAATTTTGATGGTGGTTCTCCCCAGTTTAATGGGCTGGTCAATATTCAGGGCCGACTTTTTTTCATGCTCACAATATAATATTATTGTAATATAATATTATATTGTAATATATTATTGTAATACTATAGTATTATAGTATTGTATTTTCTATACAGTATAGACTAGTGATAGTATTGTTGATAAAAGGAAATCGAAAACCATCTCACTCTTGTCACAGGTTTATAAACTTTTCATGAGAATAATATCCAGTCAGGAACAAGCTGGATTTCGAAAAAGTTATAGTAGGTCAGAATGAATGAATACCATCTAGATTTCTATCTAGCCTCCATTAACTATAAAAAAGCCCTCGACACTGCTGAATTATAAGCGATAAAGAAGGTTTCGAGCAACTGCAGGTTAGACTGAATATACAGACAACTGATGGTAAAGAAGGTGTTCGACTGGACACATGTCATATCTCCTAAGCTCTTCACGCTCGCGAAAGAAAATGTTTTAAACAGTTAGACCAGATGAACAATGAAATAAATGTAAATGGAAGACAGACGATAATGCAGATGATCCAACAGATGATAAAATTGTCAAGTGTCGAGTAAAATCTTCTGGAATAATAGGACGCATCATGAACATCAGGAAAACAAATTTAAATATCTGTTAACAAATACAATCTGACAGAAATAGAGCATATATTTAGACGATATAATCTTCAGAACATGAATTTCCAAGAATTTTTATACATTTTAAGAATACATTTGTTAAAATTAGTCAACTTTCATTTCAAAAAGTTTGGACCACCCGTTATATATTCATTTGATTTAACAATAAAAATAGATAATTAAAAATAAAAAAAATGATAGGTAAACATTAAAATAACTCCCTTATCAATACTCGCTAATCACAAATTTCGCAATTAAACTGATTAATTATAACTCGCTAATGACCATTTGTCTTGACAAGAATCTAAAATAATTCATTTTATCTGAAAATTCATACGGGAGATAAAAAAAATACATCCATAAATCGGGGACGGTAAACACAATGTTGCAAAAGTTATTTGACAACGTATATCAGAGGAATAGTATATTGAGTATTACACCGCTGGGTTTCGGAACATGCAGCTCAGCGATATAGCATAATTAGAGTGGGGAAAAAAAACGTTATTTCGAACAGGAACGAAACAAATTTGGTTTTATTTGTTTTCTTTTTTCGCGATGGGATTTATAAAATTTTATTATAGTAGGGTGTAACAAAAGTATATGGGTGTTTGAGATACTTATTTTAGTTATCCACTGTTTTGAAAAGTGTATATCTCGACAGGGCCGGCGCAGATACATTTGCCGCCCGGGTGTAAGACAAAGTTTGTGGCACTTTCTTACAAACTCGCTTTTATATTAGCGTAGGACACAACCAATGAGAACAGTCTTTTTTTTATTTAATTGGATTCTTTGAACGTGTTCCCATAATCAGGTCAGTTTAACTACCATTTCAATAAGTTGTCCAAAAATTTCCGTTATCCCTAAGAAATAAAGAGTCAGAATTGCTTCTGAGTGCTAAATTTTGCTTTGCCGGGTACTGAACACAATCAAATAAATTCTCTCAAAATAATTCTTTCTAAAACCGCAGACCATCTTTTCTTTTCTTGTAAAATAATACGTTCGTGTCTAGAAGTAACGGATGATTTAGATTTGGGAGTGTTTGGGAGTGTTTTAGTTTGGGAGTGAACTCATTGCTCATGTCTTTTTAAAATTCTTGTTGCCAAACTTTAGATCCGCTTTCAGATAAACTATTACTCCCTACACTATACTCTTTTTTTAGAATCTTAGAAATATTTTTCCCTAGAATATACCAACCACTTACGGAATACTATTTCTTCTTCTTCTTCTTCTTCTTCTTCTTCTTCTTCTTCTTCTTCTTCTTCTTTAAAAAGCTTCTCTTTACACCATCTTTACGATAATTCAACTTACAAGCCTGCTGTGCACCCATTTCAACTAGTAGTATTTTCACCTTTTTAGTTAAAGTTTCGGGCCACGTCCCATGGATCTTCAAGCGTCAATACGTTTACAGCATCACATTCTACAATAGGTGATGAAGTCGAAGGAACTGAATCTGGATCTATGACCACTAAATTTTCGGCTTCTTGCTATATAACATCAATATCAATATTATCTACTTTATGGCTATTTCTGACGCAATTTCCTCCTCGTTAAAACATAATTCGCTCAATTCTTCTATTGTAACCTTCGGTGTAAAACACTAAATTCGTAGAGATTTACCACTAAATACCAAATCACTTTTTCAACTTCTCGACGCACATTTCGCTAACCATGTTAGCATCATCAGGAAATAATTTAATCTAAACTGAAATTTTGATTAAACTGAGCGGAGGTAAGGAGTTTTCAACCCAAAAATAAGTCATCAAAAATATCGTATGTGCCGCTGATTTTTTTAGTGATTGACTTTTTCGGTTTTTTCCCTTTTTTTCGAGTTCAGCTTGAGCCAGTAATACTATTAAAACGTCGACATCGACATCGGTAGTCTTGACGACCTGATCTTCCCGCTACCTTCAACACTCATGTCCCCTTACTGGAACTTTTTGAACTAGAGCGGCACCTTCTCCTCTGTTTCGCAAATCTCACGAGCAGCGTCAGACAGTTTTTAAAATAATCTCGAAGTCAAATTGAAATTGCCTGAATTTCGCGATTTCATTTTAACATTTTTGTTAAAACCGTGGAGTGGATATTTTTTACTGAAAACGCTGTAGAATCACTATAATACTGAAAAAGGAATGTTGATTTGTCGGTAATCAAAAAGTAGAAATCGGATTGAACTTCCAAGTGGTGAAAGGGGTCCTTTAATTATAAACAAACCATACAAAGCAAATACTTTTTTATAACCAAGTATTAGAGCAGAGTTTCCAAACCTTTTTTTGGAGCAGTTCAGGTTTTACAAAAAAAAAATTCTAACGCTCCGTCTTCCATAACACAGGTCGAAATGATTTTTGTAACAATGACAAGAATTATTGATTGATTTGTTCGTTACTTTGTGATAGTTCATTTTTAAACCGAATAAAACAATTTTTTATTTTGTTATCTATCACTTTTATTTTTTAACTTAACTTTTATTTTTAAACAAAGAAATGATTAAAATACTGTAAAGAAACAGACGATTTTAAATATCAAATTTAATATCGAACGACTAGAGCAAATATCGTGTTACCATTTTAATTAATTATGATCACTGTCATCTTTGTCATTATAACTGGTTAGTCCTGACTCAGATTTAATCGTGAATCAGATTGAGTCCTGATGATGCTCACATGATTTGATGTCGTGTGGTAAATCTCTTTGAGAGTTCAGGGCTTGATATCAGCCCAGGGCTGCATATATACCAAATAATTTATTTTATGTTTCACGACGCCCGTTTCGCTAACCACGTTAGCATCATCAAAGGGTGCTTCAGTCTTGCTCAGCCTGAATCTTGATTCGAATTGAGATCATCACCTGATGATGCTAACATGGTCAACGAAACGTGCGTCGGGAAACTAAAAACAAATGCTGTGGGACTTCGTTAGAAAATATGTTTTAGTTTAGTGTATCATATCAATGATTTCATTATAAAAATTGATCACTCCATACTTCTTTCTCAAACTCCTACATCAAATTTAACCCTTTATGAGATATCTGTTAACTTAATTGATTTTGTAATAGAAAATATTATCAGCATGCATTTAAAAAAACTTTTTTTCTTCTAAAATTAATAATCCACCATCTTTGTTTATAATTCTTCGGATTAAAAACATATACGACTTAATGAATTGGTCGCATATGGTCTAGGAAAAGATATATAAAAATATATATATTAGTTTTAGGACTATTTTCTTATATTATCGGGCGGAAAAGCTAGAAACAATTGGTTTGTTTTCTGTTAGAAAACTAATATCATCATCATTGCTCTTTTAATTAAATTGTTGGTTTATTTTTTTTGGGGGGAATATTTCTTTTGTAAGGGACAAGTGTTTCGGACACAATATCTGTGTGTGCGTGTGTGTTCTGACAAATATTTTCACGTGTGTAAAATATAACAATAGCACAGGTCTAGAAGGGATTTGGAGCAGGAAAGACTAGTTAAGGCTAAGCTAAGATTAATAAAGGTTAGTTATGCTGGTTCTAACGGTACATTTTTTTTAAATGTTCGTTTTGATATATGAAGGTGTCGATACGATTATTTCATATTTTTACCTTTTTTTATATCATTGAACATAAGAAAGCTTCCTTTTCGCGATTTATTCGAATGAGTTCCAAGTTATTTGTTCTGAAATTGGCTCGCTCGCGAAATGGCTCGCTCTTTGAGGAAACATAATTTGCAAATAACGTTTAAAACCACCCAGTCAACCAGTACATTTTTAATGCCAAAGATAAAACACCAGCAAATACAAAATCTGGAGTTTATATGTTAAGTTGCAACGAGTGCAGTAGCTGCTATGTTGGACAAACCGGCAGAAATTCACACCAGATACAAAGAACATAAATCTGCATACATATTAAAGAAACAACATTCTAATTTTGCGAACCATTTCATAGATACCGGACATATATTTCCCCAGATTACAAATTTGAAAATTTTACATACAGCGCCCAAAAGTAAAAAATTTAACACTTTAGAAGCTATTGAAATTTATAAATATAATAATGATCCGTCTAGACAGCTATTAAAGGATCAGACGGATCTCCGAAATTCCCCACTATTTAAAATATTGTAAAAATATTAACCCCAATAAAAATATAAAATTAGGTACATAGAATATATAAACAGCTGTAAAACCTTAGTTTTAAAGTAGTGTTTGAGAATGTAAAGTCGTTTTACGAAACTATAGTCACACAAATTTTGTTTAATAATAAAAGTGACAGATAACAAAGTAAAAAATTGTTTTATTCCCTTTTTAAAAAATGAACTATCACAAAGTAACGGACAAATCAATCAATAAAGAACATAATAGTTTCATATTAGGAATCCTTTTAAAAAGAGTATATTTTTTCGTTTGTAATATTGTTATTGATTGTCAAATGTCTGACTCTCTGTCAACAAAAGTGTCTGTCAATTAAATACATATTTAATCTAGAATTCATTGGAGTTTTATTTACTTTTAATTTATGCTCTCTATTTTCTATTTTATTAAAAATGGGTCTCATAATAGGCTCGTTTACCTTGGAACACTTTATAAACCACAGAAATGAAATACCTAAGAGCGATTAAATGTATCAGGAGAAAAGATGGAATTAAAAAGAAAAGATTGAGGGAAATATTAAGGTGAAATCAATCGTCGAGTATAAGAGAGGAAAAATTATGATGGTTTGATTACATTGAAAGTATGGACGACCAGAAATAAACAAAAAGAGAATGGCATAAAAACACACGAAAAAATAGAAAGGGAAAGATCGAGGAAGACATGGAAGTCTCCAGCCTCGGCATGAAGATGGCATTACTAGTCACTAAATTCTTACATTTGAAAACCAACACGCCTACACGAATTAACTTTCGGCTTTAATTGACGGCTCAATATTCGATGTATTTCTTTCTTTACAGAAACACGAACATCGACTGACATAAATAACAACTGAGCATCTAATATGGCTGAAATGTTCAAGATTATTTTTTAACGCATGTGATTATATCACCAGAATAATTTAGACAAGTCACGCCATCTTCCTGTCGAGGCTGGAAACTGTTCAGACTACCATCGTGGTATAATGGCAAAATGTTTAAAAGTAGGCTCAAAAATGGAGGAATAATTACAAGAAATAAAAATACTCAAGATTTCTGCATGAAGAAAATGTGTACGCACTGTAATTCGTTGAATATAAAATGATATTAAAAAAAATAACGGAGTAATATCCAATTTTCCGTTAAGCATGCGATGTAATGTAAAGAAATAATTCTTCGTTGGAAAAAAGACGGAAAAACGCTTAAAGATTATGTCGATCTTTATCCTGTCATATGAATAGAATAATTACTATCACGGTTTAACCGTATATCCGATGTTATGCTAAATTTCCGTGAAATTTTCCGCACTAGTTGGTATCAAACGACTGACGAAAACACGTACTAAAGCTCGTAATTTATTGATGCAGTTAATAACGTCAAATTGGATGTGACTTTAATCCAAAATACACATTATTAAAAAATTATTAAAAAGCATCTACCATGTAATAATTTAAAAACTTTTCGTTTCTTTTTATACAGAGTGGCATTGTTACATATTTGACTAGAAAATAACTATGTATTCTGCAAAGTAATACTATTTTCATGAAAAGTAGTATTTTTAAGTAAAAATATTTAAAAAGAAGGAATTCCTTCAGTCGCCATCAAACAATTCTCCACAAGCCCAAAAAACCTGTACAAGTCCCCATCCATCACGAACGTTTTCATACAGGAGTATTGTTGCGGACCATAGGATATAGCCGACATTTGATATGGCTCTTATATAAAGTCCCTGGTCATTCCTTGCCCTGGTATATATCGTATAGATTTCGGAGAGGGAAGAGTTCTCTCACGTTTGTGGATTTTCAGTAAAGTAACAGC
Source organism: Cosmopolites sordidus (assembly GCA_031761425.1). Lineage (NCBI taxonomy): Eukaryota > Metazoa > Arthropoda > Insecta > Coleoptera > Curculionidae > Cosmopolites > Cosmopolites sordidus. The sequence goes on along the minus strand of JARFXV010000210.1, from coordinate 1,646,560 downwards.
AGTGATGTCAGACCACAAGGGTTCACCATTACTGAGGAGGTCTACTAGGCTCTCCGAAGAGTGAAACACGATAAAGACAAGACAATCACCGAGCTCGAAGGCCGGCTACGATTTGCGGAAGAAATGAACAAACTTACTATGTACTACAACGACGACATGAAGAATCCACAACCTAAAAGTAGTGGATGTAGAAAACAGGAAACTGAAAAGCGAACCGGCAAATAAATTATCTGCTGCTTTTATCACAGCGTCCCAAATGGACCTCTTAGACGGAGGCAATACTTTTGCCTCCGAATCCGAAAGTTATGCAATCGAAATATCTCGAAAACTAAGCAACCTACAACAAAAGTGTAAATAACGAAAAGAAGGAGTTATGGGAGAGTTATGGGAGAGTTATGAGAGAGAGGGAGTTGTGGAATACATAGCGCGACTATCAATTGCTGTCCGGTGCTCTGATAAAATAAGGGTATGCCTTTCTTTTCGGCGTAAAAAAATATTACAGGTCATCATAATTTTTCTACTATACGCGTATAAAAACACTTAATAAGGACCACTTAATAAGGACCAAGCATTTAAAGATTACTTAGTTATTGTTCATTCGATTATAGATGGTTATTTATTTTTAATTCTTATGATTCTTTATACTCTAATTTTTATTTTGTTGCCTCAACTGGGGCTAGTTGAGCAACGCGCGTTCAATGCTTGCTCAACAAGCCCCACTAGCCCCACTAGATGTTCATTGTAGAAAATTTGATGAAGCCTCAAAAAGTTTAGCTACTAGTTAACAATTGAGTGATGCAGCAAAACTTGTAGAGGAGGAAAAAACGGGCGTAAATGCAGCCAAACAATTTAATGTTAACAGGATGAGGATGAGTAAAGAGATATATTTGTATTAATTGTGATAGAGACAAAAATGATTAATAATTTGGGATTATTTATCATCTATCTATTTATCATTATCATTCATCAAATTTATTTGCGGTATAATTATTCTTAAATATATAATTTGTATATAAAAATTTTAATAAAAATCCAAAGATTGGCAAGATTTAATTTTAATTTTATTGTTCCAGAGATATAATAACAATATGAGTATGTAATAATTATAATAAATAAATATTTGCTTATTGATTACAATTATTTTATATTCAGATCATTTTATGCAGCGATCAAGTCTATTTTAGCCATTGCCCAACTATCCCCATAGCCATGCTCAACTAGTCCCGCTAGTGGGGCACGTTGAACAACTTGGACCGGTCTCGCATTTCCGAGAATAATTTTTAAACTTGTACTCTAGTCGTTTTTACATCGCTAGACGTTTTGGAGAAGAGTAAATTACGAACCTAACAGAGTAGGAATCAATTAAATCCGATGCATATTCTTAAAGTTATGGGAGATCAAGCGAAAAGTTGCTCAACTAGCCGCCCTGTACCCTACTCAAACCTTTTGGATCAATTCAATGCAAAAATTTATGAGAAAAGACCTGCTTTCGCGACGAAAAAAATTATTTTTCATCAAGACAATGCACCGGCTCATACAGGTGTACTTGCAATAGCCAAATTGAAGGAGTTGCACCACAAATTGTTGGAGCATCCACCATATTCACCAGATCTGGCCACATCTGACTTTCATCTATTCCCAAACCTCAAAAAATTCCTACGTGGCAAGCGTTTTTCATCAAAGGAAGAAGTTATAACGGCCGTAGATGAGTATTGTGAAGGACTTCCAGAAAATCACTTCAGCCATAGAATAAATGAATAGGAAAACTGCTGGAAAAAATGTATTGAGCTTAAGGGAGAATATATGGAAGAATAAAGTAATTTTTTCATAAACTTATTTTATCATTTCCGCTCCGCGAACTTTTCAATTAACCTAATATAGCGTCTTTGATCAGGTGTATTCCAAATCAGATTAGTTACATTTCCTTTTGAACAAAATGAGACAATACATTATTACATGCCTCGTTGTGTTATTCCACAATATATTCAACATAATTCTCGCATAGTTGAGTAATTAACATCAAACAAATTTAGTTGGAACTGAAAATAAAACATATTTCCTCCATGTATAATACAATTCTGGACTCCAAAATCAACTATCAAACGATTTATGTTCTATACACATTAAAACAACAAGCTATTCCGAAGAGATAAATATATGCGTTGTTCGGTAATTAAGCGAAATACTCTTTAGAAACTCTCTGTACAATTCTGTCCCAGTCTTCTCGCTGTACAAAGCCAATCGCACAATACAGGAGCATCATTATAATAAGTTTCAACGTCTCATATATGACTGTTTCTCGAAAAGTTCTCGACCTGATTCAGAGATGGCGCAAGTATAGACTAACAACTATGACAAAAACACTAGATGGTATACTACAAAGTACCAGACGCTAATCATACATAAAAAATAAAATTAAAAAGTTCCTCTGTTTACGAGGGTCGTTAGAAAATAAGTCCTTAGAAAATCCAAGAGATGGATCTCCTCCGATCGGAAATGGTTTGTTTTTCGTACGCATCATTATTCACCCAATAGCTGTCAAAGTCTCAGTTACATTTATCACATGGTTTCATTTTTATTGTCGATTGACGCAATACATTTTTGTTTATTCAGAAAAATGAAAAAAAAGTGAGTTTCCAGTGGTGATCACTTATATTTAAAAGGATTAACACCGAAAGAGATCAAAACTGAGTTTGATGAAGTTCATGGCACGTCTCCTCATGCGTTTGCAACTCTTTATAATTGGGAAAATGAGTTTAAACGTGATCATATCTACAAAAGATGAACATCGTCCAGGACGTCCAGTGGAAGTGACTACTCCAGAAATGATTGATAAAACCCACGACATGGTTTTAAGTGATCGAATCGGCGAAATCGGCCGGCATGGTTATGGCCACAGTTTTTTGGGATGCAAGCAGAATCATCTACACCGATTACTTAGAAAAAGGAAAAACAATAACTGGAGGGTATTATGCGTCGTTATTGCACCGGTTGAGCGAAGAAATCAAGAAGAATCATCCTCATTTGAAAAAAAAAGATCCTCTTCCATCAAGACAATGCACAGGTGCACACCTGTACGGTTTCAACGGCCAAAATCATAGAATTAAAGTTCGGATTATTACAATATCCACCGTAGTCACCGGATTTGGTCCCAAGTGACTTTTTTATTGCCGAACTTTAAAAAATGGCTCAGCGGACAACGGTTCATATAGAACGAGGAGGTCATCGATCAAACAGATGCATCTTTTGAGAACCTTCCGAAATTTTACTTTTTAGACTGCTTGAAAAAGTTGGAGAAACGCTTGGAAAAGTGAATAATAAATTAAAAAATCTACTCAAAACTAATTTGTTTTTCTATCTTTTTCTAAGGACGTATTGAACGACCTTCGTGCTCTTAACATAACGACCATGGCAATCCAAGAACCCAGGGGCTTGTGATTTTTTACCTTTATGAAGCTCCCTAAAAAGCGAAATTTTATGTATTTTAATGGTTTACCATTTATGGTTTACCATCTCAATCATCAACCTCAAAATAAAGTTTTGCCACAGATTAAGTTGATTTAAAAGTTTACCGCTAAATTAGAAATGTGCCAGAGACATTAAGGTATACATCATGGCAACAGTGTCGACTTCCTCTTTGGGGAATCAGTCTAACATCTGATGCGTATTCGGTGCGAGTTTGAATGCCCTGGAGTCACTTAGTAGTCCGTAGCAACACTGTGTTATCAAGTTTGGTTTTTGAGTTGAGCACAGAGCTATAGAAACATTAGAAAAAATTTCAAAGGCCTATGGAAACAGTATTTTGTCAAGGACCCTGGACCTATTTTCTGGTGGTTTAAAGAATTCTCAGAAAGTCAAGAAAACGAGATGGACCTCACAGCGGAAGACCTTCAACTAAACGGAGCGATAAAAATGTCCACATGATAGGGTATATACGCTTTCTGATCGTTAGTTGGAAGTCAGAATGATCGGAAAAAAGGAAGGTGAATTTGATTCACACAACAGTTAATCAGATTTTAAGCAATGCAACTAATGAAGAAAATCTGAACGACAATAGTTCCGAGAAACATATCGCAGGGTGGAAACATGGAAGGGAGGATTGAATATGACCGTCATTTTGTGGAATATATCACTACTGGTGACCAGTCTTGGATTTTTAAATACTAACTGGCCTTATATGGCCTAATATGGCCTTGCAGCCATGGCATGGTTGGATCCCACCAAACACAGAGCTTTGGTGGGATCAGAAGGGTGTGATCTATTATGAGCTACTAAAACCTGGCGAAATCATTAATACTGAACGCTACCGATAACAAATGATCGATTTGAATCAAGCTTTGCGTGAAAAACGACCAGAATATCAAAAAAGGCAATACAAAAGTGATTTTGCTTCATGATAGTGCACTATCACACAGCAAAACTGGTCAAAGAAACGATTGAGGCGTTTAATTGGGAAATACTTTCGCATGCGGCTTATTCACCAGAGTTGGCTCCGTCTTATTACTACTTATTTGCACGTGCTGAGCAGCGCTTCACTTACGAAAATGTACGAAAATGGGCGATGTCTGGTTTGCCTGAAAAGAGTAACCGTTTTTTGAGCGGGGCATCCACAAATTGTCAGACAGTTGGGAAAAATGTATAGCTAGCGATGGGTAATACTCAGTGGTGGCTCGTGAGGGAGGGCGTTGGGGCGCCGTCCCTCCAGCATTTATCACAGTAAACAATTTTTCAGACCAAAACACCATATTTTATTTCCGTTCAGTCTCTTTCCTTTAAGGGGGTCTAGTCTAGAAATTTGAAAAAACCGATTTTTTTTCCATATTACGATAGTTTAGATATTCAAGAATATCACCCAGAAGGATTTTTCAAAATTCGAATTATTTTTTAAGTTATAGTCATTTTAGTGACATAGTAGTGACGCGTCATAGTAGTGACGTAGCACCAAGACCGGTTTAGGCGGAGCGGCTGTAACAATAGGCGACTGAAGGTTGCAGCTACCTGAATATGAATAACTCTCTCTCCTTTTTTTCATTATACGCTGAAAATCAGCAATATGAAGTAGAAGAAGGCCCGATGTATGGAGCTGGGATGGCTGATTAAGAGAATGTAAGTTATATGTACGCATCCATCAGTTACACTGCCTGATGAAAAACTTTAAACGCGTTTTTCTCGAAACTACTTTTTTCGATACGGTTGACATAATATCTGAAGTTCTAGTCAACCGATTTACCACAAATTTGGCATGAATATTCTTTATATACTCCTCTATCGCATGAACCTATAAAAACTTTAAATTTTTTATTTTTAATATTTTTAAAAAATTTGGGGAAAGTTAAAAAATTAGTGGGAAAATCGACCTCAATTTTTGAGTAGCCACCATTTTGCGAAAACTTATATATATATATATATATATATATATATATATATATATATATATATATATATATATATATATATATATATATATATATATTCAAAGTACCCCCTGAACTCATTTTCCTGGTTCACCTCCTATATAGGGTTTCAATAGCACAAAAAGTAAAAAAGGCGAAAAAAATAAAAGCCAAAAAAAATTCTTCAGCAGCACTATTTTCTTCTACGCTCTCCCTCTTTAAAAATCCACGAGCCGCCACTGGTAATAGTTCGAATAAAATGTTTTTTTATCATTTTCATACAATAAACCTGTATTTTCTATATTAAAATTCCAGTCTCATATTTACACACCTGGTAGAATTGTAATTTGAATTGAATAAAAAAATTATAAAATACCAATCTCATTATTTTATTTGTGCCCCTCGTACAAAAATGGACCCCCTTGTACTTATTTTGTAAAATTATTTTGATAAAAAACTAAATAATTTCTCTCCGCGTACTCTAGAATTCCACACTCAAATATCAACCATTAAACGATTAATGTTATAAACATCATAAACCAATAGCCCACCATAATAACAAGCAATACCTGGAACATAAACATACATTTGTTGCACAATTAAACCAAATGCCCAATAGAAACCGGCTATATCGCTCTATTCCCGCTTTCCCGTTCAATAAAACCAAACGTACGACACACATGCATCGTTACAATAATTTTCGATGCCTAATTCGAAGCAACAAAAACCTAATTGCTTTATCGCTTAGGATCAGACGTAAATCTCAAGCCTATAACATGAAACAGGATTGAAAATTTTATTAAAAAAGACAAGGAAAAAAGGGAGAAATTTTAACGATATTAAACCCAGTTTCGTCAACGGTTGCCAAAATTTTCTCAGTATTATTTCTTTTTCCTTTCTCTCGATAATATCTAAACTGTTATTATTTGATCCTAATACAAATTTCTTTAATATAGAAGTTAATTTTGTAAAAATGTTTTGAAATTATGCTAAAAATTTCATTGAAAAAGGAATATTAACAATTTTGAAATTTTTTCCTGGCTCGAAATACTTTATTTAAAAAATGAAAAATATACCACGAAAATAGGTATTTTATTTTTTAAAGACAAACACCCGAAAGGTGACCTAAGTCTCTTCGTAAACACTCTTCCAACCTCAAGAACACAAGTAGTATTGTACATTGCAATAATACTCTACAATTTTTCATGCTAGCTTTTTGATTTTGATGATTGCTTCTCTATGTAATGCTATCATCAAGGAATGAATAAACGATGCTTTCTTCAATTCATGGTACAGTTAGTATTCGTCTAGATCATCGACGGTCTATGTAGGACTGAGCGAACCCCAAGCGTTTAGTTTTTTTTTCTTTTGGACCCACTGAGTTTCCCTGAGCAAGTGGTGGACATTGCGAACATTTGTTAGGATATGTGCTTCCTGCATGATGGAACGCGCAGATAGGGCAGAATTTGACGCGATTCTCAAAATATGCACTTTTTCGCTTTGTAATTGCTCATGGCCATCCAGAAATCTCCCTCTTGCAACACTGTGAAATTCCTTGTAATTTACAAGAATATCTATTCTGTCAATGCAAGAATTCTTCTTTTTCCTTGCTCACTAAGTTTCCCATAACTATCCATAGTTAAAATAACACTCAAAAACACTATTAAACACTTGTTTAATAGTGTTTCTAAATTACTTTTATATTAGTGTAAAAAGTATAGAATCGCGCACTAAAATATACTGAATTTAAAGATAAACAATCTGTCTTTATATCTTTCTCATAGATGGAAATAATCAAAAGTCAACAATAACAGGCTGCTCCTAAACAAATATTTACTCTACAAAGATTAAGTGTTGTCGCAGATTCAATTCAAGGTCTAGAAGAATGATAGCAAATATTTATAATTTAAAAGTTTGTAAAATATATAATCATTTATAATCACAATATGTCTCTTTATGTCATCCACCCATCTTATTTGTGGTCGTCCTCTGTTTCTTTGACCTTCATTTGAGCGCCAATTTTCGATGACATGGCCCATTTTCGCTTTATTGTCTGAGAGCCTTTGGTTGCGTCCTGCGAATTTCCAATTAAGTTTAGCAGTATGTTCTACTATGTCTATAACTTTGGTTCTTTGTCTTATACACGCATTTTTTTGGGGCCTCGTAGAGTTATATTCAGCATTCTTCGCTGCTCTCTGTGTCTTCATCAGTTTGTCAATGTTGGACTTAGTGAAGGTCCAAGTATGTGCTGCATACGTCCTCACAGGGAGCATGCATGAGTTATATATATATATATATATATATATATATATATATATATATATATATATATATATATATATATATATATATATATATAATATTATTATTCACGTATGGGCCCTAGTGGATCACGCAAAGTACAATGAGAGGCGTTTGTTGTTGTTAGCCTTCCTTTGCTCCCATACTAATTTCATTCTTTCGCTATGCGCTTTTTTCTTTCGTCAGACCAAGTTGTTCCTGTCTTCCTACATTTTTCTCTCTGGCCAACTTTCCAAACGTGTCTGAAACAACCTCTATCTTGAATTTCACTTTGTGTAACATTTGCTAATCTTAGGTCGTGTTTAATTACAGCAATCCATTTAATTATTTCTACTTTAGCTCTACTTCTATTTTCATAAAATTCGACTATCTGTCTAGTTAGCCTACTCGGACTCATCCGTTTTATGTGTCCGTAAAACTTAATTTTTCTTTTTCTCATATCGCTATGGATATCTGTGTATAGTTTGATTTTTTGGTTTTCTCGAAGTCGGTATGTTGTGCTATTTATTTGTTTGGGGCCTAAGATTTTTCTTATGATTTTTCTTTCCTTCTTTTCAATGTCCTCGATGTCTCTCTTTCTATTCAAAATGACCGTTTCTGCCCCATATAGACATTCTGGCTTAATAACTGTTCTGTAATGTCACAGTTTTGTATTTTTATAGATGCGTTTTTTGTTGTAAATATTTTGTCTCCATTTTTTGACATCTACCCTTATTGGCCACTTTTTCCAACCCATTTTCCATGATTATTTCACTCAAATATTTGAATTGAGCAACTCGTCTGATGTTACCATATTTTGTTTTTAGAAATGGTGTTCTTAGTCTGTTGCACGTCATGTATTGTGTCTTTTCAAAGGAAATTTGGAGTCCTACCTTTTCTGCTGTTTCTTTTAGGATTGCAATTGTTTGCTCCTGTTTTTTTCAGGAGCGGCCCTGAATATTGACCACTATGACACTGACATACCTGTGATCGTCTACGCGTTGTTCATGACTTTTGTTTTCGTTCATTCTGTTGCTTTGTTGGCTGACATGTGGTGGAGCTCATCAAGCATTTTGAATTTTTACATCTTAACATCTTCATGATTATTTGATATTATTATGATAACGTATTTTTAAGAAAGGAATCATATCTTCCCAGTTTAGTTCTTTAAAAATGCCTTATAAAGTCAACGTAAATAGTTTAGAGGACATTGTCTTAAAGAATAAATAATACATATGAATTTACTGCTCCTCTATCTATTTATGGGAGATTGTATATGATTTCGGCCATGTTTAGAATATACCTTCCGTACATACATAAGATTTATTTTGGATAGAAAATGTTGCAGGATAAATTCCAATCTACCGTCTACCTATCGTTGAAAAAATATACACCGAAAAATCATAAAACACTGCGAAAATTTTCAAACTCCGTCTACTAAAACAAATTTATCTGGCTGGCAAGTAACGAAATGTATTTTTTTAAACACATTCCCGATTTACGAGACCGTTTTCTCAGCTGTTCAAATCGTTTTCCTTGTTCAGGCTCGTGAAAAAAAAAAACTTCCAAGACATTTTCTACACTTACGATATCGTCAAATTAAGATATGAGGTTTCTGAATCTTTCCGTTCACTGGGGTATTAAAGAGAGGATTGGTTTCAACTCGGTAGGTACTAAGCGAAGTGTACGTTATGAAGGTGATCTTGATGAACAGTAAAAAATATACTTTACAAAATATACACAATTCTTCATAAAAACATAAAATGAGACACAATGAAAACTAGAAAGTGCGCTTCGTCAGAAAAGATTATTTTTCCTGGCAAACTGAACACTCATTTTGGTGGTAGATACGAATAATTTCTACGCACTGCTAAATCATGTATCTTTCCATGATGATTGGACACAAAATACTGAACACAGCAGTCTATGATCGACAACAGTCTATGACAGAATGATCGGAAATGGGCAGAGATGTACAAAATACCTCAAAAAAAGTTTCTGATATACAAGATATAAAATACTTTTAACTAATGTATTTGAGATATCAGATACAAGATACTTTTAGAAATGGCATTAGAGGTACAAGATTCTAAATACGTATTTTCAAAATACTTTTTAAATTTTTTTTTTTTAATTTTTAAACATATTTGTTTGTCTACAATCTACAAGACGTTCTTTAAGCCCTTTTCACACTATCCACTCCACGCCACGCCGCTCCACACCACATGTCGTCAACATATTGGTCCCTTTCACACTTGTCCACGCCACATCACACCACTCGTCACTTATCAACGTTCCATCAATACCTTATCCGCTTGAAAAGTGAGATTTTTCCGTTCAGTTTGTTTTTCCCATCGTCATGGACTATTCGACCGAATAGTTGGCTGGCATGAGTTTAATTGTCCTTCGAAGGTTAACAAGGCGCCGGAAAAAAAAGAGAATTTTGGGTACACCCATATATTTCGACCCGACAAAAAAGCAGCGCTTTTGAGGAGCTCATTGATAATCCCATGAAGTTTTCTCATACTTTCGTTTGAGCGTGAAATCATTTCAAGAACTGTCTGCAGTTTTAGAACAAAGTTTGCACAGACAAGACACTGTCTTGAGGAAGTATATTACTCCCCAGCAGATGCTGACAGTAACATTGGGTCATTTCAGCATACTCAGAAAACAATGCATTTGCAACTTCAGACCAAGCAAACTGTTTTTTTTTGTTTATTTGAAGAATCATCCAGTTGAATGTTCCAGAAACATTCATTTTTCTTTACTTCGTCTATTAACTTTTCAGTATCAAAAAACACCATGTAATCAAAATTACAAAAAAAATAATCAAAATTACAAAAAAAGTAATCATAATTTAAAAAAGTCAAAGAACAAACTTGGGGTCAAATAAGCACTGATAACTGATATGATTAACCACATGTGTATTGTGGTTGTGGAGTGGATGGGGCGTGGCAGAGTATGAAATAGCCCATTGGTTCTTTCAGGCCTACTGTTGACAAGAGGTGGTGTGGCGTGGATGGGAGTTGCGTGCATGTGGCGCCCGCCTGCTATTGATCTCGAGTGGAACCCTTGTGGCTGAGTATAAATGTGTGGCGTGGCGTGGCATGAATATGTGTGTAAACCACCATCTACTCCTGTGTACTTGGTGTGGCATGGCGTGGCGTGGAGTGGCGTAGAGTGTGTAAGAGACGGCAAAGTAAAAAAAAACAACTCGGCAAAGAGGTGTGATATTTTCAAAATATTTTTTTTATTGTTAGATAATCATTAAAACTTTTTAGACAGATGTCCTTATAGTCCTTATAGTGCTGCCAGTAGTAGACCGTGTGTTGTCGCCACTAGCGGCACTAGCAATACAGAAATCGGAGTCCTCTAAAGACGTAATAACATACGTAATAATATTCGTCTATTGTCTTTTTTATATGTCCTCTCTATTGCTCTTTAAAGTCTCTGATTTTTTTTTCAGATCGATTAATTTTCCATGTTTCAATCAGGATAAGCGCTTTTACGTGTTCATTACAGGATCATTTACTGCAGGCCCAAACTGCAAAAACTTTTTGAAACGTTTATTTAGATTTTCTCCTATGATATCTAACAATATTTTAGATTATCCATTTTAAGACATTTAACCATGTGCTGGATTATCATTGTGGTAGTAGGTATCTTTATCCCCTTGCAAACTTTGAATAGCTTCTGCTATTACCTTTGAACAGTTCACATAATCACATAACAAATGTATTTCATGGTCCTTAAAAGTAGTTTGCGCATGGAGACGTTGATGACTTATCTGTCAATTCCAAAAATGTTTCACATACTTTTGGTGATCTAGAACGTAAATTTCAGAGAGCTTGGCGCTTTGCTAAGGCAGCATCATGCAGTTTTTTTTTTATAAAAATCGTTTTTTAGACTTACTAGTTGACAATATGTATTGGCAATCAAATCAATCAATCAACAAAGTATGCGTAGCCCTGAGGTCTTCTGAAGAAGAATCTGGAAAAAGTTCTGGGAGCAAATAATCATCTTCGTTATCGTCATCAAGTGGTGTTCTTTCAAGATCATCTTCATGTGAAATGTTTTCAGGATTCTTGACTGAATATCTGAAACAGATTTTCCAAATATTTCGAATGCCTTTACCATATTTGATCTACTATCTCTTACTGTTTTAACAATTTTGGATAACTTTAATTCAGACTCTTAATGCATATAAGAACCATTTTGGCAACTTTATCATATGTGTAAGCTTCTTTGAATCTTGGGACCGTAAACGTCCAACTGTCAATGGACTGTAACCTCCAAATAGCTTCTTTTAGAAGAAGAGCAAATATAAGCTGTGGGGCACGCAAACCATTTTTATTTCTTCTTTTGATTCATTTTATTCATCAGTAATTTTATTTTTGATTGAACGACGGCATAAAACTTTTGGAGGTTTCGTTAATTGCTGTATACCTTCAATTAAAGCTTTAAATTAATTGTACTCCACTATTGATACTGCTAACATTCAACAATAAATTGTACAACCAACTTGTCCAAGTTAACAGATTTTGGTAAACTTAGTAAGGTCTGAATGATTGTGGTGTGTTCATTTTTTTTTCTTTATTTGGGTTTTTCGCCACGATCTAAAACTCAAAAAATATGAAAATATCTGTTCGTTCTTATGTAAATAAAGAATCACTGGGTAAAAACAAAAAACCAAACTGATACAAATTTCTCTGTATGTCAGTGATACTTAATTGTCAATGTAAGTATCATTGACATAAACAAAAAATATATTTACTTTCTATCTTTTCATAATTTATAGAAATTAATATACTTTATTTTTAGGTTCGTTTTGAAAACGGGAGGAGAATACTTCCCGAAACGTTAACGTTAAAAGTTTGTATATTTTTTTAGAACATTTTTATATTTTTAAAATTTTGTTCGTTAGGCATATTTATTACAAAAAAAAAAATCACTGAGAAATTTGTATCAGTTTGGTTTTTTGTTTTTACCCAGTGATTCTTTATTTACATGAGAACAGATATTTTGATATTTCTTGAGTTTTAGATCGTAGCGAAAAACTCAAATAAAGAAAAAAATATTTGGTAAACTTATTAGAGCAGTCTGCTTAAATTTCTTACATGTTCCTGCTGATTCTGAATCGCTACCATTCTCAGTGCATTTTGTTTTTTTCAAATTTGTATTGTTAAGTTTTTTATACTGTTGCAACAGATCTGCATGACCTTTCTTCTAAAAACATATAATTTAAAAATACAGAAAGATGTCTGGAGAAAAAGGGGAGAGGCTTTTACCCAGACGTGGAACTGCTTTTAGGATTTAAAAAATCAAAATTAAAAAAAAATATTTTGAAACATTATTTGAACTATTATGTGTCCCACTTTGTTATACTGTTGAATTTTCATTTCACTAGATATAAAGAAACTTTAATGTTGAAAAAATCCATAAGTATAGGTAAATAAACAATATTGCAAGTATACTATTATTTTACAGTATACCTGTCTTTGTGAAAAAAATGAGTAACTAGTACTTAGTATTTCCAAAATACAAAGATACAAAAAATGTATCTAAATACAAGATACAAAATATAGATTAAGAAAAGTATTTAAAATACAAGTTGGAAATACGTATTTTCTATCTGTATTCCAAATACTTGTATCTCAAATAAGTCACATCTCTGGAAATGGTATTTGGGGCCCAATTAATGTCGCTGATAATTGGGAAATTCGTTACTCTTTAAGATTTTGGCAGGTTTCTTTCATTTACTCTGAACTAACTCGGTTTGTACTGGAATGCCGGAAAAATAAAATATAGAAAATTGTTTTATGATTCTGTGCAAAATTTTGCTTTATTTAAGAGTTAATAACAGGTTTAATCTACGATATAATCTATATCGTTAATATTTTTCGTCCGTTTCTCTGACAAATTTTCTATTCCCTTTTTATAAAATGAAGGGTGACTTTGTAGTAAAATATTCTTCGAATGCAGTTTTGATAACTGTCGCAGTAGGAAATTGTTTCCATGAAGAAAATATTCCGGAGATCTCAAAAATGATGCGGAAGTACTGTCCAGCCTACCTCTCTGCAGAATATTCGATGAATGTTTTTGAATCAAAGCTGTGTTTAAACTATCAAGCTGAGCATAATAATATTCAGCATCTATACTTTCATTAGGATTTTCAGAACCTCATACTACGAGGGTTGCTATTTATGTATCCGGAATTGGCAACAATGATATTACTAAGCGCCATCTGACATATACTTCGTAAAGTTTGACATTGTTGACTGTATATGTACTCAGAACGTTTTGTCATACGAACGCTATTTGTGATGTTTATTGACTTGAAAATTTCATCTCAGTTAAAAAATGGAATTCGTAAGAATTTTCGTGCGTGATGATTTACTACGACTTTTGACATAGATTATCTCAACAGCAGTGCGTCGATCAACTCATTTTAACTATTGGCGATGAAGCACCATCTAAAACCACTGTATATCACTGGCTTAGTGAAACCAATCGTAGCCGTCGTTCACTCACGAACGAATTTAAAAAAGGTCGTCCAAAATCGGTTGTTGTACCAGAAACCATCAATACTGTGCGCGAACTGATAAATCGTGAACTAACAAACTTATCGTATGTCATGTGACATACGATAAGATTTTACATAAACATTTAGCTGAAAAAGATTTGAGTGAGTTGGATTTTGCATAATTTGAAAATCACTCAAAAAAAGCTCTTGTCGATTGGTGCTCAAAACATATAATAAAAGAAATATTATCGTATTAACTGACCTTTAAACTTTTTGTTTACAATATAACAAGCCCATTTTATTGCTGCTTATCTTTTGAAAGAATTTATTTCCTTCAAATATTTCGTACAGTGGTAAAAAAAAAAAGAGTGTACTAATTTTAAACAGGTTATCGCGTGCCAATTCTGGCAAAATATGTATTTATTTTATTTATACAACAAAAGTTAGCCCGTTTCCCACTATATTACGAGGGTTGATCAATAAGTACCCATGTTTGAAATAAAGACGTAATTTTTTTCACAAATTTATTTTAATTTTTAAAGAATGTATGGTCGGGAATCAAGACCAATGGAATAAAATAATTTTTTGCGACGAGAGTAACTTTGATGTGTGTACTGGTGATCCGAACCGAATAGAGAAGTAAGGGCAATGTAGACGCTTTGACACACAAATATTGTCACCGCACAGTACGCACACGAACCATCTGTTGTCCACCAGATAATTCAAACAAATCATTGCAGTAAATTCGACACGCACGCAAAATTTTATTGGTGTGGTCCCAGCTTAAGAAATAATTATGCTATTTTACGCTGAAGAGAATATGCCTTTACAGTGGATCTACAAACAAGACAATGATCCTAAATAAACGGCTCGTGTGATGGAGCAGTGATTTCACAGGAAATATATTAAAATCCTTTACAGTCCCAAAATCTAAATCCGATCGAACATCTTTGGAAAGAGTGAAAACCACGTATTGCTGGTAAAAAAAAAATATCAAACAAGACATTGCGAAAAGAAATTCAAAAAGCTTGGTTTTCAATACCTGGAAAAACATGCCGATATCGGCTCCGAAAAAAAAGACGTCAAACAGTAACTACGAATAAGCGCCATGCTACAATCTACTAAGGAAAGAAAAGGATTTACGGTTAGAGGCACATCAGCATCTAAGGCTATTTAGCGACTGGACCTACAGCTTAACGTGGGTTCCGAACCACGGTCATCAGCTTCCGACAAACCCAGGCCAGCACTCCCCTCAGGCTATAAACCCTTATGTGCCTACCCATAAGTCTATCAGGGAAGCCTACCGACTGGCGAGTGACTAACGTAGAACACTTCTCAGAAGGCATCCGGCCTTACCCAGCCTTTAACTGGCGTGACTGAATGGTAATTCATTGTCGGATTTTACACTTTTGCCTAGAAACAATCACAGACATTTAGGTGTGGATATGTGTGGGCGTGTGTGTGTATATGTGAGTGTATATAAGTGTGTGTGTGTAGGGTAGGAAGTAATACGGACAGAAGAATTAAAGAAAAACACCCATCCGAGCGCTGGAATCGAACTAGCTAACTTTGGATTGCCAGGCAGGCGACTAACCCACCCGACCACCGCGGCCGGCCAATTTATTAGCTTCGGTACTTATATAGACTAAACAGTTTTACAGAATTACCCAAAATGAAAGTTTTAAAGTTTAAATAAATTGCTATTCACGTGGGCTACATGATTAAATGAAGGCTTTGTATAATCACTAGACCAAAACATTAATAAAAAAGTAAAATCATAATATTAAGCTGCTTATATTCGGTTAATTTCGAAAGCAGATAAAAGATGATACACTTCTTGAACTACATTTTAGGAACTTTGGGATAGATATCTTCGTCAATCTACGAAACTTTTGCATTTCCTCCTATCGAGCGGGAAACTTCAGTTTTAGTTTTAATTAAAATTAAACGATATCGAACGAAGTTTCACAACTTGATGATTAAACATTTAATTTGGATGTAAAATACAAGGGATATATTAATTTTCTTTATTTTTAATCCCTACTTAGAAAAGAAATAAGTAATAAAACCTTTGATAATACAAGTAATGTTAGGTTTATGTAATAAATCTTTGCAAGACTATAAGAAATCGTATTCGATATATAACTAATAACTATATATATATATATATATATATATATATATATATATATATATATATATACATATGACGAAAAATGGATCAAAAATATGAGAAAGTAAGCAGATATATCGTAAACTCAAAATCAAAAGAGGCTTTAAAATCAGTACATGCGGAACATGAGAACGTGAGCGTAACATGAGAACGTACATGCGGAACATGAGAACAAATGAAAGAAATGACAATCTACAGCTGATTAATATGGGTAAGTAAAAGAAGTGCTATGAAACTGTAATGAAGGAAGACAGTGAAGACTTTCTTGGAGATGAGATGGTGAATTTTCGTGCAACAAAAACCAACTTCCCGACGTTCGATATTCGGTTCTCATTCGGACGATTCTCTTCCACAAGCGCTCCATAACACCCATATAATATTGACCATGACATTTTGACCTGTGGACCGAATTCCCGAAGTATGTATAATACCTTTAGAGTTGTAAAAACAACATTTTATTCTCTCGTGACCTCTGGAAAAGCATTTTTTCGATTTCCACGTAGCACTTTGGGGCCTTGTTTGAGGATCGTACTTGAAGCACAAGTCTCATCACAAGCTATATATATAGAGGCGATACGATCGCCTAGCTATTTTGCAAGACCGGGCGGAGATGGAAATAACAGATTAATATGAAGAAATAATCAACAGCATATCTAAAATGGCTACTTCAATAGAACCAAAAAAAAAACGTTTCAAACAGTCAAAAATCTCAAATGACACCATTGGATAATACAAAAAACGGCGGAAAAGGGGTAATTTAGGGAGCCTTTTTGGTATGGTCGCTTACGAATACGGGGAATAAGCAAAGTTAAATGCAAAGAAAGAAAAAGAGCAGAAAGAACAGGACGTAAATATTGCCTTAATGCCCAGTAAGAAGGGCACATACGGAAATGTTAAAGGTTACTAGAAAAATGTATTCAAAGCAATATGAGGATTGAGAAACAGTCGAAGACAGCAATGCCCACGGAAGAATAAATACCAGAACACCTAGTGGAAGAAATGACAAAGACTATAGAATTTGCAAAGCACTGGCAAAATTGTATTCTTGGGAACATGGATGGGGCTTGCTTCAACTGGAATTGGGAACAGGATGAAATCAAAATGAATGATAAATATTGAATATGAATATGGTGAATATAAGCCATCTTAGATTCGCAGATGATATATGTATTTCGCAAGAGGAGTTACAAAAACACATACAAGAACTGCAAAAGGGTAGAGAAACAGTTGCCTTGAAAATAACCCAAAAAAGAAGTCAGGTTGTGTTCAATAAATTGAAAAAGGAATAAAACAATTTTTTACTTTGTTATCTATCACTTTTATTTTTTTTAAATGAACTATCACAAAGTAACGGACAAATCAATCAATAATTCAATAAATTTGCCGATGATGAGAATTTCTTTTTTAGAGAGCGATTTAGATGGATAACCATATATAATAATCTGGATAACCACAAATGATGATAACCAAGGGATACCGCCGGGAGATGGTGTAAAAAACAGACATTTAGCAGGCCCGACGTAATATTTAAGAACAACTCCCACTGACACTTCGACACTTCGACTTCGACACTCACGTAACAATCAGTTCAAAAACTTCGGGCAGCTCGGAGGGGAATAGAAAGAAGACCTGCACATGGATCAGAGAACAAATGAAAGTGAGTGACATCATAATGAAGTAAAATAATGAAAATTGAGTTTGTTTACTGGTTTCTATTGCCAGTTATTATTAGATTTTCCATCTGCGCTGCTTCGAAAATTAATATTTAACATATGTATATTAAATATTAATATTAAAAGCAGATGAAAAAGTTATAATTGCTTTAACATCATATCTCAATTTAACCCAAACTGCGAATAGAGACTTCCGGTAATGATTCAATTTTTTTGCGGTTGAGTCCAGTAAAAAACTCTTAATTTCGAATAGTTGGTAAGACCGGAGGCACATTTTCCAACACTTAGAAAAAAAACCGAGCGAGAATATATCGTCGGTATACTGGAACGTAAACATTTTAAAATCTTTTAAAATTTAAAATTCATCAAAATCGATCGATATCTTTTAATTTTAATTAAAACTGTGAAACTGAGCTTTTTACGTTTTGTTTTTGTCTGCCACGTCGATCGAACGAAATGTTTGAAATTTTAAAATTGGCCAAGATAGTCATCGGAAAATTTTGTTTTTGGAGTTATTGGTTACTTTGGGGTAGTCGATTGTAATAAGATAAAAACAGAAGTAATTCATTTATTATCTCTAAAATGTTTTATGATTATATGACGCAATAAAAGTTTTATAGCGGTAGTTACAAATTCTCAAAATGAATATACAGGGCTGCTGCAGAGAAACGGACAATTTTCAATATAAAGCTTCCGGTACGACTTTCGGGTAGAGATAACCCTACCTTGCAAAGCAGGCAGCATATATATATATATATATATATATATATATATATATATATATATATATATATATATATATATATATATATATATATAAATCATCAGCGGGTATCGATCCACTGCAGAATGAAGGCCTCTTCAGCATGCTTCCAACTTTCACGGTCCTTGGCTTTCCTCTGCCACTGGGGTCTTATACACTTAACGATGTCATCAGTCCATCGAGTTTTCGGTCTTCTTCGTGGACGTTTGCGATCAAGCGATATCCACACCAGGATTGCCTTGGTCCATCTGTCGTCCCATCGCCTCGCTATATGGCCTTCTCATCTCCATTTCAATTGTTTTACTCTTCCAATGATGTCACACACTTTCGTTTGTTTCCTGATCCATGCGCTGGGCTTTCTGTCTCGTCTTATAATGCCAAGCATACATCTTTCCATTCCCCTATGTGCTACCCGAAATTTTTGATCTGATTGCGATGTCAGTGTGCAGGTTTCACCTCCGTAAGTCATAACGGGTAGGACGCACTAATCGAAGACTTTTCTTTTCAGACAAAGTGGGAGTCGGCTCTTAAACATCATGTTCACCTTCTGGGCGGTATCCCCTCCATTGAAATGCCCACGATATATAAAGTGGTGGACATCTCCAAATCGGTCCCCAAAACTGAAATTATTTTATCCTCAGCGAATTTATTGAACATAACTGACTCTTTTTCAGGTTTATTTTTAAGCCAAATGGTTAGCCGGTCCTTTGCAACTCTTGTATGCGTCTTTGCAGATCATCTGGGTCTTGTGAAAGAAGAACGATATAATCTGCAAATCTAAGATGGTTTAAGTTTGCACCATTGATCTTTACACCATCATGTTCCCAATCTAGTTTACGGAATACTTGTTCAAGGCCTACCGAGAAAAGAATAGGCGATATTGCGTCACCCTGCCATACACTCCGTTCTATAATAATTCCCACTTCAAGATCATCAGAGTGAACTGTCGCGGTAGCTCCATCATATATCGATCCTAATAAGCTTTGAAATGGAGTCAAATGCTTTTTCGTAGTCGATAAAAGCCAAGCATAGTAGCATGGTATATTCGTTGTGCCTTTCTATGGCCTGCTGTACAATCTAGATGTGATTCATTGTATTGAATCCACTTCTGAATCCTGCTTGTTCTCTTGGTTGTGCGTCATTCAGTTTTTTTAATATTCTTATAGATATTATCTTAGTGAAAATTTTGTTCATTACTGATAGGAGGCTTTGGACGGTAGTTCTTTAAATCTTCCTGAGCTCCATCTTTTATGTAAAAGGATAACTTCCGCATTTTTCCATAAGTCGGGTACGATTTGTTTTTTGAGGCATTTTGAGTATAATTTTGCCAGTGTTTCAGGTAACGTCCGACCACCAGTTTTTAGCTTTTGTCGATCCACTGCACTTACACTGTCCTTTCCTGGAGCCCTGCAACAGCAAGCTGCCCCAGCTCGGATAAGGTCACTGCTTTTCAGCGTGTTTAATCATAATCTTGCACTAATGGCTCGTTCTATAGAAAAATTAATACATAGTAACATTAGCTCTATCGTTGTGTTTACTTAGTACTGTTACCGTCTTACCATATATCACAAAAAAACGAAATAATCCAATGTACTCACAAAAAATATTGCAAATGATTTTTAATCATTTTGGCGATATAAATATGATGATATAGATACACTGTCCTTCAGCTTTCGATTGATGAGGAATCCCCCATTTCCACGACATCGTCCATTCTCCGTACCTCGGGAGTAGAGTACGTCTCCAGTTGGTTCCAGTTTAATTAACTATTGGCCCTTTCTTCGTGTTTCACAGAGCCCAATAATATCCCATTGTATGCTGTCAAGTTCCATGAACGGTTCTTGCAATCGGGCCTCGTTTTCATATATATATATAGAGCACGTCGAGTGTTAAGTTAGCAAAAGTTATTTAGTGCTTTAGTTGACTAAACTTGAAGCGATTTACCACTAAACACAAAATCACTTTTTTTGAACTTCCGGACGCTCGTTTCGCTAACCATGTTAGCATCATCAGGAGGTGATTTAATCAAATTACAATTGAGATTAAATCATCTCCTGATGATGCTAACATGGTTAGCGAAACGTGCGTCGAGAAGTTCAAAAAAAATGATTTGTAGTTTAGTGGTAAATCTCTTCACACCAAAAGTGGTAAAGTGGTAAAGTGGTTTAGTGGTAAATTTATCTTTCACACCAAAGGTTCCAATAGAAGAATTGATCTGCTTTAGTTGGGTTTAGAGCTCATATCGTAGGTTATAATAAAGGAATTGATGGATTTTGTTGACCAATTCCTCAACAGGGTCTCCTGACACCAAGGCCTCGCAGGTACTGGTTTCACATAGAAACACCGTAAATCACTTGTAAACTATATTTTTTCCACGCAGGCCGTCGTGTTTAATCAACATATAAAATTCGTTTTTTCCATGATAGCAAAATCTCGATCTTATCTGCTTTAAGAGACTGTCAAAACAAAACTAAATGTGATATGGGCTTGGAATTCGTGGAGCTTGGAGAAAGGAAGCTACTTTTCACAAATACAATCATTTTTGCAACTGCATCGCCATTTATTGGAAAAGTACGTGACTTTTCATTCTACCCTCGTAATAGGAGAAACTTTCTACAAAAAAAAAAATATCATTCTTAAAAAACAGTCTGTTCACGTTTCTATGTCAGTCGGTACATGAACAAAATTAATTCATTCTTAACCAGTAAACACATCTCACTGTCAACAATGAGTTTGCTTCTGACATTTACCATTCTCATTCTTACTATCTTCCATTGATTACTCCATAATGTCCGATATTTTCCGAAGCACCCTTCAAATCAATGCCGCAATTTTTCGATAATGAAAATAACAAGGCAAGGCAATTTCACTGCCATTCCAAAACACAGCTCCTTCAGACATTTCAAATTAGTGTTTCAATTAAAATAATAATATCTCTCGTTATTTTTCTTGAATATTGAAACCAAAGAAAAACATTAACTGGGACTAATTGACAGGGTTTGTTCTGATTTAGAAGTTTATTAACCCTTTTCTTATTTTTCATTATTGTAAAACGAAAACACCTATTCTCCAGGCTTTGATGAAACTGAAAGATTTGGTTATTTGGCAGATTTGAAATTTCAGTAAGAGATTGAGTTTTTTAATAAGGGTGTCAGAACTTTGAACCGTAATAACGACAACACTGTTTGGAGTGTAAATATTATTCATAGACTACTGTATTGCAGTACATCGTGTCAGTTCACCATGGAAAGATACAGAATAAACGAATTTGACTCTAGAGCAGATGGAAGGCGGCCCCTGCGGGAAAAATCATCTTTTTCGACGAACCACCTCTGGTTTAATGGGTTTTGCAAACAAAAAACTCATTGTTTTTAATATAGACAATGCAGGACCACGCATGTCTTTAATCATCCGACACAAACATTTTCAATTTGACTGGGATGTTTTGGTCTACCCACCGTACTCTCCCAACGTTGCGCCCTTTAACTACCATTTATTTAGACGGCTTCAAACCAGTTTAGATGGTATACACTTTATTTCCTTGAAATACATCCAGGGTATTTTCCAGTTCTTTAGACAAAAACCTCAGAGTTTACCGAAGAGATGGAGAAGGTATACTAAATTGTTATCAATAAAATGGGACGAAGTTTTGCATCAACTAAAAAATAAATAATGTATTATATTTTATTTCATTTGGATCTTTTCGTATGGACAGTATGAGTAATGCACCCAATGTGCATCAACAAACTTGGCAACATTTTCAGTACAATCCTAGAAACTCACTTCTTTTAAAGTACAGTCTAAACCGAAAACGTTTCCGAGGTCAAAATGGGTGAATCGTATAAATGTTGTCATGCCAATTAACAATACGCCAAGCCAAAGTCTCACTTGGCATCTACTGTATACATGTACCTAATTACGGAAAACAATCTCTGGTATTCCACTATTTAATATTTTAGGCATAATTCAGAGAGCTCTAAAATATAAAGTAAATATAACGTATAAAGTTGTATATTTATGGAAAGTCCTATTCCGACCTTTTATTAACTTTTGTTATGTACACAGTATGTCGCAAAAATAACGGAACTATTTAAATAAACAAAAACAATTAGTTATTTGGTCAGAATTATTAATTTCTATTCAAAATACTCCCTTCCGCATTAATACACCGCTGGACACGTTCAACCAAAACTGGTATAAATTTTTCATGTTGTTTTTCAGAGTCGCTTCGCTGACCCTCGTCACGACTTCTTGGATTTGTGTAACATTATCATAAAACGTTCTCTTCGTGGCCAGTTGGAGCTTCGGGAACAGGAAATAGTCACTCGGAGATAAATAGGGTGAATACAGATGATGTTGAAGCACACAGACTTGTTTTTTCGTCAAAAGACGCCGAACGGTGACGGTCCTGTAAGAATTATCGTGCAACAAAAACCAACTCCCCGACGCTCGATATTCGGTTCTCACTCGATCGATTCTCATCCAGAAACGCTCCATAACTCCCAGATAATATTCTCCACGCACATTTTGACTATGTGGAACGAATTCCCGAAGTATTATACCATTAGCGTCGTAAAAGCAAATCAACATTGTCTTCGAAATATTTCGCGTACTTTTAACATCAACTCAACGCAATTTTTGTGTCGCAAGTTTTGTGTTTTGTTTATTGTGTATTTTAGCCGGAAAATGTTTTTGTAATAATTTTACCAAAATGTCACTTTAAGCTCTATAACTTAACAATCTGTTGATCGATTCTAATGAGGGTAGTCTTGTTTTATAGAGAAAATATACAGCTTTCAGATTATATATGGTTTCAATAGATGGCACTAGTACTTTTCTTCAAATTTAATAAGTTTAATTTATGTATTTATGTATTTATGTATTTATTTATTTATTTATTTATTTATTTATTTATTTATTTATTTATTTATTTATTTATTTATTTATTTATTTATTTATTTATTTATTTATTTATTTATTTATTTATTTATTTATTTATTTATTTATTTATTTATTTATTTATTTATTTATTTATTTATTTATTTATTTATTTATTTAGCGTATGGCTTACATGGATTTAAGTTCAGCATCAGTTTAGTAGTCGTACATTAAAATCATCATCATAGTCGTACATTAAAATATAACACATAATAATCATTCATTTTACCACCACATGCTGTAAGAGGGCACTCTTTTGTTTGATGGTTTTTGGTGGAGTTCTCCATAATCACAAGTCGGCAATCCAGTTAGTCCCCATTTGTAGAAAGAGTCACGGCATATGCCATGGGATGTTCTTATTCTGTTAAGTATCTTCCACTCATGGCGGGGAAGCTCCATTCCTGGTAAGGGTGCTATAGGGTCGATGACATAAGCCGCCTGACCAGATCCCGAAATGTTCCAGAATTTCCTCCATTTAGCATTAAGGTTAAAATTTTCTCCCAGGAGTTCTGCAGATATAGCAGTAGGGGCGGGCCATCTAGACTTCAGACTTCTCTGGTCGACAGCAGGTAAGTCATTGTGTACTGGGAGGTGGGGATTTGATAGTATTTTATTGTATTCCCTGATTAGTTTTTCCGGTCTGCGGATAGTGGGAGGAGCAATATTACTCAGAGTGGGTAGCCAACTATTACTACTACTACTACTGCTTTCCTGGCTGTTAAGTTGACCTTGGGGCCCTTACTTTGATTTCATGATAGCCGATCACATCCGTTTCGCGACAGACGTGATCGGAGAAAGTTTTAGACGCCGTCCTTTAGGCGTGGTTAACCATGCCTTCACGGTATTATATCGAGATTAACAGATCATGTTAGAAAAAGGGGATCCTGCTCCATAACTGACCCGCGAGGATCGGTTTCGGTAGAAATTTATGCTTGATTAGTGTTGTTTTTCTTTGTTGCTGGTATGTTGTCGCTTATTGGGTGTTGAATGAAATGGCGTTCTTATCGGTTCTTATGTTAATGATGTTGTGGCGTATTCTCTTTATTTGTTGATGTTATTCTGTTGTTGTTTGATGTTATTCTGTTGTTTAATAGCTCGGGATGGATGGATTTGATGGTGCTGCCGATCCTAGAGCATCGATGCTTCACCAGACCCAGGCCTAAGGCTAATTCTCTTGGTTAGGTTTGAAGCACCATCTGTCTTCGAATGGCGACTTCGGGGGTGTCCGCTCCCTAGGCCGGATCAGACCTTCGCTGCTGGAACTGCCAATAGCCACTGTTGTCTGCTCCCATGATGACCAACGCGCTCGCTAACTCGTCCGATCACCTCGAAGTCCACCTTCGATGCTGTTGATGTTGGATTTTATGGGTATTTCAGTGTTTATTCTCTTGTTAGGTGAGTTCGGGATGGATAGATTTGATGGTGCTGCCGATTCCGGTGCATTGATACTTCTCCAACGTTGTGGCTAAGACTAATTCTCTGGGTTAGGTTTGAAGCGCCACCCGCTTCGCGGAGTGGACGACTTCGGGGGTGTCCGCTCCCTAGGCCAGATCAGAACTCTGCTGCCGAAACTGCCAACAGCCACTGTTATCTGCCCCCATGATGACCAGACAAAACAATCCGATCACCTCGGAGTCCAACTCCAAACTGTAGTGGGAAGCCAAGGTAGAGGTGTGGTTTTTAAGTAGCCATTGCCCATTCTCTTGGTATCATTGAGTTTAGTGTCAATCATGTTTACGTGGCAGTTTAGCCAGACTGGGGAGCAGTATTGAGCAATCGAGTAGATCAAGCTAAGAGCTGATGTTTTAAGGGTAGATGCGTTTGCGCCCCACGTGGTACCACAAAGTTTGTGAATTATATTATTTCTTGCGTTTATTTTAGCTGAGGTATTCTCCAGATGTTTTTTATACGAAAGTGTTCGATCCATTGTTACTACTCAGTATTTTGGATAAGAATTGTAATGTAGCGAGTTGTTATTGAAGTATACTTGGTGCTACAGGAATGCTTGTTTGGGATTAATCTCCAGTCAGCGAAGTATTTTCCCAATACAGACAGGTCTTCTCATAATATGTTACTATCTTCTTCTATGATTTTACTGCAGGTAGCAAGAATTAGGTCGGCAGTATACCCAAATTTTGTTGACGTTGTGTGGCACATGTCTGAGATATACAAATTAAACAGAACGGGTGCGAGTACCGAGCCATGAGGAAACCCATTATTAAGATGTCTCATTTTGCTCTGAAGTTTATAAGTTTCATTATTTTTCCGACATATTGTGTATGTGGAATTTTTGAGGAACAAAAAGTTCTCTCAGTCCTATAATAAAAATACTTACTACTAGAGTATAACATAAATATTTACGCTTTTTTCCTTTGTTTATAAATAACGGATTATACTTTACTCCTCAGAGGCTTAATCCGATTTCAACTTTTTGCTCCGAGAAGTGAACATTCTTTTTTTGGTGTTAAAGTCATTCAGTAAATATTAAGTCCACGGTATTTAACAAAAACGTTAAAATGAGTGAAATAAGTCGCGAAAATATGGCAATTTTAAGACATTATTTTAAAAAAGAATCAGTGTGAGTCACGCCGCTCGTGAGATTTGCGAAATTAAGGAGGATGGTGCCGTATCAATTCATTTTCTTAACGTATCATTTTGAACATTTAATTTAATAAAACAGTTAATCATAAGTTCCTTAATGTGACTTAAAACGTGTTATCGTATTATGGTGTGAAAAATTAGTGCTAGTAATTTCAATTTTGACATTAAAACGACAATAATGTGTAAGGTTTCCTTTTTTTGTAAAAAAGACACCAAATTTTGCCGAAACTTATGGAATAAATGGCTATAAAAATATTACATTTTATTTTCAAATAATACATTAACAGAGAGAGAAGAACAATGAACCAAAAAACTGAATTTTTCTAACATTTGACGATAGTGCCAATGGTAAGAAAAATATAACAGTGTTTTCCGCGGAAATAGTTGCATTAAGAATGTCTTGTTAATACTTTGAATTGAATTAATGAAAGTTATTTCCCTTATACCCTGTAAAGTGAAAATTCGATCGAATCAGCCCCACCCTATCCATTGATGGACAAAGGGTTCTTCAAGCTTACTCTATCTGTCTCTATTTTGGGCATTCCGTACCCATCATTTTCCCGCTACCCGCTCTATGTCGTCTGTCCATCTTCTCTGTGGTCTGCGTGTCTCTTTAGTGTGGTTACTCTTAGTTTCCACGTTATAATTTTCGTATCCCAACGATCCGTCTGCTGACGGAGTATATGTTCAACCCATCGCCACTTCATTTTTAACACTTTCTCGTTTATATCCGTTAGTTTTGTGTTTTGTCTAATTTGTTCATGTGGAATTTTTTAGCTGAGACTAACGTCAACCATGGAACTTTCATGGCTCCTTGTATATCTCTTAGTCTTCTTATACTCTTCTTGGTCAATGTCATCGACTCTTAAACCATATGTTGTGATATGACAACCGTACCTCATAGTACGGTGGTTGTATCGTTAGGTATTAGGTACTCATATAAATAGAACATAGTTTAGTTTTACAATTAGATTGGATTATTTTCTTAGCAAAACTAGAACTCGAGGATATTGAGTTAGTGATTTGGTGTTTAGTAGTAAATTTATTCGAATTTAGTGTTTCACGCCGAAGATTCCAATAGAATACTTGATCTTGTATATTGTTAGTGAGTAGAAAAACATCGTCTGCAAATCCTATACTTAAATAAGTTCCATCAATGTTAAAACATTTCTTTTCACATTGTACTTTTTTAAAAGTTATCCTCCAAGACAAAAGTGAACAGCTTTTGTGAAATATTTATCTCCTTGGCGCATACCTTTCTTTGACTTGGATTCGCTCAGTTAATAAGTGAGTAGAGTTCATAGTGGAAATTATACAAAACAAATCTTTCATTAAACAAAATAATTGCTAATTCAAAAAAAACAAATTTATAGAACAGCAATATCTATTTATGTTTATATTATCCATGTTCGTTTTCTCCGTTGCAGAAATGGACGCAGAACTACTGAAGTCTGCAATATTCCAATGATTTGATTTACCCCAATTGTGAAAGTTCTATATAGCCAGAGCAAAAAAAAATTAATTTATACCCTATTTCAATTCGCAAATTTAACAATTTCCATTCCCAGAAAGCGGACGTTTTGTTTCAGTATGCAGACCGAACCTGAAATGATCAGAGAGACGATATGAAATTCGGTTTTAGAGCAATCCATTAACGAAAATATTCGCAGTATGTCTCCAGGAGTTGTCCGAGAGAAGGAAAATCTCAAATTTCCGATTCCGAAATGGAAAATTAAGACGGCGGAAGCGTTGGTAGTACGAGCACATTCCTTACTAATTAATATTTGAATAAGAATCTTGGTAACGGTCCTTATATACGAGGGCAAAGTGTATTGAACTTAACCCTAGAAATATTTCGAACGAATTTATTTTCCAAACTAATTATAAGAAAAGCTGTACTCTAACAAAGAGGTGTTCTAAGAATACCAATAAAAAAGCAACTAGTGTTCTATCAGTCGATCCCGTTTTTCATAATTGAGACGTTTTTGACACAACTAACCTTTTCTCCCTGCTAAATAAGACATATGGATAATGAACATGCAACAAAATAAATGAAAATCTTACAATGTCTCAAAATAAACATTTTTAACAAAAAAATATACATTGATAAATGTTCGAGGTGTATGTAAACTATAAAAAAATATATTTCACTTAGGTGGCCGAAATATATTTAACTTAGTTTTACTTGATGGAAATTCAGTTTAAATTAAAATAAATAACTAAAAGAATTTTAAATAAATGAATCTTAATAGGATTCATTTTAATTAAATTTATTTGAACTAAATTCACATTAATTTAATTAATATTAATTAAATGCATTTTGATTATATTAATTTAATTAAATTCATTTTAATTAAATTTATTTTCATGAAATTCATTTTAATTAAATTAATTTTAATTAAATTCGTTTTAATTGCATTCATTTTGAATAACATAACTCGGGATTAGTTACAGTAACTAGTATATATTATATTTTCTTACTTAAAAATGTTAACATTGTAGTTTCCTGTCTGAAAATGGCACTGTATGTTAAAACAATTGTTATACAATTTCTTCAATATAGTCGAAATTTTAGAAAAATGTTTCTATTGTTTTGACTTTAAAAAAGTTTATACTTGTGACTGTTTTACCATATTGATGTAACTCATAATGCTCGAGGCCCAGCTTACCCACCGTATATAGTGCATCAAGAGTTTTTGGAAGTAAATATTTACTTTTGCGGATTTTGTTGCTGTTTCATCCTGATTAAACCACGGTTTTCGCCTCATTATATATATATATATATATATATATATATATATATATATATATATATATATATATATATATATATATATATATATATATATATATATATATATATTATTATTATTATTATTATTATTATTCACGTATGAGCCCTGGTGGACCACGCGAAGTACAATTAGAGGCGTTTGTTGTTGTTAGCCTTCCTTTGAGCCCATACTAATTTCATTCTTTCGCTATGAGCTTTTTTCCTTTCGTCAGACCAAGTTGTTCCAGTCTTCCTACATTTTTCTCTCTGGCCAACCTTCCAAACGTTAACCTTGTGTCTGAAACAGCCTCTATCCTGAATTTCACTTTGTGTAATATTTGCTGATCTTAGGTCCTCTTTAATTGCAGCAATCCATTTAATTATTTCTACTTTAGCTCTAGCCCTATTTTCATAAAATTCGACTATTTGTCTAGTTAGCCTACCCGGATTCATCCGTTTGATGTGTCCGTAAAACTTAAGTCTTCTTTTTCTCATATCGCTATGTATGTATATATATATATATATATATACAGGCACAGAAGCAGATTGAAATCCTAAAAGAAACAGCAGAAAAGGTAGGACTCCAAATTTCCTTTGAAAAGACAGAATACGTGACTTGCAACAGACTAAGAACACCATTTCTAAAAACGAAATATGGTAACATCAGACGAGTCTCTCAATTCAAATATTTGGGTGAAATAATCATGGAAAATGGGTTGGAAAAATCGGCCAATAAGGGTAGATGTCAAAAAATGAAAACGGCATTGAGACTTACACAAAATATTTACAACAAAAAATGCCTATCTAAAAACACAAAACTGAGACATTACAACACGGTTATTAAGCCAGAATGTCTATATGCTGCAGAAACGCTCATTTTGAATAGAAAGAGGGACATCGAGGACATTGAAAAGAAGGAAAGAAAAATCATAAAAAAAATCTTAGGCCCCAAACAAATAAATAGCACAACATACCGACTTCGAGAAAACCAAGAAATCAAACAATACACAGATATACATAGCGATATGAGAAAAAGAAGACTTAAGTTTTACGGACACATCAAACGGATGAATCCGGGTAGGCTAACTAGACAAATGGTCGAATTTTATGAAAATAGGAGTAGAGCTAAAGTAGAAATAATTAAATAGATTGCTGCAATTAAAGAGGACCTAAGATCAGCAAATATTACACAAAGTGAAATTCAGGATAGAGGCTGTTTCAGACACAAGGTTAACGTTTGGAAGGTTGGCCAGAGAGAAAAATGTAGGAAGACTGGAACAACTTGGTCTGACGAAAGGAAAAAAGCTCATAGCGAAAGAATGAAATTAGTATGGGCTCAAAGGAAGGCTAACAACAACAAACGCCTCTAATTGTACTTCGCGTGGTCCACCAGGGCCCATACGTGAATATAATATATATATATATATATATATATATATATATATATATATATATATATATATATATATATATATATATATATATATATATATATATATATATATAAAAGGGTGGACGATAAAAATTTAATTTTTTCCGACGCCCCAAAAAAACTTCCTTTTAATAAAAAAATACGGGGGAACTTTTTTTAAGCAAAAATCACACGTGCCTCAAGACGATCTAAGTTCATGTTTTTGATAAAATCGTAGTTTTTTGTAAGTATCTCTTAAAGTATACGAATTTGAGAAAAAGTTATAGGAGCAAATTAAAGGAAGGAAATTAAATTCTCTACAAAAAAGGTCCTTTCCATTTTTTTCATGAAATTCATATTGATGGAGATATTCTCGATAATAAATTCATTGACTCCATATAATCAACATTCTAAGACCTACAAACGTCATTTTTACAAAATTGCTCCTATATCTTTTTCTCAAATCCGTATACGATATATATATATATATATATATATATATATATATATATATATATATATATATATATATATATATATATATATATATATATATATATATATATATATATATATATATATATATTTATATATATATATATACTTATCAAAAAATGAACTTAGATCATTTTGAGGCACGCGTTATTTTTGTAATAAAAAATTTCCGATTTTTTTCATCAAAAGGAAAGTTTTTTTAGGTCGTCGGAAGAATATTAATTTTTAACGATCACCCTAATATATATATATATATATATATATATATATATATATATATATATATATATATATATATATATATATATATCACGTTTTACATAGCTATATTGGAAAAAATCTGATTCAAACAGGTTCTATAGTTGTTAAAAATTAACTTGGAGACCTAATATATAAAGAAAAAGTCCAAAGATCTAAGTTAATATATAATTTTAAATGTTGATCAAAATAAAATAAAATATATAATCTAGCGTACAATAAAATCCAATGCTATATATTTCTATTCTTATCGACCAACATCACGAAAAACAAAAATAAAAATATTCAGTTTTATATCGAAAATAAACTATTCGAATGAGATATAAAATTGCGGAAAGATGCCAAGAAAAAAAGCATAAACCAGAAATAGTTATGGTGGTTCAATCCCGAAAGGACCTCTCGTCTCACCCCAGGAGATTCGCGGGAATTTTCTCCATTTTCCAATCGAATTTCAACGACAGAAACAACGGTTTATATTTTTAACAATCGGATTGGACACACACAACGTACAATATCCAGTGCATCGTTGGAAAATCTTCTTAGTTCAAGAAAAACTACCCTGCACACTCTGGAGGTAAATATGGTACATGTTAAATTGAAGTTCAATAAAATCCGACGTTAAAGATTTAAAAATACTAATTTGAATGTTATTATTAAGTACGAAATGGCATATTTTGTGCTACACTCAGTGTCAAAATGTTAGACATACTTTCAAAATGTTGTCTAAATGATTCATATATTTCTTTTCCAATCATTCAAAATCAGTCAAAATAGGAGTAAATAAAACTTTAAAAGTTAGAGCAAAGCTTGTTTGCACTGTGTTGCATAAGAATGACATTTAATACAAAAAAATACTCTTAGATCTATATGGACAAAAACCAAACCAAACAACACACAACAGAATACCAAAAATGTGGTTTATAAAATTCGCTGCAAATATGGAATATTTTAAATAGGTGAGACATCTAGACCTTTAAATGTCTTTATTCTGTCTCTAAATGCCTTATTCTGTCTTTAAATGTCTCTAGATTTTAGATTATTAGATGTATCTGTTAGAATAAGTCTAGAATTAGCCAACACGCAGGGGAATCGGGGCATAAAATCAATTGTAATAATTCCAGAAAGGTATTAAAAGAATCAGTAACAAAATACAGAAGACTAAAAGAAATCGCTATAATTAATTTAAATAAAAATAACTGTATTGCTATGCCTTCGGTAGATTTAAATTCGATATGGTTCCCTGAGAAATTGGTCTCCGTTTTGTTTTTTACTCAGTGATTATTTAGATAAGAACAAATATTTTTGATGGCGAAAAACCCAAAAACAAGAACAAAAATATATTTTCGAAATAACATATTAATATCAAAACTGCAATAAAATGAATCTTTACTGATCTTAAGACCTAATGAATAATTACTCATCTTTCGACCCTATCAAATAATAATTAGTAATAATTAACGAATAAACTAATAAACCTTAAGATGGTCCCCACGTGTTGGCGACAAAAATTATTACAGTGGGTGTATTTAAATACCCTTTAAAACCAAATTAGTATTCTCTTTCGGGAATATTACGATATGCTTTTTACTTACGGAGAAGTAGCAACCAGATTAGTAATATGCCAGGTTTAGTAGTTACTACAAGGCATAATTTGGTGGTATTGCAGAAAAAAATAAATAAACAGTGTCGTAGATTGTCATTTTTATAAATACAAAATATTATAGTAAATCGTTGTTTTTGAAGCACCCTGTATTTTTTTATAAACAACAGTCTTTCGTCCATAAAAAGTTCCTCTGCTAATTTTTTAGTAGAAACGGGGTTTTGAGATAATTACAATTTTAGGTCAGTCTCCAGTACACTAGCAAAACATTACTGCACAAATTCATTAGTAGGGTTAAACATACCTCTATAATTAGGCCGTACCGAACAAAGGTTAAGGTTAATTAAAATTTTCATCAATCCTAATGCTTATTACCATAGTAGCTTTCGCGACATACCTTCAGGGACCACCGTGTATATACAGAGCCTTCATTTAATCCTGGGATCCACATGACAAGTGATTTATTTAAACGTTGGAACTTTATTTTTTTATGTTGAATTACACAGGCCTATAAGGTTTTTTTTTGGTGCCTAGGACTTTAGAATTGATTTTATCAATCATTTTATTCAATCTAAATATGAAATAAGTTTCTCTCGCTCTGCTCTACTTTTTAGATACATCCACGTATCTGTAATGCTAAAATTATTATATGATACAAGGATTGGTTTCTGTATATTTGGCCTATTTTCAGTCTGTCGTTGAGTTAGTTCCAAGAAAATCCACTAGGTGGCATAAACATTGCCTTTCCGGTAACTGAGGTGACCTTCAACACTTGAACTAGAGTTGCGGTTCGCTTCCGCTTTGTTTCTCATGATGTTCTTCTTCTTCTTCTTCTTGTCCTGGAGGTTAAGTTGACCCGAAGGCCCTGACTTGTATTCGCTGATTTTTTCGAACGTCACGACAATGTCGCTTGTTCGAAGGGTTTTAGCTGCCGTCCTTTAGGCATGGAGGTGATGACCGAAGAGGATGGTCATACTGGGGCAACGGCCGCCAATGAAGCTGCCGTGGCTCTGATTAGCGGATTGTCCGAAAGGGACGCCGTCGCTAGGAATTTGTCCAGAAGTCTAGACAGGAATGTCTGAATCTCTGGTGTGTCAGTTTCCCGATGGATTTGCGCATTCCTTACAAACCATGGGGCACCTACTAATGTGCGAAGAACACGTGACTGGAACGATTGCAGAATTGCAATCGACGTTGGGGGGAGGTACGGGAACCAGGCCTGAGATCCGTAGGTGAGGACGGATCGGACCATGATTTTATACAAGGTTATTCGGATGTTCAGCGAGAGCTTACTTTTGCCGTTCATTAGGGGGTAAAGCAGACGAGCCATGGCTCTTGCTTTCCCGGTTACCTTCTTAAGGTGCGGCACCCACGTGAGGGCCTTCATGATGTTCGCATCGTGTGAAACAAAGCGAGAGTCATTCATCGTTTTAAATCCACTTGCATTTTGAAATAGCTTAATATTTTTACCTTGTTTGGACGGATTTCATCGAGAGAAATTAGTGACGCGAGTCAGTGAAGTAGTATTCCAGTATCCCGTCTTTAGATTCTTAGTTTATTTTGAAGAAACATATTCGTGACATTGTTAATTCTGAAGAAACTCATGACTGTGTTTGTGACTTTGAATTGGCTTATATATGAACATGAAGCAATGTTGAAGTAATTTCTTCATTACACTGAACTACATTGGTGACTGTGTTTGTGACTCTAAATTTTATCGTATAGTATTCGATCAATTGTTACGCCAGTAAGCAGGTCGGATGAAGCCGGATGCTTCCAGTGGTATCGAAGTCGTAGAATAAACTGCTATAGTTGGACTTATCTATTTTGGAATTTTGTAAAAGCTAAGTTTAGTAAATATGCTATGAAGTTCTAAGAGTTCTCTCTCGTCTATCGTTTTTTTTCTCGAGCTGGTAAATTGCCTCGTAGCAGCGCCATATCTTTTTTCTCGAGCTGGTAAATTGCCTCGTAGCAGCGCCATATCGTTAGAAGTAGTAGTAGCAGAGTTGAGTTTAGTTTGTGAGTTCTCGCCGTGCAGGATAGATCGAATTTGGCCTCGTGTAATATTTTTGTTTACGAAAGAGTTGTTTTAAAGTTAACCTAAAACGTATTGTGTTGTAGATTGTTGTATTTGTGTTTTCGAATAGAAATAAAATGAGTTCAAGTAGAAGAAGCTGTATATATTGTCATCCCGATGTGTTTTGCTGCATATGTGCAGAATACACGTTAAAAGAAAACAGAAAACCTGTTTTAAGGAGAGCTTATTTTGGATACTTTGATGTTAGGCTTGGTGATCAGGATAAAACCTGAACCAGAACATTTACGGCAGTGGACTAATAGGAAAAGAAAAAGTCTAAAATTCGACGTACCGATAGTTTGGAGAGAAACCAAAAACCACTTCGGTTACTGTTATTTCTGCCTAGTAAATATTACTGGAATCAATCGAAACAACTGTAGCAAGTTCACTTATCCTGATTTAGTCTATGCAAGAGCCCCCGGCTCCTCACTCAGACGAAGTGCCGATTCCAACG
Source organism: Cosmopolites sordidus (assembly GCA_031761425.1). Taxonomy (NCBI): domain Eukaryota; kingdom Metazoa; phylum Arthropoda; class Insecta; order Coleoptera; family Curculionidae; genus Cosmopolites; species Cosmopolites sordidus. The sequence goes on along the minus strand of JARFXV010000210.1, from coordinate 1,611,148 downwards.
TTTGACCAGCTACCCGAGCTCTGTGAGGACGAGTATTGTCCCTTTGATCACTCTTCTGATACTAATGAAGATGACAGTGATTATGAGGGTATGACATCAATTCCTCAACGTTCTCAATAAGGAACTATTCTTCTCTCAAGACAATCTTGTATTCCGTCACGAAATTAGAGGGCTCCTGAAAAAAATGGATCTTCCTGAATATTTTCCAGATAATTGGCACCTATTTATTGACAACTCAAAGCGAAATTTGAAATGAATCCTTCTACTTAATGGAAAAAAAATATGATTCAAAAAAAATTGACCAGTCAATGAAAATTAAAGAAGAATATGACACCATAGATTTGGTCTTGGAGAGGATAAAGTATCATGAACACAATGGGTGATTTGTGTTGACTTAAAAATGGTAAACTTTCTCCTTGGACAGCAAAGACCAAATATCCTTACTTCTTGTGCCTCTGGGATAGTAGAGACCAAACACACCACTGGGTGGACGACCCCGACGTTAGTTGGACGAGAGAAAGTCATCTTTCCTCCAGTGCATATTAAACTAAGCCTAATGAAGCAGTTTATGAAGTCTCTTGATAATAATGGATCAGGCTATATATATATATATATATATATATATATATATATATATATATATATATATATATATACTTATATAGAGAGGGGGGGATGACATGACATCTGCTTCGATAGAGTTATTTTAACATTTCTTTTTTACTTCAGATTTTAAATAAAGTTGAACTGGACAAATGTTATATTTATTTTTGTTATTAGTGCTATACTGTGTATATAATCCCAAGAAAAAGATTACTTATAAAAACTGATAATAAATAAATAAACAAAGATTAATATTTAAAATTTGCACTATATTTAAAATTGTATGTATAACAATAATTTCGGCACCCAGTGCCTTTTTCAAATACGAACTATGTTAAACTAACAGTAAGAAAAGTAATTACAACCAAAAGTGTGCATCGACATGTCCGACGACGAATACCATACAAAATGATATTGGGGACATCCATTTCTTCAACGTCTAGAAGGGCAATATAAGTTTAATAACGGTGAACCATTCAAGTCCAGCTGGTAATTTAATAATTTATTTTCAGTATGTAACATTAGATAATTAGAATAAAGAATTGAATATCATCAAACAGATCGCAGTAAATATTGAAAACGACACAAATATTATAAATAAAATATTTAATAAAAAAAGTTATATATTATAATAAAAACATTAATTTAATATATTCTGTCAGTAATATCAAGAATGAACAGTACAAAACAATAGCCGGTCGCGTTGGTGCGGCGGTAAGAGCGCCTGCTTTGCCGAATCCGCGCTGGAGCGATAGCTGGTTCGATTCCAGCGCTCGGATGGTTATTTTTCTTTCTTCTGTCCGTTTATCTTTCCTAAATGTTTGTGATTGTTTCTAGGCAAGAGTGTAAAATCCGACTACGAATTACCCCTCAGTCACGCCAGTTAAAGGCTGGGTAAGGCCGGATGCCTTCTGAGAAGTGTTCTACGTTGGTCACTCGCCAGTCGGTAGGTTTCCTGCTGGGGGGTGCTGGCCTGGGTTTGTCGGAAGCTGATGACCGTGGTTCGGAACCCACGTTAAGCTGTAGGTCCAGTCGCTAAATAGCCTAGTTGCTGATGCGCCTCTAACCCAAACACTTTACTTACTTTACTTTTACAAAACAATAAATAATAAATACCATACAAAACATAAAAACATATAAATACATATAAAACATAAAGATACAAAACAATAAAAAACAAATAAATATTGCTTTCAAAACAAACAATAGCCATTTCATTAAAAGCAATAAAAGTCTAACAAATAAACTGTGTAAATCAGGAATTTATTTAAAAGAGTGTGGGTCGGAAACAGGAAAGTTTTTCCCTACTAGGCTCCAATCACATAAATGAAGTTATACTAAACAACAAAATAATTCTCATTATGCTAACCATTTAATGTTAGAAAAGCATTCTTTCAATGATAATTTTAAAATGCTATATATTCAAAATAAACGTAAAAAATTAATTTTTTAAAGAGCTTAGAAATTATTAAAAGAAAAAATGTGGATATTTCGCTAAATGACCTGTTAGACTTGAATGGTTCACCATTATTAAACTTATATTACCCTCCTAGATTTAAAAAAAAATTATTTTCCCATCTTCTTTTATGGTATTAGGTAGATTGTGTCGAAAAGTGTCGACTTATGTCGTGTGTTGAAAATTTGTGATTTCGTGTTAATCATCATCAACTTGTCGTGTTGGTTGTCCACACGTGAGATTCGCGATTAAATGATGGCTGTGGCTTTATTAAATGTGGAAAAATAACAAACACAAAAAAATGCATAAAGTGTGTGGAAATGCTGTGCGTGAAAAAAAAAAATTCTACGCCACTGTACATATATATTTTATAATCACACTGAAAAATGTAGATACTATCGTCATAGTGAAATAAAAGAAACCTAACTAACAATACTATCTTGTAAGTAAAAAAATAATTAGATAAACAACAGGGTCAAATCACCCCATGAAAATGTTTATTAACCAATTTAGCCATCAATAGGATCCTGATTGGAAATAGGGGAGCTAACCCGAGGGTATTGGAAGACGTCTGAAAGAAAATGAAGACCTTCACACGTTGATTTCCAGACATATCGGATGGATATCCAACCTGTTTCAGATAACTTCATATTATGGATAGATTACTTTTTTAAAAGAGATTCGTGCTGAAACACGAAATGGTTCATTTTCTAGAAATTTTTCAAAACATTCTGATTTTTTCAGTTAGAAAATAGAATGAAAATCGGATTTAAATAAAAGTTCATAAGTTTTTTTAAAAAATTATTACGGCAAATTAATTTGCGGCAGAGTTATCGAAAATTTCTCTGAAAAACGGTGCTTTCTATAAAAATTTAGACGAAGATACTTTTTATGGATAAAAAACCGTTATTTCCAAAAATTGTAAAGGGTACTTCACAAAAGTTCTATTTACTTTTTTTTAATTTAAAAATATGGCACCACTATCCCCTATCTACGCCACTGTTTATTTTATATTTTCAGCAATAATACCAAATTATAGCCCGTAGTGGCTTGTACTACATCTGCAAGTTTAATTTTTCTATTTAAGCCCTACCGATCAAAACTTAATTTTCTTCAATTTCAATGCTCATTACTAGAGACCGCCTTTATTAAAAAAGATAAGTGAATAAATATCAAGTAGATAAGTGATTAGTTTTGATATGGTAAATTAGTCCTAATTTCCTACCATTTCTCTGTATAACGAACGATATATTAATTATTATTATTATTATTATATATATATATATATATATATATATATATATATATATATATATATATATATATATATATATGCGGCAAAAATTAAAGCGGTTATTTCTTGACTTATTCTAAGAATATTTTGTTGTTTGGTGATTTTTGAAAAACCCTTTTGTTTCGAAGATACAGGGTGAACAAAATTTACGACATTAACAACATTTTATTATCAAAAAGTACATGTAAAGTTGCTCAATCTACACTAATTGTTCGAAATGACTTCCGCCAGCCTTGATACAAGCATTCAATCTTCTCGTCATTAACTGCCGAACTCTTTCAAACACACCAGGGTCGTTTCTAATTGAGTTACACCCACCAATTATCCGATTTCGCAAATCATCCAAATTCTTCAATGGAGTAGCGTAAACTAATGACTTCAGATATCCCCAGAAGAAATAATCCAGGGGGTTTAAGTCCGGGGATCGAGCAGGCCATGCGTGTGGCCCACTTCGACCAATCCAGCGATATCCGTATGTTGCTGTTAAAAAATCACGAGTAACCAAACTGAAATGTGGTGGTGCACCATCGTTCATAAACCACATTTCATTCCTTGTTGCCAATGGTACATCTTCCAGAAACTCAGGCAGCGTTGCTTCCAAAAAGTTGCGATACACCTCGCCAGTAAGTCTTTGTGATAGAAATACCGGTCCAATTGATAGCCACCTACAATTCCAACCCAAACATTCAACGAGAACTGATGTTGAAAACTATCTTCGCATACCTCATGCGGATTTTCATCTGCCCACACATGGTTATTATGAAAATTCCTTATTGCGTTTCTTGCGAAAATGGCTTCATCGGTGAAAAGAATTTGTATCAGGAATAGAGGTATGCGAAGTAAAGTTTGCAATATCCATTGACATAATGCAATACGTGGAGGAAAATCAACAGGTAGTAGTGCCTGAACGCGTTGAATGTGGTATGGATACAACAAATTGTCCTTAAGAATTTTCCAAACTGTCCAGTGACTCACATAGTATTTGCAATTTTTCGCGTAGAACTACTAGGCTCTTCCGCTATCATGCCCAGCACATTCTGTTCCAATTGTACCGTTCTTACAGTCAGTGATCTTCCTGAGCCTTCAGTCCGTTTCAATGTGCCTGTTTCACGAAGATGTTGATGAATGTTTTCGAAGATTTTTCGGTCAGGGACACTACGGGCTGGAAATCGTTCACTGTACAATCGCCTAGCTTGTAATGCATTGCCATCAGCAAGTCCATACATGAAGTGCATGTCAGTCATCTCGACGTTTGTATACATTATGCTAGAGGACTTCACTCACTATTAAAGACACGTCAAACAGCCAAACGTCACTCAATCTATGTAAACAAATGCGACCGATGAAATCCACTTACTAGATAAAACAGCAGTTCCAAGTGATCGAAATCGAAAAAAAACATTTTTTTGTACTTGATAAACTCATTCACGTACACCCTACTTTTATTTACATTAATGATTTCAACAAATATCGAATATGATTTTCGCAAATTTTGTTCGCCCGGTATCTTCGAAACAAAGAAGTTTTTCAAAAATCATCATAGGACAAAATATTCTTAGAATAGGACAAGGACCCTACATTTTTTGCCAATAAAATAAAATAAACAATAAAAAAGATTTTGCACAAATAGTTGAAATGTATTATGGGAAAAAGAAGAGAATATAACAATAATAATAATAATAGTAATTTAATAATTATATAAACTAAACATGAGGAATCCACGAAAGCCCTCGCACCTACTATATATGGATGGCCTTAAACTCTATGGAGAAACTAGAGAAAAACTAAACTCCTTAATAAAAATGGTCGAAGAATTTAGTAGAGATATCAAAATGTCATTCGAACTTGACAAATGCTCTACCATTAGCATTCAGAAAGGAATAGTCAATAATCAACATTCAACAGACTGCAACATACAACAACTGGCGCCAAACGAATCCTATAAATATTTAGGTATACCCAAAACGAGAAATTTAACCACAACCAGTTAAATGAGGACTTCTCTACTATGTACCAAAAGAGGCTTACAAAACTATTAAATACCAAACTGAACAGTGGAAACCTGATTAGAGCGATCAATGGATGGACAGTGCCAACTCTGACCTATTCTTTTGGTATTGTTAAATGGTCAGAAACAGACGGTGATGAACTGCATAGATTAACACGTCGAACATTGACAAATTTCTGATGTCTGCATCCAAATTCATCAATAAAGCGACTATACATCCCGAGAAAGTTCGGAAGCGGAGGCCTCGTCAACATTAAGAATCTTTGTTTGAACCAGGGGAGTAAGATGAGAGATCGCTTCATTAATTCAAGCAGCCCGCTAATGAAGTTGGTTACTAAGGAGGACCGGGGTTTCACCCCGCTGAACCTAAATAAAGTGAACCGTATTGATGGTAGAACAACACTTACGGATTGTGTCCAAAAATTAAAACAACAGACACTGCATGACGGTGTCCAAAGGCACTCGAGGATGATACCATTGATGAATCATTGTCTCTGAAATGGCTGACCGGTGGGCTGTTGTACCCAGAAACAGAAGGTTTTGCGACATCTATTCAAGATAAGGTAGTAAGAACACGGAACTACGAAAGGCATATACTACAGGGGGGGAAACGATTGAATACCTTATCGGTGGGTGTGCAGTTCTTGTCCCTAATGCTTATTTAGGAAGATTTAATCAGCTGGCGATCAATCACAACAGATCCAATGTAGACCAATCACAACAGATCGAACGGTCGATTATAATACATATATATATATATATATATATATATATATATATATATATATATATATATATATATATATATATATATATATATATATATATATATGCCCATTTTGTAACCTTGATTTGAAGGAGAAGGATAAAAAAACAAAAACTTGAAACAAAAAGATTCAATACGGCCTTAAAAGATGAAAAAATGAAGCAGAAATAGTGATGGCAGTAACAAAGACATTAGTGATGCCCTGAAAAAATAATAAGACAGTGGCTGTGATAAGTACAAAGCAAAATTTAAAAATTAAAAAAAACGGAAAGGCAAAATCAAATAGCGAAGAAGAAAGAAGAAAATCAAGACTATATAAAAGCAAGAAAAGATATGGAAAAAATATGTAGGAAAAGGAGATGGCGATCTAATGAAAATAAAAATTGAGGAAAATACAGGAAAAATTTGAAAACAAAGAAATAAGATCATTTTACCAACAAGTAAAAAAGAAAAAAAGAGGATACCAAAGTAAATACATTAAAAAAAATCAATGAAAACTTGTATGTAAATGGCGATGGCAAAAATATAGAAAGGCTACTTTTTACAGGAAAAGGTAAATATACAAATGCAAGATAGAACAGAAACATAACAAGCAACAAAGGAAGAAAGAGAAAAAGTAACAAAAAATATTAAGAAATAATAAAAGCACAGGAAAAACTAGTATAACTGCTGCAGTGTTAAAAACACAATCCAAAAGGCTTTCTGCGGAGTAACTATTGATGATGTAATTGTCAAAATGTCACTGAATATTATCTGGGTGTCATTAACGATTGTGGAAGAGAAACATGCGAGTGTGGACCGAATATCGAGCGCCGGGAAAGTGGATTTTTGTTGCACGACAATGCACCATCTCAAAGGAACGCGCACTGTTCGTGATTTTTTCCCAACAAAACAAGTCTGCGTGCTTCAACATCACCCGTATTCGCCTGATTTGTCATCATGTGAATATTTCCTGTTCCCGAAACTCAAACTGGCGATGAAAGGAACGTTTTATAACAGTGTTACACAAGTTAAAGAAGCCATGACAAGGCTTGAGGAGGGCTCACTGAAGCGATTCCGAAAAACGACATATAAAAATCTATGCTAGCATTGGTTGATTGTGCCCACGGGTGTATTGATGTATTTTGAATAAAAAGGAATAAATAATGTTGGCAAAATAGCTCATTGTTTTCTTTTCATAAAAAAATGTGTACATTTGGATTACGTGTACTTCAAAGATTTTCAATTTTATTGAATAATGAAGGTTATCAGCACAACGCCATTAATTTTTTTTGCACCGGAAAAGTTATTACTATAAATATTTTATTAACGTATTAACGTATGTTTTCCATCCGAAATATGCAAACTCTCAGGTTTTTTATCAGTAAAAATCTGATTTTATATTTTAATATAGGAAAATCTCTCCCCGGATACCTGATTTCGTAAGCCCTTCAGGTTATTTTCTTCAGATGTTATAGCATATTTAATTTCAAGAGTTCACGTTACCCGATAGCAACTAGAAAAACCTTTTTCCTTTATCGATCTAGAACACAAAACGGTTTTTTCCCTTTCTTCTCTACAGAAACGCCATAGAACAGAAACGCCGGACGGGACGAATAATGAAAACGACAAGAACAACTTTTCGATCCATTTTTCAGAGTGAAAGTAGATGGTTTTTTGTAAGGTTTACCAGGCATCGCCAGACAAAGAGCAGTGATGGACAGCATGAGGGCTGGCTGACAATTCTTATGTCTATAAATTTGTAGTATCTTTACGGTAATATCAGCTGCAAATTTTACTAGAGAATAGAAAAAGTGCAACATTCAATACATATATTTGAATCAAGCATAAAAATTGATACATTTTGTTTGCTTATCTTCACTTAAAACCGTATGTGATTGCACAAAATATAGCACAAGTACAAGATAAAAATAAAAGTGTTTTTATGATGTAACAGTAGTAAGATGCCATGAGTTCGTGGGTGACTGCTTCGCCTCCTCTTCTTCTACTTCTTCATCATTTAGATAAGCTAAGCAAACTTGACGAAAACAACATCACAGGAGATATCAGAAATCGTATGATGAAAGGTAATAAAGTCACTTATTCTCTGCATCATGTCCTGAGATTGAAATTTATTGAAAAGAACACAAAAGTTAGAATCCATTAAACACTAATTCGACCGGTTGGCACTTCTGTTTGCGAGACGTGGACATTCACAAGGAAAACAGAAGAGATGTATTTTAAAATATGTATAAGTACGCTGAAGAATTTTTGGAGCTGTAAAGCACGATGGAATTTGAAGGATCGGGTTTAGTGGTAAATCTATTCGAGTTTAGTGTTTTACACCGAAGGTTCTAATAGAAGAATTGATCTAGAAATGCAGCCTTTAAAAGATACGAAAATCCTTCTGAATGAGCAAATAGACCTGAACAAATCGTCGTTACTGAATGGGTACAGGGAAAAAATAGCATCTATGTAGATACCTAAAAGTTTCCAGTCTAATACAGAAACAGTAATTTTTTGGCAAATTCAATATTATTTCGCAACGTAGTCTCCTTGTCATTCTATACGTTTTTTCCAGCGAGATTCCCATCTCTTTAATCCGTCCAAATAGTACTTGATATTTTGTTGTGCAAAATAGTCGTTTACGAATGTGATGGACTCAGCATTCGATAAAAATATCCGTATTCCGACACTTTGAGCCTAAGAAAGAGAAAAAAGTCGCCTGGTAAATACAGTGGGTGCTCAGTCAACTCGAATCCCAATTCGGAAATTTTTGCCACGGCGACCAACCTCCGAGTCCATCATCAAAGGTGTAACGAGAGAATTCCAAACGAAGAAATCAGTTCAGAGCTGCTCTAAAAAGGTTTTCAGGCAATCAGCATCACAAGATGGCAAACAAAACCGAAGGGCCAAAACTGAACAAAAAGACAGTGCCGCGCGATGACACAAACATTCTCGTCATCGATGAACTTTTGCACCACGCCGTAAAAGTCGAAGTGCAAAACAAACCGCGGATAGCGCACCAATGCTTTAACTGACAGAAATTCGAACACGTATCAAACCAGTGCAAAACAACGTCCATTTGTGTCACGTGCGCGAGTGATCACACCAGCAGCGAATGCAAACGGGATAGCAACCTACCAACCATCTGGTGTAACTGCCGAGATCCGCATCCAGCGAACTCCACCGACTGCACAGCCAGACCAACGAGGACTCCATCTCTGCAGCATTCCCAATCTGAAGCGACATCGCCAACGCAAACTCCAGCTCCCCCACAAGCATTTGTGTGGGGCCAGCAACGGAACGATATTCCGACGCAACCTCCAGCATCGCAAGCTACCACAATCGACAAACTTGTGAAGCAAATCTCAGTGTAATTACTAGGCTTGATTCAAGCCGGATCCGGTCTAATCGTCCAGCTTCAGTAAGCAACCACCGACCCCCGTTTTCACAGACTTCGACCTCCCTCTGCGTCATCTATTCTACATAAATCTCGGCCAAGCGCGGCCAAATCCAGATTTATTCTTTTTAAGCTCCAAAATTCGACCAAGATTTTGTTTTGTGCGGTTCAACCTGCATGCAGAATCCGCTGATTCAGCGTAACCAACGATTTCCTGGGACACCTAAGGACCCCTAGAACATATAACTAGGACCCGCAAGAGCAATCTCAGGAAATAAAAGTAGGAGCCACATTGGCTAACTCGATAACCAAGCTGACAAAAATGGAACATGGCCTTGACGACCACTAAAGTGTCAGGCGATGCGTTGTTTGGGTGGAGCAAACTTTCTTTTTCAGCTTGACAAGTAATAATGCGTAGTATGCCCCTGTTATTGTATTCCCCTTTTCAAGATAGCTGACGCATAGGAACACAACTACATGACTATCATGACTCAACCGATGGAACAGTCTTCGCGTTTTTTGGAGTTGATTTATCCTTCACAGTCCAAGTGTTGTGGTGTATCCAATTTTCATTTACTATTATTAATTGACTCCAAAACATCGACTTATTTCAGAACGTGTTCCCTGCTTCAAACTGCCTCGTCAGGAATGGGTCCAGCTTAACCGTTTCCAAACTGACCAAGTAAGATGTAACCACTTAATCTACCGATGGGGTAGAACCGAGATTCCTTCCTATGACTGCGGCGCAGATTAGCAGACTACGAACCACATAGTAAACGAATGCCCCCGAAGACTCTTCGTTGATGGTATCATCGAACTACACCGAGCATCTGCCTCAACTGTGCTAATATATTCTAATATTTAGTATTGTAATGGTTTGTATTTCAATGTTTCTATATTTGGTTTGTTGTATTGCATTCATTCTTGATATGTCATACGATATAATAATAATCGACTTATTTTGCTTAAAATGATTCAATAGTGCTTTGGAAGTGAGTGATCGCGACACTCAAAGCGCGGTTAGCTTTTTCATGCCCAAATTTTCAGCCAATATATGTCAAACACGTTCTTTTCAGATGTGCTCTCTAACCGACGATCGTCTAGCCCCATTTGGTGAACTTTTTCACTTTTATCAGTAGTGATCGCAGTTTTTGGCCGTCCTGAACGTTCATCGTCAACCAAACTGGTACGACCTAGTTTAAATTCAGCTGCCCAAAATTTCAGGGTGGCAAATTACAGATGTTATCAACTGTTAAACAACAACTAAACATCTAATAATCTAATATGGCGAAAATGTTCAAGATTATCTTTCAACACAAAGCTATTAAATTATGTAAAATTAACGAGTAAAGTAATCTTCATGCTGAGGCTAGAAACTTTTCAGACTACCCTCGAATTGTTGAAACTTTTCGTATTTATACCCATTCCAACATCGAAAATATTCATTTCTTACGAAGCTACAATGCTAGCGAAACGCGTCAAACGCGTATAATAAATGTTCATTAAGTAAAACCCAACACAATAAAAAAAAACGTGCATAGAATATTTTTCTTGAATACAAACAAAAACTAGTTTTAAATTTTATAACAAAGAAATATACACAAACCTCCCCGAGCTCTATTATTTTCTCCTTCTATCGAAACATATTTAATTGCAAGATTTCACGTAACCTGATAGCAACCAGAAAGACATTTTCTCTTTATGGATGTAAAATGCAAAACTGTTTTTCCTTTCGTTTCTACCGAACCGCTATAGAAGAAAAATGCCGGAAGGAAAAAATAATTAAAACGACAAGAAAACCTATTCCGTCCCTTTTTTTCAGACCATGTAAACTATTTTCTGTGATGTTTACCAGCATCAGTAAACAAAGAAATGCGAACGACAGCATGTAGATTGGAGGAAAATGCTTGTATCTATAAAGTTTACGTGTTTTCTTTACGATAATGATACACGCCAAGTTTTTATACGAAATACAACATGAGGAGTGCACGGGAAAGATTCACAAATTATTGTCTCTAACATTACGTAGCGTCAAACGTTTTGAACCTTATTTTTGTCATTAACCTTCCTTTTACAGAGGCAAAAGTACTTGAAAAAATATTTTGTAAAGACTGAACAAGGAAATTGTCAACGAAAATTAAATTTTCTTGACAATTTCCTTCCAATTTGCAATTACTTTCCAATTTGCTTTCAAACAAGGATATTTTACATGTGTCAACTCCAATCTTCTTCTTCTTGGGGGTACCATATCCTCATTGGACGTTGGCAATTACCATGGCCTACGCTACTTTTCCTTGTAGTATAACTTGTAGTAAAGAGTATTTTCCTCCTCTCATGACATGTCCAAAATAAGATGCTTTTCGTTTCTTTACGGTGACAATTACTTCTATTCTCTTGTTCAGCCGCTCCAGAACCTTTTCATTGGTAACGTGGTGTGTCCAGGAGATTCGAAGTATACGGCGGTAGCACCAGAATTCAAATGCTTCAAGTCGTTTTACAGTGTTCTCTGTCAAGGTCCATGCCTCCACCCCATAGTATAATATTGAGAAAACATAGCATCGGAGAGTCCTAATTCGTAGTCTGATGTTTAGTTTTAGATTGCATAATACACCTCTCATTCTGTTAAATACATTTCGTGCTTTTTCAATTCTGATTTTTATTTCTCTAGCGTGGTCCCAATCTGCGTTCAGGTTGCATCCCAGATATGTAATGTTTTGTACCTGCTCTAGTTTCCTGTCATGCAAGTAGAAATCAGCGATTATGTTCTGTTTGCTGATAATCATAACTTTTGTTTTCTCTATATTGAGACTTAGACCGTATTCTTTGCTCTTTTCTGCTATTCTATTGATTAGTATTTGCAGTTCTTCTGCAGTCTTTGCTAGTAGTGTAGAATCATCGGCGTAGCGGATGTTATTGATGTTTACTCCGTTTACAATTAGTCCCTCGTCTGTTCCCTCGAGTGCCTCCTTGAACAGTTCCTCTGAATATATGTTAAACAGCATGGGTGACAGAATGCACCCCTGTCTAACTCCTTTTTGGATGTTTATTTGAGACGAAGTTAGGTTTCCTGTTCTGATCGTTGCATTTTGGCGCCAGTACAAGTTGGCTATTATACGCCTTTCAGGTCCATCTATTCCGATTCTTTCTAGGATACTTAACAGTTTATCGTGTTTGACCTTATCGAATGCTTTCGAAAAGTCAATAAAACATGCGTATACGTTCGTGTTCACATCTCTTGCTCTTTGTATGAGTACCTGTATACTGAACAAGGCTTCTCTTGTACCAAAACCGCTCCTGAAGCCGAATTGAGTGTTTCCTATGTGTTCCTCAATTTTCCTATATGCCCTTTCATGTATTATTTTCAGAAAGATCTTCAGGAAATGGCTCATTATACTGATTAAGCGATGTTCGTCACATTTTTTTGCCCGTGTACTCTTAGGAATAGGTATAAACGTCGAGGTTAACCATTCCTCTGGGAATCAACTCCAATACTTTAACTCAATACTTTAACTCAATACTTTAACTCAATACTCTGTCAACTCCAATACTTAACAAAAACTATAGAAAAGAGGTTTGAGAACAAGTACCATACACTCTCCTTTAAAAGTGTACGGCTTAACGGGCGAATGTTATGAAAAACACGGGTTTCCAAGTCTAAAACTTGAAACTTGGTAATTATGACAAAGGTTATGTAATAACGATGCTGAAAATCTGCACCGTCTAGTTATTTAGAAAAATGATATTTTCAAACCGTTCTTATACACAGTCTCTTACGGTAGAATGATTTCCGCCACGGATTTTTCAATTTTTTTTTCACTATTAATTTTCCATCTCTATAGAATAACAAAAAATCACATGATAAAGTTTAATATTTGCAGAATGTTGTTATATGTGAATATTATCAGGTTACCGATATAATTAATTAAATAATTTTTTTTTTTTCAGCTTTCGATTACTACTAACGAAAAACTGGACCAAAGGTCTGGCAACGTCGCGCAACCAGCTGGGAAAAAAAGACATAGAGTTATAGACATAGAGACATAGTGTTTCGTTTTTGTTTTAACTATTACGCGCCTAACACAGGAGAGGAGAGTGGTGTTAAACGATTGACGGGCTTTTTAAATTTGGTAGCGATGGAAGCGTTTCACGGGACCACAGAGCACATTTTGCGTGAGAACGTTTTATAAAAACAACGATTCCTACTCTATTTGTCGACGTCTGTACACGACACATTTTAATTTAGCGACCATGAGAAATGCATCAAGTGCGAATTTAATCAAGCATTAGGTGCGCAAATTTAAAAAGACTGGAAACACAATGCCGGATAAATCAATTAAGGGCAAAAGACATCAAGAACGAGCACGAATGTTGCACGAATATCACGACAGTCTCTACGACTCCGCGCACCTTTTCTATATTTGTACAGGCTCACGATTCATCGCATTATTCTCAAAGACTTCCACCCCTACAAAATTGTTATTGTGCAAGAGCTAAAGCCCGATGATCCAACTAAACAAGTCGAATTCTGCAGGGCAATGAAAAATCGTTTTAAGAGCTTCAATATATCGTTTTCTGATGAATCGAATTTCCACATCAAAGGCCAAGTGAATAAGCAAAAACTGCAGATATTGGGCTCCCGACAATCCGCTGGAACATTACCAGAAACCATTACACTCGCCTAAGGTTGCCGTTTGGGCTGCCATATCTGCGAAGGAATTATCGGCCTCTACCTTTTTGAGGATAACCATGGTCGCGCTCAAACTGTTAATTCCAATCGTTATCGCCAAATGATCCGGACTTTTTTGGCCCCAGAAACAGAAAACTCGATTGGCTGAAACCACAACACATTTTTCCAACAAGATGGAGCAACGTCCCACATAACGAGTGTTTCTTTAGTAGCTCTATATGATTTATTCTCTAAAAGAGTGATTAGTTGCCCAAGGGACATCAAATAGGTACCGATGAGTCCAAATTTAAAACCTGCTGATTTTTTCCTATTACCACCTAACTTCAATGTTTTAAAGCAAAAAATAATGGACGAAATCCACGCGATTTCAAGAACGATGCTCCAGCGAGTGATTGAAAATTTTAGTTCTAGGTTAAATGACTGTGAAGAAGCGAATGGTGCGCATTTACGGATAGTTAGTTGTTTGTCATAAATAAGAATGCAAAAACTACTCTGTAATTTAACAGCATTTAAACAATTTTGAATTAATTCTGATGTTTTTTTTAACTATCAAAAATGAAAAAAATTGTGAAACACCCTTTATGACATTTCCGAATTTAAGGTTAAAAACGTTATTTTTCATATAGAATTTACCTTTGTATCTCGAATGTATATTTTTTAACATAAATGTTTTTGTACGGTTAAAACGCTCAACAATATACACTGATATAAATATGTATATGTAAACAGAAATGCACTGTTGTCAAAGTCAATTCTTTTTTAAACGCATTATTTGTTTTCTTATTTGAAAACCAGCAGTTTATCACTGCCCGGTATTAAATTGTTTCCATTGTTGTAAAATTACAAAAATTATTCTATTTAAGTGGCCGCTATTCACAAACTAAACCACTCAGAGATTTGACAGTTTAACAGTATTGTAAAAATATTACTTTTCAAATATTAGCAGCGCCATCTCTGGCTTAGGCCAGGCACTTATCATTCTGCCCTCATGTTTCCAAAGACTTATAAACACCGACCTTGAAAGGATTTATAAAAATTAATTGAAGCCCATAAAAATCATGGGAAAAATATGAACCTGGCTTTAATTTTAATTAATTTCTATAGAACTGCCAGTGGCACAAAATTTCGGCATTTACCTCACAAATTAGGATAAAATATCCTATAGGAATCATTTATTTACAAAGGCTTCCATTAATGAAAACCCAGTTTTAGAAATCTTTAATTGAAGCAAAGAAAAAATCTGCAATTCACTTTTCAAAAATCATTATATATATATTTAAGGATAAAGCCAGTTTGGAACATGTTGCATTTGAAGGCTTACATCTTTCAAAAAAGGATGAACAACACACACACACACATACCGTTTTGGGTGTACTTGACACCAAACTACTGTTGTCTCATCGGACGGTGTCCAAAGAAATCTAACATTATATATATACGCCATCCGACTGGAAGTCGGCGAGAGTATAGGTTGCTGACTGTGGATGGGGTCTCCCTATTCTTAACGGGAGAGCATGTGTCGGTACCCTGACGAGTCTGAACATCGAGAACGAAACATGTGCTCTCCAATTGCAGGGATGGGTGAGGCTCATTCCCGGTCAAGCACCTAATGTCAAATTCGTATAGAATCAATACCTCACTTTTCATATATATATATATATATATATATATATATATATATATATATATATATATATAAGTATATAATAAGTATTAGCTTTGCTACTAATGATTGGCATACGGAATACCTGCACATGGAATACTGCATATCCATGGAATACTGCACATGGAATACTGCACATGGAATACTGCGGAATACCTGCACATGGATCAGAGAACAAACGAAAGTGAGTGACATCATTGGAAGAATAAAACAATTGAAATGGAAGTGAGCAGGCCATGTAGCGAGGCGATGGGACGAAAGATGGACCAGGGCGATCATGGACTGAATACCGCTTGATCGCAAACGTCCACGGAGAGGACCGAAAACACGATGGACTGATGACATTATTAAGTATATTGGACCCGAATGGCAGAGGAGAGCTCAGGACCGCGAGAGTTGGAAGCATGCTGAGGAGGCCCTCAACCTGCAGTGGATTGATTTGGATTGATGATACACCAAACCGTTGGGTTCCACAATTCCATGTGGAATACAGAGCACATTACAACAGTGGTTTTCTCAACACCAGAATATATGAATCGATTTTATACATGTAATAAAGATTATGTGTAACATGTAATAAAGATTACGTAACATCGGAAGACTCGGAAGATATATCTTATACAATACCGGTTTAATGAAAAGTACAAACAACGGAAATTGTTACTATATTCTTAACGAACATGTCAATTCAACCTTCATGGGATACATATATACCCATGAATCACCTCTGATCAAAAGTGGCAACAAAATCTTGCACAGAATCGTGGAACTTGGCATGGCGAAGTACCAACCACTTTTTTGATATCCAATACAAAGTACAAAATGCAAAAAGAGGGAGAAAATTGGCATTCGAAACGTTTTGTCATCTTATTTGTGGGGAGTTGGGCTGAATTTTTCAGTTGTGCTGTTTTTAGTTGAAATCAAATCAAGTTTGATAAATGCAGCAAAAAATGGTGTATAAATAGATAAATGTGATATTGTTTTTTATTATATTGTTTCTGATTAAAACAACACTACATAGGACAGGCAGACAGACGAATTTCAATGCGAGTACAAGGACATCAAAATAGCGTGAACAACAAACAAACGACATCAGCGGTGTTCCAACACCGCCAGGAAACAGGCCATAGAGCCGACTTCGAGAACACCAAACAAATAGCATCTATAAACCATTACACAACACGCCTTCTTATAGAAGTACTAGAAATAGAAAAGAACGGAAAATTAAAGAGACGAGATGACACCCTTCACATATCAGCTGTTTGGAAAACATATCTCAAAAATACGCGAAATGACACAAAACAAACACCAAATAACTCGGAAGATCCCAATACCAACCAACTGACCGAGGGGCAGAACCAATAAAACAAACCGACCAATCAGAACTTTACTCGATACGCTGTACTGACCTCTGTTTACCAGGAGAGCAACGACTTGAAAATACCAGATGAGATTTTGGCGAAACGTCATGAAGATTGTCAAAATTCCACTAAACGAACGAATTGACACCCGGAAGAAAAATTTTAACAATGATTTCATCCGTGTAAAAACTTGCATATTAACATGTGCATATTACGTTTTACGTTACGTTATTAATTTACGTCGAATTTTGAGAAGCGACTTCCACATGTTTCCCTATAAGATTCAAGTTGTTCAAGACCTGTTGCCTACAGACAATAATAAGCCGTTAGAATACTATAATACCATCGAAACCATATCGATCAAATTGACAAATTTGATTTGACGGCTCTGGTTAAGGAAAAGGTATTGTTTACATAAATAAGCCCCAAACCGTACAGCAACTCAAGGATGCTGAATTCGCTGAGTTAAAATCACACATGTTGATAAAAGTTCTGGAAAATGTGTTTAAAAGCACACAAAATTGCACTGCTGTTACTAACTCACATTTGTTTGATGACATAATTTTCAAAAATTAATTAACATAAAATTTAAACACGAAACAAACATGTCATAGAAAAAAATAGTCTTATTCCTTTTAAAAGTTTTAAATGGTATGTAAGGTGATACTTGCACCACTTTTTAAAAGCCAACAAAATAGTTCTGTAAAATTACTAAAGTCTTATAAGGCTCAAAGCTAAGTTTTATACAGCTCAAATCAAAGAATCCGGTTTGGAAACACTAACTATGAATCATACCAGAATTATCAAAGAATATGAACTTTAGTTAATTTCTCTAAAAGCAACTAGACATATTAAAGTGCAGCGTTCGCGATTTATCGCGTAATCTTTACGGTAAAATCACACGCAAACAATCCGTACGATAAACAATGTGAGGGGTGTAGAACGTTGCTAATCATTAATGACGGGGTTTTAAAAGGCGACCTGGAATGTGGATTTTCGTTTCCTTGACCCGCGCAAGTAGAACGATCTCTATCACACCGCTTTTATAGAGAATCAATTTTAAAATGGTTTGTTTTTAAATAACTTTTGAAGTACTAGGTGTAATGCTATTTTTTTAAAACCCTGTACGATAAAGGAAAACCAATAATATTTTCAGACAGCATAAACCTTAGACTAAAAAAAATGGTCTCTTGATCGACATCAATAAAATGAACTGTTTACGAAAAAAAAATCGTCAATAAATATGAGGTTTTGCATTGGTTGTTATCTTCAGTGTCAGTTGAAAATAGAGTGTTTTGTAATTTTCTATCTTTTTTCTTCTTTTTCTTCTTGGTTAATTAATTACACTGGGGAACAGCAATTTTGTTGACGTGGATCTGTGCCTTGTTTTTGACTAATTTTTCATCTCTGAATTCAAAAATATTCACAGTTTTTCTCTGTCACATCAAGTTCTTAAGTTACAGCATAGCCCTCATTTTACCTTAAAAGTGTACATACGAAAGGAAATAAGGTGAGATCTGACCAAATAGATTAGAATATTTTATTCATACAGAGGTTAACATATTATTAAAAGTTAAATTGTGTTTATACAAAAAATAAATAAAAGATATTATGGTAAAAATTTCTTCTTATAGCTTTTCCTGGAGTGTTCGGTTTGTGGACATTCTCGCTTGATACTCCAACAGTAGTCAGCCATCATACTGATATCCCATCTACCTTAATACCGCGCTTCCATAACCTTTAGATCTTGGTTGAATCGCTCGCCCTGTTCATCACTAGCAGCACCAAGATTTTCTGGGAAGTTAGCAAGACGACTATGTAAGAAATGCAGTTTGATGCTCTTGTTGCAACCAAGCTTTTTAAAGCTCTCCAAGAGTTGTTGAACAATTTTGATGTAATTCGGGGCTCGTGTATTTCCCAGAAAGTCTTAAATAATATTTTTAAAAGCCAACCAAGCATTCCTTTCAAGTTCGGTCATTGTTTCAGTGAAATTTTCATCTTTAACGAGTTGCCGAATCTGTGCCGAAACACACCAGCCTTTACCTTTTCATAAGACAGGCTAGGGAATGCCGAAATGATATACTTAAAGCAGTCTCTTTCTGTTGACAAACCCTTAATAAATTGCTTCATGAGACCTAGTTTTACATGCAAAGGCGGAAATACAATGTTTTTCTGTCGACAAGTGGCTGATTTAAAATATTTGGATCACTAGGTCTTAGGTCAGATCTTGTCGGCCAGTTCGATTGCACCCAATGCTTGAGCCAATCATGAGCTCTGCTGTCCCACATGCACAAAAAACAGAGATACTTGGTATACCCGCGTTGCTGGCCAAGAAGGAAATAGACCATTTTAAGGCCAACACAGAGGATCCATTGGTGCATGTTATATTGCAACAAGTCAATGACTTTCTTTATGTCGTCATATTCTTCACGCAAAGAAACTGAATGACCTATTGGGACTGAACCGTATAAATTTCCATTATGTAGGAGAACACACTTCAAGCTACGCTTTGAGCTATCTATAAACAATCGCCATTCAGTTGCGTTATAGTTAGAAATGGCCAATTCTTTCATTAAACCTTCTACGTTCTGGCAATATATAAATCCGTCATTATTTCTGAAGTCATTATTTCTCTGGATCGATAGTAAGTAACTTTAGCTCCTTTGTGAAGCAAATTTTTTTCGTGCGGTCTTGATGCTCATAATTCCGATGCTTTTTTGGATAGTCCCAAATCTCGTGCTAAATCGTTTAATGCATGTTGATTGAATGCTTTACGAACAGAATCACCGGAAACTTTGAATTCTTCGTCGGTGGAGTCACTTCGATCTTCACTTGATTCACATTCTTGTATTTCTAAAGAAGGTAATTCTTGAAAAACTGGCACTGGAATTTCATCTGAATGATGCACAGGGCGTATAGCTGACGGTAAACTAGGGTACTCAACTTTATGTTTGTTTTTCTTGTTGAATCCTGATGTTTTCACTATGCAAAAGTAGCAATCACTTAAGTGATCTTTGGGCTCTCGCCAAACCATTGGTATACCAAACGAAAGTTTATTACGTGTTCTCTTCGTTCACATTCGTAAACTCTACACACTGATTGCACACTTTACGAGGGGCCCATTATTTATCTTGGTCACCCATTTTCACTTTAAAACAAGCAAAATAGGCTTTCCTGATAAATGTACTAATATTAGTCCATTGAATAGGGATGGTAAAACTGCCACATATATAACAAAATTAATCAGGGCTGCTTAAGCACTTACGTCGAGAACTACCAGAGGCAGACATAACGAAAATCTGTAGTTGTGTACGTATAGTTTGACTTCACTATATCAGAGCGACACAGACCCGCATACTTTAGCATCTCATACGTAACTGACCGAACTAGTTTTGGATGACGTCACTCACGCCCCCACTGCTAGGACGAAGAAGGTTCGCCGGTAGAAGAGCAGTAGTGACTTCTGTGATTCGCCAAGCTTAGTCGGATGCGCAACAACTGTAGAGAAAAAACTTGACGTGATAGAAAAAAACTAAATAAAGTTTTGGAATTAGCATGTCAATTTACGTATAAAACAGCTTAAATATCGAACTCAACAGAAATTATTTTTCAAATTGTTCCCGAGTGCTATTAATGGTATGTACATTTGCTGAATATGCCGACATGCATTTAATGTATGGGCTTGGATTATATAATGTCCTACAAGCCAGAAGGCTTTATGAAGAACGATTACCCAATAGAAGAATTCCTGATTGGAAAAGCTTAGAAAGAGACCCATTAGATTTTTTTTGTGGGGCTGCTTACAAACTTTAGTCTATACTAATCCAATAGAAAATCGAGAAAATTTATTGGAAATGATTAATTTTCATTGTCGCGAAAAAAGGACTAATTTTGAGGCATTGTGGAGGGCCCAACAGTCTTCAATTCTTAGAACTAGGGAATGCATAAGAGTAGAACATTTTTTTTCGTAAACAGTTCATTTCATCGATGTCGATCAAAAAAACTTTTTTCTAGTTTAAAGGTTTAAGCTGTGCGAAAATATTATTGTAGTGCCTTTATCGTACAGGGTGTAAAAAAATAGAGTTACTGTTTTAGTCGATCCCTGGCAAACTAAATAAGCCCAATATGATTAAAAGTGTTTATTTTAAGGAGACTTACTTAGTAATCATCATATTAAAAAAAAATTACACCTAGTACTTCAAAAGTTATTTAAAAACAAACAATTTCCAGGGGCGTCCGTTATGAACCCGTATCTTCGTTGAGGGCCGTACAAAAGAAGTGTATAGAAACTTGTCATATTATTTTTACGTGTTCTATCTGAATAAAGTTATTTTATCGATGATGGTATACACTCAAATAACTTTGGCAAGAGTAAATTTAATGAACAATGTTAAGAAACCTTTGTAGCACATTCAATTTCCTTTAAGAATATGTATTGTATTTTTTCAAATATTGATTCGTTCATTAGTTACATTTCAAATTTGAAAAGTAAAATTGCCAGTGTTCAAAACACGATTACATGGAAACGGCTTATTTGACGTAAATTTATAATGAGACCTTTTTTTTGTAGAGAATTCAATTCCCTTCAAAAATTAGTATTGCTCAAATTTTTCAAATTGATTTCAAAAGATGCGATTGCAATTAAAAAACCGTAAGCAATTGATTGCAATTAAAAAACGCGATAATACACTTCTTAATATAAGTATTAAGAGCTCTAACTTTCACAATATTTTTTTATCGTCACAAAAAATATTTTCGATATCCTTTTCAAAGAAAAATACTCCATTTATATATATCCATGTATATATATATATATATATATATATATATATATATATATATATATATATATATATATATATATATATATATATATATATACATATATATATATATATATATATATATATATATATATATATATATATATATATATATATATATATATATATATATATATATGTATATATATATATATATATATATATATATATATATATATATATATATATATATATATATATATATATATATATATATATATATATATATATATATATATATATATATATATATATATTAAAAAGAAAGCTCCATAACGATCCCGTGAAAAACTGAAATATTACATCAGGACGCATTTCGGTTCAACAATCTCCCTTCAACGCCGTATTCTCACCTCTTCTTAACCAGATCATCGTCGTAAACTAGAAATTAGCGACTGAATGAGACTTCAAACGACATTAAGTGGAGCCGGGAGCCTGATTTTCCGCACGAGTAGGTCGGAAAACGCGCCAAATCCCCGCACATGCAAACGACATCCACAGCGACGACGGCATTCCATCGAACTTTATCAATTTATTTTGCAATTTTTGCTTGACGAACTCGATTTAAGGCAATAAGAACGGATCACCGCCACTCGAAACGTCGCGGGAATCGTAGAGCAACCTAAAGTTGATTTTCGTTTCTTTAAATATAAAGGAGCTCGTACACGGTGCGATTATTGATTCCCAATTTTTTTTCAAAGCATCGAACATATCGTTCACATTTGTGTAACCCTGAGTCTAAAGGAACCTAAGTGTAACCCTAAGTCCCCTAAATTGGTCGCCCATAATTTTCCATATTTTCTATCGGATTTAAATCCTGGGAATTAAATGGTCATTTCAATAATTCAATGTTGTGCTGTTTCAACCAACGTTTCACATGTTTTGAAGTTTGTTTCGGGTCGCTATCGCGCTGGTAAACCCACTTTAGAGAAATATTCCACTCGGTAAAGAGGTAAAGGGTAGCATAACATTTTCTAAAATATCAACATTAACAAATCTATCCATAATGCTGATGATGCTATCGACTGGACCAATACCTCCATATAAGAAGCAACCCCATATCTTAACGTTCCCTATACCGTGCTTCAGGGTCTTCACGATGTATTCAAATTAAAGTATTTTATTATCTAGACGTCGAACGTGTTTGATTTCGTCGGTACTGATTAATGAAAGCTTCGATTCGTCACTAAATAAATTGTTCCCCCACTGCTTTTTGTTCCAGCTTCGGGCTTTGTTCGGGCTTTTCTGTTCTTTTTAGATAATAGTGGTTTTTTGGTTGGTCTTCGTCCAAACAATCCTTCTTCACATAAACTTCGTCGAATCGTCCTTGTAGAAACATTCACGCCATCCAGATCTGCTTTTATATATGCAGCGCTCTTAAAGGGATCCGCATAACTTATAGTAATGATTTTTTTTATCTATTCGTGAAGTAGTTTTTCTCGGCCCGATTTCGTCAGGTTCAGTACGATCCCACAACGAAAAAAAAATTAATAGTTCGCGAAACTGCCCACTTAGAGATCATTAAACGTTTGGAAATGGAACATATCGATTATCGATAAGAATTTTTTTGTCGCTCCTTTTTTGACGCATTATAAAGATAAAATAAAATTAATAAGAGCGTAAAAAATTATCCTGTATTTTAAAATTGTTTACAATTATGGAATTCAATAACGTGTAGTAATAGTAACGTGTAGTATAGTAATAACGGGTACGTTTATATATATTTTCTACTAATACAGAGGTTCTTCTACAAATCAACGAATATAATTTATCGCTCTACTTTATGTCCCTTACTGTATTCTGTATTCATACATTAGTGGGAAAATGCATATCGAAAACTTGATATCGAAATGCTTAAGATGCATTTCGATATCCATGTAATCGTGCATCGTTTTAGAAAAAGTCAGTTTTCTGGAAAACGGTCTATCCTAACGAAATGAAATAAGAGAACCTTTTTTACCAAAAAATCTTTGCGATTCAATAATTTGATTTAAAAAATTAAAAAATATTACAAACGAAAAAGTTATGGCAGCATTGACCAAGGAGGGGCCCCTATGTGACACCCCTGACTAAAATATTTAATTATTAACACAAAAAACGTTTTTCCATTCTAACTTATTGAAGCAGATGACTTTAGCATAAACCGTTTCGAAAATATTGCAAAAAATCCATCTTCAGAGTTACCCCTTTAAAAAGCAATTTTTGGGGTCTGTTTACAGGAACTTGTTTTTGTTTTAATTCCTAGAGTCCCAAAATATTTCGACGTTATTTTCGGACACCCTATATATATATATATATATATATATATATATATATATATATATATATATATATATATATATATATATATATATATATATATATATATATATTGTGTTTAGTCTTTTTTGAGTATGGGTTATTGACTATAGGTAGGGTTATTGACAAGAGAAGATGTCTAAAAACGAAATTTATTGTGCCGATACAATACCAATGTTAAGAAATTATTGCGGTGAGGAAACTATACAAAAAAAAATGACAAGTGGTCCAAGGACTTTAGTGATGGTAGAGTAGTAGTTGTAGACGAATACACCTCAACTAGTGAAGAAAACATTACGAAAATTGTTGTAAAACGTCCAGTTTTTGACAAAACAATTCACGGTTTTAACATCCCGATAACGAACCATCGGACACCGCAATAAGACTTCTTCTTTAGCACCCTTCTTTAGCAACCTTGAGTTTTCCAGGTGTTCCTAGCTTGGGCAATCTGGAACCAAGCTCTTCTCAGAATTTCCTTAATGACGTCTAGCCATCGTTTTTGTGGTTTTCCCACACTTCTCCTGTGTTCTATTGGCCGCCACTGTACTATATGTTTTATCCACATTTCGCTGTGTTGTCTGGTCACATTTCGAACATGATCTCTCAAAGAAACATCCAATATAGAACCTTCGATAGTCTCCTGAGTTTTTCTCAACCCGTCTGCAAAATGTAGAGTAAGTGTCTCTATTTCCATACCGCTAGCCATAACTAGCAATATACAACTATTGAACCATTTTCTTTTCAAATTTATGGCTGTTAGAGTTTCTCAAAACAGTTTTGAGGTTTCCGATGGCCACTCACGTCAAACGAATTCTTGTAATCTCAGCTGTTTGGTTTTGTTTGCCTAACTTGATCAAATAGTATCTATTTGTACAACTTTATTGTCTTCTGTCCTTGGTTTTGTCCAGGTTTATTTTGTAACCGTTTTTTTTTATTCTGTTCATAGCTCTCCTAACATTTCTTATAATTCATTTATATTAGCCACCATGGAAACCATCAATTATTCTGTTGGAACCTTCGGTATGAAACACCAAATCACTTTTTGAAACTTCTCGACGCAAGTTTCGCTAAACATGTTAACATCATCAGGAGATGATTTAGACTAAATCATGAGAACCATGCCATCTGCGAATCTCAAATGATTCAAGTATCTATCATCGATTTTTTTACGTCGTTATTACATTGCACCTTTTACCCTGCGTGTTGATAAATCGCTAGTACAAAAATAATCGTAGCCACAATAATGAATCGTCAATTTTTTGCTCAAAATCAAATAAATACCATTCCACAAACCCCAAATATTATACCATGTGATTTTTCTTGTTCCCTCGAATACAGAAACCACTTTATGGTTGAGCCTTTAGAAGGCATTCAACCGAGTCAGTAAGAGGGGGTTCCTTTGAAGGTGATACAATTAATTTGGATGAATAACTAAACACTTTGTGTTTTATTTACAAAGTCACCTCACTTTTTGATGATAGTAGTACACCACAAGCATTAAGGGGATAATCCTTAAAGGTTGCGTACGTACGTTTTTTCAACTTGTAGGACGTCTTGACGCCCAATCCCTTGATCCTGCGCTTAAATTTGCTGAGGATCAGGTCCTCCTCCTCGCTGGAGCTGGACGAGGACAACGCCGATGACAAACACACGGAACATTGCTCGGAGGTCGAGCTGGAACCCGAACTGCTGCAGGAACTACGACTTCCTGCTTCGTTTTGGCGTTTCAGTTCGATGGGGCCGTCATAACCGCTGTCCTTCACGCCCACCAGGCCCATCATGCGACGTCCATCGTAGATCGCAAAACTGGGAAAGCAACAGTCATTGGTCAACGGTTTCGATGCGTATCTGAACGATATCGGATAGGGTTTCAGTAAATATGTGTTGTAAGTAAACAGAAACGCGGTAAACTAACTGAGAAAAGGCAAAATATATTATTAATCTTAGGCGAGATTATATAGAGAGGGGCAATCGTATCGAACTTTCAGATCTTATCGATATTGAAATTAAATTATGCATATTCTTAAAAAACATATCTAATATAGTTTATTATAGAAGTAATAATTTATATTTAGATAAAGTATGGACTTTTACAAGTGATATTTAGCACATCTGCAGATTCTACTATCTGTTTTTCTTTACTTGTCATTGTTCCATTTAGGTCAATGTCTCAGTTTGTTCAAATGAAACCGTTGATTTTTTTAGGTTGATAATTAATTTATATTATTTTATTTTTTGCCAGAAGTACATCATCAGCAAAGGGGAACTTAGTTTGATTGTATTTTTTAGAAATTGAAGTTGTAATCGTTTATTAAAACGAAAAAAAAAAAGATTTTTGCCCATGAAATGTTTTACAATTGTTCATTAGTTTTTTATAAAATTAAAAATAAAATTTTTAACCGCCCGACACACACATTGTATCCGACAAATAGCATAGCAATCGGTCCTAAGTCCAGACATAAATATGTAAACGTAATATTTTACATGTAACCATAACTTTTTACTTCATACATTGTCAAAAATTATTTATAATGTGTTAATTTAAGAAAGTTTGTGATTAAATTTAACTGTGTTTTATATACTCGATAATTTATATATATATATATATATATATATATATATATATATATATATATATATATATATATATATATATATATATAGATGTTTTGTTGTTAAAAGCTTCTTTAAGTTGTCCAAGACTAAATGGCGCCCTGACAGACCGGCGTAGTGACATAATTCAAGGCCATCAAAATGTTTATTTTGTTTATTTTTTTTTATAAATGTTTATTCTAAATTACATAATTTTTATGTAATTTAACGATTAAAGTAGAAAAAATCAATAAATGCTACAATAAAACTCATGCAAGTTCTCCAATGCACCACCTTTTACTTGAACTGCTTCCATATTTATGTATCCGATCACAGTTTTTCTTTGTTTTTATCCAAAATTTCTTGGGTATTTCATCTGTGATAGATAGCAGTTTTCATTATAATATTATATATAGGTGCCAGGGTATATATAGGTGCCAGATTGGTTGATTTTGCTGAAGGACAAGAACTTTATATTATGAATTCGTTCTATAAGAAAAATATCAGAAGAAAATGGACATGGAAGTCAATCTGGACTCACAAGTGAAATTGATTACATTATGACCAACGATAAAACAATATTTTGTAATTGTACTGTTCTTACAATTTTAATGTGGGAAGCGACCACCGAATGGTACGAGTAAAAGCTAGGATTAACTGTCGAAGAGAGTTGCGAAAGAATGGTAAGGTCAACGAAGGGGAAAGTAGATTTTGGGAAACTGCGGGAGGGAGGCAGCATTTAGAGATTGTTTTGTCAAACTGCTTTGATGTGTTACAATATCCGGAGGAGATGGAAATATCAGTTCAATATGAAGAAATCACCAACAATGTGCTTCAAATGGCTGCTTCAATAGCACCAGAAGAAAAAAGTCTCAAACAGACAAAAAACTCCAGTGAGACCATTGACTTAATGAAGAAACGACGGACAATGAGAAATGCAGGGAGTCCTTTTGGCAGGGTCGAGTACGCTGAGCTCTGCAGAACTATAAAAAAACGTATTAGAGAGGACACGCACCCATCGAACATGCAGTTAGTGCAAAAAACCCTGGAAGCAAACAAAGGAATTAACAAGGCCAAACAGAAGCTGAAAAACAAAAAAACGCACATTTATGCCTTAATGCGTAAGGATGGCACAATGCGCAGGACACGTATGCAAATGTTAGAGGTTGTTAGAAAATTTTATTCCCAGTTATATGAAGATCAGAACCAATCAAAAACAACAATGCCCATGGAAGAACAAATTCCAAATATCCTAGTGGAGGAAGTAACAAATGCTATAGAATCGATGAAAAACGGCAAAGCTCCAGGAAAGGACAGTGTAACTGTTGATATGCTAAAGCTGGTGATCGGACGTTACATAAAAGACTGGCAAAATTATACTCAAAATGACTCAAAGAACAAAAAGTAACCGACTTATGGAAAAATGCAGAAATGATCCTTTTAGATAAATAAGGAGCACAGGAAGATTTAAAGAACTACCGTCCAATAAGCCTCCTGTCAGTGGTGTACAAAGTTTTCACTAAGATAATATCTAAAAGAATATTTACGAAAACTAAAACACACACAACCAAGAGAACAAGCAGCATTCAGAAGTGGATTCAGTACAATGGATCACATCCAGGTTGTACAGCAGGCCATAGAAAGGCACAACGAATACACCTTGCCATTGTGCTTGGCTTTTATCGACTACGAAAAAGCATTTAACTCCATCTCAAAGCATGCCGTAGTGGATGCACTGCTTAACCAGGAGGTAGACAATGCATATGTAAACCTACTAGGATCGATATATGATAGAGCTACAGCGACAATGCACCTTGATGATCTTGAAGTGGGAATTAATGTAGAACGAGGTGTAAGGCAGGGTGACGCAATATCGACTATTCTTTTCTCGGCTTGCCTTGTATTCCGTACACTGGATTGGGAACAACATGGTGTAAAGATCAATGGTTCAAACTTAAACCATCTTAGATTTGCATATGATATCGTTCTCCTTTTACAAGACCCAGAGGAGCTGCAAAGACGCATACAAGATCTGCAAAGAGCGAACCATTTGGCTTAAAGATAAACCTGAAAAAGAATCTGGTTATGTTCAATAAATTCGCTGAGGATAGGAGAATTTCAGTTATAGGAAGGGATTTGGAGATCGTGGACCACTTTATATATAGTGGGCAGAGGATTTCAATGGAGGGGGATACCGCCTGGGAGGTGGAACAGTTTGGTAAATGTAACTGGCAAGTATTTGGCAGGCTCAACATAGTGTTTAAGAGCAGACAGAGAACAGACAAAAGTGTGTGACATCATTAGAAGAGTGAAGCAATTGAAATGGAGATGGGCAGGCCATACAGCGAGGCGATGGGACGACAGATGGACCAGGGCAATCCTGGAGTGGATACCGCTTGATCGCAAACGTCCGCGAATAAGACCAAAAGCTCGATGGCCCATTAATATACAGGACGTTATACATATATAGGACGTTAATATATAGGACCCGAGTGGCAGAGA
Organism: Cosmopolites sordidus; assembly: GCA_031761425.1. Taxonomy (NCBI): domain Eukaryota; kingdom Metazoa; phylum Arthropoda; class Insecta; order Coleoptera; family Curculionidae; genus Cosmopolites; species Cosmopolites sordidus. The sequence goes on along the minus strand of JARFXV010000210.1, from coordinate 1,581,713 downwards.
AAAGCTCAGGATCGTCAAAGTTGGAAGCATGCTGAAGAAACCTTCTTCTAGTGAAGCGGATGAGGAAATAAATGCAAATAGTCAGTAGATTTAAAAAATAGTAAATCATGGAGAAATATATTAAAAACAAAGAAAATTCGCCCGGGTTCCACATTGGTGCTTTGTTATTCATTCATTCGCCATCGAAAGCGCCAGCAAGTGTCTCCCAAGACCAGTTTCTGGCTTTATGCCGTCCTCAACTGAGCTGATGGCGTCATAAGGTCGTCATATATATATATATATATATATATATATATATATATATATATATATATATATATATATATATATATATATATATATATATATATATATATCTCTGCCGGCCGCGGTGGTCTGGTGGGTTAGTCGCCTGGCAATCCAAAGGTAGCTGGTTCAATTCCAGCGCTCGGATGGGTGTTTTTCTTTAATTCTTCTGTCCGTCTTACTTCTTACCCTACACACACTTATATATACACACATACACACACATACATCCACACATATCCACACCTAAATGTCCTAAATGTGATTTGTGCTAAATGTCTGTGATTTGTTTCTAGGCAAGAGTGTAAAATCCGACAACGAACGACCCCTCAGTCACGCCAGTTAAAGGCTGGGTAAGGCCGGATGCCTTCTGAGAAGTGTTCTACGTTGGTCACTCGCCAGTCAGTAGGCTTTCTGATAGACTTATGGGTAGGCACTTAACCAAGGGTTGATAGCCTGAAAAAGATGCTGGCCGGGGTTTGTCAGTAGCTGATAACCGTGGTTCGGAACCCATGTTAAGCTGTAGGTCCAGTCGCTAAATAGCCTTAGATGCTGATGCGTCTCTAACCGTAAATCCTTTGCTTTTTTTATTTATATCACAAAATCGTTTCAGTTCTCCGGTAGAAACAGAACTGCAGCAACATCGATATTAAATCCCCGCACTATAACTCAACTATCTATAATTTCTTATCATTTCATCACTATCTGTCCGGTTCCAATTACAATTACAAAATACAGTATATCAACAGTAAAACGAAAGATTTTTCATTCATACGCAATGAAAATTGCAACATCCCAAGACAACGATTCCTTTGCCAAAACGACGGAAATAAAAACGATATAAATAGAGAAATATTAATGGGAAGGAACGAAGCACAGCATTGCTCGTGACTCGATATAATTTCTTAATTAATTATAGAAGAAAATAAAACTGGTATTAGTTATGTATTTATGTTTTGAAACGACCTTCGGCATAATCAAGAATAACTGAATACGATATTTCTAGTTTAAACTAATAAAAAACGATCTTAAAATAGACAGTATGGCTGGATATTTTATGATACTTTGCTAGAGGATAAAATTAAAAATTATATACACTTTGGTTTTCACAATATACAAGGGGTGTTTGAGGAATGGAGCTTAAGGAATCTATCTCATGAAGCAAATGAATACAAAACAGTGGAGTGGGTCTTTCAAATTGAGCAGTTTTTTTTTTATTCTTAAATAAAACACAGATGGCGTTGTGAATTTGCCTAGGTCTGATCTTATTTCAGAAGTGTAATGAATTTATAACAATGGAGTATACACAATACAACATAAAAAAATTGTTGAATTATTTTATGAAAATGGGCGTTCATTGTAAAATGTTTTTAGAAAATTAAATAATACTAGGTATGTAAATACGAAACGAAAATACAATAAACCTGTATTAGAAAATACAGAAAGTACAGGATAAAAAATATTTTATTCGAAGTATTGCCCATCGCTAGCTGTACCATTTTTCACACCTGTCTGACAGTTTGTGGATGCCACGCCAAAAAACTGTTGCTCATTTAAGGCAAATGTCCCATCGATGCAAATAAGTAGTAATCGAAACCAAGTCTGGTAAGTAAGCCGCATGCGACAGTATTTCCTAACTAAACGCCTCAATCGTTTCCTTGGCCAGTTTTGTTGTGTGTGATGGTGCAAAAAGGTGTGATAAAGCAAAATAACTTTGTGTTGCCTTTTTGATATCCTGGTCGTTTTTCACGCAGAGCTTGCTTCGAATTGATCATTTGTTATCGGTAGCATTCGTATGATGGTTGCGCCAGGTTTTATCAGCTCATAATAGATCACACCCTTCTGATCCCACTGAACACAGAACATTGTCTTCCGTCCATAGCGATTTGGTCTTACAGTCGATGTCGATGGTTCACCTGGAGTTACCCATGATCTTTTACACTTGGGATATTCAAAATATATCCAATTTTCATCGCCAGTCACAATGCGATGGAGAAATGACTTTCTTTTGTACCTGACGAGCAGCATTTCGCAAGCGGTTTTTCGGTTTTCCTGCTATGTTTCATTCAGTTCATGTGGAAACCCTTTTCCCATCTTCTAGATGTTTCGCATGGCTTTCAAACTTTTAGAGACGGCTTCTTTTTCCACGTTTAATTGATCCGCGAGTTGTTGTTGCATTTAAGCGTCATCCTCATTCAACAATGCTTGCAATTCGCAAATTGCAAACTTTTTCGGTGATCTTCCACACAAAGCACTGTGATTTACCAAGAGCATGCTCACCGTAAGCTTCAGCAAGCAGTCGATGCGATTCTGCAGTAGTTCAATGCTATTACGAACTATGCTGTTGAATGAAACTTGTATTCTTATGAGTTGCAAATCTTCGTCAGATGTCAATAAGGAAATGGCGCCAATGACGCGGTTTGACGGTAACTACATTGACAACTAGGGCCATCTATGGGCAAATTTCGATTTTATATTTACAGATCTGGTATTGACGGTTTGCACAATCGTCCATCTGAAAGCAATCAATCAAATTGTTCAAAAATGTTAAGGAATCAGTTCGGTGAAAGATAAAAGAAGAATAGATAGTCGTGGTGGTCGTTCACAAGAGTGTATTGATTTGGTATTGGTATAGTATATTGAAACAACATTTTTACATCCTAAACCAGTCACTGTTTGGGGTGTATTGTGGTCAGGAGGTGTAATTGGGCCGTGTTTCTTTCAGAATATTGCTGGTGAAGCTGTGACTGTAAATAGTGTTCGATATCATCGGATGGTAACCGATTTTTTAATGACTGAATTAAATATTATTTATCTGAAGGATATATAGTTCCAACAAGATGGCGCTACACCTCACTCTGCTAATGAAACAATTGATTTATTGAGAGAATAATTTCGACGAGTTATTGCTAGAAACGGTGTTGTTAAGTGACCACCAAGATCATGTGATTTGACACCGTTAGACTATTTTCTTTGGGGCTACATGAAAAACCAGGTCTATAAAAACAATCTACAATCAATTCCTGAATTAAAGGATATATTATCGGTGCGATAGCAACGGTTATGCTAAAATGCCATCCAAATCGACAAAAGAGTGGACTTCTGTGGAGCTATAAGAGGTGGTCATTTGACAGATATTGTCTTTCTTGTTTAAATGTCATACACTATGCTTCAATAGCCAATAAAAAGTTTTTTGAAAACAACGCAAATTCTGTGTTTTATTCGAAAATTTAAAAAACGCTCAATTTAAAAAACCATTTAGATAGCGTACAATCTAAAAGAAATATCAAACTTGCATTAATCAAAATAAAAACCAGTTAATAGCACGGTTTTTTGATGAATATCAGCTTTGACTTGATCATTTGAGTTGCATTACGCTTAGCTCGTGATCTCTAAACTATTTCTCAACAGAGATAGAATTATTATTGTGTAATTGTCACCTTTAAAGCATCCCATACAGTTGAAAATACTAGTTCTAAATTTCCTCAACGAGCACAAGACCGAGAACAAACACAAACGGGCAGAGTTAAGGCGAAATTTACAGAATCCCCCTTTAAGCAGAATCCGCGACATTAACGGTTTATTCCGCCGCATATTAATGGGTCTTCTCACAACCCCATTCCGGTCATAATCCTCGCGTAGCCCAGGCGTAAGTAAATTAGAAAATTTCCACAGACGCAGAGGTAGCGATCTAAGGAGCAACTCACTTAAAACTTCATTTTCCTGCATCAGAACGAACATATAAGAAAATCTTCCATCAAATAATTATTAAATTTAAAAAGTCGATTATTACAAATTACACAATAATTTCCTGAATTCAATTCAGAGGATGACAACATTCTTAGACTAAACTCGAAAAGATTTACCAATAAACAACAAATTAAATCACTTTTTTAAATTTCTCTACGCACGTTTCGCTAACCACGTTAGCATCATCACGAGATAATTTAATCTCTATCTGTCTATCTTTAGATTAAATCATCTCCTGATGATGCTAACATTGTGAGCGAAACGTGCTTCGAGAAGTTTAAAAAAGTGCTTTGATGTTTAGTGATAAATCTCTTCAGGTTTAGTGTTTCAGGGCGAAGGTTCCAGTAGAAGACTTAAACATTTTACATTTAGATTAAGAGATGCTTAATCTCTAATTAAGAAGTTAATTTAACTTCTATGGTAAGCGGAACAAAAGATGATTCACAACTTTTCCTCCCCCTCGTTTATTCTTGACTACTTCTTGCCTTAATCCCGCGTTAGTCTGTATTGTTTTATGATCATTCCTTCTGCACAGTTCTTTCCCACAAAGAATCATAATTAATGTAATGCCGTTTTACTATATCCCTGGTTCAATTCTTCTATTGGAACCTTTAGTGTGAAACACTAAACTTGAAGAAATTTACCACTAAACACCAAATCACTTTTTTTGAACTGCTCGACGCACGTTTTGCTAACCATGTTAGCATCATTAGGAGGATTTAATCTCTGAGATCGTATACCCCTGGTAATTATACTTCAATACCCACAGAAACTATAGGAAATAATCAGTCATCATCAGGGAAAGCTCCTGCATATCAATATAAACTCAACTGATAAAAGCTATAAAATCAGAAACGGGAATCAAGAAAGATGTTCAAGAAAGATGTGAACTGAGAAGGCACCCAGATAAAATATGGGCAAAGACTAATTAATATATTATTGTCTTTATTATTACATAAACATCTGTTATTGTTAGTGTGTTAAAACCTGTAAAAGATGTGACATTACTACTTTATATCATACAGACTATTTGACATCTAACAAGAAAAAAAATATACCCAAAAAGTGACAAATATTTCCTGATGTTTGTGTACAAAATTTCATTAAGAAATCTCAAAGCGTTCTCGAGATATTTGACCGGTTCCATACATAATAGCGATCCTGTATATATATATATATATAATGGAGAAGAGTCATAATTTCCTCGTAAAAAAACTACCCTTGGTTAATATCTGTGTTCGAATATTCCATTGAACATCTTGTCGATGGCTAAAAAATTTGCAATTCACAAAGTGTGCCTTGAGTACGAGGAAAAAAACATTAAGATGTCCAAAATACAACGGACTTTATTTAAAATAACAATTTGTGAAATTTACTGTAATAGGTGTTGAAAGTGTCCACCGTTAACATCAATACACTTTCGCAGGCTCTGTATTAAGTAAGACACACTTTGTGAATAGCAAATTTTTCAGCAATTGACAAGATGTGCATGGAATATTCGAACACGAATATTTCGCAAGTGGCGTTGAGATATCGATATTGACGAAGAGTACTTCGAAATACCGTCGAAGCGCTTGAAAGTAAACGCTTTGAAAATGATGGATGAGATTCCATCGAAACTTCAGCGAAACCGTCCATCCGTGGACATCCAACTAACACGGAATACCCTACAAGCTATCGTTACACATCCAAAGCGCCAACAAGCGTCTCCCAGAACCTGTTTCTGGCCTTAAGCCGTCATCAGGCTCAAGCTGAACGCCTGAGGAGCGGATGAAGGGAACGACTAAAGCCATGACCATTTAAATCGGCTGTAATCACATGCAACTCTCTACCATCCTGTGGTAAACGACAGCGATACACAAATTGTGCGGGATCGTTCGTGGGCCGTCTAACCTCGGGTTAGTGCCAGATTTGTTCAAAAATAATGATGAAGTGGGCTCGTGGAGAAAAGTATTAAAAACAAAGAAATTACACCCGCGCTCCACGTTAGTGCTTTGTCTTCCCCTCATCCGCCATCCAAAACGTCAGCAAGCATCTCCCAGAACCGGTTTCTGGCCTTAAGCCGTCATCAGCTGGGCTCAAGCTGAATGCCTGGAGAGCGGATGAAGGGAACGACTAAAGCCATGACCATTTAAATCGGCCATGTTGAATGGCCGATATATATATATATATATATATATATATATATATATATATATATATATATATATATATATATATATATATATATTGGAAACTAAAGAGGGGATGATATATCTTGACAAAATTAAAGGAGGTCACGAGAGATGCCATGTTGAACCCTGAAGACAGAAAGAGTGATTTACTTAAGAACATACTTACTTGCTGAAGAAGTAAGTAGGAGTTACTAAGACAGTCACAGAAAGTACCCATCGCGCAATGAAGGGAACGCCATAGGAAGTAAATACATGTCACTTAGTGAGGGAGACGTCACAGGCAGTACATGTCTCACAATAAGGGGGCGGGGGGGAAGTCACAGGAAGTACATCTGGCATCATAAGGGTAATTTTACAGGAAGTGCATGTCGCACCATTAGAGGGGCATCACAGGAAGTACATATGATATAGTAAGAACAATGTGACAGGAAGTACATGCAGTACAGTGAGGGAGCATCACACAACGTTAATTTCTCTAATACCAAAATGAATATATACACCTCTGTCAAATATATAACAGATTAACTGTCAAAAGAGTTCCATATTTATTTTGTTGCCGATGTTAGTTAATATAGCTCGAAATCGGTATACAACGGTAGTTTCCAGCCTCAACATGAAAATGGCGTTACTCGTCAAAAATATTCTATTAATATAATTGCGCATGCATTAAAAGATGTCATTGAAGATGTCAGACATATTAGTTGCTTAGTTGTTGTTTAACATTAATTTATGTACAATAATTTAATGACGGCTCGATATTCGATTTTTTCTATCGTTACAGAAACACGTAACATAAATGGACATAAATGGATAAAATGTTCAAGGTTATTATAAGGTAATTATATTATAAGAATATTTTTCACGATTAACGCCATCTTCATGTTGAGGCTCGAAACTTTTCAGACTACCCTCCAATACAGAAAATCTCCATAAAATAATAAAGTAAAAAGATAAATGAATTATTTTTATACAAATTCTTACTTGTATCGTCTTGTATTGATAAGAAAATATAATTTTAAAAAAGGAAAAATGATAGTCACGTGCGTTTTATTCCTAATTTAATAACGGTTCTGCCTCGAGGACGAAATCTTTAAGGTTAGTCACTGAAATCCAGCATTTATTGATATTCTCCGACGGTATTTTCCAAATTTCAATAGCCCCAATTGAAAAATTCAGTATTCATTTGACGGATCTCCACTCACAACGGCGTCCTCTATATCCGGAATATTTTCAATCGGTAATTCCGTGGCGTCATATTCGAAAAATTGAGATATTGGTTTTTTTTTTACGATTTAAGGGAACGTGAAGTATCAAAAAACTTACAAATAAGCTTAAGTCATGAAAAAAAGGGACGCTATTAAATTGAACGCATATTAAAAGGTAAATAACAAAATTCTAATTTGTTCCGGGCAAATAACTCAAATAATTCCAGTTGCAGAAGTAGAGTAGATGCACTGACATTTTGATGTTATTTTTCAGATTCTTTGGTATAATGCCAATTGTTGAAATTATGAATGGGACAATATGAACCTGATTCAACTTCCTTCCATATACTGTTGATTTCTAGCTTGAGGTCTGTATATTTTTGTACTTCCCAGTGGCGGATCGTGGGTTTTTAAAGTGGGAAGGCGTTCAAGAAACTAGTGCGGCTAAAAACCCTATACAGGAAGGGGGGATTGAAACCCTATACAGGAAAGGGGAGGGAATTGAAACCCTATACAGGAAAATGAACCAGGAAAATGAATTAAATAAAAGAAGCTGAACGGAAATAAAATATGGTGTCTTGCTCAGAAAAAATATTTACTGTGATAGATGCTGGAGGGGCGGTGCCCCAACGCCCTCGCTCACGAGCCGCCACTGGTACTTTCTCCTCAGCCGTCTTTTGAATGTTGTGGCTGTTTGGAAACAACTATGTCGATTAGAACTGCTGCATTTGTCTTTTTATCCATCAATATAATGTCTGGTCTATTACAGCGCATGGTTTTATCGGTTATTATTGTTCGGTTATAATATAACTGTGTGTATTATTATAAGACTATTACGACTTGTAAGTTATTGGTGGACTATACTGGCCATTTGGCCAGTCTGCTACATTGGAGAGTCTGCTACATGCACCTACAATATGCTGGATAGTCTCAGGCTTTTCGTTGCATTTTCTGCATTTATCATTTTAAACGCGTGCATCATCAACGACATATTTTTGGTAGTTCTTAGTGTAAACGACTTGATCCTGTATTACACACATAAAGCCATCAGACCTCCCCATTTCAACCAGACAATCGACACACTGTTGTCGACTCATGATGCTAAAGCTCATGGGGGTGTCTACCGTGCAGAGACATATTTTTGCACTCTTGAATAATTAATTGCTCCAGATGTTTGAATATTCTCATTTTATATATTTGTATTGGCGTATATTTGTCATCTGCGAGGCATACCGATGACTTATAGTGGGCATTCGATCATTCTTTAATAGAGATATGTTCTCAGGCTGGATATTTATTTTTCGCGTAGATTACATAATTTTATTATTCCTCTCTCTGCTTCAATTCGTGATAATATAAGACGTTTTGTGCTGCTAGGTGGGTGCTGTTTCCTGTATCTCGTTAGTGTAGTTTTAATTTTTCGTTGAAGTCTTTCAATATCTGTGTTGGACCAAGATATAATTCCGAACAAAAATGTTAAGGTTGGTATAGCAAAAAATGTTTTTACTATATTCCTGCTGTCAAAGTCGGAAAATTAATAATTTGCTTTCCTAATGAATGTATGCTCTCTTGGACTGAATTTCAAAGTATTTGTGGACCTCTTCCTTCTACATTGCCTGTATACAGGGTGTTAGGTAAACATGCAGCAAAAATTAAAGGGGTTATTCCTTGACTTATTCTAAGAATATTTTGTTGTATGAATATTTTTGAAAAACCCCTTTGTTTCGAAGATAATGTAAATATCTATTTATAGATATTTACATTATCTAATAAATTATCTATATAAAATAAAATATTATCTATATAAAATAATAATATGTAAAGTTGCTCAATATACAATAAATATTCGAAATGACTTCCTCCAACCTTGATACAAGCATTCAATCTTCTCGTCATTGTACTCTCTTCTCGTACTCTTTCAAATACACCAGGGTCGTTTCTAATTGAGTTACACCCAGCAATTATCCGATTTCGCAAATCATCCAAATTCTTCAATGGAGTAGCGTAAACTAATAACTTCAGATATCCCCAGAAGAAATAATCCAGGGGGTTTAAGTCCGGCGATCCAGCGATATCCGTATGTTGCTGTTAAAAAATCACGAGCAACCAAACTGAAATTGGTGGTGCACCATCGTGCATAAACCACATTTTATGCCTTGTTGCCAATAGTACATCTTCCAGAAACTCAGGCAGCATTGCTTCCAAAAAGTTGCGATACACCTCGCCAGTAAGTCTCTGTGATAGAAATACCGGTCCAATTAGATAGTCACCTACTATTCCAACCCAAACATTCAACGAGAACTGATGTTGAAAACTATCTTCGCATACCTCATGAGGATTTTCATCTGCCCACACATGGTCATTATGAAAATTCCTTATTGCGTTTCTTGTGAAAGTGGCTTCATCGGTGAAAAGAATTTGTGTCAGGACTAGAGGGATGCGAAGTAAAGTTAATACGTGGAGGAAAATCAACAGGTTGTAGTGCCTGAACGCAAAGAATGTGGTATGGATACAACAAATCCTTAAGAATTTTCCAAACTGTCCACTGACTCACATTCAAACTATTTGCAATTTTTCGCGTAGAACTACCAGGCTCTTCCGCTATCATGTCCAGCACATTCTTTTCCAACTGTACAGTTCTTACAGTCAGTGATCTTCCTGACCCTTCAGTTCGTTTCAATGTGCCTGCTTCACGAAGACGTCGATGAATGTTTTCGAAGATTTTTCGGTGAGGGACATTACGGATTGGAAATCGTGCACTATACAATCGCGTAGCTTGTAATGCATTGCCATCAGCAAGTCCATACATGAAGTGCATGTCAGTCATCTCGGCGTTTGTATATATTATGATAGAGGATTTCACTCACTATTTAAGACACTTCAAACAGCCAAACGTCACCCAATCGATGTAAACAAATGCGACCGATGAAATCCACTTACTAGATAAAACAGCCGTTGCAAGTGATCGAGATCGAAAAAAAAATTTTTTGTACATACTTTTGTACTCATTGACGTACACCCTACTTTTATTTACATTACTGATTTCAACAAATATCGAATATGGTTGTCGCAAATTTTGTTCGCCCTGTATCTTCGAAACAAAGGGGTTTTTCAAAATCAATAAAGGATAAAATATTCTTAGAATAGGACAAGGAATAACCCCTTGCATTTTTGTCGTATGTTTACCTAACACCCTTATATTCCATTATTATTATTACTAGTATATATATATATATATATATATATATATATATATATATATATATATATATATATATATATATATATATATATATATATATATATTAAAAAGCTAAGGAAGTTCACCCGTGCTCCACCCGTGCTGTGTGAATTTCGGCCTTATTTAAGATTCCATTTCTTTTTAAGTTAATTTCAAGGTCATAGCACTTCCGGTTACCCGGCAAATCGCCAGTTACTTCGGTCTAAGTCCAGGCGATATTCGGAGGTCTGTTTCGCAAGGAGTATATGACAGAGGTATCCAGAGTTTGAACCAAAATATTTCTTTTACGTTATAAATTTTATTATATTCCTGTTTTGTTTTCAAGTTCTAATTAAAGTGAATTTCTGTCGTTTCAGTCATATTCATTTCGTTTCGGAAAACAGATAATGGCGATGAATCGGTTTTTAAATCACATTAAAATAGAAAATATGGATTAACAAGAAAATCGTTGGAAATAGGTATAGGGAAAGCGAATCGATGCGGAATCAAATTCTGCATCCGACCATTCAATAATATACAGTGTCACATTTCAAAGAACGAGCATTTTTAACTTTGAAAATAATGTAATTGCTCATCAAATTTTGGGTACCCTGTATACGATAAATTAATTATCAATGTGGATTTCAAAAGTATCATTCTTGCGGCTTCCATCTACCCCAGAAGCTCTTAGCACCAGTCGAAAATGGGTAAAAGGCGCAGTGTTGAAAATAAGGTTAGATCTTTCAAAATTTTCCAAATAATCAAGATATTTAAGAAACAGTTCAAAATAGGCATAGGAAAACCTAGTGGAACTCATGAAATATTCTCAGGAATTCAAAAATGAAATAATATACCGGGTGTTCAACTTAAAATAAGCAAGTTACTGACGACCACTATATACATGCATGTATATATATATATATATATATATATATATATATATATATATATATATATATATATATATATATATATATATATATATATATATATATATATATATACATATATATATATATATATATATATATATATATATATATATATATATATATATATATATACATATATATATATATATATATATATATATATATATATATATATATATATATATATATATATATATATATATATGTATGACCAGTTGACTTGGTCTTGCTCTGTTCGTTTCGTTTCAGCTGTATCACTGCGTTGAGCTCGAGCCCAGCTGACGGTCACACTGCTGAGCCCCACTGCGAAACCGGTCCTGGGAGGTACTTGACTTATCTCGGCATGGTGACGGCGACTGATTTGAGACGAGCAGAGGTACGTGGAAGTACGGATGAAAAATTTCTGTTTTTCAAATATCTCTCTCCACGGCCCCACTACGCTATCTTTTGAGCAAACCTTATACCTACATCCAAGGTTGTGGGAAGAATGTGTCGCGTAGTTTTTGACTGCCGCGAACACTCACCGTAGGATGGCGCGAGTTTCATTGAGATTGCGACCCGCCACCGATATGACCAGTTGACTTGGTCTTGCTCTGTTCGTTTCGTTTCAGCTGTCTCACTGCGTTGAGCTCGAGCCCAGCTGATGACGGCTGTGAGGCTAGAAACCGGTCCTGGGAGGTACTTGTCTCGGCATGGTGACGGCGACGGATTTGAGACGAGCAGAGGTACGTGGAAGTACGGATGAAAAATTTCTGTTTTTCAAATACATATATATATATATATATATATATATATATATATATATATATATATATATATATATATATATATATATATATATGACGAAAAATGGATCAAAGATATGAGAAAGTAAGCAGATATATGGTAAACTCAAAATCAAAACAGGCTTTAAAATCAATACATGCGGTGAGAACAAATGAAAGAAATGACTATCTACAGCTGATTAATATGGGTAAGAAAAAGAAGTGCTATGAAACTCTAATGAAAGAGTGAAGACTTTCTTGGATATGAGATGGTGCATTTTCGTGCAACAAAAATGAACTTCCCGACGCTCGATATTCGGTTCTCCTTCGAACGATTCTCTTTCACAAGCGCTCCATAACACCCATATAATATTGACCATGACATTTTGACCTGTGGATCGAATTCCCGAAGTATGTATAATACCCTTAGAGTTGTGAAAACAACATTTTATTTTCTCGTGACTTCTGGAAAAGCATTTTTTTCGATTTCCACGTAGCACTTTGGGGCCTTGTTTGAGGATCGTACTTGAAGTACAAGTCTCATCACGAGTTACAATCGACTCTAGGAATGTGCAGTTCCGTCTGACTGGTCCTTGCAATGTTCAACACGAACAATTTCTTGGTGCTCATTTAAGGCGTGAGGAACAAATCGAGCACAAACTTTCCGTTTGTTTAAATCCTTTGTAAAAATTTCGTCAATCATATCTCACAATTATGTCGTAATCGAATTCACATCGTAGGTGATCATTTCACGTACTTTTTTACCAACTCATTGAGATTGTTATCTCGTTTAATATCGTTTTTTGTTCTTCAGTATGTATTTCTATTTAATAAAGCCCGATAAAGCTCAGAATTTAATATCCCATAGTTTTGCTATTAAAAAAACTATGAAAATTACGGAGTATATTAGTTATCAATGCTGTTTTATTGCGAGCTTTTACAATAAGCTTCAAATAACAGACGAATTACCTTTTATTACAATTATTAGTAAAATTACGTAGAATATTAAAAGTTTATTGTGATTAATGAAGCGCGATTAACTAGACGTGTCACTGAGAAAAACACGATAAATCGATCTTGTCAGTATTTTCAGGCGTTTTGTGTCATCAATCATCACGTGAGGTTGTATGAGTTGGAAAAATAGCCACCAAATGGATTCTAATTGACAAATACTTAATTCAGTAGACTGGAAAACGACTGTTTTAATAGATTAATCCATAACTTCGTTCGTTTTTTTTGGTTTGCTTTTTTCAAGAAGAAATGGATACAACAATGGACAAAATTCAGTCGAACAATGTACTTCAAAACACACTTCAAGACATATTAATAGAAAATCATTAGGATAGTAAACAAATTTATTTGTCTTGATTTTCAGGTAAAAAACATTAACTCCACAATAAACTTTTTAGCTAAGAAATAGTTAAAATTTGTACGTCCTTAAAGGATATAACCGGATAACTATGCCTCTTGGGAGATCATTTTGGTACCAAGTAAAAAAAGTTCACACCATGTTTCAGTTTTTAATCTGAAATGGTTTCCGAGTTATTTAAAAGAAAACCTTATTTGTCACTTTTATTTCTATTTTTAATAGTAAAAATGAAAATTATTAGCAAATGGTAATTTTTTCCCAAATACTAGAAAGTAAAGGGCATAAAAATATATGTTTTTATAATTTTCAAATATAAACCCAATTTTATATAAAACAAATAAAACTAAAATATTTGTTTAACAATGTTCCTTCAGATATACACTCACCAAATTTTAACAGAAAACGTCTTTTATACTCCTCTATACTAAGGAATTTTTTCAATTTGGTGCCAAAATTAAAAATGGTTTTTTTGACAAACTTTGTGTTTAAACATACGAATATTATTTTATTAGTGAAAAATTATATATATATATATATTATATATTAAAAAGTTAAGGAAGTTCACCCGTGTTCCACGTCATGCTTTGCCATTCCTTCATCCGCCATCCAAAGCGCCAGAAAGCGTCTCCCAAAACAGGTTTCTGGCCTTAAGCCGTCATCAGTTTGGCTCAAGCTGGACACCTGAAGAGTGGATGAAGGAACGACTAAAGCCATGACCATTTAAATTGGCCATGTCGAATGGAGGCTTTTTAATACTTTTCTCCACGGGCCCAGTTCACAATTTTTCACGATTTTCACGATATATATATATATATATATATATATATATATATATATATATATATATATATATATATATATATATATATAATGGTAGAAGATTGGTTGAACTATGTTCGCAGTTTAATCTAAAAATAATGTCAACCCATTTTAAGAAGAAAATAACAAAACAAAAGACCTGGAGGTGCCCAAACACGTATATGGGTGAATTTCAAATTGACCATGTTGCCATTTCGTACCCCAATTATAAAGAGATTTTGAACGTTCAAGTCAGGAAAGGAGCAAATATAGACACGGATCACTACTTGACTAGAATCAAACTTAGCTTAAAACCTCGAAAACTTATTCAAAAGGGGCTGCTAATACCAAAGTTTGACCCACCGAAAATAAAACCAGCCCTAACAGAAGAGCTTGATAAACAACCTGCACAGAACTGGCAAGAATTAAAAGAAAAAATTATTAAAACAGCCTTAAAGTTGGTCCCTTTACAAAAACGTAGAAAACATCCGTGGTGGGATGAAGTTTGCGAGCAAGCAGTATTAAGCCGAAGTAAAGCATTCAAAGATTGGAACAGTCAAAAAACAGCAATAAACTATAACATCTTTTTGGAAGTAAGAAAAGAAACATCGAAGCTAATTAGACAAATTAAAAGAAAATATGAAAACAATCAACTTAATGAAATAGATAAAGATTTCCAAAAAAATAACACCCGAAACTTTTACAAAACTTTTAAAACTAAATTAACTGGCTATCAACCGCAGAGCCTATGCTTTCAAAAGGAAAACGGACAACTAGCTCTAAATAACCAAGACAATTGCAAAGAACTTGCGAAATATTTTGAACAAATACTAAACTGTCCTGAGCCCTTAAACAAATTACCAACACTAAACCCTAAACAAACAAACCCAGATTCATTACCACCGAATGAAGAGGAAATACTTAGGCAAATCAAGCGGCTTAAAAATAACAAAGCTTCTGATAAAGATGGAATCACTGCTGAGCTTTTGAAATCCGCTGGTCCAGGTACAATCAAGGAAATAACCAAAATTCTACAAGAAGTTTGGCGAACCGAACGGATTCCGGAAGACTGGAAAGATGCTCTAATCCATCCACTACATAAGAAAGGAGATAGAACGGATGTAAACAACTATAGAGGAATATCTCTTCTCCCAGTTTGTTACAAGATTCTATCTCAATGTCTACTAGACAGAGCACAGGGACAGTTAGAACCGAACATTGGTGAATATCAGGCAGGTTTTCGACCGGGCAGATCCTGCCCTGAACAGATCCTGAATCTAAAGTTGATTCTAAGACATCAAAAACTGTACAATAAAAATCTCGTCTGTACATTTGTGGATTTCAAAAAAGCATATGATTCTATTGACCGCGAATCTTTATTCCGAATCTTGAAAGAACAAGGACTAGATCTGAAAACGCTGGCAATTATTAAAGCAACGTTAACTAACACGAGGTCAAAAGTTAAATTCATGGGTGACATCTCAGAACCCTTCGAAATTAAAACTGGTGTGAGACAAGGGGATGGACTCTCGCCACTCTTATTTAACTGTGTTCTAGAAAAAGTAATACAGGAGTGGCATGAAAAAAAGTCGGCACTGAATATTGACCAGCCCATTAAACTGGGGAGAACCAACATCAAAATTGATTGTCTGGCATTTGCTGATGATCTAGCAATTTTAGCTCAAGATGTATTAACGGCTCAAAAACAGATTGAAATCCTAAAAGAAACAGCAGAAAAGGTAGGACTCCAAATATCCTTTGAAAAGACACAATACATGACCTGCAACAGACTAAGAACACCATTTCTAAAAACAAAATATGGTAACATCAGACGAATCTCTCAATTCAAATATTTGGGTGAAATAATCATGGAAAATGGGTTGGAAAAAGCGGCCAATAAGGGTAGATGTCAAAAAATGGAAACGGCATTGAGACTTACACAAAATATTTACAACAAAAAATGCCTATCTAAAAACACAAAACTGAGACATTACAACACGGTTATTAAGCCAGAATGTCTATATGCTGCAGAAACGCTCATTTTGAATAGAAAGAGGGACATCGAAGACATTGAAAAGAAGGAAAGAAAAATCATAAGAAAAATCCTAGGCCCCAAACAAATAAATAACACAACATACCGACTTCGAGAAAACCAAGAAATCAAACAATACACAGGTATATATAGCGATATGAGAAAAAGAAGACTTAAGTTTTACGGACACATCAAACGGATGAATCCGAGTAGGCTAACTAGACAAATAGTCGAATTTTATGAAAATAGGAGTAGAGCTAAAGTAGAAATAATTAAATGGATTGCGGCAATTAAAGAGGACCTAAGATCAGCAAATATTACACAAAGTGAAATTCAGGATAGAGGTTGTTTCAGACACAAGGTAGGTTAACGTTTGGAAGGTTGGCCAGAGAGAAAAATGTAGGAAGACTGGAACAACTTGGTCTGACGAAAGGAAAAAAGCTCATAGCGAAAGAATGAAATTAGTATGGGCTCAAGGGAAGGCTAACAACAACAAACGCCTCTAATTGTACTTCGCGTGGTCCACCAGGGCCCATACGTGAATAATAATAATAATATATATATATATATATATATATATATATATATATATATATATATATATATATATAATAGAGGGAAAAAATAGGGAATAGAGAAACAGTTTCAGTATAAGAGCTATACCACTAAATAGGCGGCATAATATAAAACATTATTATACAGAGTGTCTCACTAAACCGTGGCGGGATATAATTTTGTTTTTTCTTATTTTTATTCATCAATTTTTGCATTCTGCTGTTGATTCTGAACATATTTCGTAAAAGCGGTCCTATCCTAAATCCAACAGTTTTATTTATATCCTCCATTTTGTAAAATATATCAGAGTTATAGATTCTATTTTGTAGTGTCGTATATCATTTATTTTTTAATGTAGGATTATCAGTTTTGGTACGGATATTAGTGAAACTATGACTTAACTTTTAATGTAAACAAAATGTGTCTATGTTATACAGGGTGTCCAGAAAAACTGAGTTAAACTAAAATAATTCAAAACATCATATCTCAATTTTTTTAAAAGAATATTTTTTCATTTTACAATATTCCTAAGACAAAATAGTTCTATTGTTGTTATACATAACCTATAATTATATGTCATAATTTCCGAGATTTTTACATTGTTGTTTGTAATATATATTTTTTAATAGAATTCGCCTTAGACGTTTTAGTATAACGTCATAAAATTCAGTTCAAATGGCAAATATTGTTCTAGTATAGTTTTTAAATAGTTTTTATATGATACATAAAAAAAGAGTCTACTTAATACATTTTTAATATTATTATTACAGCTCGCTGATGGCCTAGACGTCCTAGACAATCATGATGTAGAAACAAATTCTACCAAGCGGTCCATTATTTAGACGTTGTGAACTATCAAATTGTGTAGTACGGTGTTTATTAGAACAGAAAGTAGAACGAAAATAAATTTTTCTAGAGAGAACTTGATAAACTTGATCTACGTTTTGGGCGCAAGTGATCAAAAGTCATTTAGTTTAGCTCTTCAAGCTGTAATTAAAAACCCGCATATTTCATGGAGGAAGATAGAAAACGAGCTAGGCGTTAAAAAATCTACAACAAACAGAATAACTAAGAAATTTAAATGTTATCCGTATCATATCCAATTGGTTCAGGAAGTAAATAAAAATGATTTCGATTGAAGGCTTGAATTTTGTAACTGCGCAATAGAAAAAAATAGAGAAGAACCTAACTTTTTCAAATATATTTGACCGATTCACGGTAGGCTCGAATCTTATACTCGTTTTGTATCTGAAAAATGGTGCTTTAAAACAACTATAAGATACGAAAAAAAATTACTTCGAACAGGTTCTGATGTCAACGAAACGTAATAGTCTAGAATTAAGCTGAAGACCTAATATATTAACATCAAAAACTCTTCAATTACATTCATTCGCGAGAATGGCACTTTAAAATAACTATAAGATAGGAAAAAAATCTAATTCGAACAGGTTCTGTTCTCAACGAAATGCAATAGTCTAGAATTAAGCTGAAGACCCTAATATATTGACATCAGAAACTCTTCAATTACATTCATTCACGAGAATACAACAATATAACAATTATCAAATCATAGCCAGCAATTACATGCGTGATATCATTGCCCAACCGTTGTTTTGATGCTATTTTATACACGAAAACTCAAACAAAACAATAATTATTTATTACAGATGTGACCTGGCGTTCCGAGGCCAAAATTAAATTCATTTTGGAACACGGTGGACATAATTTTACGCTTTTCCAGAATAATGTTTCATTACGCCGGTTTAATAGGTGTATCAGAGACGATAATTGTGTTTTTCTTCGTCAAATACTGCGCAAAACATTACTGGGGTAGCGTAAAATTAATTAAACAATTTTAAAAAATAAACACACATGTTCATATCATATGTTAATTTATCATTTGTCTGGAATTATGTTTATTTTTTGAATCAACAGACAAAACATACAAAGAAATTATTATTATGCGGTAGCATGTTAATTATATATATTATTATTATTTTTATTCACGTTTGGGCCCTGGTGGACCACACGTTTGTTGTTGTTAGCCTTCCTTTGCGCCCATACTGATTTCATTATTTCGCCATGAACATTTTTTCTTTTCGTCAGACCAAGTTGTTCCAGTCTTCCTTCCAATTTTTCTCTCTGGCCAACCTCCCAAACGTTAACCTTGTGTCTGAAACAGCCTCTATCCTGAATTTCACTTTATGTAATATTTGCTGATCTTAGATCCTCTTTAACTGCATCAATCCACTTAATTATTTCTACTTTAGCTCTACTCCTATTTTCATAAAATTCGACTATTTGTCTAGTTAGCCTACTCATCATCATCGATTCATCCGTTTTATATGTCCGTAAAACTAAAATCTTCTTTTTCTCATATCGCTATGTATATCTGTACACGGGCGTTGGGGGGGGGGGGGGGGGGGGGTTAATTTGAAGTAAATAAGTAAATAAAACAACAAAAATATACTTACATGGAATTTAATATCTATATATTCATCGGAAAAATTACGACATATTTTTAAAGTTCTTAACTTTAAATGAAATGGTTAAATTAATTTCGTTCCTCTGCGCTAAATCTAAAACCATTAAAGAAGAAATCTTCGGCTTTTTCTTTTAAATATATCCACTACTTCATCTGCATGAATTTTTACCCCCCCGAACCCTTTTTGAACCCCCCGACCCCCCCCCCCCCCCCTGGCTACGCCCGTGTCTCTGTGTATTGTTTGATTTCTTGGTTTTCTCGAAGTCGATATGTTGTGCTATTTATTTGTTTGGGACCTAAGATTTTTCTTATGATTTTTCTTTCCTTCTTTTCAATCTCCTCAATGTCTCTGTTTCTATTCAAAATGAGCGTTTCTGCCCTATATAAACATTCTGGTTTAATAACTGTGTTGTAATGTCTCAATTTTCAATCGTCAACTTTTTGTTGTAAATATTTTGTGTAAGTCTCAATGCAGTTTCCATTTTTTGACATCTGACATCTGACATCTGACAAAATTGCTAGATCATCAGCAAACGCCAGAGAATCTATTTTGATGTTGGTTCTCCCCTGTTTAATGGGTTGGTCAATATTCAGGATCGATTTTTTTACACGCCACTCCTGTATTACTTTTTCTAGAACACAGTTCAATCAGTTCAATAAGTGTGGCGAGAATCCATCCCCTTGTGTCACTCCAGTTTTAATTTCGAAGGGCTCTGAGATATCACCCATGAATTTAACTTTTGACCTTGTATTAGTTAGTGTTGCTTTAAGTTTTAAGATTTAGCTGCTGCGTTTTCAGATCTAGTCCTTGTTGTTTCAAGATTTGGAATAAAGATTCGCGGTCAATAAAATCATATGCTTTTTTGAAATCCACAAATGTACAGTCGAGATTTATATATAGATAAATATTAATATAATATTATATACAGATAAATATATATATATATATATATATATATATATATATATATATATATATATATATATATATATATATATATATATATATATATATATTGGGTTTTTTTCCGATAGTACATCCGGTTGTCGAGTTGGTCCCTGTCGGGAGCTTGCAGACGTTTTTCCATCTGTGAAACAGTACGCCTAAACATTTAAAACCTGGCATAGGCTAACTTTTTTATTTGAAGTGATAGATTACTACTTCGAAATACAAAGTTGTAGGAGATAACTTAACTAAGAAAAATTTACAAACAATGCTTTCCGGTGTTGTCAGATTTCTTCAGTAGCTACTAAAACAATTTTTTTGAATGGCAATATCGTATTTTTTTAACATAATACGACAAATCTTTAAATTCGAAATAAAAAATGTTTCCACATTTCTTTATTGGAGTAGCCATTTTAGAACAATTAGCAAGAACAACTAAAATAATTTGCAGTCGACAGGAACTAAAAGAAGCTAACAGAGTAATAGCAAGCCTTGGATTAAAAAAAATATTTTGTTTTTTGAAAGGAGCCATCATTATTGTGCTGTCATTGTGTTATTTGAAAGATATTGCATTTGAACGTGTATAAAGATGAATCAGTTATTTAATCAAAAAGAGAAAGTTGAATTAATTTTTATTCATGTTGGTGGCTTAAGTCTACGCGATGTGTTCAATGAATTTTATGGAACACATCGATAAGTATCTTCCAAATCCAGAGTTTTTAACAAATAACGTAGTAAAATTAAAAACAACTGGTAGCGTATGCCCAAGGATCCGCAAAAGGAGCAAAATTTTATTACTGAAGAAAATATTCTTTGAAATGTGGAAAATCCGCACAAAATTGCCCAAGAGGTAGGTTGTTCTCAGTCAAAAGTGTAGGCCACTTTACAGGGGAACAATTATCATCCATACAAAATGAGAAACGTACAAGAATTACATGATGGTGATTGTGATAGAAGATTAAAATTTTGCGACTGGTTTTGGACAAGAAGCGCCAGCAACCCAATTTGGAGAAGCACATTTTTTTTATAACGACGAAACAACTTCTTATTTCAATGGCATGGTCAATAGACAAAATTACAGATGTTGGTCTGACAGTAATCCTTGTTGAGCTAAAAAAAGAAGAAGACAAAATAATCCAATGGTTGACATGTGGTGTGGAAATTACAAAAAAGTGATCGGATATATCTCTATAAAACAAAATTGATAACTGTATTTTTTTAGGTTGAATTGCACCAGGATGACGCTACGTCACATTCTGCTAATGAAACAATTGATTTATTGAGAGAAAATTTTCCTGGATGATTTATTGTAAGAAACGGTGTTAATTGGTCACCAAGATCATGTGATTTGGCACCACTGGACTATTTTCTTTGGGGTTATGTAAAAAGTCAGGCCTATAAGCCCAATCCACAATCGATTCCTGAATTAAAGGATAAAATTATTCGAGTCATTGATAAGATAAACGTCACGTTTATGCTAAAAAGTCATCCAAAATTTTGATAAAAGAGTGGACGTCTGTAATGCTGAAAAAAGGTGATCATTTGACAAGTTTAAATATCATACACTCTGCTTCAATTGCCAATAAAAAGTTTTTGAAATCAACGCAAATTCTGTGTTTTACTCAAGAATTAAAAAAAAAACCGCTCAATTTGAAAGACCTTTTACAAAACTCGAAGAGATTTACCGCTAAACACCAAATCAATTTTTAAACTTTTTAACGCACGTTTCACATTGACTGAATCATCTTATACAGCATGGAGAGCGGAACATGGATAGTGAAACATGCATCGAGAATTTAAATAAAAAGATTTAGTGGTAAAGCTCTTCGAGTTTAATGTTTCACATCTGAAAGTTCCAATAAAAAAATTGACCCATTCCAATAGGTTGAAAATTAAAATTTCCTTAAAAATCATCTCTTTAACATCCCACATGACCCCAAAATCATCCTGGGTTATCTGGTACAAACGACCTCGATACACAGCAATATCAAATAAAAAAGGCAGAATTATGTTTATTTGTCTCTTAATTCTGTTTACGTAAACATCATAATAAATTACCAAAATTATAGTTTTCAGCTGTTGCTAGATTTTTTTTAAAAATATCCAAGTTTCACTGCCAAAAATTCGTCCGTCGAAAGAAACCGATTAGAAACGAGAATCCAGATTTTTTCTCTTGTCTTTTAACGGAAAATTCAAAGGTCTCCACCTGGACAGGTATTTAAAGATATATTTTTTTTGTTTTAGCTATTGTTTGGTTGGCAAATAATTTCGAAACGTTTATTTTCCATTGCAGTTTTCTTTGGTCCATAAAATACCGCTGATTCATTCAATTATTCGTTTTGTGTGGATTATTATTTCCCGACGATTCCTCCCTTTATAAATACTGCGTTTAAATTAAATGGAGTTTTCACAAAGCATGTCATTCCATCATCAATTCAGATTAAATTTTAAATATATGCATGTTTTCACTAATCAACTCTCGATCGGTTATTAGTACGGTAATGTTAGCATCATCAGGAGGTGATTAAACCTGAATTAAATTAAAATTCAATCTTATACGAGGTGTGGCTATTAAATAACGAGACTGAAGCTGGTACGGAACGCCAGCAACCAACTGTTGTTTAGCGTGAAGCATTCTCTTTCTAATGCAGTACCTCTCGCTTCTGTAAACAATCCATATAACAGTAGCCTTCGTTCGCATTAGAGTTTGTTAAAAATGTTAAGTGTAACAATAGAGCATCAAATTGTGAAATTTCACTTGAAACCTGAAAAATCGCAACTGAAACTTATAATTTATTGAATGAAGTGTATGACAATAAATGTTTATCGCGTGCACGTGTTTTGAGTGATTTTTTAAGCGATTTCAAGATGACCGAGAAGACACTGTAGATGATCCATGCCCGGGTTGCCCTTCCACGTCAAAAACGGATGACGATATCGAAAAATCGGTACTCTGGTTCGATCTGACCGTCGGTTAAGTATTCGTGTAATTGCTGAAACTATAGGAATTGACAAAGAATGCGTACGGCAAATTTTACATTAGCAATTTTAAAAAGCAAAAAGTGTATGCTAAAATGGTGCCTAAAATTCTCACGTTTGAACAACAAGAACCTCGCAAAAATGTTTGTACTATCACTTTGAATGTGAATGTGAATTGAAAGACCCAAACTTACTGGGTTGGGTTACCTCCAAAAGGAACAAGATTTTAGTCCAGTGAAGCTGTAAAAGAGAAAGCGGCACGCGTTCTGACAGAAGAAGACTTCCAACACTGTTTTAAACAATGGAAGATCCGCATGGAGCGTTGTAGGGATAAAGGTGAGGTTTCACAACGTCACTCTCGATATTTAATATTCACACATCCTATATTTTCCTTCTTCTAGTGATGCTATAACCCATGAGGAAATCTTGACTGCTTTTAACGTTTGCCTCCAACCACAACGATCTCTGGCAGCCCCTTGCCAGTTTTTGATGCGGAGTAGTTCTTCAGTATCTCTTACATTATCCTTGTCTCATCAAGTCTTTCGTCTATCTCCTTTTCCGTTACCCTCTATTCGCCCCTTCATGGTTTTCCTTGGTATTCTGTTTCCTGGCATTCTCGCTACGTGTCGCGCCGATCTGAGTCACTAAACTCCCAAATAGTCTACGGTATCCAGATGTTTGTATAATTATCTGAGTTCAAAATTACACCTTATCCTCAAAATTCCATTATCGTTCAGAGCACCCCAAATTTTTCTGAGTGCACTTCTTTCAAATACTGCAAGCATTTCCTTTGTTATTTGTGGGGGGTCCAGGTCTCGCAGCCAGAAGTGACAACTGGCCGAATGAGCGTTTTACAGCTTCTAACTTACGTGTTCCTTTGAAGAAGCTTAGATCTTAAGCCTACACTTTGCTGTGTGGGAAGCAAGTATTTTGATATTTTATATTAAGAGTGCGTAATAAGCGAGTACATTATACAAAAAACTATTAAAAATTGCGTTTAAAAGTTATACTCTGTATATACAGAGTCGTTATTATGTATGGAAACGGTAAAATATCTCGAGAACCCTTTGAGATTTTTTAATGAAATTTTGTACACAGACACCAGGAAATGTTTGCCACTTTTTGGATATATTTTCATTTTTTTGTCTTTATCGCATATCACAAGCACAACAGTACTTGAATTTGGCATTGTTGGAAAGAGCATTTATTTCTGAATCAAACGAAGTAAATATTGTATGGTTATTTTTTTAAAATAGATTTTAAAAAATGGCTAAAAGGCGTTCTCTTTTATCAATAACAGATTTAAAGAAAAACTATATCAAAATTATTTTTTGAAGTGAAAACTTATTTAGCCGCGCTGGGCGATTTTCGGTAGGGGCAAAACTTATGGGTTCACGTCACCGACATGCTAGTAACGTGTTGCGCCAGACTGGCGACGTCAATTGTGTTGTAATGTGTTTTAAATTAAATTGTGTTTTAGATAATCATTATTTTAATTGTTTAATTGTAGAATTACTGTGCAGTACAAGAGTGAGTACTTAATATACCAATATTTTTATGTAGAAAAATTAATAACAAAAACAAAGCATTTATTTTCGAATATTTCCAATATTGGTATCAATATTTGTGTTGAAACATTTGATATTATTTATTGTGCTAATATTTAATCTCTGCAATACCTCGTGCAATGAATATTTCATAGTGGCTTAGGAGTTATCTTATTAGCTTGGTAAAACAGATTTCTAGTTGTTCGATAAAATTTTTGTAGCGGATTTTAAAATTAAAAATTTTATAATAAATTTAATTTCTCAAAATTATTGTTTATTGGTTTAAATTTTCAGAAATAAAATACGTTTTGTTATTTTTTGAAATTTTTTTGAAAAATTTCACTATTAGAACTTTACAAAAAAGTATTGTAATAGAATTAGTTTTTCTAAATGTCCATTTTCTTTGGACTATTTGTTTAGATCCGCGATCCTACGTGAAAAAAATTATACATTTAAAAAATAATTAATTTAAAAATTCAAAAAAAACACAGTTATTCCAAAGTTTCAAGTTTTCACTTCTGTAGGCAGTCCCCATGACTGCCTACCTTTTTTACTGTGTTTAAAATGTTCACTGTTAACTTCTGACAGTAATGGATATGTCGGACGACACCTTGAATTGCGTTTTCCCACCAGATAAGAGATATATCAGAAATTTCTTGTAGGAATCGTAATTTGAGATCTTCAAGATTTTCTGACCTATTAACTTAAATCCGACTTTTTAAATAGCACTACAAAAATATCGAGTGGTGCCAAGTTTGGAAACCTTGCCGGACATTCGATAGCTCCTCGTCAACCGATCCATCTGTTTGGAAAAGTAGTTTGGGTAGTAGTATGTTAAGAAAATTTCGAACGTTACTGCCATAGTGTGCTGGTACACCATCTTGCTGTAATCATATTTCCTGGTTTTGCTTAATTAAATTTGGAAACGGACGCAAAAGTTGAGTGATAATATTTTCTTCCAATAGATCTAAATCCTTATCTGCTGTCAAGTTGCCATCAATGCTCCATCCACTACGGATTAGTATCAGCTCAGTATCTACAGTTGTATCTGTAAACATAACCATTTATACAGAAAGTTGCTTCATCCGAGAAAATAATATTTAAAACAAAATTTATATCGTTATTTATGTTTTCCATCATAACTTCGCAAAACTCAACTCTTCAATCAAAATCATCTTCACTTAATTCTTGTAGTAATTGTATTTTGTAAGGGTAAAAATCTTTTTTTATAATTTTTTTTTTTGGTCTGAGCGTCTACACTTGATGATTTAAACGGCATTGTTGCAAGGAAACCTTTTCATTGTCTACTACATCAATTAAAACATTCAATGAATTTTCGTCATTAGTTTTTGTTTTTTGTCTTTCTAATTTTGGACGAGTTTTAATGCCTCACAATTTCACCGTTTTTATTCGGATGTACTTTATTAAATACTAAACAAACTACAACATAGGTGCATTTTCTGTCACCGTATCCAACAATTATTAGTATTTCACTTCTTTCACATATTAATTCCATATAAAATTGAAAGAAATTTGAAATTCACGAACTGACGTTAATAATTGTCAAGTATAATCAACTACTTTATCTGTCATCCATAGTTTCATAGCATACTAAATGAAAAATATATTTACTTATTAGAACAGACCGAAACATCCCTTAGTCATTTTTTTTAAATCTATTTTGAAAAAAAAACCATACCATATTTACATCGTTGAATTCAGAAAAAAATATTCTTTCCAACGACACCAAATTCAAGTACTGTTATCAATAAAAAAAAATCAAGTTAGTCTTGATTTCAAGTATGCGACAAGAAAAAAAATAAAAATATATCCAAAAAGGGGCAAATTTTTCTGATGTATGTGTACAAAATTTCATTAAAAAATATCAAAACCTTCTCGAGATATTTGACCGTTTCCATACATAATAGAGACCCAGTATACCGGGCTGTTACTACAAAACCCATAAAATTCAATCCTTCAAAGAAATGTTTTGATAAGCAACAATTAGAGCGAAGATAATCCTGAAAATAAATCGGTATACAATTTCTCGACAAAATTCTTATTTTTATTTTCAATTCGAAGCAAATAAAGGATAATCCCGTATTTGAAAAGGGGGAGATTTACAGTCTGGCAGGCAAGGGGGCACGCATATTACTTCAAAATTATGCCTCTTTTCTACACAGTGAAATTATCTACTGTAAAATACAAGAAAAAAACCCTGTCGTTTCCAACAGATATTATATTAAATAAAAAATGAATGTAAAAGATGATGTTTAAGTTAGTTATTGGATAAAGTTCCACTTTATTTTTTAATCCTATGCCTAATCTACCGGCTGATGTAAGGCTTCTTTTTTATTTAAACTGATTGTCCTGCTATATATTTCTTTCTCCGTCCCTTCCTATCCTGAATCATCTGCTTAATACCTTCTCACTTCATTCCCATACTTTTTACTCCTTCTTGAATCCCTTTAATCCACTTTTTCCTTGAACTTCCTCTAGAATTTTTCCCTATTGCTCTCGTTTCGTACACTGGCTTCATGAGTATATTTTCTGAAATTCTGCATACCAGATGTGGCGGTTAATAATTCTTAATTTTTTTAACAGATGGCACTGAGAACAAGGGTCAGTTCACAGTCTAATCTCTTGTGTCATTTTGTTGCTGCGGCAGTACGTTTCAAAATGCCATTGTTGTGTCAACAATTCGAGTTATATCGAGTTATCACAGCATCATATTATTTCGTGTGGTAAACATTCGAGTTTCGAGCCAAATAAAGATCATTTGCGACACATACTGCTTTTTTTAACTTTAATCAAAATAAAAACGAGTGAAAGCCGACCTAAACTTGTGAAAACTTCCTGTGACATGTCCCAACGCAAGACGCTTGTGTGTGTTGGTTTAGGTGTGTTGGTTAACCGAAAAATATTGAAGATTCCGAATTGCAAGCGTCGTTGAAAGAAGAAGACGCCGAACCGTCTCCATGCCAGCTGAACGACAGACAGACGGAAAAGCGCGAAAAACAGTGTGCAAACTTTCGCTTTCTCGGCATGAAAGAGACTTGTTTCCATCAGATCGTGAATAGGCACAAAAAATGGATATACTTCGAGAACCCAAAACACAGAAAATCATGGGTTGACCCAGGACAACCATCAATATCGACCGGAAGACCGAATAGCTTTAGAAAGAAGGCAATACTGCGCATTTGATAAAATCACACAAATAAAATCACAAGTGTGTCCAGTATCATGAACTTCTGAAGCTAGGTGAATTTTGCAGCACAAGAACACCCCATCACACATAGCGAAAGCGGCCAAAGAAACCACTTGGCTGAAATATCTTGCCCCACCCACCATACACACTAGACTTGTCCCCTTTCAACTACCACTTGTTTCCAACGATGTCCCACGCACTTTTCCTGAAACACTTCTTCAATTATGCAGAAAAATGGCTTGATAAACGGACCACCTCAAAAGATGTACGGTTTTTCTGGGCGATGTTACATACTTTTAATAAACAATTGTTTACCTTTCTTCCAAAAAAAAAAAGAAAAAAAAAAAAAAATATATATATATATATATATATATATATATATATATATATATATATATATATATATATATATATATATATAATCATCATCATCATCACCATCAGCCCGTCTCGATCCACTGCAGGATCAAGGCCTCTTCGGCATGTTTCCAACTTTCACGGTCATGGACTTTCCTCTGCCACTCTGATCCAATATACTTAACGATGTCATCAATCCATCGTGCTTTCGGTCATCGCGAACGCATCGGTCACGCACTGATCGAAGACTTTTCTTTTCAGGCAAAGTGGGAGTCTACTCTTAAACACAATGTTGATCCTGCCAAATGCCTGCCAGCCACATTTAATACCCCATTCCACCTCCCGGGCAGTATTCCCTTCTATGGAAATACTTTGCCCAAGATATATAAAGCTGTCCACAATCTTCAAATCCCTTCCTAAAACTAAAATTCTTCTGTCCTGTGCGAAGTTATTGAATTCGAAGTTATTTTTCAGGTTTATTTTCAAGCCAAATGGTTCGCCAGCCCTTTGTAGTTCTTGTATGCGTCTTTGCAGCTCATCTGGGTCTTGTGAAAGGAGAATGATATCATCTGCAAATCTAACATGGTTTAAGTTTGCACCATTGATCTGTACACCATCCTGTTCCCAATCCAGTTTACGGAATAGTTCTTCAAGGCCAGCCGAGAAAAGTATAGGCGATATTGCGTCACCCTGCCGTACACCTCGTTCTACATTAATTCCCACTTCAAGATCATCAAGGTGAATTGTGGTTCTAGCTCCATCATCAGCTTTACATATGGTTTATCTACCCCTTAGCTAAGCAGTGCATCCATTATTGCATGCTTTGAGATGGATTCAAATGCTTTTTCGTAGTCGATAAAAGCCAAGCAGCACAGGCTAATATAATAATACATTCTTTGGTATTTCTCTCTTATTCAAAAATATGTTCATCGTCATATTCAAAATGTTTCCAGCTTTTCCCCTTTATTCTCTCATCAATTTATTTTTCTGTTTTGCGATTACTTTCAATTATCTTTCCTAAATACTTATATGTTTTAAGTTTTCTTTTTTTTTTGTGGTGTTTGTTTTATTTACATTTATTTTCGTATCTACTTTTCTTAAGGCTCAATCTAAATCTTCTATATAATGTTGTCAATTATCTTCTGAGACAACTACTATTATCATGTCTTCTACGAACATTAATTCACTCAACTGTACTTCTTCCATATTCCAATATCCCAACTTTTCTCACTTCATTTTAGTTTTCTGCTCTCACACTTTTATGCTTGGGTTTAGTACCATTAAAAATAATGTATTATTCAGGGCTACAGGCCTTGGAGCCCTTGGATTTCATACCGATACTTTCATACCGCTAAGTGTCGGTTTATTGAATTGCCTATATTTCCGTGACTTTTCCAGATATCGACCGCGACAAATGTCGCTTAACTTCAGATATCAAGAAACTGATGTTCGATATGGTGCGGATCACCCTTGCGACATTAAAAAAATACAGAAATCAAAACACATCCATGTTTTACTCATATTTTCATCATTTATATATATATATATATATATATATATATATATATATATATATACGGCATAGACGGGATAGAAAGACCTGCACATGGATCAGAGAACAAACGAAAGTGACTGACATCATTGGAAGAATAAAGCAATTGAAATGGAAGTGGGCAGACCATGTGGCGAGGCGATGGGACGAAAGATGGATCACAAAAGGAGCTTGCTGAACAATTGAGTATCGCTCAACACGTGATCTCCCATCAGTTGCAGAAGCTGGAAAAAATTCAGACGGTTGGCCGTTGGGTCCCGCACGTGCTTAGTCCAGAAAATAACGCTTCGACACAGCAGTTTGCTTGCTGTCAAGATTT
Source organism: Cosmopolites sordidus (assembly GCA_031761425.1). Lineage (NCBI taxonomy): Eukaryota > Metazoa > Arthropoda > Insecta > Coleoptera > Curculionidae > Cosmopolites > Cosmopolites sordidus. Next base: position 1,551,236 of record JARFXV010000210.1, on the reverse strand, counting down.
AAACACAAGGAATTTCTTTTTTTTAATTGAAGCATGGGTTTATCCCGGGAAACCATCAAAGTTAACTGCAAAGCCGAATATTCACGCAAAAAAAGTATTGCTATGTGTTTGGTGGGATGCTAACTTCTGAGCGTTATCAAGAGCAATTGATGCGTTTAAGTGACGAAATCGAACATAAACGACCATATACAGGCAAGGAAACTCGGCAGGTGATACTGTTGCACGATAACGCACAGCCCCATGCTGCGGCAGCAACCAAACAACATATCGATACTTGGGGCTGGAAAGTTCTCCCTCATGCGGCCCATTCTCCAAATATGGCCCCTTCAGATTTCCACCTTTTTTGTTCTTTGCAACACCATCTTTCGCACTTTCAAAGAGGTCCACAATTTTATTATTGAATTGCTTTTTACTCAGGAACTTCCAATATAAAACGTAAAAAAGCACGAGAAAAAGAGCAAAAAAGTATGTAAAAACACGAACCGTGTAATATTTGCAACACGTTGAATGTCATTACTAAATCAGTAGCTACATTGATATATTGCACAGTTGATGATGTTTTCCAGATCAATTATTTTGTTCGGTACGTTTTCTCCATACATTGACTGTCATGCCATACATTGCTTACTGTCGAATCACCATAAACAGTTCAAAACCGAAACCAAAAATAAGCATTTATTATGATTAATATATGAATATATGAATTTATATATGTATTTAATATATGAATTTGAACTTCGAAATTCGTTCGGTCCTTTGTTGGATTCACACACCGACGGTTCCTCAAAACTCTTCACCAAAACAACCATTAACCTTATTCAAAATTAACCCATTTTTTATGGCGAATGGTTATTTATATTTTCTCAATCATAATTGCAACCAACTTAAATAAAACTAAGAAAGCACTAAAATACCTTGTTCATTCATAGCTGCTAGATAATAATATTAAAATACTCCTTAAGAAACGAAAGAAATAAATCTAAACTGCTCGGAAACACTTTTGGGAACGCGTATCCGAAAAAATTTCTACTCCCGCCAAAATTCGCTCATGATTACGCGTACAGTCGCGGCATCCCAAACGTCGTCCAGGCGTCTAACTTCGACGCCGATCGCAATTCAACTGGTGGGACGCATCCTCCAACCTACCCAGTTTAAAATTTTCACGGCGCGCACGTTTTTCCCCCTTATTTCACCCCCTCCAATTGTTAAAAAAAACGGTTATTTCGTAAGGCACACACATGGAAAACGATAAAAAACGATAGCAATCGTTACGCTTGCACGTTAGGTAATATTAAAGATTATTAACTAAAACTAAAAACGCAATCTTACCTCGAAAAATTCACATCCTGCAGTAAATACTTCCTAGCTTACGTAAGTAATAATTATAAAGGAGGAACTTCGCGTGAAAATAGCGCGAAATATCCGTTAACATCTATATTAAATGCTCATTAAACTTTAATCACCCCTTTATTATGTCAAGTGCCATCTGTGAGAATGATCCAATGTTAAAATGAATAGTTTGAACGGTGTCCTACTCGAAAGCAAAGAGCGACATCTGTTAATGATCATTGTGTCATCTATTTTAATAGAACCAGTGACATAACCTTCCGAAATATCTTGGGTTGAATATTAAAAAAATACACTTCTTAATTTTTCCTTAAAAAACACTTTTAATTTGGGAGAAAGGTAAAAAATGATTTATTTAAGGTATGCACCATCGCTAGCTGCAAATTTTTTCCATTTCTCTGGCAATTTGTGATTGCCCTTCCAGAAAAACCGTACATCTTTGAGGTGGTCCAGTCCTCAAGTCATTTTTCGACATCTCCGAAATTATTAAAATGTTTCATAGAAACTGCGTGAGATATCGATGAAAACAAGTAGTAGTCGGAAGGGGCCAAGTCTAGTGAGTACGGCGGGTGGGGCAAGAGTCAAGTGCAAAAATTGTGTCTCTGACCTCTTTCGCAGTATGTGTTCATTTTTTTTTTCGGTTGACCTGAGCGTCCTTTGCCTTTCAAGTCAAAATCACCACTTTTGAATCGTCTAAATCAACGCCCATCAGCATCTTACGTTTGGACATAGTCACCGTAAATTTCCACAAATATCCAACGGGTTTCACTCGCGTTTTTTCTCGAAATCGTTTAAACATCAATTGCGTTTTGAAAGGTACTGTCGTAGCAACAAACTGGCGTAAGAGATTAGACTGTGAACCGATCCTAGTTTCCAGCGCGATCTTTTTAAAAAATTATGAATTATGAACCACCACGCCTGGTAATCATGACTATTTCCATTTTTCCGATAAGACACAGATTATAAATCAAAAAATTTGTTTTTAGACAGTTCATTGATACCCATGATAGTATTATCAAGAGATGATTCAAACGATATTGAATTAAACGAATCTGACTTCAATGTTTCACATTAAAGATAGCAATATAAGAAACCATTACACTATCTGTCAAATGTAAAATGTAGCTGGCTGAATCTTCCAGTAACCGACCAGCAACGCCATCATTGAAAAAATATTTAATTATATTTTAACTTGCGTAAAGTTATTTGAGAAACTATATTGTAGTAAAGCAACGTTTTTAAGTGGTTTGCAAGATGTCATCATGGAATAGAGAGCAATGCAAACGATACAAGACCAGATCCATCAATAAATATTCGAACAGAAGAAAACGCCCGAAAAGCACTTAATAGTACTTTATAGTAGATAGTACTGTATAGTAGTGAATAATCGTCATGGTATTGGATTTCCAAATCCACTGCAAACCTCAAAAAAAAATTTTTATTAGCAACGATTGATTGGCGCAAAAAATATCAGGATGTATCACCATGCCTTATATTTGCCTGATTTGGATCCATGTGACTCCTGAATAATGTAACTGTGACTGAGTTTGCCTGCAAGTCTGTAAATGTATGTCTCAATAAGCTGGTAAATCATCATGCAACATTTAACATTAGAGATTGTCGAAACGCTTACAGATTGTCGAAATTTATTATCAAAATCAGTGTTCTGTGTGCCAAACTTATAGAGCACCCACGAACGCATTTCACGCTGCTCAATATTAAAACAAAAGCAAGACAAATGATTATTATTAAAACAAAACAAAGCAAAAAACTATGCATTCCGAAGAAAATACCGCCTCTCTTGCTGCCGCAATGCGATGTTGATGAAAATCCAAATTTATCAATTCGTCGCCGTTCACAGGAAGTTGGATTCCGAATTGGTATTGATATGGAGAAGATATGGTTCCAACAGGACGCTCTCCTTGTCTTTCAGCCAACGCAATAATCAATTTATTGAGGAAACAATATGGTGAGAAAATTATTTCGAGGAACGGACCTGTTAACTGGTCATCAAGATCATGTGCTTTAACGCATCCGCTGTTCGGAAAGGCTTCCGCGGTCGGCAATGTTAGAATTACTAGGTTCTCAGGTAGAACCGCATTTCGGGTTCTACCTGAGTCGAGCAAAATCTCGACGTTTCGGCTTCTACTAATCAGAACTGAATCTAAACTCATCGGCAAAAGTCTTGCACCCCCCTTATTTATCTAAAAAGTAAGTAAATCTCAATATGGCGTCTATGCGCAATAAGAGCTAAGGAATTTATTTATCAGAAAAATTAATAAACATAAATGTGCCAAAAATATCTTTCGATTTTTTTGTGTATTTGTGTTAATCGTAATAACAAAAATGCCTGGGGCTGAAATTTTTGCGTTTAATAGGGCCCGAATTATTGCCTTGTGCCAAGAAGGTTTCTCGCGACATCAAATTGCTACTCGTTTAAAAACTGTTCAGAGTACTGTTAGCAGAACAATTCGACGAAACCGGTGATGTGGACTTACTACCCAGAAGTGGCTCAAGCAGGGTTACAAATGAACGACAAGATCATTATCTTGCTCAATATGCACGAAGAAACCGCTCAGTACCGATACAATTTCAGTTCCAACCGACGGATGTACAATCGTGCTATATCAAGTAGTATGGTTTCCAGAAGGCTTTTCAACGTTGGACTGCATCGCAGACGATCAATTAGAGTTTTCCTGTTAAGTTACCAGCAAAGGCAAAGGTGTTTTCAATGGGCCAGAGAGCATCAAGCCTGGTTATTGCCTCAATGGAAAAATGTCATTTTTGTCAATGAAACAAGAATTACAAGAATTACAAGAAGGTTTAATCAGCGGTGATTATCATCAGAGGGTTTGAAAGGAGGTAGGAAGACAGCATCACCTTAATACAGCTATTAAAGTAGCAGCATATCAGGGCGGTAGCGAAATGTTTCGGGGAGGAATATTTTACAATGGAAGAACAGAGCTCATTCACGTCCTACAAGCAATGAAAGCATCATCAGACCTGTTATTTAGCCATTACAGCAAGAAATTGGTAACAATTTTATCTTTATGGGTGATAACGCCCGCCCGCATAGGGCTAGGATCGTCCAGATGGCTCTAAATGAAGCTGGAATTAACTGATTAGATTGACCGCCATTATCGCCGGATATGAATCCAATCGAACATATTTGGGACAACCTTTCTAGAGCCATTAACCGTAGGAACAATCCGCCAAGAAATTGCTAGGAGCTAATTTTAGCCGCTCGAAAGGAATGGACCAATTTATCACAAGACACTATTAATAATCTAATTATTGGCATGCATCGAAGAGTTTACGCATTAATAAGAAATAGGGGAGGTAATACTCCCTATTAGTTGAACAATATTTAAATAAATTTAGCTTTTTTTGAAAATGTATTTTATTCTATTTTTAGATACATATTTTTGTTTAATTATTTATAAAAACCAAGAACAAAAACAAAATTACCCAATTTATTCTATTGCACGCATCCACTAATCCTTCAAGCTTCCTTTTGAAAAATAACCCAATTTATTTTCGTATCAAAACAAAAATAAAAAGTGGGGTGCAAGAGTTGCCGATGAGTGTAGCTGGTTTGCTCCGAGGCCCCAATCTGCCTACTCCCCAGGGTTAGCAACCAGAAAAGAATGTGTTCGGCACAACCTCTTCATTAATAGGTATGGTTGTGGGTGGAGCGCTCGGCTAAGTCCTGAGGGTGAGACGGGAGGCGGACGGGACAGGACTTCGGATGGGCAATTTGGAAATAAGAGGTTTCCATGTATTCGGAACTCTAAGACCGTCGTCCCTCTTATTTAGGCAGCTCTCAACTGCTTCACGAATTATGTGGGGATTGTCGGAATATAGGTGCGATTATTTTGGCCTGGTTGAAATCTACTTTGTGACCCGTTTGGATATGATGTTCTGCCAGAGTTGAGGAGAGATCCGATTTTCGAACGGCGACAGTATGTTCGTATATACGATTTTGTATATGTCGTTGGTTTAACCGATATATGATTGGGTGCAACCAGAACAAGGAATCTCATAAAACCATGTGACTTTTGTAGTATATTATCTTTCACTGGTCTAAAAAACTGGATATATTTCTTTCTTTTGTAAATATCGTTTCAATATTACTGGCTCTAAATGCGTGGCCAATTTTACTGGTAACTCCCCTGATGTATGGCAGAAGAACTTTGGGGACAATTCTCTAGTGGAATGGTGGATATGCTTTGTTACCTGAACTTTATCGATATGCCTTTCTATATAACGCCTGTCATAGCCGTTTTGAATTAGTGCCGTTTCTAGAGAATTAAATTCTGTTTAGTTATGTTCCTTGTCTGACGATCTTAAAGATCTTGTGACTAAAGTTTTGATCACCGAATTTAATTGGGATGAATGATGAGGTGAATTCGCATTTAGGTAACGGTTTGTGTGGGTAGGTTTACGATAGACTGAGCAGGAGAAACTTTGTTTTGGTCTTTTTGATATTAGAACGTCAAGAAAAGAGAGGGCAGAATTGTTTTCATTGTCAATTGTAAATTGGACCTGGGTATATATATATATATATATATATATATATATATATATATATATATATATATATATAAGAAATTAAACAATATACAGATATACATAGCAATATGAGAAAAAGAAGACTTAACTTTTATGGACACATATTCGGAATTCGAGTAGGCTAACTAGACAAATAGTCGAATTTTATGAAAATAAATATATGGTAGATGTTTCTAAATCATTCCGGGTTACGATCCGTAGATCCTGTGAAGAGTCATGACGTTTCGCCAAAATATCATTTGACATTTTCAAGTGTTATCCGCTTCGACTGAAGAGTTCAACTAATCTGCACGGGTCGTTGTGCTCGCTTTTATAGCCGGCGCAGATATATATATATATATATATATATATATATATATATATATATATATATATATATATATATATATAAATATATACATATATTCATATATTCTTGATATATATATAGCATATATTCTTGAAAGTTACATTTTTTTGGTTGTTGTGGAAAATGAGTTTATACTCCAATTTATATATCCCACTTCAATTTATTTATTGACTATTTACACTACAAGAATTAATTATATTAGTAAAAACGCTGTAGTTGATAAAAAAATTCGTAGTATGCATACAAAGTTAATCCATCACTAGATCGATGCACCATATGTGAAAATATGGTTAAACTTAGCCGAATTAAATCAATAAAATTCTACTCCATTCCACAGTACACGAAAAATAATTTATAGCTCCATGGCACAGTAGATAATCTGGCCTTAATATACGCCCCATACATATACAGTGTAAATAAGCTGTCTTTAATCTATGCAGGCATAATAGCGGAAGCGATTAATCATTACAACGCCATCTTTTAGTTTTCAGTGGAAATAATGAAATATTTTTTTATTATAATTTTATTTAATAAGTCATTTTTTATAAATTAAAGTAACATTCGATATTAAATTGTTACTATTTTTATATAAGGATGAGGTACATTTGGCTATCACAGTGGTTTTTTTATCAGATGTAATAAACAAACGATTTCATCTTATCCTATCGTATCTAAGGAAACCACTGTGTTAACGAAACTGTTGGAAATTCTGAGAATTATCGATAATGGTTTGAAATAAACACAGTCTTCGAGTATAATGATTCGGTTTTTTATGGTTTTTTATTACACATTATTCAAACCCTTCATTTAATCCTGTAACACACCAGGCTAGTGATTTATTAAAACTTTTTATATATTAAATTATTTAAAAGTAGTAACATTTCTTACCGAAAATATTACTAAAATATCCCCTAGATCTGTCAATTTCAATTGAATTGAATTCGTTTCTTTCTTTGAACATAAAACTAACAGGAACGAGCCTTGCCTATCTTTATGCACATATAAATGGCGACGGAAACGGCCATATTGAAACACCAAAGATGACTTATTGTTTTGAAATGTTGGTAGTTGGTGTCCATAACTTAGAAGTTTAATAGTAGATCTGAGATATTTTAGTTTGCTTTAATCAATAATAAGTGTACTGGAATGCCCTTTCTGTGTGTCCTAGTGTAAATACATATTAATACTTACTGTATTAACAATAAAAGCAGTAGTATCGGAAGTAAGGCAAACACACAAGATATGGTTAGTTGTGCGTCTTGTGGTTGTTCCCTGACACGAAAAAAACAAATTCAGGAGTAACATTACATAGGTAAGTGCATTTAATACTAAATTTGTCAATCATTTAGAAATAAAAACGAATTTTATTTGAATAAAATTTCAAGGTTACGATGCCAACAAATCGCCTGGTATGCATAGGCGTAGTCAAATTGATATTAGGTAAAATAATATAATTATATTATTGATTGATTTGTCCGTTACTTTGTGATAGTTCATTTTTTAAAAAGGAATAAAATAATTTTTTACTTTGTTATCTATCATTTTTATTTTTAAACAAAATTTGTGTGACTATAGTTTCGTAAAACGACTTTACATTCTCAAACACTACTTTAAAACTCTCTAACGGACAAATCAATCAATAATTTGAAAGAAGCAAGTACAGCTAGAAGCAAGTATTCTCAACTAAGGTTAAAACAACGCACAACAATACAATATAATTATAATTTTATCAAGGTAGTGATTTTTTTTTTTAACTTAAATTTTTAACCTGTGTTCCAAAATGTTCAATTTTCTGAGATACTGGGCCTTAAAAATTCAGATTATTTTTTAGTTTTCATTTGATACATACAAAACATGTTACTTTACTCATATAAAGAACCTATATAATATAACTGATAATACAGAGTGTTAACTGTTTTTTAATCCTATTTTTTTTAGAAATTATTGTACTAATAAATGTAAATGTTACTTCCAGTTTGATATTGATTTCATGTTATTAAACTAGTTTGTTTTTCAAGGTTTCCCCAAGATTCAAATAGAAGAACACAGTAGGTTAATTTAATTAAAAAGCCAGACTTTATTCCAAACCGCAGAAGTTTTTTGTTCCCATCATTTTGCTGAGAATTGTTTTGATCGAACATTTGAAGTAAAAGTGAGACTATTACCAAATGCTGTTCCAACAATTGAAGTGGACGTTTTAAAATACGTATTTTTTTGTAAAATTATCAAAATAATCATCTTTCATAGCATATATTCTTGAAAGTTACCTTTTTTGACTGTTGTGGAAAATGAGTTTATACTCCAGTTTATATCTGCCACTTTAGTTTATTTATTGACTATTTATACTACAACAATTAATTATAAAATAATATAAAATAATAAAAATAATAAATATATAAAATAAAATAATAAATATATAAAATAATTGAAAAAACGCTGTAGTTGATGAAAAAATTCGTAGTATGCATATAAAGTTAATTTTGTTTAAGGGACAATAAACACTAAGCAACTAAATATTTTATAATAAAACTATTTAAATTAAAATTATAACTATTTCAATAATAAATAATTTTGTGAATATTATGGCTTATAATTATATTTCTTCACTCTTCCAATGATGTCATACACTTTTGTTTGTACTCTAATCCATATGAAGAGCTTTCTGTCTCGTCTTGTAATGCCAAGCATACATCTTTCCTTTCCTCTCTGTGCTACCCGAAGTTTTTGAATCGATTGCGATGTGACTGTCCAGGTTTCACTTCCGTATGTCATAACGGGTAGGACGCACTGATCGAAGACTTTTCTTTTCAGGCAAAGTAGGAGTCTGCTCTTAAATACTATGTTGAGCCTGCCAAATGCCTGCCAGCTACATTTAACACGCCGTTCTACGTCCCGGGCGGTATCCCCCTCCAATGAAATCTCTGTCCAAGATATATAAAGTGGTCCACAATCTCCAAATACCTTCCTAAAACTGAAATTTTCCTATCCTCAGCGAATTTATTGAACATAACCTGACTCATTTTCAGGTTTATTTTTAGGCCAGCAGTCTTGTGAAGGGAGAACGATATCATCTGCAAATCTAAGATGGTTTAAGTTTGAACCATTGATCTTTACACCATCATGTTCCCAATACAGTTTACGCCGAGAAAAGAATAGGCGATATTGCGTCACCCTGCCTTACACGTCGTTCTACATTAATTCCCACTTCAAAATCTTCAAGGTGAATTGTCGCTGTAGCTCAATCATATATCGATCCTAGTAGGTTTACATATGCTTTGTCTACCCCCTGGCTAAGCAGTGCATCCATTATAACATGCTTTGAGATGGAGTCAAATGCTTTTTCGTAGTAGATAAAAGCCAAGCACAGTGGCATGGTGTATTCGTTGTGTCTTTCTATGGCCTGCTGTACAACCTGGATGTGATCCTTTGTAGTGAATCCACTTCTGAATCCTGCTTGTTCTCTTGGTTGCACGTCATTCAGTTTCCTTAATATTCTTTTAGATATTATCTTAGTGAACACTTTGTACACCACTGACAGGAGGCTTATTGGACGGTAATTCTTTAAATCTTCCTGTGCTCCTTTTTTATATAAAAAGACCACTTCTGTATTTTTCCGCAAGTCAGGTACTTTTTGTTCTTTGAGGCATTTTGAGTATAACTTTGGCAGTGTTTCATGTAACGTCCGACCACCAGCTTTTAGCATATCGACAGTTACACTATCCTTTCCTGGAGCTTTGCCGTTTTTCATCGATTCTATAGCATTTGTTAATTCATCCACTGGAATATTTGTTCTTCTAGGGCATTTGTTCTTCTGTTGATATTATTGTCTTTGGTTGGTTCTGATCTTCATATAACTGAGAATAAAATTTTCTGGCAACCTCTAACATTTGCGTACGCGCCCTGCACACTGTGCCATCCTCACGTATTAAGGCATAAAATTGCGTTTTTTTTGTTTCTCAGCTTCTGTCTAGCCTTGTTAATTCCTTTGTTTTCTTCCAGGGTCTTTTGCACTAGCTGTATGTTGAATCGGCACGTGTCCTCTGTAATACGTTTTCTTATACTTTTTCAGAGCTCAGCGTACTCGACTCGCCAAAAGGACTCCCTGCATTTCTCATTGTCCGTCGTTTCTTCATTAAAACAATGGTGTCACTGGAGATTTTTGTCTGTTTGAGACATTTTTCTTCTGGTACTATTGAAGCAGCCGTTTGGAGCACATTACCGGTGATTTCGTCATATTGAACTGATATTTCCATCTCCTCCGGATCTTGTAACACAGCAAAGCGGTTTGACAAAGCAAACTCAAAATCGCTTCATCTCTCCAGCAGTTACGCAGAATACACTTTGCCCTTCTTTGACCTTACGATTCTTTCGCGCTCTCTTCGACAGTTAATCCTAACTTTTACTAGTACCATTCGGTGGTCACTTCCAACATTGAAATTGTTAAGAACGGTAGAATTGCAAAATATTGTTTTATCGTTGGTCCGGATATAATCGATTTCACTTGTGAGTCCAGATGGACTTTTCCTTGTTTCTTTTCTGCTGGTATTTTTCTTATAGAATAAATTCATAATATAAAGTTCTTGTCCTTCCGCAAAATCAACCAAACTGTCTCCTCTATTGTCTCGCTCACCAGTTCCATATGGGCTAGTTGCATTTGCACCAGTTTTGGCATTAAAATCACCCATCAGGATTTTATACCTACATTTCTCCTTGTATAAAAGCTGAGCCACATCATAAAATTCTTCAATTTCCTCACCTCTATGGCTTATAGTTGATGCATAAACTTGGGCTATTTGAAGCCTAAACTTTTTATTCAGCTAAATGACCTACGCATTAGGCTAGTCGGTCAGATGTACTTTTAAATTTTACTACACTGTCCTTCAGCTTTCGATTGATGAGGAATCCAATTCCCCCACCTCGTCCATTCTCCGTACCTCGGGTGTAGAGTACGTATCCAGTTGGTTCCAGTTTAATTAACTATTCGCTCTTTCTTCGTGTTTCACAGAGCTCAGTAATATCCCAATGTATGTTGTCAAGTTTGATTAACAATTCTTGTAATCGGGCCTCCGTTTTCATAGTCCGTATATTAAACGTAGCGATGTCAAAAGTCCAATGGCAGCCTGATCTAACGCGGTGATTCTTAACACCCTCTGCCTTCGGGCAGGTCTTCCCGCTGCCGTGGGATATATATGTGGAATACCCACACACCTAAGTTAAATGCGATCATTAACTCGGTGCAAGATGCAACTGATTACCTAACCAATTTTTGTAAATTATATGATTTTATGACAGGAGATTCCAATTTCTTAATAACTTTTTGTCGTATTGGCCACATAAAAGACACTTTACTCTGATATTTTTTTTTAGATTAATTAAAATTAATTAATTAATTAAATTAATTAATTAATTAAAATTTTTACATTTTACAGAACTGAAATCAAACACTATCGCCGATTATATTACTCCTCTTCTAAAATTATTTTAATTTAAATTTCAAATCGAGAATTAAATAGTAGTAGACATTATATGGCTTATCTAGTAAGTCTTCATGAATTTAATACAATAACTATAATTATACAGTAATTTATTGTTTTAAACAACTGCAAACTTTTATCAGTTTCTTGTTTATATTCATACTGCCCCATGCCACTGCCAAACCAGAAATAGTAGTCGGCCATATGAAGATGCTATTCTGGTCCCACTTACAAAATCATATGTTCCTTCCTGTAGTTTTATATTCAAAGGTTTATTAAAATTATAAGTATAAAGGTTTATTAAATTAACGTATAAGATTTTTTTTTAGTTTCTATGCTTCCTGTACAACAAAAAATATTTTAAAAACACCTTTTGTAAGAATGGTTGCATGAATAAAAAAAACGGCTGATTTACAAAAAAACAACAATTTTATTCTTAAAGCGTGTACAACTACTACAAAATACTTAACCATCTTTTCTTTTAATCTGCCAACATAAACGGGCGCTTGCAACAAGCGCGAAATACAAAATTACATTATAAACTCTTACACTTTGATTATTTAAAAGAAATAATGTTCGTTGTTTGCATTTCATCAACAATATTTTCCATAAAAAAATCTACGACATGCGCTTCTCTTCTTCTTTTTTCCTTCTGTGGCATCTGCACCGATGGAATTATTTTACTTTTTTTTACTTTAGGTTCAAAATAATGTAGGACTACTGTTTATTTTCGCCTTTAGTGCTAAATTGTGTATTTAAAAATAATAAATAAAAATATAAAGTGAAAAAAAAAAACAATAAACGTATTAAACATTACCAACTTGTCGTGTCGGTTATCCAGATTTAAAAGTCCCGTGGGTTTCAATGATACCTCACATGTTGAGCTTTCAGTGTTTCCACTGTTATAAACATAAATTCAATCATAATTTTACATATATTTTTTCCAGGTATAATTTTTTCTTGTCCATTTTCTGGTAAAAATATAAAGTCTAGAAAAAAATATTCAATTTCCAATTAAATTAAAGCTATATTGTTACAGAAAAAGCTCTGTGTCGAACGGAACGAAAGCAAATTAAAGGAAACAATGTTTGGTAAATATGACGAAAATATTTCCAAAAATCCTTGAATGGACATGGTTATTATGTGGTTCAGTTCCTTTTAACATTATTTTTATAAAAATTATTATAATTTTACACCCAGTAATATACTATAAAATGATCAAAATTATTAGGCAACATGTTAAATAACATTGAAGATCATTAACTAAAAATTAAATTGCAATTTTATGTCGAAAATTTCACGTCCTGCGTTAAGTATGTTCTATCTTGTGAAATTAATAATTTTAAAGATAATTATAAAACGATTACAATAATTAGGCAACACATTAATTATCCGATATTTAGGTAAATATCTAGATGTGATGATTCCACATGTCGACATGATTTTTGTAACATTGATGAGAATTGTCTTTTTGCGTTTCATTTAGGTAGTTATTCAAACACCTTTTCACAGAAATAGCCTAGCAGGGCCCATTTTCAAGTACCTGCTTCTCCTTTATATCATGGGATATTTGAAATTATTTGTACATAATTTTGGAGTACTAGAGATTAAGGAAAAGAGTACTTTGGTACAAAGTATTGCTGTATTTTTGTATCTATGGTGCATTAGGGCAACAAAAGAACATTACAGCAATAAAGATTGTCTTCATAGAACATCTTTTGAACCTGGTACTTCACACATAAAATAAGCCCCTTATCAACGTGCCGTGAAAAAAAGTCGGTCCTGAATATTGACCAGCCCATTAAACTGGGGACATCATCAAAATTGATTTTCTGGCATTTGCTGATGGTCTAGCAATTTTGATATATATATATATATATATATATATATATATATATATATATATATATATATATATATATATATATATATATATATATATACACATATATATATATATATATATATATATATATATATATATATATATATATATATATATATATATATATATATGGCACCACGTGGAGAAAGGGTGAAAGATTTCTGTAATATTTCCCTCCACGGTTCCGTTACGCTACCTTGTGGGCATACCTGGTACTATACCCGAGGTTCCAGGCAGATTGTTACGAGCGGTCCTGACTGCTACGAGCATTCGCCGTATGATGGCGTGAGTTGTGTGCGATCACGACCCGTCATTAAAATGGCCAGTTAAATCTGGTCTGGACGGTTGAAAGACTAGAAACCGGTCCCGAGAGACACGTAACGTCGCATGGTTGACAGTTCGGTGGCACCACGTGGAGAAAGGGTGAAAGATTTCTGTAATATATATATATATATATATATATATATATATATATATATATATATATATATATATGTATATATATATATATATATATATATATATATATATATATATATATATATATATATATATACATATATATCATCAGCAGAAAATGGACATGGAAAAGTCCATCTGGGCTCACAAGCAAAATTGACTACATCATGACCAACGATAAAACAATATTTACCAATTGTACTATCCTTAACAATTTTAATGTTGGAAGTGACCACCGACTGGTACGAGCAAGGGTTCGGATTGACTGTCGAAAAGAGCGCGAAAGAATGGTAAGATCAAAGAAGGGAAAGGTGGATTCTGGAAAACTGCTGGACAGAGGAAGCGATTTTGAGATTGCTTTGTCAAACCGGTTTGCTGCGTTACAAGATCCAGAGGAGGTGGGAATATCAGTTCAATATGAAGAAATCGCCAACAATGTACTTCAAACGGCTGCTTCAATAGCACCAGAAGAAAAATGTCTCAAACAAACAAAAATCTCCAGTGAGACCATTGATTTAATGAAGAAACGGCGAGCAATGAGAAATGCAGGTAGTCCTTTTGGAAGGGTCGAGTACACTGAGCTCTGCAAAACTATAAGAAAACGTATCAGAGAGGACACGCGCCGATTTAATATGCAGCTAGTGCAAAAAACCCTGGAAGAAAACAAAGGAATTAACAAAGCTAAACAGAAGCTGAGAAACAAAAGAACACAAATATATGCTTTAAAGCGTGAGGATGGCACAGTGTGCAGGGCGCGTACCCAAATGTTAGAGATTGTCAGAAGGTTTTATTCCCAGTTATATGAAGATCAGAGCCAGTCAGGGGCAGCAATACCCACGGAAGAACAATATATAATGCCAGATATCCTAGTGGAGGAAGCAACAAATGCTATAGAATTGATGAAGAACGGCAAGGCTCCAGGAAAGGACAGTGTAACTGTAGAAATGCTAAAAGCTGGTGGTCGGACGTTACGTAAAACACTGGCAAAATTATACTCAAAATGCCTCAAAGAACAAAAAGTACCTGACTTATGGAAAAATGCAGAAGTGATCCTTTTACATAAAAAAGGAGCACAGGAAGATTTAAAGAACTACCGTCCAATAAGCCTCCTATCAGTGATGTACAAAGTTTTCACTAAGATAATTTCTAAAAGAATATTAAAAAAACTGAATGACGCACAACCAAGAGAACAAACAGGATTCAGAAGTGGATTCAGTACAATGGATCACATCCAGGTTGTACAGCAGGTCATAGAAAGGCACAACGAATACACCATGCCACTGTGCTTGGCTTTTATCGACTACGAAAAAGCATTTGATTCCATTTCGAAGCATGTGATAATGGATGCACTGCTTAGCCAAGGTGTAGAGAGAGCCTATGTAAACCTATTAGAATCGATATATGATGGAGCTACAGCCACAATTCACCTTGATGATCTTGAAGTGGGAATTAATATAGAACGAGGTGTAACGCTGGGTGACGCAATATCGCCTATTCTTTTGTCGGCTGGCCTTGAAGAAGTGTTCCGTAAACTGGATTGGGAACAGGATGGTGTAAAGATCAATGGTGCAAACTTAAACCATCTTAGATTTGCAGATGATATTATTCTCATTTCACAAGACCCAGAGGAGCTGCAAAGACGCATACAAGAACTGCAAAGGGCTGGCGAACCATTTGGCTTGAAAATAAACCTGAAAAAGAGTCAGGTTATGTTCAATAACTTCGCTCAGGACAGAAGAATTTCAGTTTTAGGAAGGGATTTAGAGATTGTGGACAGCTTTGTATATCTTGGGCAGAAGATTTCAATGGAGGGGAATACCGCCCGGGAGGTGGAACGGCGTGTTAAATGTGGCTGGCAGGCATTTGGTAGGCTCAAAATAGTGTTCAAGAGCAGACTCCCACTTTGCCTGAAAAGAAAAGTATTCGATCTGTGCGTTCTACCCGTTATGACATACGGAAGTGAAACCTGGACACTCACATCGCAATCAATTCAAAAACTTCGGGTGGCACAGAGGGGAATGGAAAGATGTATGCTTGGCATTACAAGATGAGACAGAAATTCCTGCGTATGGATCAGGGAACAAACAAAAGTCTGTGACATCATTGAAAGAGTAAAAGAATTGAAATGGAGATGGGCAGGTCATATAGCGAGGCGATGGGACGACAGATGGACCAAGGAAATCCTGGAGTGGATACCGCTTGATCGCAAACGTCCGCGAAGAAAACCGAAAGCATGATGGATTGATGACATCGTTAAGTATATTGGACCCGAGTGGCAGAGGAAAGCCCAGGACCGTGAAGGTTGGAAGCATGCTGAAGAGGCCTTCATCCTGCAGTGGATCGATACGGGCTGATGATGATGATATATATATATATATATATATATATATATATATATATATATATATATATATATATATATATATATATATATATATACAGTGTGTCTAGAATTAAGAATTACCACCCCCTTAAAATTTTTATTTCTGGACCGATTTTCATAAACATTCTTTTGTTGGACAGATCTCGGAAAACGGTATTAAGAAAGTATATCGCATGTTTTTTTTTTGCTATATCATGACTAATTGCCTCAACTTTTATGGCTCCCATTTTCAAGAAATACTATGAGTTATTGGTTTTAATTTACTGGATATTATTTTATAATATTTTTACAATAATAATTAATAATTAATATTTTTTGTAATAATTACAGACTATTTTTTAACAAAAAACTTCCTTTATTTACAGGTCGATCCAAATTGGCATTATAAAACTTAAATACTAAACATTTCTATCGCTCCGCCATTTTCTATCAAGCACTTTTCACTCGGTCGTCGGGTCGGTAGAAAAGTAACTGTTGTTTCGTAATGCTACGGCAAGCCTGCCTAATACGATCACAAAGATCGTCTCGAGTTTGGTGCTTCGAAACATAAATCTTATTTTTAATTGTCCCCCCAAAGAAAAAAATTTAAGAGGCGTGAGGTCCGGAGATCTCCGCGGCCAGTTAATTACAGGACTGTTTCGCCTAATCCAACAATTTGGAAAATTATTATTTAACTAGTTTCTTACGTTAATTGCATGATGAATGGGTGCCCCGTCAAATTGTAAGTGTAAATTGTACCGATAATTAAGAGGCAACGCATCAACTTCATCATCAAACTCATGTTGTAAAAATCTATAAAATCTAGCTACTGTGATGATACGATACCATTTGTCGTAAATGTGGCTTCATCTGTGTATTTTTTAGAAATGTAGGATTTTGTATGTACATGCCTTGTAACCATAAACAGTATTCCATTTTTCTTTCAGCGTCACCAACTTCAATTGTTTGAAGAAATGTTGGTTTAAAAAGTTTCTTGTTGTTTTTCTTCAAGCGTAACGAGATAATGCTTTTCAGGATATTTAAAATTCTACTAGCGTCCCTAACGGTTGAGTGCGAATTATCATTAAAATAATCAAGAACTAATTGAGTTGCTCAAAATTCACAAGAACGATGCTGATTAGGAAGTTTATTAATAATTTCGTTTTGATCAAAATATTGGTTTATACAAGAATCTGTAATATGATTGATGTTCCGTTCTGGATGTCTTCTATTAAATTATTTTGCTGCTTCACGAAAAGTTGGCGTGCCATCACCAACTAATCTTATAATTTCTACTTTGTCTTCTAAAACTCTTCATTATTGTCTTTTGAAATTACTATAACACAAATTAATCAATCAAAGTGACAGACGTACAAAATAACAGACGTACGTAAACACTAAACACCAAATCACTTTTTGATTTAATCTGAGATGAAATCATCTCCTGATGATGCTAACATGGTTAGCGAAACGTGCGTCGAGAAGTTCAAAAAAAAGTGATTTGGTGTTTAGTGGTAAATCTCTTCAAGTTTAGTGTTTCACACCAAAGGTTGCAATAGAGGAACTATTCCGTTGTTAGTTTTTCTCTAAAGAATATCCTAATAGTACTTCTCGAAAATGGGAGCCATAAAAGTTGACGCAGTTGGCCATGATATTAGCAAAAAAACATGTGATACACTTTGTTAATGCCCTTTTCCGAGATCGGTCCAACAAGTCTGGATTTAGGACTACAAAATACTTTATACACTGCTCATCTATCATCAGTGTTACCTCAAAAAAACTTTAAATTTGTTGACCTGTGTTGTTAAACTATATGAAACGTATGTGTTATGACCATATAACCAAATATTACCCAATATAGCGCACCATCTATAGAAATCGTTCCTCGTTAAACAGCGTCGCTTTAACAGAGTTCTACTTTGATTCCTGCTAACTATCGACACATATTTGGAAGTATGGCGCCATCTTTCGCATTTCAGTAAAACTAAAGCAACTGTTTTGTTCTAAATTTCTATAGTATATTTAAAATAATTGATTTTTTTTCTGGAATTGTTCTATTTTTTTTTTCAAATATACATATATTATATAGCCTTTTCAGTCAGTTCAGTAGGAGATTCATTTTTCAATATATTTAAATGAAAACTGAAACAGTGCTTTCATAATGTGATCTGCATTTGACGAAGCAAATAGTAATCATAAAAAGTAAATATCCGATCTGTGCAAACATAGTAATGAGACCGGTAGCGTTCGATCTGGCTTCCCCTTTATAGGGGAGGCGTGTCAACATCTGATGCGTATTCAGTAAGGGTTTTGAACTTCCTAGAGTCGCTTGGTTATTGGTGTCAACGTTTTGGAAATTAGTAACAATGTCGGCGCTTTCCGGTTTTGTTTCAAAATTGGGAACAGTGCGACCTAAACTTTTGTAAAACGGTATTTTGTCAAGGTTTCAGAGAAATGTCTTGGTCCCCAAATCATTGATCAAAATTTGATGATCGCTTGTGTGAGGCCAATTCAACTCTTTTCGGATTATTCTGACCGCATTCGGACGATCTGGATGCACAATATCCCGAATTCTGTAGACATTTTCATCGTTCCATGAAGTTTAGTGGCCGGCTGCGAGATTCATTTCATGTGTTACGTGGTGCAATTTTCTAATAAAAAACAAAAATTCATTTTATTCTAAGGAAAATTATTAAAAATATATATACAGAGTCGCTATTATGTATGGAAACGGTGAAATATCTCGAGAACGCCAATTTTTTTCTGAAATTTTGTACACACAAACATCAAGAAATATTTGCCACTTATTAGGTAAATTTCCATTTCTTTTTTCTTGAAGTATATTTGAAATCCAAGTCTAATTTGATTTTTTTAATGATAACAGTACTTGAATTTGACATCGTTGGAAAGAGCATTTTTTCTGAATTGAACGAGGTAAATATTTTTTTTTAAATAGATTTTAAATAATGGCTCTCAGGTGTTTCGTTCTTTTTTAGGGTGAATATATTTTTTATTTAGTAGGCTATAAAACTATGGACAACAGCTGTTTAGTGTGAAGCCTTCTCTTTCAAATGCAGTACCTCCCGCTTCTGTAAACAAATCCGTATAACCGTAGACTTCGTTCGCATTAGAGTTTGTTAAAAATGTTAAGTGTAACAATAGAGCAACGAATTGTTACGAAGTTTCACTTGCAACTTGAAAAAACCGCTACCGAAATATAAAATTTATTGAAAGAAGTGTATGGCAATGAATGTTTATCGCGTGCACGTATTTTTGAGTGGGTTTAAGCGTCTTCAAGATGGCCAAGAAAACTTTGAAGATGATCCACGCCCGGGTTGCCCTTGCACCTCAAAAACGAATGACAATATCGAAAAAATCGGTAATCTGGTTCGATCTGACCGTCGGTTAAGTATGCGTGCGACTGCTGAAACTGTAGGAATTGACAAAAAATGCGTACGGCAAATTTTACATAACAATTTTAACATGCAAAAAGTGTGTGTTAACATAAAGACTAAAATTCTCACGTTTGAACAACGAGAAGCTCGCAAAAATGTTTGTACTGGTACTTTCAATGCCACTGAAAATGACCCAAACTTATTGGAAAGGATCCATGCACTGGAAGAGCCTAAATTTACCGAGAGCCAAAAAAAGCTCGAATTAACAAATCAAAATTCAAAGCAATGATGATTGTTTTTTCGATATTCTTGGGATTATGCACCTTCACTGGGTTCCGGAAGGTCAAACTATTAATCTACATTACTACCTTCATGTTCTTGCTGAACTCCGTGAAAAAAATAAGGAAAAAATTAACCCAATTGTGGAAGGACAAGTCATGGGTTCTGTTTGTCTGTTCAAATGTTGGTTCGGTTCGCATTGTCTGTCAACAGGTTTCTAGCCAAGTACAGCATGTCAGTGTTAGATCATCCATCCGCCTTATTCGCCGGATTTTGCGCCGCACGACTTCTATCTGTTTCCTAAGGTGAAATCTGCATTAAAAGGACCAAGATCTGAGTCCGTAGAAGCTGTGAAAGAGAAAGCGGCACGCGTTCTGAAGGAGCTGACAGAAGAAGACTTCCAGCACTGTTTCGCACAATGGAAGATTCGCTTGGAGCATTGTAGGGATAGAGGAGGGGTGTATATTGAAGGTAATAATAAGTAAATATGTATGAAATCAAAATAAAATGTTTTACAGCGTCAATCTCGTTATTAAATAGTCACAACTCGTACAGTGACTACTTCACAGCGATGTTTAGACATGCATAAGCGCAATTCGAAGTTGTTTCTGCGGCTTTTCGTTACCATTGAGGAAACTTTAATCAATAACTACACACCAGAAAGAAAGCAACAGTCAAAACAGTGGGTTTTATCCCGCGAACGTGAAGAATGATTCACGGACCACCCGCCTAGACAAATAATGTCCCGCCATCTATATAAAAAGGCATCAACCATAAAATGGATCTTGACGTTAATTATAGCAGAATATTAATAACATTTTATGCAAATAACAAACTATTTCACAGAATATCTCAAGGATATTCAAACTAGAATTTCAAATTAAAATCATAAAATATTAGAGCTGTTACTCAATGAAAAAAAAAAGAAATAGAAACGTTAAAATTATTTACATACATGTTTTTTGTATGATATTAGCAATATTAGAGGTCTTTCACCCTATCCCCACTAAATTTGATTACTATTTGAATTTTAGGTCAGGACCTGCCGAATAGCTGGATACGACATTGCGGTAATATTCAAAACAGACTTCCTTTAAGGGTTTTTTAGGGCGGCGTTCTATAATAAAACAATGTCAGGCATACAAAATGGAAAGTTATTAAAAGAAAATTAATTTACAAGGTTTATATAGATTTTGAACAAAATATGTATGTACTAGCTGTTACCCGTCCGCTTCGCTGGGCATAAATTAAACTTTAGTTATAATTGATTTTGTTATGATTAAAATTACTTTTAGAATTACTTTCGACAACATTGCGAGGGATTCACAACGATACAATCCCAAATTTCCGCTAAGTATTTTTTTATGGTACAAAACCATAAAGCTACGAAAATAATGGTGTTGCTAAGCGCCATCTGACATATACATCGTAAAGTTTGACATTGCTGACTGTAGACGTTTTGTTATACGGACGGTATTTGTATTGTTTAGTGAGTTGAAAATTTCATCTCAATCAAAAAATGGAACAAACTCGTGAGAATTCTCGTGCGATAATTTACTACGACTTCCGTCATGGATTTTCTCAACAACAGTGCATCGATCAAGTCACTTCGACCTTTGGCGATAAAGCACCATCTAAAACCACTGAATATGAGAGGTTTAGTGAATTTAATCGTGGCCATCGTTCGATCACAGAGAATTTAAAGAAAGTCGTACAAAGTTGTTGTGCCAAAAAACATCGATACTGTGCGCGAACTGATAAAGCAAGATCACCTTGTGATATACCGCATTAGTATGACAATCATACACAAGATTTTATATGAACATTTACGCGTAAAAAAGATTTGTGCTCTTTGGATTCCGCATAATTTGATAAACGCTCGTGTCGATTGAGGCAAAGAAATGCTCAAAAAAATGTAATCCTGATGCATCAAAAGCCGTCTATAACATCTATACAGGTGACGAATCTTGGATCTACGCATATGAGCCCGACAGTAAACAGCCCGAGCACTTCCAATCAAATGGTAGCCTTTTTTTGGAATAAAAGGGCATGTGACTACAATGCCACTAGAGAACCGTAAAACTATCTATTCTGAATAGTACACAACTATTTGTTTACCAGAAGTCTTTGAAGAAATAAGAAAAAACAACCAGCGACCCAGGATCATTCTTCACCATGACAACGCGAGCTCTCACGCATCAGAAAGAACAACTCAATATTTGACCGGTCAAAACATCGAATTGATGAGTAATCCACCATACAGTCCTGATTTGGCACCCAATGATTTATTTTTCTTCCCGTTCGTGAAGAATAAAGTACGTGGTCAACCATGTTCGACGCCAGAAGAAGCGGTTGGTACGTTCAAAATGCATATTTTGAAAATACCTCAATCGGAATTGAAAACGTGCTATAAAAATTAGTTCAAACGTATGCAAAAGTGTATCGATAGTCGCGGAGAATATTTTGAAAACCGCTAAACCCATTTTCAATGATAAATATTTGTTTTTATTTATTATTCCGGATAAATAAATAGCAACCCTCGTAAAATAAATATGAAACAATCAGTAAAATATGTGTAAAAAATATCAATTATTGCAATACATCTTTGTATACAATATCATATGAATTATTATTTTCAGCAAAGACATATAAATTTTTAGGACTCGATACTTTAAAGCAGGGGTCTCCAAACTACGGCCCGCGGGCCAAATCCGGACTGCCAGTGTCATCAATCCGGCCCGCGACTAGCGAATTTAGCAAGCATATGCCCATTGAGGGCGCGCACCCGGCGACTAGTTTAGAAACTATAGATAATGGCAGGAAAATTAAAACGGTCTTGGCCCTTGGAACTTACTGGGGTAATCAGTATGGCCCTAAGCCTGCAAAATTTGGAGACCCCTGCTCTAAAGCATCGTTTCTCAACCTTTTTAGTGTCGCGACCCACTTAACAGCCAAAAAGTTAAGTAAAAAACGTTGCCACCTCCTCACTACACATATTGTTAATGTTAATGTTAATGCTAATTTGACGTTTATCAAACTTTTACATCGAATGGTTAATACGGCGACGATTCGTCCTTTTTTCAGTATCGTGTTTTATGAAGAATCGTGTTTTTTTTTCAACTGGCTTATAAACTCATAAAAGAGTGCTCACACGCTTACGAATCATCTATTTGTCTTTGTATAAAATGTCGAATCGCCTTCATAGTTACACCGAAATATCGCACAAAGTCACAAATACCGAACTACAAGACGTATGTAATCCCTTGTTCATATATTACTTTTACCAGTTCGAACCTGTGCCCTGAACTTGCGCGTCATTCATACAGCTATGCGTTTTGGTAATGAAAACAAAGGAATAAGACAAAGACTTTCATCGATCATTGCCGAAAGATTATTGCCGAAACAGAGGAATATAATGCAGAGTTCGACATATAGTACTTTTTTGGAGGCATAAAAAAGTAGGAAAATCGACGGGTGAAGTGTATTGAACTGAAAGGAGGCTATGTTGAAAAACAAATCGATTTTCGGTCAAAAACCAATATTTTATTTATAAAATATCTAGTTTTCGCTCTACCGTCATATATTTCCAAGGGATTGACCAAATAACATACAAAATTGGTATAGAAATATTGGAAAATCGTTATATAATGCCCTCATGATGTATACAAAAACTACAATATTAATACAATAATATACATATATTTTCCATAGTGTAATTTTTTTTATTCTCCAGTGTATTACATAGATGGTAAATATGAAGTTAAATATGCTAATATGTCATTGTCATTGCATTATTTAATATAAAATAAAAATGTAGTAATGCTGATGATTGTTTTTGTGGGCATAATATAAATAAAAAAAATGATTATTAGGAAATAATGACACTAACTCTAACTCCCCTGAATCATCAACCATTTTTGATGTATCTATTAAGTAAAAGTAAAAACATTATTGATTTACACGTTGCACGATGCTAATAATCCCAGAAAGAATATGGATTATATTGCAAAAATAGCAAAACCCTTCTCCTTCAAATACTGTGAAAACAACTGATAAAAAAAATGATCGATATGGACGTGTCACTTAATAAAAAGAGGTAGTTTCATTATACACATAAGGTTTACTTAAGTTTAGCACTGATTACACTGATAAACGTGTTATTTGTGACATACATTTTTAGGTGTTCATGATGTAATTTGATACACGGAAAACAAATCTGATAACACAATTTTTCCATCACCCATAGATTTTCTACAAAAGGCAAATTTATATTTTGTAATATGTAGTATTTTCATCAAATCACGGCATGTATCTGCAGTTAGCAGTGACAAACATCACTGGTTAAGACCTCTTTATTGCTTGATTTGGAGAGAACCGAGAGACCATGTGACAGAGTATTATTTTTGCTTCACGTATACAGTACAAATTAAACCAAATTTTGCAAAGTGTGCAGTATCCTAATTTACCATCAGTTTTATAACCCGTCGAGTACTTGACAAACCTCGGGAGAACCTTGCTGACGTTTCGATGGCGGCTGAAAGAATGGGCAATTTTTTCTTTAAGCGTGGATAAATTTTCCTTATTTTTGAATTCAAAACTTTTCACGATTATTAATTATATTAAGAAGGGAGATATAAAAGTTGATTAGTGTTAGCAACAATCTAAAGTTGCTAAAACTAAAGCAAGTTTTGTAAACTTTAAGGGATATAGAACAATTTTTCAAGAATATAATATGGAAAATATTAAGAAAAATAATAAGAAAAATAATAAGGAAAATATTGTTTCTATAATATAACCGAACATCAGTTTTTAACACCAATGGACTCGGATAATATTACAATTAGCGACCTCAGAATGATTTTAAAAAGATTTAATAACTGGACAGCACCTGGGGTAGATGGTATTCACAATTATTGGTGGAAAGATTTCACTTGTAGCTGGAAGTGTAATAGTTCTAGCACGGCAAATTCAGGACGCAATAGATAATGCCAGAAATATCCCTACATATTTTACTTTTGGAGTAACATACATGTTGTGCAAATCAGAAAACTTGTAAGAAGCCAAGAATTATAGATCAATTACGTGTCTGCCAGCAATATATAAAAATATCACCGCAATCATAAAGTCCAAAATCAGAGAACATCTCACGAAATCTGATATATTGGCTTGGGAGCAAAATGGTTGAAAGCTACGAGAACGTGGCTGCAAGAAATTACTGATTATTAACACAATTATTACCAAGTAAGTGAAATCAAAACATATTAAAAGAGGAATATTTCAAGGGGACAGTTTGAACCTCCTCTGGTTTTAATGGCTCTAAATCCTCTGAGTCGTATGTTGAACAGTAGTGGTAACGGCTACAATATCGGAGAGCCAGTTGTGCTGTCGCATCTCTTCTATGTCGATGACACTTGAACTATATGCAAAAAATCAACATCAACTTAGAAGCTTGCTAGAATTAATGCAGTCATTTAACCAAAATGAAGCTGGAGATAGAAAAATGTGCGGTATTCCATATGGAAAAGAGAAAAATCACCCAATCTCAGAACCTTACATTAATAGACAACGTCACAACCATTCCAGCTCTATGCCCACATGAAACCTATTCACCTATTAACCTAGGATTCCAACAAGACCTCAATATAGATGAAAGAACAAATAAATAAGAAATCAAAGATGAGTATTTTAACAGAATCAACAACATTTTAAGAACATTCTTTTTTTAAGAACCGCTCCAATAATAACCAACACCTTCGGAATTTTAAATTGGTCCTCAACAGAAGTCAAAGCGCTGGATCGTAAGCTCCGCACTACGTTAACCAAGCAGCGGATATTGTATTCAAGGTCTACTGTTGAAAGGTTATATTTGTCTCGTGAGATAGGCGGCAGAGGAATTGTCAGATTCGAGGAAGCACAGCAAAAAGATATAGACAGGTTAATCAAATATTTTCGGTCGGTATGATGTGGCTCTTTCACCTTTAAATTTACCTATGCTACAGCCTATCTATAAAAAGTTCAAATAAGAGCTAAAATCAGGGGCAAAGAAAACCCACGCATGGAAGATTTTATAACAATCGAAATCAAGAAGACGCAGACCCCAAAGCAAGGAACACCTACCTTATCTTTGTTATCTACATCTGTTCTCCGAAACAGAGGGAGCTATAATGGCCATCCAAGATCAAGTAGTCCCCACGTATTACAAGAAGCACATCGTGAAACAGCTCCTAAGCACAACCAAATGCCGGCTAGGCAACAAAGAAGAAGAAACTGTTCACCATCTACATCCAACTGCTTACTTAAGCAGATACATGACAATATAGGAAAAGTTATCCACTTAAAGATAGCTCAGAGAGCCGGCCTAATAAACCAAGATTTACCTCTTTATATCTATAATCACCGATCGTATTGCAGTGTACAACAGGTCAGACATGGTAGTTGTGGATAAGGAAAAACAGTTATGTCATAGAATGGATTGTTATGTCCCCTTGGATGAAAATCTGAATAAGCCATATAAACAAAAAGAGCAAAAATACCAAGAACTAGCCTATGCAATTCGAGATAGTTGGCATATGAAAACAGTTGTTTTTAAACATTTTATAAACTGCGCGAATGACCTAGTGCAAAAACTATCACTAGTGCACTTAAACGAACTTCACACAGAGTTCAATACCATAAATTGAATGCGGAAGGCGGTCATACTTGGCACAACAGCAATTATCCCTTGACTTGGTCGTCTTGAGCAATCCGACGACAAAAGGATTGACCACAAAAATGTGAAAAAAAAATAAAAAAGGATATTAATAAGGACAATAATATGAAAAATAAACAGAGGCAGGTAGTCGTTTTAAATCATTGAAAATCGCTCGTTTCTCTGTCGTAGTACATCATGTCGTTTTTCCTTCCTACATCAAACGTTTAGACAATTTCTAAAGGGACACTACACTGAAAATATATAGGGAAGAAATATGGGGAATATGATGATGGCCATTATAAGACATAAGGCGTTTTTACATAGATAAAAATATACGAAAAAAAAAACACTTATAAAAATGTAATGGGAAAGAAACTTGCAATTTATTTTCCGGTCACGAATGAGAGATTTATTTTATTTTTACAACCACGCTCAACGTATTTATGAGGTTTGGAAAATTTACTTTCGTCTTCCACCACGCACATTACCTATTCAAATTTATGATTTCAAAGAACAATACCTGTTGGCAACGCCGCTCAATATACTAAAAGTAGTACAGAATAATCAAGTGTTATTAGCGGCAGTCCCCGGTTCTAGACCAGGACAACGTGCAACCTCAAACCATATAACACAGAAACTAAAAAAACACCATTTTTATAAATTTTGCAAAGCTTTGAATATAAAACTACAGGAAAGAGCATATAATCCTGTAAGTGGGATCGAAATTGTAGCTACATACATGGGTCAACTTTGGTGTCCATTTCTTCATATTATTTTATTATAAAAACAAAGTTAAACTGATTTTTTTTCTCAAAGTTTTTTTTCAAAAATTTTTTTTAAATTTTAAAAAATTAATATTTTCGGAAAAACTCAAAAATTTTATAGAAAATGAATTCAAATATATGTTTTTGTAATTTCTTTGAAGTTCACTCAAAAACGAATAATTTAAAAAATAACGTCTTAGTCAATTTTTGGAAGACTACTATATCTATTATAACTGTTCCAAAAAGCCAAATCAAAAGGGGTCGGGTTTAAAAGTGGTCGATTTGGCAGACATGGAATGCCCCATATATATATATATATATATATATATATATATATATATATATATATATATATATATATATATATATATATATATATATATATATATATATATATCAGTTAATTATTAATAAAATTATTATTTTTTAATTAATAAATTAATAATTAATTAATATTAATTATTAATACTTCGGTTTAATTTATAAAACTATCCTTAGAACAATTCAGCTATAATTTGAATATTTTTTTTTTTAATTTTTTATATAAAAAATTACATTTTTTGTTTAATTTTCAACAAAAAATAAAATAAAATCACAAAAAAATAATATTAAACGAT
Source organism: Cosmopolites sordidus (assembly GCA_031761425.1). Classification (NCBI taxonomy): domain Eukaryota; kingdom Metazoa; phylum Arthropoda; class Insecta; order Coleoptera; family Curculionidae; genus Cosmopolites; species Cosmopolites sordidus. The sequence continues at coordinate 1,523,042 of JARFXV010000210.1, read as the reverse complement.
CAGACAGAATACTAATCAGAAAAAAAAAAAATAATATATATGTTACGGTTAGAGGCGCATCGGCATCTAAGCCTATTTAGCGACTGGACCTACAGCTTAGTGGATTCCGAACAACGATCATCAGCAAACCCAGGTCACCGACAAACCCAGGCCAGCACCCCCCTCAGGTTAACAACCCTTGGTTATGTGCCACCCATAAGTCTAACAAGAAGCCTATCGACTGGCGAGTGACCAACGCAGAACATTTCTCAGAAGGCATCCGGCCTTACCCAGCCTTTAACTGGCGTGACTGAGAAGTAATTCGTTGTCGGATTTTGCAAACACTCTTGCCTAGAAACAATCACAGACATTTAGGTGTGGGTATGTGTGGGCATGTGTGTGTATATAATTGTGTGTGTAGGGTAGGAAGTAAGAAGGGCAGAAGAATTAAAGAAAAATACCTATCCGAGCGCTGGAATCGAACCAGCTACGTTTGGATTGCCAGGCAGGCAACTAACCCACCAGACCATCGCGGCCCGATATATATATATATATATATATATATATATATATATATATATATATATATATATATATATATATATATATATATATATATATATATATATATATCATCATCATCATCATCAGCCCGTATCGATCCACTGCAGGATGAAGGCCTCTTCAGCATGCTTCCAACCTTCACGGTCCTGGGCTTTCCTCTGCCACTCGGGTCCAATATACTTAACGATGTCATCAGTCCATCGTGCTTTCGGTCTTCTTCGCGGACGTTTGCGATCAAGCGGTATCCACTCCAGGATTGCCTTGGTCCATCTGTCGTCCCATCGCCTCGCTATATGGCCTGCCCATCTCCATTTCAACTGTTTTATTCTTCCAATGATGTCACAGACTTTTGTTTGTTCCCTGATCCATGCGCAGGACTTTCTGTCTCGTCTTGTAATGCCAAGCATACATCTTTCCATTCCCCTCTGTGCCACCCGAAGTTTTTGAATTGATTGCGATGTGAGTGTCCAGGTTTCACTTCCGTATGTCATAACGGGTAGAACGCACTGATCGAATACTTTTCTTTTCAGGCAAAGTGGGAGTCTGCTCTTAAACACTATGTTGAGCCTACCAAATGCCTGCCAGCCACATTTAACACGCCGTTCCACCTCCCGGGCGGTATTCCCCTCCATGGAAATCCTCTGCCCAAGATATATAAAGCTGTCCACAATCTCTAAATCCCTTCCTAAAACTGAAATTCTTCTGTCCTGAACGAAGTTATTGAACATAACCTGACTCTTTTTCAGGTTTATTTTCAAGCCAAATGGTTCGCCAGCCCTTTGCAGTTCTTGTATGGGTCTTTGCAGCTCCTCTGGGTCTTGTGAAATGAGAATAATATCATCTGCAAATCTAAGATGGTTTAAGTTTGCACCATTGATCTTTACCCCATCCTGTTCCCAATCCAGTTTACGGAATACTTCTTCAAGGCCAGCCGAGAAAAGAATAGGCGATATTGCGTCACCCTGCCGTACACCTCGTTCTATATTAATTCCCACTTCAAGATCATCAAGGTGAATTGTGGCTGTAGCTCCATCATCTATCTATCTATATATATATATATATATATATATATATATATATATATATATATATATATATATATATATATATATATATATATATATATATATATAGATTTCTTTGAACAGCGTCCAATGAGGCAACAGTAGCTGAGTGTCACATACAACCAACCGCTGGGTTCCAGCAACCTGCGTCTCCGCCTAAATAAACATTTTGTTGGGTGCTTGACTGGAGTCGAGCCCCACCCATCACTGTAATTGGACTTTGATAGGAATTAGACTCCAAGTCCAATTGCAGGGATGGGTTGAGCTCGTCTCCAATCAAGAACCTAACAAAATGTCATATTAGAAATTATAGCGTATTTTATAATTGATAAAACATTTTGTCAGCGTTTTTTCAAATTTTTTTTTTTTTTATTTATAAAACATCCCTGAGGAAGTTTTCCAAAATTACAATCTGACCAAAGTTGATCAATGAGTAATGTTGTACAAACCTAAGTTACTACAATTTTTTTTTTTTTTTTTTTTTTTCAAAATTCATAAATTTATCGAGCAAAGAATTTACATTCAATTTTCTCTAAATCATGAAATTTGTTATGCTGATGTATTAGAATATTTAATTAAAATTAAAATAAAACTGTGTTACACCAAGGAATTATATAAAAAAAATTTATAAGAACTATAGTCATGGTAGAGAGCAGTTGGATATAGACCTCGTTCAGAAAACCTGCCACGTCAACTATCTTGTGGATATATATCATTGTAGATGTAATTAATTAATTACATAATTAATTTTAACCATGATAGTAGGCATCGCCAAAAAGCGAAATTTAATTTTATGAACATATAATATCAAACGAGATAATTTTAAAAAATCCTTTCTTTAAAACATAAAACTACTACAATCCCCTGGACTATAAAGCGTCGCCACCGAAAGCGTCGCAAAAGCACCAACTCCTCGGTGGTGACCGAGGGTCAGTCTGTAACTTCAATTCCCCAGGGTGACTCACCCTCCGCAAAATTTGTTTTTGTTTTCCCGCAAAGAACTATCGGTTTACAAATTGATAAGCATTTTTTTCGTTTTTTTTTTTTCTTTAAAGGAAAAGGATCGGAAAATATTTTTTCGACAGCATGGGGTGTGCTAGTAGTGCACCCCTTATCGAAACAGGGAAGAAGTTCGTGGAAGGTGTTAAAGGAACCACCAATGATACACTGACGAAAGGCGAAGAAGTCATCAATGGTAAGTTGAGAAACTTTGGGGTTTTAAATGCAAGAAAAAAAGTTTGTATTGTTTCCCTTTGTTTTGTTTTCGTTTTCGAAAGGGCTGTTGCAGAAGTAAAGTACCCCCTTTTAAATTTATGCGATAAGAAAATATTTGTACCGATATATTTAACTGAGTCTAGTCTATACCTGACGGAAATTAATTTTACATTAAAGAACTGAAGCTAAAATTTGCACACTATTTAAAAAACTGTGACTCACTCACTGCGCCTTCTTCATATACGAAATCACAATGTTGTAGTTTCCTATTTGAAGAAGGCATTGTATGTCATCCAATATTTTAAGTAAACTTTTACTTTAAATAAACCTTTAACATAATAAAATTCATAAGAATGCCCTTTCTTAGGGACGAAATATTCAAATAAGTTTATAATTATTATATTTAACCTTCAAGTACCGACATGCTATTTGAGTTACATAAGTACCGACGTGAGATCTGACAGTCCACCTTAGTTTAATATCAAATATGACAATGTTTTCTCGTGTATTTTTCTATGAAGTTTACTTTTGCGTAATGTATATATATATATATATATATATATATATATATATATATATATATATATATATATATATATATAAAATGAAACAAAATTTAAAAAATACAATTTACATATTTACTATTAATTATGAGCATTATCTACACTCTATGTTACTCTATCTACTTAATCTACACAACTTTTAATTAAACTTTGGAAAACTTAGATAAAAACAAATTTTACAACACATATTTAAACTATCAAAACAAAAAAAACAGTACCAATGAGATGTTTTCTATAAAATCGCAAGTCATCAAGTTAGAAACTTTTAAGCAGTTACAAACTATTCCCTTTGGCTTTCCGGTGCATCTGGTCTAAGGACTATTTTTATCGACGAGCGCAATTCTCGTGGTAGACGTATATTACGTATCTCGTAGTACCGTCAATAACCATTGTAAACAACAGATCACAGTCCTCGTTATAAATATACATTTTTTAACAATATAGGAATGTGTATAATCTATGCGGCAATAAAGTGAAAGACTTTGAATAAAGCTGAATAATGAAGAAGTACCAGGAAAGCATTTAGTTTAATCTCATCTATATCATGCTTTGAAAGCTTTAAAAGGTTCCCTGTATTTTTGCAACCCTATGTTAGTCCAAGTAAGAATCTCCTAAATTGCCGAATCAACAAAAACTTACGCCATATGTTGTAAAGGTCTTTCGGATCAGCATTAGAGAGGTTTGAAGATGATACTGCTGACGCTGTTGCAACTTTGTGCCGAAGTGTTTATATGCCACTGAAGTTGACTCCATTTGAATCGCTTCTTGCCAAAATAGTATCGCGATCGATTGGTCTCGTTAGGCTTGATTTCTTGCTCTTTGGACGTCATATCTGCATTTTCTGATGTTTCATGTACGGTGTCCGTATTATGATGACTCCCCGCTAGACTAAAATTCAGGCCAATAACTTCAAAATCGGAATCGCAACCATCTTCTAACGATCCTACCACAATTTCTTCATACTGACTATTATGAATGAGAGCGTGTTTCAAATATTCTTTTAGTGACAGAATCGATATTATTATCATTTGACTTTGACCATTTTGTGCTTAAAGAGCCTGAGTAATGTCTGAATGATTGTAGCGTGTGAAAAAATATCAAAAATATCTGTTCTTATGTAAATAAAGAAGCACCGGGTAAAAACAAAAAACCAAATGGAGACAAATTTCTCAGTGATTATTTTTTTGCAATAAATTTGCCTAACGAACAAAATTTTAAAAATATAAAAAAGTTCTAAAAAAATATACAAACTTTTAACATTAACATTTCGGGAAGTATTCTCCTCCCGTTTTCAAAACGAATCTAAAAATAAATTATATTAATTTCTATAAATTCTGAAAAGATAGGAAGTAAATAAATATTTTGTTTTTTTTTGTGTATGTCAATGATACTTACATTGACAATTAATTAATTAATTACAATCCTATCTTTTCAGAATTTATAGAAATTAATATAATTTATTTTTAGATTCGTTTTGAAAACGGGAGGAGAATACTCCCCGAAACGTTAATGTTAAAAGTTTGTATATTTTTTTAGAACATTTTTATATTTTTAAAACTTTGTTCGTTAGGCAAATTTATTACAAAAAAAAATTACTGAGAAATTTGTCTCCGTTTGGTTTTTTGTTTTTACCCAGTGATTATTTATTTACACAAGAACAGATATTTTTGATATTTTTTGAGTTTTAGATCGTGGCGAAACACCCAAATAAAGAAAAACAAAACTTGAAGAGCCTGGGTGATTCATTGTGATGTTAGACAGAATATTAAAGAGAAAAAAAAAATTATTTGAAAACAGTTGAATCCAAAAAAATTAAATAAGTAGCAACGAGAGGAAGCCATCTTATATGAGCCATAACGTGTCGAAAACTTGTCCGAGACAACAGTACCACTCTCCATGAACTCTACCGGGCGACTTCTTGTGGTCTGTCAGACCCTGTGAATATAAAACTAACAGGAAGGAGCCTTTCCTACCTTAACGCACGTATAATTGAATGGAAACGGCCATACTGAAACACCACATATGACTCATTGTTTTGGAATTTTGGTAGTTGGTGTCAACAATTTAGAAGTTTATTACTAGATTTGTGCAATTTTAGTGTGTTTTAATCAATAATAAGTTCCAAATAAGTGTACTGGAATACTCTTTTGGTGTATTCTAGTGTAAATACATATTAATACTTACTATATTGACAATAAAAGCAATAATATCGGAAGTAAGTTAAACACATAAAATATGGTTAGTTATGCGTCTTGTGGTTGTTCCCTGACACGAAAAAATCAAAATTGAGGAGTAACATTACATAGGTAAGTGCTTTTAATTGTAAATTTGTCAATTATATAGAAATAAAAACGTATTTTATTTCAATGACATTTTAAAGTTATGAAGTAAACATATCGCCTCGTATGCATAGGCGTAGTCAAATTGATTTAGGTAAAATCATATAATTATAATGTTATTCAAGATAGAGATTTTTTAGAACTTTTTTTTAACGTATGTTCTAAAATGTTTAGTTTTCTGAGATACTGGGCTTTAAAAATTTAGATAATTTTTTAGTTTTCGTTTATTTGATACATATAAAACATGTTACCTTACTCATATAATCTATAAAATATAACTAATCATACAGAGTGTTACCTTTTTTTATAATCCTTTTCAGATATTACTATACTAATAAATGTAAATGTTACTCCCATTGTGATTTGGAGTTCATGTTATTAAACTGGTTCATCTTTCTTCAAGATTTCCCAAAGATTCCAAATAGAAGAACAACACACTGGAGTAATTTTATTAAAAAAGCCTGACTTTATTCCAAACTGCAGTAGATTTTTGTGCTCCCATCATTTTGCTGAGGAGTGTTTTGATCGAACATCTAAGGTAAAAATGAGACTACTACCAAAAGCTGTTCCAACAATTGAAGTGGACTGTTTAAAATATATAATTGTTTTATTTTATCATTTTGATAAACATCTTTCATAGCATTTACTCTTGAAAGTTAGTATTTTTTTTTTGATTGTTGTGAAAAATGAGCTTGTTCTCGAGTTTATATCTAACACTTTAGTTTATTTAGTGACAATTTACACTACAAGAATTAATTATATTTGCAAAAATTGTGTAGTAGATGAAAAAAATTATAATATGTAAAATTATAAAAAATATAAATATGAACATTACCTCGGTGCAAGATGCAACTGATTACCTAACCTATGTTTTAAAATGATATTATTTTATGACAGAAGATTCCAATTTCTTAATAGCTTTTGTCGTATTGGCCCCATAAAAGACACTTTACTCTTTGAAAAAACAGATTTTTTTAAATTAATTTAAATGTTTACAGTAACGATAATTTTATAATAATTTATTGTTTTAAATAACTGTAAAGTTTTATCAGTTTCTTGTTTTTATTCATATTGCCCTACGCCACTGCCAAACCGAAAACAGTAGTCGGCCATATGCAACTACCATTCCGGTCGCACTTACAGCATCATATGCTCCTTCCTGTAGTTTTATATTCAAAGGTCAGACCGCACGTCGGTACTTAAAGGTACATAATATAACTATTTTATTATTAATATTAGCGAAATGTTGCCCCATATATTATTTAGACATGGAAGACAAACGATAATTTTTCTTTTCCTTCTTCCTCCTGTGGTGCTTCAACCCGACAGTGAGCTTTGACCTGCTGCAAACTTCAACTCTCTCTTGATTGTCATCAACAGCCTTTGCCAGTTTTTAATGTCTAATCGTTTTTCAGCATCTCTTCTTACATCGTATCTTTGGTCTACCTCTTTTTTTATTACCCCCTATTCGCCCTTCGATGATTTTCCCTGGTACTCGATTTTCTGGCATCTGTTCCGCCCCTCTGAGTCGTTGAGCTATCTCATAGGCTACAATATCATGATCTTTATATAACTGCTTGAATTCGAAGTTATATCTGATTCTCTAATGTCCATTATAATTCAAAGCACAAAAATCTTTCCGAGTTCCCTTCTTTCAAATACTGCAAGCGTTTCTTCTTTCTTATTTGTAAGAGTTCACATCTCGCAGCCATAAATGACCACTGACTAAATGGGTGTTTTATACACCTTGATTTTCGTGTCCCTTTGTATGAATTATCTGACGCTTTGTGTGATCTTAGAACAGATTGTAAGGGTGAGCAGTTTTGCCCAGTTGATAATATGCTCGTGTGATATTTTTTATTTCGTCTTCAATATTCTTAAATTATTTCTCATTTCCATCACCTCTGTTTTGTCATGTCCAGATCAGGTTTCATTGCAGGATCTGTTTATATTGAGTCAATCCCATTCGAGATTGTATTTCAGATTTCGTAGCAATAATTGTTTTACGGGGTGGGACTGCTAGAACCACGCCCAACCCTCCTATTCTGGAGGACCAGAGAGTCTTCTGTAGGGTTTCTGGAGGACCAGAGGTCTTCTGTAGGTTACTTCTGTAGGGTTTATCTTAGCCGAGGGATTACGACTTTTAGGCGCCGGACCTTCGTCCTTACCCTTCTCCGTTAGCTACGTACTGCAAATATCGGAGCACAAGACAAAGATGTAGAGTTAGAATGTGTTTCTCTGTCTTGATTCCTATTTAACCCCTTATGGTCCTACACATTATTATTTTTTTTGTATTTCATATATGGGGAATTACCTGATATTTTTATTATATACATAATATCATTAAGGTGTACACAGAAATTACAAAATTGGTCTAATAAAATATAGTTTTCACTGTACTGAACTTTTTTGTTCTCCAGAATATATTCAACTAGTCAAAACATTAGCATACACTAGCATTTCGCAAAGTCTAATCAAAGTAAAGGTCAGGCAATGCTAATGAGGTCAAATATTTCTTTTAAGACTGTAGAAGGCTAAAATATGTAGATGTAGAGTCACGAAAGTTCTAATAAATACAACTAAAAAAATTCCTTTATATCTAGATACGACAGATACCGTAAAGGACGGGTTAGGCACAATGAAAGAATCAGTACAAAACGCTATTAACACAGCAGAAGAAACTGTTGGTTCTATGGCTCACAAAATAGGGGATACATTTCACTTAACATCATCGAAGACAGCAGATACAATAGAAGACACGAAAAACCGTATGAGGTAAATTTATAAAATTGAATTCAATCGCGAAGCTCTAACGAGCTCTAAAGGGCAAGAATGTCGGATCCGTATTGCTTCTAAAAGATGTAATAAAACATAGTTAAAAAAAACTAAAAAACAGGCTTTAATGGTAAATCGAACTAAAATGTAAAAAATAATTTTTAGTATAAGAATGAAGTGATGAAGGAGAAAATTAATGTCATTGTGAAAAAAGCGTGGGGGTACTAAAAATTATTTTTTACTTTTCAGTTCGGTTTACGACTAAAGCGTGTTTTAAACTATAATTTATTTTTTAATTTTTTTCGAAAATTTTCTATTCGATCTACCTTCCTTGGGCGTTGCAACCGTGTCTCAGACTCTCTCCGAAAGTAAATCCTTAATCCTGACGATCGTGTTCAGGATAATGGGACGAACGTATTAAGGTGTTGTATTGTCATCGGTCCTTGATAATCTGACGTTTTGAAGTGGGTGAAAATGACGTTCAAAGATTCCATTACATAGATAGATACTAATGAAGCTAATAAAGGCGTGATAAAAAAAGAAATTTCACTTCGTTAAACCACTTGTCTTGAAAAAGCTTTGTATATTGTGATTAAAAACTGCGTCCAGTCCATCATTGACCCCATCCCGCATATTCAACGTCCTTCTTTATAGTCATGAACGCCAGAAAAGCCAGTACCTATCCGGTGTCTCATCATGTTACAGTATTTTGATGTACTGAGTTGATGCAAAAATTCATCTCTTTTTTTGGGAAAAATTAAAGAAATATTTTATTTGCTAAAAATTACATTTAATCAATACAGTATGTGCCGTTCTGTTTGATGACCTTGGAGGGCACAAAGTTGGGAAAGTACGGTGGATGAACCAAAAGATTTCCGTCAAATTGTAAAAGTGTGTGTCGGGTGGCCAAAGACCCGTGTAGCATTGTCTCGATGGAATGCAATGCCCTGTTGGCTAATTCAGGGCGCTTCTGGTCCACTTTCCACTTTCGTTCGCTTAGTAGTGGTTTATAGGTAATAGCTATTAATAAACGATTCCCTTCGAGTCCGACCAGATGCATAACATAACTTTCTTCGGTTGTAAACTGACTTTTGCGATGAGCATATCCGGGTTTACCTCATGATGTCTTAAGCTTAACAATATTATGCACAATCCATTTCTCATCATATATAACCACTTGTTTTAAAATGAATCGATTTCGTTAGGCTTCAAAGAGACAGAGAATCGCAAACAGAAATTCGGTCATCAAATTTTCCTGGGTTAACTCATACGGCATTCATACATCGAGACCTTGCTGAAATCTTAAACGCATTCTTACAAGTTTTCACCTCAACTTGTATGCATGTTTGAACGAGCGCCCAACAGTTTCACACCGTAGATATGAAGATCCAACTGTAGTATCTGATTTAATATGGATTTAACCCTGATGCTGATAACATATTGTATCCTTTGCAGTTCTGCGAAAGATGACGCCCTAGCCAGCGCATCCGAAGCTCTATCTGAGGCTGAAACCGTTCTAGTTTCAGAAACAGAACAGGCAAGAGAAGCTTTTCAATCTGGTACTTCCCCATTCTTCGAAACTGTACATTCCATTGATGACAATGTAAGTATTTATAAGCAACAACCGAAGTACGAGATTTACTCCATATATTTTGAGATACAAAAGTATTTTTTTTTTGAAAATATATGTAATCTGACCCTCGACAACAAAATACTAAAAATTCTGCAAATTATTTTTTTGGAAAAGTATATTTAAGAGAGTGAAGGCCTGCGCCTTTCAACAGGGTTACGCCCCATCACCGTAAAATTTTTGGCACCTGAATTTAAACGTGATTATACCAGTTTGGTTGACGAAAGTTCGTGACGTCCAAAACCTGCAAGAACTACCGATAACATTGAACTTCATCAATTTTTGCTAGACGAATGTCTAATTAAGGTTATAGAGATAAGAGAGGCTATAGGCATCTCGAAAGAGCGTGTTTGTCACATATTGACTGGAAATTTGGACATGAACAAACTAAACGCGCGTTGAGTGCCGCGATTGCTCCAAACACATTCGAATGTACATTTCGGAAGCGCTGTTGAAGCAGTTTAAGCGAAATAAGTCGGAGTTTCGACGTCGATTAATAACTATAGATGCTACTTGGATACACCACCACACTCCTGAAACCAAGACACAGTGAAGACATTGGACTGGAAAGTGATGACGACTTTTTTTTGGGGATAGTCATACAGTTGTATTAATCAACTACCTTGAAAAGGGAAAAACAATGACAGCGACATAGCGACATACTACGCATCGTTACTTAACAAGCTGAATGCAGAAATTGCGGAAAAATGGCCGCATTTGAAGAAAAAGAATGTTTTCACTCAGTGATCGTCATAGCAAAAATTCACGAATTGGGATTCGAATTAATTGACCACCCACCCTATTCACCAGATCTGGCCCACAGCGACTTTTTCTCTTTCCTATGGTCTACTGTGGTCTTCTAAGTTCGTCATTCGTAGCTCCAGTAAGTAGTTCAGTAGGAAGTCAGTAAGCTTCCTGACAAACAATAAAGATTACCATAAATCAACGGTGGATAAAACTCCAATCGGTGTTAAAAGCTGTCGGCCTAATACAAAGATGGCGTAAGTATTAACAAATGACAAGGAATTGTGACATTTTCTGGATAATTGGTTAAAAAAATTGATAAAGTTCGAGCTGTTAAACAGTTATATAAAGTAGTTTGTTTTATAGGGTTTAACTCCGACGGACATACAAAAAGAGTTAAATCCGACTTTAACGCATTCTTCTCAGGGGTTTTCAAGGATAAAAAAAGGGACTGTGGATTTAAATGTGGTCTTATATCTATAAAAATGATGAATCACGCCCAGAAACTCGCTACTAGCGACAAAATTGTCATAAAAATCCATGTCTTATTAAGGAATACGAGATAATCTATGGAAAAACGATTTTCCAAGTTTAAGACTTGAAATTCAGTATTGCCACAAAGGATATGTGATTGAACTATGGTCAAAATTCGAAAATTATTCAACGTCTAGTTTTTTAGAAAAATGATATGAAGAATGATATTTTCAACCATTCTTATATACAGTTTCTTATGGAGAATGATTTCCGCCACGAATTTTTCTATTTTTTCGCTATTAATTTTCCAACTTTATGAAATAAAAAATATCACATGATAAAGTTTAATATTTGCAGAATGTTATTATATACAAGGTGACACAAAAAAAGCAACTTTTTAACAATCCAATAAAACCAAGAGTGATAGAAGAAAAACATTTTATTCATAGTATTTGAATCCTTAAAATTTGCCATTTAAGAAATGTCAAAATTACGTCCTTTAGATCCGTCCACCTGTACAAATGCATTCTTGAAATCTGCTGTTGAGATTCCTCATTGACCGATACAACATCTCAGCTGGGATACTGTGAATTTCGTCCTGAATTTTCTGTTTTAACTCATCCAGAATTTTTGGTCGAGATAGCCAGGCAAGAAAAAATCACAAACGGGCAAATCTGGCGATCTAGGGGGCCAAGGAACGTTACCAAATCTTGAGATCACACGGTTACCGAACAATTCTCGCACAGCTTCCATTCATTCCATACACCTAACGATCCCTGTTGACAGTTACTGTGATCTCCTGTTCGCAACTGGTAATCGTTTTCCTTCAGTTGTTGCACTATCTGCAGCTTGTATGGATGAAATTTCAAATCGAAATGAAGAATTCTGCGAACTCTCTCCCGGGACATTTCAACCGCAGCTGCTTGATTACAAATTGAACGCCGTGGGCTCCGTAAGACAGACTCGCGTACAGCATCAATGTTCTGTGGAGTATGAACACTCCTTGGTCATCCTGTTGGTTTCTTCTTTAAGGCAGATCCAGTCTCTTCAAAGCTATTAATCCAAATTTTTATCGCGTGTTTTGATGCAACGGCACCATGACTCCTAAGTTCTAAAAACGTCGAAACTCCCTCTGCGCAGCTTCCAAACTATCACTGTTTTTATAAAACATTTTTTTGGCTAACGCACGCTGTTGCCCATTCCACTGATCCATGGTTACTAAAATGGAAAAGTGTTTACTTACTCAAGGTCACTGTCCCGCAGTGCTGCCACCTGCTCGTGGCTACCACTACACATTTCAAAATTTCCCGTTATTATGTGTCATCCTGTATAAATAATATCCGGTAACCCGATGGTTACCGATATAATTATTTAAATAATTGAAGTCAAACTTTTTATTTCAACTTTCGATGACTAATAACCAAATACTCGACCAAAAATCTGGCAACGTCGAGCAACTAGCTTAGAAAATTTGACAATTTGATTCTGACAATTTTGATTTCTGAATTTGAGGTTAAAAAAGTTATTTGTCTTGCAGAATTTACCTTTGTGTCTAGAATGCATATTTTTTTAAATACATTTTCAATCGTGTAGCGTCAAAATTCTCATACATATACCCAATATACAAGTAAAAGTAGTGATTCTGCTAAAATCAAATGTGTTGACGAAAGCGACAAAGACTTTATTCGAAGCAAAATTTATGCTATGTATGAAGAGCAAACTGTGCCTACATTGCATTCGTTGCAGCAGTAACCAAGGAAAGATGAAACCAACATTCTTTGCGGCAGAACTAGCCTCCGGAGAATATTATCTCAAATGGGTTTTGCATATCGGACCATTAATAAAAGACAAATATTAATGAAATTACAACAATTTCGACGATGGTGATTTGACTCTACTACTGAGAAAATCGTCCCATTATCTACCTCGATGAAACATGGTTCGATACACATGAAACGCCAGCAAAAGGACGGGTAGATAGAACAAGAAAATGCCAAACCAAAGCCCCAGAGAGCAAGGGAAAAAGAATTACTATTTTACATGTTGGTTCCGAGGATGGATGAGTTCCAAATGTATTACGGTTTTCCTTTGTCGGAAGGACTGCCCACGACTGTGGAACTGTCGGAACGTCGTAGGTGTAAATGTTTCATATCAAGATATTTCGTTGCCCTTCAATAAAATGTTAATTGCCCCAATAAATCCCAATAAAAATATTCCTAGTTTCTTAAAAGGCGCCAGAGCCGGAACTTCTGAATAATTTTGGGAAAAGTAAAATATTGTTAAATTATTATTATTATGTATGACTAAAACATTGTTTATTGATTTGTGTATTTTGAATGTATTAGTAAATTAAAATTAAATAAATACATAAATAAATTTATCTATTAGTACAATAAAAATTAGAACTTAAATTTAATTATACATTTAATTCGGTTTCGATCTCACAATCACTTTGATCTAAATTAATAATAAGTGGTTCTATATTATTAGTATATTCTATTTTTCAATCAATCTTCAATGTTCAAAAAATTCTGCTGTGGTGTCGTCATGGTAATCTAAAGATGAATGTTTTATATTTTTGGAGGACAACCGTAATAAATTTGGAACCCATCCATCCTCGGAACCAGCATGTAAAATAGTAATTCTTTTTCCCTTGCTCTCTGGGGCTTTGGTTTGACATTTTCTGGATGTATCTACCCATCATTTTACTGGCGTTTCATGTGTATCGAACCATGTTTCATCAAGGTAGATAATGGGACGATTTTCTCAGTAGTAGAGTCAAACCGCCATCGTCGCAATTGTTGTGATTCTATTAATATTTGCTTTTTATTAATGGTCCGATATGCAAAACCCGTTTGAGATAATATTCTCCGGAGGCTAGTTCTGCTGCAAAGAATGTTGGTTTCATCTTTCCTTAGTCATTGCTGCAATTAATGCAATGTAAATGTATAACAAAAAATACGATCAAAATTATAGAACTGCACTGTTTAAGAAAAGAATGCAAACTAAACTAAAATTTTTCGAAACAATAAAACCAGGCATAAAATTAATTTTATCACTTTACCTGTTATTTTATTAAGCCCGGCCCTGTTTACGTTTCTTGCAATTTTGTCGGGTTTCGTTACGACAGGAGTTGTTAAGAGTTTATTGCAGCCAATCGGTCAACGATATATCTTGAAACGCACTATAACTTCGTTGAAAAACGAAAAAAACTTCAAAAATATTGTGTTTTCTTATTCTCTTATTCTGTCGATATGATTTCAAAATTCGCGTAACCATCAGCGTCATCTTTGCGAAAATACCTTCAGACAAACTGTATTTTACCTCTCAAACAGAAAATTGTCCATATTTTCATTATGCAGGGTCGCTATTATGTATGGAAACGATCAAATATCTCGAGAACGCTTTGAGATTTCTTAATAAAATTTTGTACACAAACATCAGAAAATGTTACTAAAATAAATAAAATTACTAAAATTTGTATTGGTCTGTTTTAGGGTAAATAATTTTTATTGTGTATTGTTTTATTGTTAACGTCAATTTGTAAAAAGACGATAAAAATATCTATTGATTAAATTTATCTACAAGAGTTCAACTTATTATACTGTACTCTGTTTGACTTTAATTCTGTAACACTTTTAACGCTATAATATAGAATAACTCTCATATAAATTGTATTAATATACATGTCAATGCAGCTAGACGAAGTCCTGCACGATGTAGAAAGTAAAAAAACGGACGCCTTCGAAACTATGGAGCAAGAAATGGAAAACGTGGACAAACAGATGGAAAACGTTATAATTCAGGGCACGGAAGTTCTGGAGGACATAGAAAATCAGACTATGGAAATGCTCGGCGAAAACGTCGAGAAGATGCAGATGAAGGTGGAAGAACTGAAAGGCGGGGAAGAGGATGGTGACGCGTCCAAGGAGGAGTAAGTTCAGCTAAGTGAGTAAAAGGGGATATATGGGGGATAAGTAGTGTAGATTCAGTGGCATAGAAAAGTAGACAAATAATGGTTAACTTAATAGCATCTTTTTATTCATTCTATTTCTGGATATAGGCATCTCTACATAGCTTCCATCTGTGTGTATTCCCCTGGATATTTTTCGAGTATCGTTCAATAAGTCCTTAGAAAATCCAAGAGATGGCGTGTTTTTAGTAAGCATCATTATTCACCAGATAGCTGTCAAAGTATCAGTTATATTTATCACATGGTTTCATTTTTATTGTCAATTGAAGCAAGAAACTTTTGTTTATTTAGAAAAATTTTTCTAGTGGTGATTAAAAACTTATATTTAAAGGGCTGAACACCGAAACCGATCAAAGCTGAGTTGGATGAAGTTCATAGCACGTCTGTTCCTGTGTTTGCAACTGTTTATAATTGGGAAAATGAGTTTAAACGAGGCCGTTCATCCAGAAAAGATGTCCAGTGGAAGTGACTACTTCCGAAATGATTCACAAAATCCACGACATGGTTTTAAGTGATCGACGAATCAAAGTGCGCGAAATAGTTGAGGCCACCGGCTTATCGCAAGGTACAATGTTTACAATTTTGCACAAGAAATTGGGTGTGAAAAAAATTTCGGCAAGATGGGTGCCGTGTTTTCTCTCAGTGAAGAATAATCGCAATCGTGTGGTCGACTCTGAGGCTGTTTTGGCGTTTTTTCGTCGCAATCCTGATGAGTTTCTGCATCGATAGATAACTGTGGACGAAACATGGATAAACTACTACACTCCAGAGACGAAGGAACAATCAAAAGAGTGGATTTTTGAAGGCGAACTGACTCCAAAGAAGGCGAAAACGGTGAAATCGGCAGGCAAGATTATGGCCACATTTTTTTAGGATGCACACGAAATCATCTACACCGATCACTTGGAAAAAGGAAAAACAATAACTGGAGAGTATTAAGCGTCCTTGTTGCATCGGTTGAGTGAAGAAATCAAGAAAAATCGTCCTCATCTGAAAAAGAAAAGATCATATTCTTCATCTTCAGTTTCAGTGACCAAGATCATGAAATTTAAGTTCGAATTATTACAACATCCGCCGTATTGACCGGATTTGGCTCCCAGTGACTTTTTTTATATCCAAACGAAAAAATGGCTCAGCGGATAACGGTTCACATCGAACGAGGAGGTGATCGCCCAAACACATGCCTATTTTGAAAACCTTCCGAAAGCTTACTTTTTAGACGGGTTAAAAAGGTTAGAGAAGCGCTTGGAAAAGTGTTTTTCTATGGACTTATTAAACGACCCTCGTTATATAGCTTTTGTCCAACATTCCTCCCATTCTCAGGCTTATATTATACAAGGCCATCATTTAATCCTGTAAACAAGGTGTCTAATAATCTATTTAAACTTTTATTTTTTTATGTTGAATTATTTAAAGGTGGTGTCATTTGTTACCAAAAATAAAAGCAAAGTTTTGGAGTTTGAGACGCATCAGCAACTGAGAAGGCTATTTTAGCGACTGGACCTACAGCTTAACGTTCCATGTTTAACCACGTTAACGGTTCCAAACCACGGTCATCAGCTACCGAAAACCCCGGTCAGCACCCCTCTCGGGCTATCAACCCTTGGTTTTCGGGTATCAACCCTTGGTTTTGTGCTTAACAGAAAGTATCTCGAGAAGCCTACCGACTGGCCAGTGACCAACGTAGAAAACCTCTCAGAAGGCATCCGGCCTTACCCAGCCTCGAACTGGCATGACTGAGGGGTGATTCCTTGTCAGGTTTTACACTTTTACCTAGAAACATTAACAAGAATTTTAGAAAAACTTGTTTGCCTAGTCGGGATTCGAACCCGCTCCACATTAACTGCCGTAACGTAAGGCTGACGCCTTAAACACCACAGCTAATGTGGCTCCCTTACCAAAAATACATGTGTGTTACCAAAACACATTCGATTATTTAAAAGAAATAATTTTCATTGTTTGCATTTCACCAACAATATTTTCCGTAAATAATGTAAAATTTAAAATTTGGGTTGAAGATATTTTTTTTTACTTTAGTTTGAAAATATATTTTTTTACTTTAGGATGAACATATATGTTTTTTTTACTTCAGGTTGATTTTTTTTTTACTTCAGGTTGAAAATATAGGTTCAAAATAATGTGGGACTTTTTAATCATAGAGGTAGGCCGTAAATTGACCTTTTATGCCATAGTGGAATTTTCTAACAAATGGACTTATGCAATAGCATGTGGCCTAAAATTTTCCTGATTTCGATAAAAAGCTTTATAATTACGGTCGAGATTTATTAACAACCGCAAGTTCACTTTCGGGTTAATAATAAAGGCCACGGAAACAAAAGGAAACCTTACCAGGTGTGGCGGTTAATCATTCTTATTTTAAGAGATGGCGCTGGAAACAAGGGTCAATTCACAGTTTTGTTTCTACGACAGTACCTTTCAAAACGCCATCGATGTTTAAACGATTTCGAGTTAGCGTCATATTTTTTTCGTGTGGTAAACATGTCAAGTTTCGAGCCAAATAAATCGAATTTGTGGCACGTATTGCTAAAGAAAAATGCGAGTGAAAACCGTCAACCACTTGTGGAAACTTACGGTGACAATGTCCCAATGCAAGACGCTTGTTGGCCATGATTTAGACGACTCAAAAGTGATGATTTCGACTTGAGAGACAAAGAACGCCCAGGTCAACTGAAAAAAAGAAGATGCCGAATTGCAAGCATTGTTGGAAGAAGACGATATGCCAACTTAACAACAAATGGCAGAGAGGTTAAATGTTGGTCGCTGAAACATTTGTGATCGTCTACATGACATGGGGAAGATCCAGAAGACAGGAAAATGGGTACCACATCAGCTGAACGACAGACAGATGGAAAAGCGAAAAACTGTTTTGTTTTCTCGACATGGAAAGGACTTTTTTGCATCGGATGATGTGAAAGAGAGAGAGAGAAAGAGTTTTGGGATTAAGGTCGCATCAATATCGGGACCATTTAGCGACCAAAAAACTTCAACTTAAATTTAGTACTAATGCCACTAAGAACTAGAATTACAAAGGGTAGAAATATCACAGATTATGATATCACAGATGAGTTATATCACAGGTGTAGTTATCACAGATATTTGGACTGGTTGGTTATGCTAAAATCACAGATATTGAAGCAATTATGGCCTTGAATGACTAGGTCTTGGTGAAGTAGTTTATTTCTTTCAGATAGGCGAATGTATTAAGCATACTGGTGGAGCAAAGATTTTGAGGAAGGTCCTAATTCAATAATTCAAGTCAAAGAAAGATCTGGTTCGGGATAATTCGTTGTAATCATTGAAAATGTGTTTAACAGATGGGAGTTCGTTGTAAAATTCGCAGAGGAGGGCCCTCTCGTTTTAAAAGAAATTCTTGAGAAAATCCAGAATGTCCAATCATGAACCGCAACCATTTAACTGTAGTTTTTCCATCTATTAAACACTAGGAGAGGATGGGAGAATAACGGTTTAAGGGCTCTTAGTTTATTATGATTAGCGGGATCATCCCAATAAGATTGTATTAACGATTGGGTAAAATTTTTCGCGCAGGAGAGATGATCTTTCGGATGAAAACTGCGCATGTAAGGGAGACCGTGCTAAATTGCGTGTTTTGCAGGCCGATCTGCTTTCTCATTACCTTTGATGTCCTTATGACCAGGACACCAGACGAAAAGTAAAAATAATCTTAATAAACGATGTATTCTTTTCTAGTCGCTTGTTGAGGTCGATAGTTTAAATCCTGAGGAGGTTCTATCGTATACGAAGCTTCAGCCGACTCCTTGATCCAGCTTGGACCCATCTGTGTAATTTGATTGACATGGAGAGTGAGATTGGAATAAAATGTTTAGGTTAGATTTATATAAGGAGATACACCTTTTGCATGGGGTGTCGTAACCAAGGAGGAGAAAAAGTAATGCGATATAGAAGAGGGGCATGAAGTTGGACGTTAAACACGTCTGTTAAATGCTAGAAGAGGTGTCTTGGATCAAGGGCTAGATTATGAGTAGACGGGAATAGAAGGATTGGTGGGGGTTGAAAAAAAGACTAGTAGCCAGGAATGAATGGTCTGTGCCAGAGATCCGAGCCGTACTTTAAGAGAATATAGTTCCTTCTGATGGTTAATGACTCTAAACTAATGATGCTGTGTAGACTGTTAATTGAACTAGTGGGGAATGCACCAGTTATGGGTTTTAGGCATAAGTTTTGGATAATGTCTAAGGAGCGCAGGTAAGACTTAGGGACAGTAGCGAAGACTGTGCTAAAAGTATGACTGTGTCATACTCTATTTTGGCTATTATTATGGCTTTGTATAGTTTGAAGAGACAGTGGTAGTTCAGACACCAAGTTATGTTTGATAGCATTTTTAATATTCCCATATCCTGCGACATTTAGCCTTCAAAGAATAGATATGGTCCTTCCAAGAGAATCTGTAATCGAAAGTGTCTTCGGAGAATCTGTAATCGAACTGTCGGATCGTGACTGGAGACGAAAAAAATGGATATATTTCGAAAACCCTAAACGCAGAAAATCATTGGTTCACCCAGGACAACCATCAACATCGATCGCATGACTCACTCGGAGTCGTGTGAATGATCAATTTGAACCATGTATTGATCGAAAAGCAACCAAAATGGGCTACAAGACATGGAAAAGTGATTTTGCAGCTTGACAACCCATTTCTGCACTTGGCTGGGAACTCCTGCTGCACACGCCGTACTCACCAGACTTAGCCCCTCCCCACTTGTTTTCATCGATGTGTTTCCATGAAACACTTCCGGAGGTGTCGAAAAATGGCTTGATGACTAGATCACCTCAAAAGATGTACGATTTTTCTGAAAGAGCATTCACACATTGTCAGAGAGATAGGAAAAATATGCATCCAGTAATGGCGCATACTTTGAATAAGCCATTTTTTACCTTCCTCCCAAATTAAAGGTGTGTTTTTTAAGGAAAAATAAGAATTATTGTTTGCCACACTTATATTTATAATAAATATTTATTAATAATACACTTTTCTCCAAGCTTTCTGTTCCGCAAAAGTATCAATAACATCATCAAAGTTTAAAGATCGGGCCATAGAATTTTCAACCGACAGAATAGCCAGGTTACGTAGGCTGTTTTGTATCGGACATGTGTGGTCCTGTATCGGAAGTAAATAAAATAACTCCAGAGATATCAGTCATCAAGACAGCCTCAGGAAAATCTTGAAAATATAATGGCAAGATTATCAGACCAATGTGGAGGTATTTGAAAGGGCCAACAGTTTGAGCTTAGAATCCCAAACCGTAAAAACTCAGCTGAAATGGATAGGTCGTTGCCAAAGAATGCTAAAGGATGATGTAGCAGATCCTCTATGGCCAATTAAAAAACATGAAACGAAATCTGGGAGGTCCAAAAAAAAAATACGTCATAAAAACGAATTCCATGTCAAGGATGTCTATACAGCTATGTGGAGCTCCGTGAGGACAAATAATCGCCAAAAAGCCACAACCAACAGTCAGGCGTGAAAACAGGCTGGACCGCGTGTAACAATTCTGTATACTCTTGACCTTAAATGTCCAGCATACGGAAAACCATACAAATCTGAAATGGGTTATGAAAAGCCACTATAAAACCCATACTTTTTCAACAATAGCTTAGCAAAATTAATGGCTACTGCTGAGGTCAAGCTCGGATCGAGCAGACAACCATCCAGCATTTTGTAATTAATAGTGA
The DNA here is from genome assembly GCA_031761425.1 of Cosmopolites sordidus. Lineage (NCBI taxonomy): Eukaryota > Metazoa > Arthropoda > Insecta > Coleoptera > Curculionidae > Cosmopolites > Cosmopolites sordidus. Next base: position 1,501,989 of record JARFXV010000210.1, on the reverse strand, counting down.
AAAGCCATATGGCTTATTATATAATAATAATAATAATAATAATCTTTATGGTCTGACAGAATAAATCCATTTATGAGACAATTCACAAAAAAAATAACAAAGATAAAAAAGAAAATCAAGTCAAAAACAATGCTTATATAATAACAGACTTAGATAATAATAATAATAATAATAACCTTTATTGTTTGACAGAATAAATCCATTTGAGACAATTTATAAAAAAAAAGCAACAAAAAAAAAGAAAAAAAAGAAAATCAAGACAAAATCAATGCGTATATAACAGACTTAAATAAAGCTACAACAACGATCCCTACAATTTATTATCGATTATTGCAACAGCTTCAAGGCGACAAACCTCGTGAACCGATCTGCAGATACGTAATTAATGTCAACATCGCAGCACAGATCATTGAAGAGCTTCATGGCCTGAAACAGAGGTGTCCTGACCATGAAGTTGGTTCTAGCATAGGGTAAATGAAAGGTGGGGCAGGATCTGATACACCTCGAAGGCACGTGGAAGCCCACCACAGATAGAAGTTCAGGGCAGTCAATGAGGGATCTACACAATTTATAGATGAACTGAAGAAGTAAATATTTTCGGCGACTAACTAACGATGATATTTGAAATTTCAACAGGAGACTATTCTGATCTATATGTCTCGTCGGATATCTTCCATCATGTCTGAATGTTAAAAACTTAGCGAATTTCTCTGGACACCTTCTAGTTGCAATTTGTATCTGTTATACAAAGGGTTCCATACTACAGCACCATACTCCAACTTTGATCTCACATAACTGTGATACAGAGTTTTGAGTGTATTTATGTTCACGAAATCTGCCGAGTTCCGAAAGATGAATCCTAACATTCTCATTGCTTCACTCCGAATGTGGCTAATGTGAGATGAAAAAGACATTTTAGTATCAAAAACAATTCCCAAGTCCCTGAACAACCCGACCCTCTCAATAATTGCACCATTCAGGTTGTAATCAAAATGCGTGACATACTGGATATTCGCAAATGACATGATATAACACTTGCCAAAATTCAGCGGCAAGTTGTTGATGTTGCACCATTCTTCAATAACCTCAATATCGTTCTGCAACATAAAGCAGTCAGCGTTGCTATTTATATTTCTATATAGTTTCAGATCATCTGCGTACAATAAAATATTGCTTGAAACATTTGTTACTATATCATTAATAAATAGTGCAAAAATAAGGGGAGCAAGATTACTGCCCTGTGGGGCCCCACTCGTGGCGGTAAATTGAGGTGATCTATAACCTCGTACCTCAACGTAATGCACTCGATCGCTCAAATATGACTCAAATAATAGTATAAGTTTGTCACTGAATCCAAAATTTGCCAATTTATGCAGCAAGATGGAGTGATCCATTCGATCAAAGGCCTTAGAGAAGTCAGTGTAGACCGTATCGACCTGTCCACCATCATCCAAAGCCCGACCAACAAACTGAGCGAAGCAAGCCAAATTGCTAATCGTACTCCGACCAGCAAAAAATCCATGCTGCCTCGATGATATCACACTCTTAACTTGACTGAATATGCACGCATAAACGGACATCTCAAATACTTTAGCAAAAGGCGACAAAATCGACACAGGTCTGTAGTTTAAGATACTGCAACGATCGCCCTTCTTAAAGATCGGAACGATTCTTGCCTCCTTCCACACTTTTGGGAACACGCTGGTTGAAATTGCCAAATTAAACACAAAAGATAACGGCCTCAATAACGCAGGAGCACAATCTCCGACAAAAAAACACGGTACCTCATCAGGTCCGCAAACAAACCGTTTCTTCAATCTTTTCAGTGCCCTCATTATCATATCATCAGATAAATAGTCGAGTGTTACCTGTGAGCTAGAATTATCACTATGTGGGGTCATGTTCCGATCAGTCGGAGGTCTATAAACGCCGCTGAAGAACTTTGCAAAGGCGTTGACAATATCGTTAGGGTCTGAGTACTCACAGTCTCCGTCTGTGAGCAATTCAGAAACAGGGCCAGAAACCCTGGCCCTGACGTAAGTCCAAAATGATGAAGGATCATCAGATATCGAATTCTCAGCTTTATTTAGATAGATTTTGTGGGCCGTGTTTATCATTTTCTTAACAGAAGTTCGTTGCACATTGAATTGTTCCCGTAAAGGCTGCGAATCTGACTTTTTCCTTTTTTTGAATAGTCTATGCTTGCGCTTTATGGCTTTTATTATCTCGGGTGTAAACCACACCGGAAATGTTCTCTTACGGATGATAGATCGGAGCACACATTCATCAATAATACCGAATATCTTCCCATACAGAAACTCGCATGCCCTATTCACATCACTTATAACATACAAATCTGACCAGTCTATATTTAAAACCCTCTGATAAAGCAACAAAAAATTTGCTTTTCTAAAATTGTATTTGAATTGGGATCTGTTGGCGGGAAACACACGCCGCTCATTGGAGTTAGAAGCGAAGAAGATGGAGAGGGAAGGATGGTGACTATCTTCATTAACCAACGGTGACAGTTCTCTAGAGACCTCGCAATGGATATTTGAGATAATAAGATCCAATATTTTATGATGTGTGTTGCGATAGTTATTATATTGTTTAACTCCAAGTAAATTAATAAAATTAGATAATATTTCTGCTTTCTGATCGGGAATACTATCCTCACAACGATTCGGCATGTTAAAGTCGCCCAATATCAATACATTATTATTATGAAGACAATGAAATGTTTCCAAAAGCTCGAAGAAAGATGAAAATTCATCGAAACTAATATTGGGTGGAACGTATATAACAAAAACATATAATGTCGATAAATTAACAGTCAATTTACACCCTATCACATCGGCCTTGACGATCTTCGAGCGGATTGCCTGGAGATCCAACTAAGTTGCATTTAATTTTTTCCTGGTAGCCAATATTACACCTCCACCCCTGGACACACCCATTCTACACAAGTCCCTGTCACATCTGAAAACAGAGTATCGACTATCGAATAGTTCACTAGATGATATATTGTCCTGAGCCCAGCTTTCAGTGATCGCAACAACGTCATGACTTGTACCACAAACAGACTTATAAAATTCTAATGTCTTGCTGTTCAGGCCCCTAGTATTTTGATATAAACACGATAGTATCGAGTCGGGCCGCGACAAAATTCTATCAGACACTTCACTTAGTTTAAATTACCGTTAATACGAACAATTTTTGGGATTCCGCTTATGTATTTTATCCTGAGATTGGTCTCACCATTCTGCATACGAGAGATTAATATCGCTCTCAATTCCCTGTATTCTGCTATCTGTTTGTGTGTCCTATCAAAACTAATATACGGTAAACACACTACATATACGGTAAAAGGGTCACCTCGATAATATCATATCACACAATCATTTCTGGTTTCACTGAAGAAAAAAAAAACTTTCTCCCATTGACCCCCAAAACAAAAGCCAATTACTTTTTAGAGGAACCAAATCTCGATCTTAATTCCTTCTCCATCGTCATTTCTAAAAATACAAATTGGCAATTTCTGACATTTTTTTCGCCGTTCTCCCTAACAGAGGAAAATAAACGGGTGAAGGCCGAAGCGAAATAAAGTGGCGAGGTTTTTCTTTTAATCGGCATTTTGAATCTCGCATAAGCAATGAGAATGTGGCAAATAATTTCCACTAAAAATAACGGTTCGTGCGAGACATGGATGATTTTTTTTTTGGCGCAGCTTTGTTTTTGATAATTAAAATAATTCTATTGGTGACGGTTGACGAAGATCGATGGAAACGGAGAACGAACGGAAAAGAAATGTATAGTAAAAACGACAATCGACCTATTCAAAAGCTCATTGAATTCATATACAAAGTTTTTAGATAAGAAGTTCTTTCTTTGAAGATTGTTAGGAATTTACTGTAAGTCAGATACTTTTTAAATGTAATATTTTTTTGGTAGAAAAATTCCATTAACTGTTCAATGTAGTCGTCTTTTAGCTCGATACACTTCGCCTAATAATTTTACCACTTTTTAGCAGGTGTGACGGTTAATAATTCTTATTTGCGTCATATTTTTTTCGTGTAGTAAACATGTCGAATTTCGAGACAAAATAAAGATAATTTGCGGCACATACTATTGTGCTTGTTCAGTCAAAAGAAAAACGCGAGTGAAAACCGTCCTATACTTGAAGATGCCGAATTACAAGCATTGTTGGACGAAGACGATATACCACCTCAACAACAAATGGCAAAACGGTTAAATGTTGGTCGTCGAACCATTTGTGATGGGAAAGATCCAGAAGGCAGAAAAATGGATACCACATTAGCTGAACGAGAAACAGATTGAAAAGCGAAAAACGGTGTGCGAAGTTTTGTTTGTTCGGCATGAAAGAAAGGCTTTTTTGCATCGAATCTTGACTGGGGACGAAAAATGGATATATTTTGAGACTCCAAAATACAGAAAATCATGGTTGACTCAGGACAACCATCAACATCGACCGCAAGACCGAATCATTTTGGAAAGAGAACAATGTGTGCATTTGGCGGGATCAGAAGGTTGTGGTATACCATGAAGCCGGCCGCGTTTCAGAACGTCGTTCCAAAAGCACCAAAAAAAGATGTGTGTGGCGAGTAACCGTCGTGTTGTATCATCGGTTAAAATATCTGTAGAGCTTGATTTTTGGAACGACGGTTCATCGGTTGTCAATTCGAACCGACAGTGTGTGGAGATTTCTTTCAGAATAGTCGATTTTTTATAGTAGCGAAGCGTAGTGGTTGCACATAAGTTCGCACGACTTTAATTAATTTCATTTTTTTAATTGTGATTAAAATGGACAAACAAACAAACAAACAAAGTCTGAAGGTAGAGCAAATTACATTTACCAGCCACATTTATGGTATTTTAAATATGTTACATTTTTAATACATCAAGAGACTGCGCGAGGAACTGTTTCGAATATTGATATTAATTATGAAGACGGGTTCAACACGATGTTCGGAATCGCGACGATACGAAAGGATGGGAAAAAACGAAATATGTGGCCGGTTTGAGCTTCTGAAACCATCTGAAACAGTTAATACCATCCGCTAACGTCAACAAATGATCGATTTGAACCATGCAATGATCGAAAGGCGACCAGAATGGATTAAACGATATGGAAAGTGATTTTGCACGAAAATGCCACAACACACACAGCGAAAGTGATCGGAGATACCATTTCCGTACTTGGCTGGGGACTCGTGCCCCATTCGCCGTACTCACCAGACTTAGCCCCTTCTAACAATCGCATGTTTTCATCGATGACTCACGCACTTTCCATGAAACACTTTAACAATTACGAAGATGTCGAAAAATAGCTTGATGACTGACCCCTGATGTAACCTTTTTTTACCTTTCTCCCAAAATAAACTTGTGTTCTTTTTTAATTAAGAATTATTATTATCTTTTCCAAAAGGTACGACTTTAGGGAAGGCGTAAAACTCCTAAGCTTTTCAAACTCCGCAAAACAGTCCTCTGCATCGACGAAGCTCTCTTCATTTGATGTGTAGTTCTTTTCAGCTAGACAGTACTTCATGTTTGGAATGGAAATTAAGTCGGAAAGGACTAAAACCGGAGAATATGGTGGATGTGATATCAATACTTGACGTAAATTGAGTAATTGCCACATAGTGGGTTTTAACCATAAAAAAGCACTTTTTTTACCAAATAAGGGCTTTTAATACCGCCCTGTCATCGTCTTTCCCTTTTCCAAATAATCGCTGAAGATAATACTGTGGAAATTCCAGAAAGCAGTAGTCGACACCTTTTCGGCCTTTATCTTCTTCGGGGCACGTTCGCCTATCGTTCCTTCATTTCTGATGCGTAACCATAAGTAAGATAAAAAACATTTACGAATCGTCGCAGAAACTTCTTGGGATTACGCTTATACATAACTCGATTCCGCTGATTTCTCTCTCGGGCCCAAATGAACATGTTGGATGTTCCATGATTTTCAGTATTGAACTCATTGGGGCATCCAGAGCGAGGAGCATTACTCGTGTTGGTTCGACTACATCGAAAGTCAGTTGAACCATGAAAATTCTTCATTTTTTTCGGCTTGCAATGATTTTTCAACGCAAAAAGTAGTGTTTAATCAACACGAAAAATTGGCTTTTTTCTCTGATTCCAGCAAAAATATCGAACTTATCTGCTTTCAGAGGCTGTCAATACAAAACTAAGAGTTATATAGACCTAAAATTCCTGGAGTGTTACTAGAAATGAAGCTACTTTTCAGAAGTATCTTACTTTTATATCCCTACATCCTCGTATGCGTCTACGGCACTATAGAGTACACATTATATTGGAAAACTAACGCAACTTAAATTTAAAGAATGCTGCTGTTGCCATGTGTGCCATCTGCTGAAACAATATATAATCTAAAAGCTGTATATCTCCTCTACAAAACGAGACCGTCATCATTAGAATCAATCACAGATTGTCAAATTATAGAGTTTAAACCTCGTCACAAAAACACGATGGAACAAAGAGCTGGTATTAAATTTTGGTTCAAGCTCGATAAAACTTTTACAAAAAGATTTGAACTGATGAAAAAAGTTTATGGTGATGATTGTTTATCCCGTACACGCGTGTTCGTGTGGTATAAGTATACCAATAAACAAAAATCCGACGAGTTCGGAGAAATAGTGCGTGAGATGGATAGCTAGGAATTCAATACGACCAAAGATATGATTCACGATATTTTCACAAAGGGTTTAAACAAACCGAAAGTCTGGGCTCGATTTGTTCTCACAAGACCGTCGCTATTTTTTTGGCGAAAAGGTAAAGTGGCGAATCTCCGTATTCGTCTGATTTATCTCCGTGTGACTATTTCCTGTTACCGAAACTCAAAACTGGCCAGAAAAGGAACGTTTTATGACAGTGTTAGGCAAGTCCAAGAAGTCGCAACGAGCGTTATTGAAGCGATTTCGTGCCCACCAATGTACTTATGCGGAATAATTTTGTCAAAATAACTAATTTTCTGAAACGCTACAGGTCCTGACGTTTTTCGCTGAAGTTCCGACCATACCAAAATATATCAAAAAGCCCAACAAAAAAAATGTTAAAACATTTTTATATTTATTTAGCATACTAAAGATTATATGATATAATCCTATACAAAACGAGACCGTCATCATTAGAATCAATCACAGATTGTCAAATTATAGAGTTTAAACCTCGTCACAAAAACACGATGGAACAAAGAGCTGGTATTAAATTTTGGTTCAAGCTCGATAAAACTTTTACAAAAACATTTGAACTGATGAAAAAAGTTTATGGTGATGATTGTTTATCCCGTACACGCGTGTTCGTGTGGTATAAGTATACCAATAAACAAAAATCCGACGAGTTCGGAGAAATAGTGCGTGAGATGGATAGCTAGGAATTCAATACGACCAAAGACATGATTCACGATATTTTAACAAAGGGTTTAAACAAACCGAAAGTCTGGGCTCGATTTGTTCTCACAAGACCGCCGCTATTTTTTTGGCGAAAAGGTAAAGTGGCGAACCTCCGTATTCGTGTGATTTATCTCCGTGTGACTATTTCCTGTTACCGAAACTCAAAACTGGCCAGAAAAGGAACGTTTTATGACAGTGTTAGGCAAGTCCAAGAAGTCGCAACGAGCGTTATTGAAGCGATTTCGTGCCCACCAATGTACTTATGCGGAATAATTTTGTCAAAATAACTAATTTTCTGAAACGCTACAGGTCCTGACGTTTTTCGCTGAAGTTCCGACCATACCAAAATATATCAAAAAGCCCAACAAAAAAAATGTTAAAACATTTTTATATTTATTTAGCATACTAAAGATTATATGATATAATCCTATACAAAACGAGACCGTCATCATTAGAATCAATCACAGATTGTCAAATTATAGAGTTTAAACCTCGTCACAAAAACACGATGGAACAAAGAGCTGGTATTAAATTTTGGTTCAAGCTCGATAAAACTTTTACAAAAACATTTGAACTGATGAAAAAAGTTTATGGTGATGATTGTTTATCCCGTACACGCGTGTTCGTGTGGTATAAGTATACCAATAAACAAAAATCCGACGAGTTCGGAGAAATAGTGCGTGAGATGGATAGCTAGGAATTCAATACGACCAAAGACATGATTCACGATATTTTAACAAAGGGTTTAAACAAACCGAAAGTCTGGGCTCGATTTGTTCTCACAAAACCGTCGCTATTTTTTGAAAACATAAAGTGGCGAACCTCCGTATTCGTCTGATTTATCTCCGTGTGACTATTTCATGTTACCGAAACTCAAACTGGCCAGAAAAGGATCGTTTTACGACAGTGGTACGCAAGTCCAAGAAACAGCAACGAACGTTATTGAGGTGATTTCGTGCCCACCAATGTATTTATGCGGAATAATTTTGTCAAAATAACTACTTGTTTTTTTTTTATTTAAGAAGTTCCGTTTTTTCCGTTCCGTTCGTTATTAACATGTTGCGTACATTATATTTTATCCAAACCGCTTGATGACAAGTCCTGACGTTTTTCGCTGAAGTTCCGACCATACCACAATACATCAAAAAGCCCAACAAAAAAATGATAAAACATTGTTGTTTATTTAGCATACTGAAGATTATATGATATGGTACCTCAATATCACCTAAAAAAGATAAAAATCAATTATAATCGTCAAAAAAGACTGTACATATTAAAGACGTCCTTTTCTGATATTGCAGACCACCGCCGACGTTTTGGGAAGCTGCCGCAGATGCCATCCTCTTAAGGAAGACCATGAAAGGTTTCGAACAATCTGGCTACGATCAGGAAAAAATATTTTTCACGCCACACTCGGAAAAATCCGACCAGGAATTTAGTGAGAAATGGCCCCACGAAAACGACCTAATAATCGAAAATACGGACAACGTCGAGCATTAAAAACAACCGCAATTTTTATTAATTCTTTTTTTATTACGTCTAGCCGTCTCATAAAATATTATATAAGAAATTAATAAAGATTTTAAGTAATATCCAAAATGGATTTCAATTAAACGGTAGGAACCCTCTACTTATAGGATTAAGACAATAACTATCTAATCATGTGGTTATGCAACTTACACACACTAACTTTAACTAGTGTAATTCTTTGAATATAAAACTAACAGGAAGGATCCTTGTCTATCTTAATCTTTGAATATAAAACTAACAGGAAGGAGTTTTGCCTATCTTAATGCACGTATAAATGGAGACGGAAACGGCCATATTGAAACACCACAGATGACTCATTGTTTTGGAATTTTGGTAGTTGGTGTTAACAATTTAGAAGTTTATTAGTAGACTTGTGCAATTTTAGTGTGTTTTAATCAATAAGTGCCGATTAAGTATGCTGGAATGCTCTTTTTGTGTGTTCTAGTGTAAATAGATATTAATACTTATTATATTAACAATAAGAGCAATAATATATTTTTTTTGGCGTATGGGCCCCATAAAAAACACTTTACTCTTTGAAAAAATAGACTTTTTTAATTAATTTAACCGTTTACAGTAACGATAATTATACAATAATTTATTGTATTAAATAACTGTAAACTTTTATCAGTTTCTTGTTTTTATTCATACTGCCCTACGCCACTGCCAAACTGGAATCAGTAGTCGGCCATATGCAGCTACCATTCCGGTTCCACGTACAGGATCATGTGCTCCTTCCTGTAGTTTTATATTTAAAGGTGTAATTATATGGTTATGCTACTTAACATACACTATATTTTGTTTATTTTGGAGAATATAACAAACAAGAGATTAATTAACGCTAATATTCATATTTATTATTAAGGTCATGTAGATATTAAACCTAGTCAAGGTTAAAAAAATCACCAATAACTCTACAAGATGATTTTAAAAATTACCCAAAAAAAAATATTAGAAATAAAATCATTACTAATGCAAATGGTAGCTCGCAATAACTCCCTAACAACCAGTCTTACCGATCTGATATTATTTTACTATTACTTGCCTTAACCAATATTTGGTCTATAAAATTTAGATCCCACAAAACAGAAAAAAATTATTTAGTAATAAAACAAACCCCTGTTAATAATTATAACAATTTTAACATTTATTAAAGGTATAAGTTCCCTATTTGTACGGTCATGAAAATTCTCCGTAAATATATTAGTCAAACAGACAGTTGATCTTTTTTCTTAGGTTATGTATAATTTAGACTATGACAGGCTAAAAATACTCATAAACAAGATTGAATATCCTAATTTTTTTGTTGAAGTACATGAAATTTTACTATGTCCGGTGCAAACGTAACTGTCTTAGTGCCAAACGGACGTAGACAAACAGTGAAATGTACTCCAAACACTACCATTTTGCAAGTAATAGTGTATTTTCTTTTACACACTAAATACATTAACGTGATTCTTTTTTTAGATTATCGAAGAAGTATGTAAAAAGCAGGGTTTTGATCCAATTGATTACGATATAAAGCATCATAACAAAGTTCTAGATACAACGACAACATTTCGATTTTCTGGCTTGCCCAATAATGCTCAATTAGAACTGACAACAGCATTAAAAAGTAGAACTGAGAGTGATATAACACTGGCAGTTAACCTAGAAGATGGGAGCAGGATTACAGACATTTTTTCTCCCAATGATACTCTGCTAATAGTTTTGAACAAGGTTTGCCCAGAAAATGCTAAATTAGAGAAAAATCCTATTGTTATATTTACCAGAAGAGAAATTTATGGCAAAGAGCTTGAGAATTGCACTTTGAGAAGTTTGGGCTTGACCAAAGGTAGGGCAATGATAAGAGTACTAAATAGAACACCTGAATCTCTTCACCAGCAGGCAAATGTCAGTGCCCCCTTGCCTAGTAAACCTGTTGAGGAAAAACCATACATAAGAAAATTTCAACCATTAGAAAGTGAGACAATAACTGAACCTAAAGAAGATACTATTAAAAATAGCTTGGAAAACACTAAAGGTAACTACTATTTACAAATTCCAGTATATATAATGCAATTATTCATTTTTAAATATAGACAATGAAACAAGTAAAAGTGAGATTGAACCTCAAAAAAGTATTAAAAACACTACTGTAGACATATTAAAATTAGCTAAAGAAAAGCGCAAATCTATAGAAAGCAGTCCTAATCAAGATCACAAAGAAAAGAAAAAAACTGTTGACAAAGAAAGAAAAAATGATAACACTGAGCCCATGGAGATTGATGGATCAAACTGTGCTAATAGAAGCCACCAACCCCAAAAAAGCATTGAAGAGGAGTTTGTATTTGTAAATTAGAGATGATGACAAGATTTATATATTATTAATTTAAGACCTTTTCATAGTGTGGTGAAAGAAATGGTATGATATTCTCTTTGGAATCAGCTCAGTCAGTGCCTAGTGAAGACTTACCAGATGACTTTTTTGAACTTACCATAGATGATGCCAAGAAAATTCTCAGAGATGTTAAAAGGAAAAGACACGAGCTAGAAAATCAGGTGTTGAAAACTTCACAACTGAGGAGTTTGGAGGAGTCAAAGAAACAACTGCGCCAACTAAATAAGTGAGTTGCAAAGCACTACCACATTTCTTTATCCTAGTAGTTTCATTACAGGTACAAAAAAACCATCATAAGAGTTCAATTCCCTGATAGAACTGTAGTACAGGGTACATTTAAACCAACAGAAAGAGTTCAGGATGTTTTAGATTTCCTGAAAGGGTATATTGATGATCAAAACTTGGATTTTTATATCTGTGAGTGAAAAATTGTTTAAATATTTAAACAAAATAAAGGTTTTTGTGGTTTTTATAGATACCACTCCTCCAAAGAGCATTTTAGATAGAGAAAAAAGATTGATAGAAGTGGGGTGTGTACCAGGAGCGTTGCTATATTTTGGATCAAAGGAAGAAAGAAGAGATGGGTATTTAAAGAGACAATTTCAGAATATGTTTACGACAAACAGTGTTGCCAGCTTAGCAGCAGCTAAAATAAGGCATAATAATACCAGAGTGACTGATGAAGACCAAGAAGATGATGATTCCTATATGGAAGTGGCAAATAATGATCCAACAGTTAACTATGGAGCAAGTACAAGTACAGATACCTCAACCAATATAGAAAGGAAGATAGTTAGCTCTGAAAACTACCCCAAATGGTTCAAACCCACGTAAAAGTCATACTAGAGATTATTAAACAAAAACAGACTTTTTTTGTGGAAAAATATTTTGTGTGGCAATAAAGAAAATAAGATTAATTTATGTTGCTTATTTACGGATTTTGTTTTATAATAAATAAACAATTAAACATACTCTCTAAGTGTTTTTTTTGTCAAAATTAAAATTATGATAATTAGGTTTTTGAATAAAAAGTTATCCATGTTTTACTTTATTTAAAAACTTTATCTATTGGTAATTGATGCGATAAACTTAAAAAGAATTGTTTGCAATTAATTATAAATCACTTAAAATTTAAAATAAAAGCTCGAAAACACGTCAATTGGCTGCCATCTTTGTGATGTCTTTAGTGATGTTTTCACGGAAGTACTGTCAAAATTAGTGAAGTTTAATGTATATTATACTCTTTTGTATATTATAATTGTTTTGTATTGTCAGTAATACTAAGTATATTTATTAGCAAAGAAAGAGACTGCAAGATAACAGATTTGTCTTAAATAAAAGCATTTATTGGCTTATTATACATGGCAGGATTTCATAGGAATAGCCGACTAAGGGCCGGTTCTAGAATGCAAGAATATACCAGGTATAAGCTATATTTGGAATAAAATTTGAAACGCCCGTTCTGTAGAACGCGCGTAACAAGGGTTTATTCCAAGTATAGCTTATACTTAAGTATTCTTGCATTGTAAAACCGGCCCTAAATACGGCAGATCTTTAGGCTTCTGACGAATCTGGCATTGAACTTTTTGAACAATGTCACGAAATAGATTTAATTTCCTTGTGCAATATGCGCACTTTGATGATAAAGACACGGGGGATGTAAAAAAAGCATGTTATAAGCTTGCGCCTATAAGAGAGATTGTTGAAAGTTTCAGCCCTAGATCGAACAACGTGCGAAAATGAAATAAAATCTGGTGTCAACGTTGTAGATAAACTTTTTGCTACATATTGTTTCCAGAAATACTACCCGTTGGCCCATGGCACTCTTTTATGCAACACTAAATATAGCTGCCGTCATTGCATATCAAAAATAATCAAAATCCTGTAATAACAAACAGAAGGGACTAAACTTGAAGAGATTTACCACTAAACACCAAATCACTTTTTTTGAACTGCTCGACGCACGTTTCGCTAACCATGTTAGCATCATCAGGAGATGATTTAATCTCAGGAGAATTGAAACAGAAGGAGTTCATAAAAATATTGGCTTTAGAACTGACAACAAACCATATAAAAAAAAATGATCCAAAATTTCATGTTGACCTAAACACCTTCAGAATAGAATTGGAGAAATGGCCACTGTAACAGAATCCAGTACTAACGAAGAAGGAACTAGTAAGAAATTCACAATAGAGTCTGCCGTTACCAGAAAAAGATGTTACATTTGTGGTCGGAAGAAAAATCGTATGACCAAATACACTCTTGATAAATTATTAAAATTACATTTGTCTAGAAGATGCAAATTACACATATGACTTCTGCAACTTAAAAAATTATTTATGTGTATTAAGTGTTATCTACCCATTTAATAGCCAAATACGTTTTTATAAATTAAAAACTATTTTTTTTTTAGTTTGTTTTATTTTACATTTCTTATACTTTTCTGTTTAACCTTTCAAATATTTAGAGTTATTTAGGACCTTTGTTATTAACAGTTTAAACAATAGCAGCAATAATAAAAAGAGTCTATAATGCAACACTTTACTGGCGTCTCACAGACTTTGGTAACGAAAGGTTAAACGTAACTACAAAATACAATGACTCCTGAAAGTATAAAATGATTCCTACGGAGAAAACAACTGCAAGCATTTCAAAATCGTATGATAATTATATAATATGATCATGACGATGGGCAAACCTTCAAGTATTATTTGAGCTAATATGAGGCGTTGTTGAGAGTTCTTCTTTCAGCTCTTCACCAATTATGAATTTCTACAGATGAGAGCCCAAATCCTTACAAAGTACGCTTTAGAGTGCTCTCACTCATCCCCAATTCCGAATCCTCCCTACCTCGGATTCTACGGTCAAAGCAAAAAATGCTTTTGTGGCAATAAAGACATTTTTGCGTATATAGATAATCTTACTTAATGGTTTTCTAAACGTATTGTCCTTTTATTCACTTACTGTTAAAATATATTACTAGCAGAAAAATTCGTTACGAAGAAATAAGGAATTGAACAAATTAAATCACTTACCTTATTTCCATAAAAAAGCCCGGCGCCATTTTTCTTAAACTGCAAAAGTTAGAACCGGAATACCCGTAATAATAAGAACTATTAGAACCGCACCTGTAAAAAAATACGATAAAAAAATTTAGTAACTTTTAAATACTCAATTACTAATTTATATATCGTTAAATTTTCAATTTGAAAACGTAGAACCAATATAAAATGTACAACACAAAAATCCACAGCCAGAATATTTTTATGAGCTATTTTATGACACCGAGCAATTTTTTTTACCATGCCGATCTCCCAGCAACCGTCCATAGCCCACTATGCGAACCGATTGTTTATAGTTTAGATGTGAACTGATTGTTTACGTTTCCGATTGTTTATTTCTAATGGGATGAAACAATTTGAAATAAAATAACAGACGAAGGGTGTACTTAATATGTTTTTAATTGTTGCTTTTAAAACAAATATGGTTTAACAAACTTTATTTGAAATGATATAACGGATGGGGCAAATGTCAAGCTTCCTTTATACATAGTTATTTATAACTTTTAAAAGAAACAAGACAGATATATATTTTTTCTGTAATATGTTTATTTCTACTTTAAATTTTGTGTTAATTAATTATTATTAGCAACTTTACGGCGTTTTTAACTTATTTAACTATTGTCAACATATGCAGGGATGTCGTGATTGAGTGGATGTATAGTTTGGGGCTTATTTATGTAAACCTTTTCCTGTAAAAATCTCCATAAAAAAATAACCCGGACCTGCCAAACCAGGAGATGATGTCATAACAATATTCTAATCACCTATTATTGCTTGTAGCCCATGGATAATTTGGTTCTTATAGGAAAACGTGCAAGAAACTTCTCAAAAAGAATGTGGAAACATTCCCAGTGCACCATGTCGTCGAATCGACATTTCTGGAGACTTCTTTACATTTTGCTCCACAAGTGCAAAATTTTAGATGCTGATCCCCAAATAATCCGAATTCTTGATATTACTTGAGTAAACAATAAATTGTCATTTTAAGAGGCGCCGGAGGATTAGGATATATTCGACTAAATTCAGGTTAAGTTACAATCATTCATTTTTTAATGTAAATTGCAACAATTTACAGAGTATATTTATCCATAACAAAACTTCCAGGTCTGCATTACCCAACAGCCAAACTCAAAATGTCACAAATAACACAAAAAAAAACTGGCGCCAAAACAAAATGGTAGCGTGACAGCCCCCACCTTTTATATAAAAAGTTTTAAAACATGTGGAAATTAACTTACGGCATCCAACTTCGGGAGCTATGCCGGTATAAGCAACATTGAAATCATACAATTCCAACAGAGAACAGGGTACTAAGAGGTTATAAGAGGTCAATACTGCTTGGAATGCAAAACATAGTAACCTCCATCATAAACTGAGTTATAGACAACTTCACAAATCATCCAGTTGCTTGACCAACGTATTATGGGCACCATAAAATTCACGAAGTGCTCTATAACTTTGGCGCAAAGAACATTGATTCTGAAAATAAATTACGACAATTACTGATATACTGAATAATTTTCTCTATGGGCTAAGTCACAGTTCGTTTGAGAGCGACCAATATCGGAATAATAATACCTTTTCTTTTTAACAAAGGTGATGATTACATATAATTAAAATTAATTAGGGAGAAATCCGAAGTGAACGGTTATAACATGAATATTGTAGACAAATTAATTAGAAAATATTAGTTCAGAAAATTATTGAAAGAATCTTCGACTTTTCAAAAGGATCAGAACAAAAGTAAATTCATGGTACCATTGATGCCCAATTAACCATACCATTTGATGCCCAATTAACAAGAAGGCTAGACAAAATTTTGAAAAAAGTGGACATTAAGGTTGTGTACAAACCATATAATAAAATAAGAGAAGTTCTGGGTAATCCAAAGGATAAAGTAGAGCAACATGAAAAGTCGGGGATTTACAAAATTAGTTGTCAAGACTGTGATCGAAGGTATGTTGGGCAAACAAAAAGATCCATATTGACAAGATATAAAAAACATATTGCCCACATTAGATATGGGAGAAAATAAAAATCTTGTGTTGCCCAACATGCAATCGAACACGACCACAGTATAGATATTAGTAATTTAAAACTAATTAAGTGTTAATAATAATAGGGCTTTGGATGCATATGAAAGCATTCAAATAGAAAAATGTAAGAAAATAATGAACCGAGATAAAGGGCATATCCAGTTCAGTCAACTTTTTCAATTATTAATGTAAGGTTTAGTAAACGTCACGGATTCATGATTTTTACACGCTTTGTTAGGTAGAGTTTTTCATATATATAGACCATAGTTTACTTTTAGAATTAGATGAAATCATCTCCTGATGATGCTAACATGGTTAGCGAAACGTGCGTCGAGCAGTTCAAAAAAAATGATTTAGTGTTTCGTGGTAAATCTCAAGTTTAATAAATTTTACGTCTTTAAGGACAAGTTGGCCCATGGCTTTGTTTGTTGGTTTGCCTATATTAGTTACCCATCCCTTTAGTTATCAAGAACTGATGTTCGACGAGATATGGCTGTTCCAAGTAGGAAAAAATCTTTACTGCTCACAACATTCTTGATCAGCGTATCAATTACACCATAAACACTCAAAAATTGTTGTCACATTTTAATACAGTAATATGGTAATGACAGTGCTAGTATTCTCGTAGTGCTATTCTCTACGAAACGTCACAGCTTTGACATTTAAAATACATATACATACATAAAATCCAACTAATGCCACCTATATATAAAAAAATGTCAGAAAATAATGAGATAAATCATATAGAGGTTGAAAAGGAATAAAAATATTTTAAATGGATAGAGATATTTATTGGACGTCACTTACAAATAATACTCAGTATACAAAAGTATAAA
This sequence comes from Cosmopolites sordidus, assembly GCA_031761425.1. NCBI lineage: Eukaryota > Metazoa > Arthropoda > Insecta > Coleoptera > Curculionidae > Cosmopolites > Cosmopolites sordidus. The sequence continues at coordinate 1,484,715 of JARFXV010000210.1, read as the reverse complement.
AACATATTTTCTGTTATTACTGGACTAGAAATAGGTATTGCATTGTTCGGATAATTCATAACCAATATTTTGTCTCAAAAAAAAAAAAGAACAGACACAATTTAATTTTATTTCAACACAGTTCAATAAAATTCTAATATTACTTAATACCAATCTATTAAGCATAATATAGCTGAAGTACTGATTAGGGAGATCTATGAATAATGTTTAAATGGCCATTTCTGCACCTATTTTTTAGGTTCCAAATGAACACCCATTGGTCCTAACATATTACTGGACGGTCCTGCTTCACCCAACTGAGACCTGTAACTCTCCAGAATGTTCTTTAACGCATTTACGTCAATGTCGACCGGTTTGAAACTTTCCACATCCTCAAAACCAGAATCTTTTGAAAGATTTCTCTTTTCGAAACTCTGCCCTATCGTCGTGCTTGATAATTCCATATCCATTTGCTCCATGTACGTTTTCATTTTATTTTTTATATCCTTGGCATCTTCACCGTTTAAATTGCTGTCTTTAACAAAATTGTCATTTTCATACTCGCTCATATCAGAATCTGACTCTAAATCCCAAGAATTGTCCTCGGGAATGACGAAGCTCAAGATGTTCTGTATAGCACTGGCGAAAGAATTTGGATCGAATGTAACTTTGTTCTGATTCTCACTGTTAACAGTGTCTGAAGAAAAAGAAACCCCTTTTTTACTACCCTTTTTACTTCTTGGGGGTCTTACAGGACTACTTTCCTCATTCTCTACTGGAAATTCTGCTCCATCAACTTCAGACACATGATTCAAGAAGGTATTAACCTTCTGAGCAAAAGTTCCAGGCTCTGTGGACTCATCAACTTTGAATATCTTTTTCTGGCCATACCTCTCTTGCAACATTTTATCCAAATCATCTGGACTGATATCTAACCACGAGTCATCATCATCAGGAGGTAAATTTTGAGCTTCTTTCTGCAACTGTTCATAATTGATGATCTCAGAGCTCCTCAGATTCAGTAAAATTTCCTGTCCTATTGGAGGACTATAATGCATTGAGTCTCTGTGTGCAATATAATATTCTTTGGCCTTGTTTAATAAATTATTATAGTCTTTAGATCCCTCCAACAACCCCTTGAAATAACCTTTTTCCTTAAGTGTCTTTAAATATTGATCCCAAGCACGATCCCCCTCAATGCCTTTGCTTGGTTTAGCTTGTGCAACCAAAATTTCCATTCCACAAGCTATTTTAACACCTAAACTATGTGATTTGTAGTCCTTGCTTGAAGCAGGAGGCAGATCCCATCCAATCTTTCTATCCGGTACATATTTACTGTGAGATAACATGGCATAAAGACATTTTGTAAACCTTATTCTTGTTCCCACTCTCTGTTCTGGAGGAAAATACTTCATAGCCCTACAAGCCTTCATATCTACAGGATCTCTGTTACAAAAAGCTTGGACAGCAGCACTGATAAACTTGGGATTTTCTTTGAGAAGAGCTGCTACTGCTGTAGGCACAAATACAGAGGCATGATGAAAATTATCAGAAAGATTTCCTGGAAATATTGCTAGCCTGTTTTTTAACGAATTTTGAATATCAGCACTGGCAATGGTAGAAGCAGGATGCAGCCAAATATCTTGCAAGGCTTCTTCGACAGATATATCAGGATGATCTAAATCCTTAGGAGTAAGAAGATGAACATTTCCACCATGAATGTACACCTTTAAAAGAGAAACAAAACATAAGAATCCCTTTCAACATAAATTGGTTTAAATAATACTTTTACTTTATATGACTTCAAGATTAAATGACATAGGGTCATTAAACTTGTAGTGTAAATCAATTCCACTATATGAACATGCAAAAAGATAATTAACCTTCAGGTGGAAAATCAATAAAGCCATCTATTAAAGTTCACTAACATTAACTTAATGTGATGAAAGATAAAGTCAACTTGCCCTGTTATTACATAAATCAGGATTAGTCCATTTAGGTAAAAAATCAGCTGCTTCTATTAAAAGAAATTCCCCATCCACATCATAAACTTTGGCAATTGTGTCGGGTATTTCTTTGGTGATTTCATAAAGAATAAAAACAATGAACCATTCATCCTGTATGTTGTCACCATAATGTGAGACCCCATATAAATGTGGAGGTAAATCTTCTTTAAAAAAAACAAAAATATAAGTTAAAAATGATGTCATTGACTTTGATTAAGTTTTTTACCTTCCTTTCCATCAAGGTGAGTTAAATAGTTGCTCGATTTAGTCCGTACAACTAGCTTAAACTCATCTTTATGCCATAAATAACTTTTAGTGTATTTTTCAGAAACTCTATTAACTTTTTCTAAAAGAGCGCTCAGAACACGTTCCTGATGTTCCTCGTCATTAGATTCAATGTGAGGAAACACATAATATTCAACGAAATCATCCTCTCGCACAGACTGCAGAACTTTACTCAAATTATCCATTTTATAACGATCTTAATATCACAAACAGAACTCACACCTTAATTATACCGCAAACGTTCTGTGACTGTCGCAGCTTCATTCATAAATACCTTGCATATGTACAAACGTATGTGGAATGTCGTAGATTTACGCATAATACTATAAGGTTTTTCAACACTTCCTTTAAAATTTTTTGGATTTTTTTTTTATTTATATATATGCTTTGAAAATAAACAAAATATAAAGGAATTTATTGGGTATAAAAAGATTTTGCTGTATTGTGTATTCGGCCTAGTAAATTTGACATTAGCCGCTTCCGTCATAACCGCCATCTTTTCTTGGTGAAATTTACGGAGGTACAGTATTTTCTTTTCTTTATACTCAAATAATAGTTATAATTGTTAAAACAGCTAGTTTTAGACAGTAATATTTTAAAATTGTGTTAATTATGAACTGAGAAATTTTGTAAAAATTGTATTTGGTTTATGTTGTTATTGTAAAAAGGAACACACGTTTTGATGACATAACCTTAATTCTTAAGCAGGAACACTTTTAATATTTTCAGATAGAAAATGTCTTCACACTTGGTTTGGAGCATCATCCGCAACAATAATGCCTTCTTGCTTAAGAAGCGCAATATTTCAAAACCCTTCAGCACTGTAAGTTGATTTTTATACAGAAATTTGTGTGTGGAACATGAGAGCATTCTGTATCTTTCAGGAATCTAACAACTTGACTAACCTTAGCTCATACAGGTACAACGGTCTTGTTCACAAGAAGGCCCTTTCAATTGTTGATGCCCCAGACAAGAAAGGGTTCACAGTGGTTTACAAGAAAGCCAAAAAGCAGGTGGGTAAATTTAAGTTTATCTTTGAGTACTTTCGTAATAATGTATTTTTTATAGAACAAGCCTAGACAAAATGCCGTAAAGAGGACGTTTAAATCAGGTCCAAGAAGGTCTTTGTACAAACTAAAAACTTTGTTAGGGGCCAACAAATACAGAACCGATTTGACAAAGGTATTTTTCAAACTCTATTTGTAACTCAATTTATAATGTGTTTTTTCAACTTACAGGCAGCCTTAAGGAGAGCCAGTGCTGTTCTAAGATCCCAAAGGCCTCAGCCAGTCAAAAAACAAAAGGTTAAGAAAACAGAATAATTTTATAATTATGTGATTAAGAAATAAAAGTTTAAAAGTTCTTTGGTGTCACTTTATTTCACTGAACACTTTTTTTTGTATAATGTGAAAAAAGGAAACAAACAGTTTTCATTTGCTTAAAAAAATATGTGTGATCTTTGAAAGAACAAAGACTTTGAATGAAAATTTACGCAGTACGTTTAAAAAATAACTGAACTTTTTAAATTGAAAATAACTACTAGAGCCATCCATTGAAAAACTACTAGCCCCATCTATAAACGAAGATTGCCATCATTATGATTGATTAACATATTGTTAATTTATAGTACTTAAAGTGACAGGTATTGTCACAAAAACAGGATGGAACAAAGAGCTAATGTTAAATTTTGTTTCAAGCTTAGTAAAACTTTTTTGAAACCATTTAAATTGACGAAAAAAGTTTATGGTTATGATTGTGTATACCGTACACGTGTGCTCGATTGATATAAGCAATTCCAGCACGGTCGTGCTGCTTTGGAAGACTACCCAAAGACAGGCCTGCCAAAAAACTAAAATTGGCGATGAGTTTGTGGAAAAATGTCACTGGTGAATATTATCTGGAATCGTTCAAATGGGACCCGAACATCAAGCGCCGAGAAGTTCGTTTTTGTTGCGTTTGTGATTTAGCTTCCTGTGCCCGAAACTCAAACCGGCCATGAAAAGAACGTTTTATCGACAGTGTTACATAAGTCCAAGAAACCGTGCGAGGATCATTGAGGTGATTCCGAAAAACGACATAAAAAAACGTATGACAGCATTGGTCAAACATGCCCAGTGGTGTATTGATGCTGAAGGGGTGAATTTAGAAGAAAAACAAATTTGTTGGCAAAATAACGAGATGTTTTTTTTTATTAAAAAAGTTCCGTTATTTCTCCAACATAATGTGTATATTGCTTCATAAGTTCTTCAATTCTTCTTTGGTGTGAAACACTAAATTCAAAGACATTTACCATTCAATCTCTGATTCTTAACTTCTAGAAATGCATTTCTCTAACCATGTCAATGTAACCAAGCTAGACTGAGTCATGATTAGTGAAAGACGCGTCAGTAAGTTAAAAACAAGTGATCTGGTGTTCAAATCTCTTTGAGTTTAGTCATAACATCTTATTAAAGATCATACACAGGAAAAAATACCACACTGTAATAAATTTAATATATAATCTTAAAATCTAAAACATATACATTTGAAATGAAAAAGGAAAACATAACAAAACAGGAGTGATAAATAAACAATATAAAATAGATGATGATTTTTGCAAAAGATATGTCAATTGTTGATGTGAAATAAAGGAGACTCCCTTACCATTCATAGTTCTTGTACAAATTTGTAGTCCTTTCAAGTTTATCCATTAAAATAAAATTTAAACGGGTGTTAATTCATAACATAAAACAAAACAGAAGAATCACAACGTTGTGATCTCCTAAAGTTGCTTCTTAAAATACATTTTAACTAATCTTGATTTAAAATTTAACATTGAACAAATAAGGAAAAAATCTTCACAATATTGCCTTTCACAATTGGTATCAAACCAATAAAATGTGCTCTTTCAAGTATTAACTAATAGAGGGTTATGAAACGTTAGAAGTTTCGATTTCGACGATTTTCACATACAGTAAGCTACAAAACTAAAGCAGATTATTGAAATGTTGCACCAGTTTTTTAGAGACAGTGTGAAGAATATGTGCAATATGAACTCTAATCAACTTGCACTGGCCAACATGATAGGAAACGGTCCAATTGACCTTGATCTGAAACAAACAAGAAAAATTCGAGTCTCGCTCACCTACAGATTGCTCCTCTTCAACCACAATTATAGCAACAAGGGAAGAAGGCCTGACCAGAACAACAAATCAAAAGAAAACAAAATGTCAATAAAATAAATATAAAATAATAAACGTTATAGAAACGTTTACGGGACATTTCTAAACGTTGCAACAGTTTTACAGCCTACTGTACGCTGCAGAGTGAAATGCCGTTGGTATAATTTTCCTAAATAGTCAAGTTGAAAGAGAAGCGCACCACCGAAAAACTAGTTATGTTGCGACGTCAGCAACCCACCCGTAAGACGCTCCAACTTCACCTGACAGGTTGGCGTCCGATTTTTTCTTTTGTTACTGTTATTTTTCCATGAATATAATAATCAGAAAACATGTGTATATATTTTCGTCCATTTATTAATATATTGCATTTTGTACAGAACATGAAAAAATTCTGGCGAAAGTTGAACGAGGCCAAGATTCGGTAGAATCCGAGGCCATGGAGGAAATAGGAATACCAACTAAGGCTGCTGGATTAACTTGGATGACGATTCTTAACTCTAAGGCAGTAGTAAAAATTCAAGAACACATCACGGTCAATTTGAGATCGGGGAAGGTTTGCTACGAGGGGATGGATTGGCACTTGTTCGGTTTAACATAGTATTGAACAAAGTCATCAGTGAAACTGTCATACACGTAAATGGAACAATTATAATTAAAAAAAAACAAATCGTATGTATATACATATGACTTTAACATATTAACTCGACCGAAAATATTATTAAGAGAGATATATGACGAAGTAAAGGTAAAATCCAAAAGAGCCCGTCAGATATAAATATAGACAAAAAAAATTATGAGAAAAGTAACTAATCCAACAAGAGAACAAAACTGGACAATCGGCGATGGCAACAATGAAGTGGTAAAGGAATTATGGTATGGGTATTAACGTATGGGGAAAGCAAACGAAAACAACATCGCAGGAGATATAAAATACAGTATTATGAAAGATAACAAAACTTCAAGCATCAGGTATAACTTCAAACTCAAGTCATTATACAAAAATCTGGATAACGTAGGCCGTATGCAAAAGCTTCAGCGGGCGATACACCTGGCGAAAATTCCAAGTACAATACAAAGGAGTATCATCGAGGGATGAATAGGGTATAAAGCTACAGTTTCCTAAGAAAGCGACCGTGATGTCTCGGTGGATGACGTCACTAACATATTGTCTATGCAAACCAGATAATGCTGGTTTCCTAGAGCGTTACGTCAAATAGCGGTGTCGCCGTTTGCATGACTGCCGTCGTAGCGGTGCCAACCAGTCGTGAAATGTTTTTCCCATGTAGCGGTGATCATTTTAAAATAAAAAAATGAGTGCATACAGTACAAACATGACTAGTGAAGACGACGATATGTTTTATATAATTAGAATAGAATAAAACAGATTATAGAAAACTTAAAACAAAAAATTTGAAATGGATCCTCTCCGGCACAATTTCTAAATAATTTCACTCTCCTCCTAACAACAGTTTTTGTCTTCCGATGACTCCTTATCTTCCAAATGTGGTAATAATGCTAGACCGTCCATTCCGATTGTTACTGTTCATCTTTTTTTAACTTAACATCGGTGGTCACTGTTCCTACGACCGTTTTCTTACGTCCGCCGCATCACGGCCGTTAGATAATGGCCCCGCTTTCTTAGAAAACCGTAGCTTAACAGAACGCGAATTGGATTAGACACGGTGACAGGATAAAAGAACTACTACAAATCAAAAACTGGCAGGGTATTGCTGGAGATTGACCCGAACAGAGGTCACTGACGGGCTGTAGCGCCACAGGAAGAAAACAAATATTTCGACATGACAAAAAGAGCAAAAACACAGTGGCTGGGGAAAACACACAATATATGACTATGGCATGAAATGGGAAAAGCCTATGTCCAGCAGTAGGTCATATATCCAACACTCCAATCATAAATTAACAAATGTTTATGAATGTTAATGTCATTTCTTCAGATGTATCCTTGTAAAAAAGGTGTGAATATGTAGAAATCATACTTTATATCATATATACTTTCCAGAGAAATGTAGTGATAAAATGATGAGGATGAATGTAATGAAAACGCAAATATTGAAAATTTATTTCTTCATGATCATATTGTTTTTTTAAACTAGCACTGTTCCAATAAAAATTTTCATTTCATGAAATGTCCTTAATAATAATAAAAGAAAAATATAAGTAAACAAACATATTAATTAACTATTTTTTATGTGCGCTCTCTTTCCTGCTAACGCTGCAACATAACTAGCAAAACCTTCACAACATTGCCTTCTCTACCAAATATGATACAACAAAACAGGAAAAGTTAAAGTCGAAGAACCAAACGATTCCCAGCCGATCCTTTATAAACAACTGCCAATATTCTAAATTTGTTCAAAAATTTCATAAATTTTTTCTTCTTTGTAAACCCATACCGGCAGTCTTCCGTCCTGACTGGGCAGTCTTGCATCCGCTCCCGTTCGAGAGCGGTTTATCAGTCGCATGCGGAGACATCACGTGATTGATCTTGTTCAAGTTGAACGTGTCCATCTGCGCTTCACGCGCGTGTTTCAGCACGTTCTTGATGGCGTGGGTTTCCCCCACCATCTGCTGAAGCTTCTGTAGAGTGTTATACAAGCACACAGCACTAATTAGTCCAAAATCAAACAATGACGTCAGGTGTAGTACAAAATTCCTGTAGAGGTTCTTCAGTAACAGCTCTTCGCCTTTCTGTTGCACAAACATCTGACAGGCTAGCGGAATCTGGCAATCGCCGACATAACCGTGCTTCATAACATGTAGATTCCACATCTTCATCAATTCCTTTTCCCCTGCACCAAAAAAACTAATCAGCAATTCAATTCTTCTATTGGAACCTTTGATGTGGAACACTAAACTCAAGAAAATTTACCATTCAACCTATAGAACCTAGTGATTTATTAAAGTTTAGCGACTTTCATTTTTTAATGTTAAATTATTTAAAGGTGATATCTTTTGTCATCAAAAAATTTCTAAAATTTCCCCTAAAAGGGACAGAGAGATTTTTATTACTTTCTATACTTCCTGAGCAACACAAATATTTTAAAAGCACTTCTTAAGCACATATGATTATTTAAAATAAATAATTTTGGTTGTTTGCATTTTACCAACAATATTTTCCATAAAAAATCGACAACGTGGAGTGAAAGCTCTGTAGATTAAATCGTCACCTGATGACGGTTAACATGGTTAGCGAAACGCGAGTTCAGAAATGTAAAAGAAGTGATTTAGAATTTAGTGGTAAATCTCTTCAAGTTTAGTCAATGAATGATTAAAGTCAATAAACAGGATCATACCTTCATTCACATCAGTAAACTCATCAATCATCATCATGGTTTTGTTTTGGAGCCACTCAGGATCGTTCTCGCCTTCAGAATCCACATCCATCTCCTTAGGATATATAGGAAGGCAGGTTGTTGTGTGATGATAAAGCCTTGCAGAAAACAAATCAAGAAACATATGAAAACAAGAGACAAAAACATAACTAACCTGTTGTGTCCTGTAATGAAAGGTCTCTGTCCATCGTACTCACAATCATCCAATTCCAAAAACTCAGATAGGCTGGGTTTTGGTCTTTTAGGATGACAGACCAGGATGTGAGTGACAGACGCCCTCCTGACTGGTCCGTTGCGAGAAAAGGCACAAACTGAAGGCTGTGTGATGAGATCATGAGGAGATCCAGTGTAAGAACCATCATACATTTCATTGATAGCCACATCAATGCGAGCACCAACACTTATTGGCACATAAGTAAACGTAAACCTTGAATGACACAATTTCAAGTGTTTTAATAAAGTATACAGTTCATTACAGTTAATTGAACACCAAGGACAGTGAAGATCTTCACATGCTTCTGTCTGTTGCCGTGAATTATTATTGTATACAAATTGATAAACAATTTGCAGCTTTGGAATTTCAGTATCTCCTATTACACATATTCAAAATAAGTACAAAGAGTATAGTAATGAAAATCGCTTACCATTTGCTAAGGCAGAATTATTTTCTTTATTGTCAGAAAGAGGATAAAGTTTAGGTCTTTCTACAACTTTGGCACATGCTTCACTAGACCAATTTAATTTAAACTTTAGGATAGCTCCTTTCAGAAAGGCATCAATATTTCCACAACTTTCCACTAAATCATTAATATTCTCCCAACTGGAATGTTTTTTTGGAGAGTTTTTTGAAACACTAGACACATCATGCACTACAACATCATAATCTCCATCTGATAAATAACACCTGCTGTGTTTATCATAAACTGTTAATTCAGCTCCATAAATCTTGGCATTATTTTCTAAAATAACACCTATTTTTTCATAATTAAAAAAAAATACAGTACTGAATAATCAAATTTACCATTGTTGGACTTTCTTTTTTTTGCAGCAGGCTCATCAAATTCTGAATTGTCACTTTCAACACTAACTTTCACCCGAAACAACAAAATATAACTTTTTATTAAAGGCCCTGTACCGTTGTTGAATGAATCTGTTGGTATACTTATTGTGGGAGCTGTTAAAGGCAACTGTCCATCTAAAGGATTTATAGGAACATCAGCTGTACCTAAAAACATAAAGAAACAATTAGTTTAGCCAATCTTTAACATTAATAAAACCACATAGAAACTACCTAATGCTATTTGCATACTAGGAGCTGAACTATCTTTTCTTTTTTTATGAGTAATTTTCAATAACACAGTTTCCACTTGAGCAAAATCCCTATCAAAACTTAATGCACTATTATTAAATCCTAAAACACACAAATAAAATAGGGTTAAAGTACCTTAAACATATGATTTATATACCTAGGAAAGTGAGATTTATATAACCAGGCTGTATAATATTATGTTCCTTTCGTTCAGTAATTTTCTGTAATAAAGAATCAATTTTAAAGCCATCTTTCCTTCCTTTATTACTTCTTGACATTCTATGCTTCATATATGTTAGTGTTCGGTTTAAAAAAATGGGCTAAAAGATGTTTTCATAAGTAAACTCACTATTTATATTAACCAAATACTACTTACTGAACACATATTTCTAGTCCTAAGATATCGATATATTTGTGTGGGTTCTAAAATAAAAGAAAAACATCTCTCAATATAACCAACACAAACAACACACTGAAGCCCTTACTTTCGAAAGCTTGCAGAAACAGTTCGTGATCCGCCTGTATGTGATCGATTCGGGGATTTTTCGATGCGTCCGTTTCTTTTTCCCGTTTTTTCGGTGGCATTTTTATTAAAGAATTTTTATTTTCTAGCGCCAAAATACTCGGAAAACGGTTTTAGCTTCGTTGGTGACTGGCGTGCCGTTCGTATTTTTGACCTTTGACAAATAATTTTAGGCATTTTCCTGTGAATACACGGTTGAAAAATTTTTCAAAATGCAAAAAAATTAATTTTTAAAAATAAATATATTGTATATTTGAAAATATAATACGAAATAATCATATATTCCAAAAAGAAATACGTACCCCTTACATCTAATGAACCTAAAAAGGTATATTATTTTTCATTTTACACAACAACCAGGTTTCCTATTCATGTCACTGTCATTACATGTTTCTAACCCAAGTTTCCAATTGGGGTGTGTTAATTATAATTAAAAATGACTGAGGTGAAATTTAACGCTAGGGCTTTTTGCAAAATTGTATTACACGCTGCTAAATATCCTCACTGTGCCATTAACGGAGTTCTTTTGGCAAAGGCCCATGGAACATCCAATAAAGAAATCGAATTTGTTGACGCGGTACCTTTGTTTCATGTTTGTATTAATTTAACACCAATGGCAGAAATTGCTCTCATGCAGGTATTATCTTTAATATATCTCTATTACATGGTTGATGATTTCAAGCAACATTTTCCTATAGATTGATGAACTGGCTTCAAAATTGGGCCTTGTCATTGCAGGCTATTATGCTGCCAATGAAAACCTTCGAGAAAATACCTTTGAAAAAGCCTATCATCGAATCGCTGAAAAAATAGCGGCAAATTTTAATCCTAGTTTCATGGCAGTTGTAAGTTTTACTCCAAAAAGTACTAACTAAGTACTAAAAATGTTCTTTTTAGGTAAATAACACAAAACTTTCGAATGAATGTTCTGCTTCAATATTAAAAGTAGCTCAGATCAGTGAAGGTAGCAATTTGAAGACAACAGAAGAGCAATACATTCGCATAAATCCAGTTGAAGGTACTCTTAAAGCAATAAGGTACTTATTGCAAAATATAGCCTACCAGGATCTGGTGGATTTTGATAACCATTTAGATGATATATCATTAGATTGGATGAATATGCAGCTTAATAAAGAAATTGAGGGATTCTTGCAGGAAAAATAGACACTTTTTTTACCTGATTTAGGTATCTTAGGGTTTGTCTTGAATTTTTTTATATAATACTGGTACAAAAGTCATATTTATATTAAATGTAAAGGTTATTGTTTATAATTAAATAAATTTTAAATAAAATTCAATTTTTTTCAGTTCATTCTGTAATACTAGTCATATAAAAAAAACAAACATAAGAAATGAAAAATATTAATAGTATCACACTATTTTTTAGTACATTTTGTTTACAAAAAAAAAAATACCAGACAAGAAAATGCACAACTCTGGTTGATCTAAATTTTGCCTCCGTTGCCAATATCCAAAATTAAATTAAACATATTTCGAGACATTCGCCAATCAGCCTTGAGAAAACCAGATTTATGTCAAAAATAGTTTTGATAACAGAAATCACACTAGACCTTCAGAAAAACTGCCACTTTCCGAGGATTGCATCCTTTACAGCCTCGACGTATTGGGCTGGCACCCAATAAATCCAATATCTTGATGCTTCTGTGGGACCTAATTGTAAACCCTGAAAAATGCTCTTAATAGCACTAAAACTTTCTTTAAATACAATGAGATCATTTACCATTATGTGATATTCTTCATGACCTTCTATTGCCTCAGATACTACACCTTTTATTGAACCCATTGGTAGTTTTTCAGTTCTTTCCTTGGTACTCAACCATAACTGGTCATTTTCTAATTTAAATGTTAATCTCACTTTTCCACCATGCTTATTTAACATTCCGGAAAGAGGAACTGGAGGTAGACTTTCCTAGAAAATCATTAAAACTTTACTGTCTTTATGCAAGAACACTTTACCAAAATGCACACCTTTAAATTCTTAATACCAGGCATGGCATCCTCTGGTATCCCCTTATCTAGAACTTTTCTGTGAATTTTCTGCTTACACAGTGGTTCTTTAACTGTAGATGCCTTCTCCATATCAGCAACATCCTGTAAAAAAAACATCTCAACAAACTGTTGAAATTATTATAAATCAATTGTACCTGTTTTGAGACTGAGGAAACAGCCAAAACATCATTCAGAGTTGATCCTACTAACATAATTTTAGATCCTTTGGTTATTCCTGAACTTGAAATAGTTTGATTATCTTGCAATAAACCCTTGTACATTAATTTTTGCATAGAATCTGGCACTCCTGCAATTTTCTCATTTACATAACCTCTAAAATGTTTTATTAACACATAATACCTAATAGACCCTGTAGTTGTTTCTTAAATTCGGGTATAGTTGAACTAGTTGATACACTAACATCATATTTCTTTTTATTATAAATCACTTTGACTTCTATGTCTTCATGTACAGTTCCATTGGACTGTTCCACGACAATTTCATCACTACTTTTAGCTATTTTACATGCTGTAGGTTCTGCTGTATCTCCAAGTGAATTATCTGTAGACTTATCATTTTCTATATCACTTTTTTCTTCTTTGGTGCCATTCTCACTACTTGTTTGTTCTACATTTTCAACATTATCACTTTCGCTTCCTGCAAAATGATCGTGTACTATTAATGATTCTCTAAATTTAGAGCACTAAAAATCTTTGTTGCCATACAAAGACCTAGGATCATGAATTGGCATAATTTTAAAAGTTAAAACTATACTTTTAACTTACAAGTTTGCGTAACAGAAGTACAGTTGTAAGTAACCTACCTATGCATTCCATTTCAAAGTTGTTATAAATAAACTTTTCTGTTTTTTTCTCTACTAATTTCCTTTTTTTACGACCCCTGCTAATTATCCCATATGACACTTGCGTGAAATCTATGTGACGTCAAATGTCATAAGTACAATAACAGCTGAAGCAAACTTCAGATCATTGAAAAATCAGAAAACTTCCTGTTAAATACCCAAAAAAAAGTAAAACATCAATTGAATACTAATGGTGCTTGTTTTTTAGCTTAAATTAAAAGTAGAATAATTAGATAATAAAATATAATAATATACATATTTAATATTTTGAAAGGATTTAACACTAACTTCGTATGTATACTAAATAACTAGGTTAAATTGATTTAAATTAAAGCACAAAATGTACTCCGAAAAAATTGAGGAATTTCAAAAGTATTTCAAAAGCCACAACAAATCCAAAGAATATTTGGGGCATAGCTCTAAAGTTCACTCAGTTGGATGGAGCTGTGATGGTAAAAGACTGGCCTCGGGTTCTTTCGATAAATGTGTTTGTATTTATACTTTGGATAGAGATAGACTCGTGAGTAAAACTATTGTTTGTAAGGGAAACAGCTAGTAAAAGTGGAATTTTAGAATAAGGAAATTACATTCAAAGGGCATGGTGGGTCTGTAGACCAACTCTGTTGGCACCAAACAAACCCAGATTTACTTAGTACTGCCAGTGGAGATAAGTCTGTACGCATTTGGGATACCAGAGTACAAAAGTCAGTAGCCACAATTAATACCAAGGGAGAAAATATTAATATCACCTGGTCACCAAATGGTTTGTTTATTATCTCCATAAGAACTAGCATTAAAATTCCCAACTTTAGGTAATGCCATTGCTGTTGGCAACAAAGAAGATCTGGTCACTTTTATAGATGCAAGAACACATAAAATTGAAGCCGAAGAACAATTTCATTTTGAAGTTAATGAGATTAGCTGGAATAACACAAGTGATTTGTTCTTTCTTACAAATGGTCAAGGTTGTGTTCACATCTTAAGGTCCTTATTTTATATCATTTCTATTTTGACAGCATCAGAATCATAAAGTAAAACTTATTGCAGTTATCCAGAGTTAAAAAGGCAACACATCCTCAAAGCTCATCCAGGAACATGCATTTGTATAGAGTTTGATCCTACAGGAAAGTATTTTGCAACAGGGAGTGCTGATGCACTGGTGTCACTTTGGGACATCAATGAGTTGGCTTGCCAGAGAGTTTTCACCAGGATGGACTGGCCTGTTAGAACAATCTCCTTCAGTTTTGATGGACAGTTGTTGGCATCAGCCTCAGAAGATCTTCTCATTGATGTTGGTATGAGTTAACACCAGTTTTCTTTCAAGGCAAGTTTTTTTGTAATATGAAATTTGTTACAGGCTTTGTGGAGACTGGTGATAAAATAGCTGATATAAGTGTGGAAGCTGCTACATTTACAGTTGCCTGGCATCCATCTCAATATCTTTTAGCTTATGCCTGTGATGATAAGGATTCATATGATCGTAAAAGAGACGCGGGCAGTTTGAAAGTTTGGGGTTTCCCCTCAGATTAAACAGTTTGTTAAAATCATCTGTTGATGTTTGAATATATAAGTAAATAAATTTTTTTTATATATATATATATTTTTATTTTTTTTTTATCCCTTGACATATCAACACACAGAAAATCTACCCCTGATCTCTCTCTCTCTATATATATATATATATATATATATATATATATATATATATATATATATATATATATATATATATATATATATATATATATATATGTATATATATATATATATATATATATATATATATATATATATATATATATATATATATATATATATATAAACGACAGGGATGAGGATAGGAAGTGGATATATTTTCATAAAACAAAGTGAAAAGATTTGTGTATTGATTCTGACAAAAACAACAAAATTCACAGTTATAAGACTATAAACAGCAAATGTGTAAGCTGTACAATGAGTTCGTACAAAAAAAAGTAATTAATATTTAATAATCAGTGATCTTACGTGACTATTCAAGGCCACATGTTGTAAAACCTACCAGGGAAACAAATTCTTCTATATCTAGCTTATTCTCCAAACTTAGCACCTTCATTTTTATACCTGTTTGAATAGATGTAATGCACTCTTATTGACATACAATTTTCTAATTAAGAACATAGTTGGAAATGGATTATCTTTAAAAATACATAGTTCTATGGTCATAGAATAAAAATTTTGGTATAAAAATGTATAGAAAGCGATAAGAGATTGGCAACTAATGCTGTTATTTTTAAAAGTACCCTTTAATAACAATACAAGACTACATACAGAATAAATAATTTGGGACTTTCCTTCAAACTTGACATTTTTATCTTTATTTTGACACTTGATGCTTTACTAAATAAAAAAAAATATATATATGCTAGGTGTTCCAATACTCCTAGTTGAATCACCGCACAGGAAACTGTGCTTATCTCATTGTGGTTTATTTACCAAACGCTGATATGCAATTTTATGTACTTAGTATTAGTCAGTCTGAATACAGCAAGCTATAGTTATGGAAAACGCCCTAGAAAAACCGATTTCCGAACTGCTATATCGACAATCTGTTATAGAAACGTGTGATTACGACAATTTAGTAAATCAGCCTGGAAATAAACCTACCGTTCCACCAAAACCTGTGACATTAGATGAGAAAAAACTTAATCACAAAGAAACTAACCACGACAGTAATAAAAAAAATGCATCACCTACAATTCTAACTCACGTTCCGAAAGTTGAATGGAGCGTAGGACTTATTAAAGGTATTTACACAATTTGTATTTGTCCGTTTTGTAACAACATTTATAAATTAAAAAATATATATTTCCGACTTATAGTATTAAACGAAAAGATTAAATATAACAAAATCATAATATGCAAAAACTACATTTTTACGAATACAACAAAAATGAAAAATTAAAATTCTTGAACACTAATTTATTCTAGCGGTCGAGCCCAAAAAGAAGTCAAATGAAGAAGAAAAGAAAGAAGAACTAGTTGGTGGGGCGAGTGCCAAAGTAACAGATCAAGAGAAAATGGCAACTTTAAGACCTAAAAGCCCAAAACCAATCGTAGAACCGAAACCTGGAAAGGATGAGTCAATTTGGGATAAATTGGGAACTTTAGGACGTAAAAAACGAATCAAGGAAGGTAAATAAGCAAAGAATTAGTTAATTTTATAATATCTGACGTCATTTCCAAATATGGTTATGTTTACGAAAATAAAAACAAGGAGTGGTATGTTGTACAATATTAAAGGTCTAATTTATTATTTTTTACAGTGCAGGATGTACAAAGTGAGGGAAAACACGCTATTGACTCTCCAGGATTCCCTACAGCTCCTGCTATCCCCCCTGAAGAATATAATTTGGGTAAATACAAAAATTTTGATAAAGCATGACAGACAAACTAATTGGCGACTACTTTAGAGGAAAACGAAGAAAGGTGCTTGATAATCCCATCCTCCTATGAAAATCCCAAGTTTCAAGAACTGACCAGTGTTTTAATTGAATGGATTAACGATGAATTGGCATCACAAAGAATTATTGTTCAGGATTTGTCTGAGGATCTCTATGATGGTCAGGTTTTACAGAAGTTGTTGGAAAAATTGACTGGTGACAAGCTGGATGTACCTGAGGTGACACAGAGTGAAGAAGGCCAAAAACAAAAGCTGGCTGTAGTCTTGGCCCACTTTAATCATGTAGATAAACTTGTTTGACTTTGCAAGAAATATTTTAAAGTAATTGTATTATATAGATTCTAGGTGTGCCCAGATTAAGTTACAACAAATGGAGTGTGGAAGCAATCCATTCTAAAAATATTGTGGCTATTATTCACCTCCTAGTTGCACTTGCTAGACATTTTAGACCTCCTGTGAGGTTAACAGAAAATGTTTCAGTAAATGTTTCTGTAGTAAAAAAACAGAAAGGTCAACTGATACATAACTTTGTAAAAGAAAATTTGACCATAGAATATGATGATGTGGGAATGAGATGTGAAAGAGATGCTTTTGATGCACTATTTGACCAAGCTCCTGATAAATTGCAAATAGTCAAAAAGGTGATAATTAGAAATATTTTTTCTGGTTTTTATGTAGTTAATTTTTAGTCCTTGGTGACTTTTGCCAATAAACACTTGAACAAAATGCATTTTGAAGTGTCTGAAATAGAGACACAGTTCCATGATGGGGTTTATCTTGTTATACTGATGGGGCTTTTGGAAGGTTTCTTTGTGCCACACTATGCCTTTCATTTAACACCACAAGAATTTGAACAGAAAGTGCACAATGTCAATTTTGCTTTTGAACTGATGGAGGAATGTGGTTTACAAAGGCCCAAAGCTCGCCCTGAAGGTATTTTTGTGCTTATTTTTTTGGATTAAAGAGAAAGATATTTGTTTTTTTTTAGACATTGTTAATATGGATTTAAAGTCCACACTTCGTGTTTTGTACAACATATTTCAAAAATACAGAACCGTTGCTTGATTTTATGGCAGGTTAAAGAACTAAATAGCTTTTGTAGTGCCTTGTGTAATTTGTGGTGCCTATAAGTCTAAACAAGTATATTTAAATTATTTACAAATATGATTATTTTTTGTTTGTGTATTTTGATATTTTGTTTAACATGATACTAATGGTATTAACATGGGCAAGCTAATTAATAAAAGAAACATTTTTAACTAAAGTTTACTTTATTTTAATATCACCCTGGAGAAAATGTAATAATGCCATATTATCTTCAAATTCCCTACTAATTAGGCATTTGTTAAAATACATATCATACAGAACTTGCACTCTCTCCATGTGTTCTGTACCAAAATCACCACAACATATTAATAGATGGACCTGTAGGTTGATTTTCTTTGCCAAATAGGACACACTATCCAACAAAATTGCACATAAATATGCTGTTTTTATTGAACTGTAAGTTGTTTCTAATAAATGACAATATTTTTCAAAATCTTTTAATACAACTACTTGTGGAACATGTTTCCACTTATGTATGCTGTTAAAGTGTGTCACTAAATCTGTGTAGGCATCCAGATATCTAAAATTTTAATTCAGATTTTTATAATGTAAATAAGTTGCTGTTTAATCTTACATAAATGTTATTAGTTGAAGAACTTCACGACAAGGCTGGACAATACTTTGAGGTAGATTTTCAATAGGTTTCATTGAAATATACCACACTGGAATCCCTTGTTCAGCACAATTTATAGACAACTATATATAAATAATAAAATGCTTATTACCAAAATTATATTACTTGCATATGTATACCTTTAACGAAACGTAATCGGTGTCGTTTCCTATTAAAAGAGTAGAACTGACATTGTCGATATTCATTTTAAAGAATATTTAACATTACTCCAGAGCAAAAATGTTTAATTTAAACTTAGGTTAGGTTATTATAAATTTACTGGTTGCATAAATATCTGGAATAGTTGATCACATGATAATTTTTTAATTTCATTTAAATATTATACTCCAACAAACCATGATAGACCCTGGGATAATCCAATAAATATAGACAGTAATTCGGGGTAGTATTTATTTCATTTTGATGTAAGGTACACAGAAATGAGTCAACATGGTCTAAAACATGTAAAATCTGATCTATATAAATATACTTTATAATATAAACACCGAAAAATCACAATATATTTTAAATATAATATCATTTAGGACCAGATGAGTCATACAACAATAGAATTTCTTTTCATTTTAGAATATAATCAACGCAGCTGAGCTGCACAAAAGAACAATTGATAGATAGAGAGATTGCTTCAGACAAGTCTTTTGATTTGTAATATATGCGCCGAAATAATTAACGTAACATTTATTAATTATTTTGAGCAATGTTCTTAGACAACAACATATAATTATACAGGGTATTCGTGAATAACTTGATTAGTATCATTACTCGTCCATCTGACCACCCTGTATGAAAATATTGAATTGGCGACTGCGTGTTTACGCCGTAAAAACCGCACAAACATACTGACCAACTCAACAATTAAACTAACTCATGATATATTTATTCACATTTTTCGATACGCCAATATTAATCACAATCTAGATGAGGATTGAGAAGGGAAAGACTCTACAGATTGTGGTTTTAGATACACAACAGACCCATACTCATGCATTCATATTACGTTAGCCTTCGGTGGTGGGCGAAAAGTGTACCATTACCTGATGTGATTTTCGGATATCGCTGTCCGAAGTGGATATGGCAGCCGTGTCTTGCTCTGTAGAATTGTTCCTCGATGGTTCATAAGAATGGTAACATTTTGGTGCAACGCCAGTTAATCGGGAATCTAGAACAATATTAAGTACTACGTGACGTACAGTAGGCAAAATTACAAGATTTACACCCCCCAATTTTTAGGAAAACAAAATACCTTACTACAATATGTGAATAATTACATAGCTGGGAAGATAATGCTGCTTATTCAAAAGAACAAATTTATATATGAGGTTATTTTGGACAAAAAACGAAGCGATGACTTAACGACTACATCACTATACAAGACTAGTTCAGCAGGAAATATTACTGCAGATAATGTTCTACATGTTGAAAATTACAATTTTCAAGGGACAATCAGTGATGAAGATTAGGCATAAAACACCAAGAGTCCACCGAATTTCCCTAAACTAGACTGGATAAACGTTTCCTCCACTACTGAGTGAGTTTGAGTGATAAAGTCTCTACTCCTCCAATGAGTGAGTTTCGCTTTTCGGATGTTTTCCTATGGTACCCCCTTTGAAAATGTCTTGATCAAATTGCAAAACTTAAAAAAATAGAATTGCTTCATTTTCGGATATTTGACGCTCCAAGCCACACACATTAATAATCTGGCACCCGTTTTTTGATTTATCTCTTTTAGTTTTCGAGATATGATTTTTTGAAAGTCGAAGAAAATTGAACATTTTGTAAAAATTGCATTCCCCGATCAGTTTTCTGCGAATATCTCGAAAACCGTTCGAGATATCAAACTGCGCTTTTCACCATTCGATTCATCGTAATTTTCTCCATCTTGTGGCTTACTTCCATAGAAATTGGGTGAGTTTCGCTTTCCGGATGTTTTCCTATGGTACCCCCTTTGAAGATTTTTTCGATCAAATTGCAAAACTTTAAAAAATAGAATCTCTTCATTTTCGGATATTTGACGCTCCAAACCACGCGCATCAATAATCTGTCACCCCTTTTGATTTATCTCTTTTAGTTTTTGAGATATGATTTTTTAAAAGTTGAAAATGTTGTAATAATTGCATTCGTATATACGCTTTCTGCGAATATCTCGAAAACCTCCCGGACTATCGAACTGTCCTCGAATGTCGTTATTCAATTCTCCATCATTTTCTTCATCTGTTACAGTACTGTCATAGAAATTGGGTTAGTTTGGTTCAAAAGAACTTCCATGAGTTCAATCTATCTTACTGTAATGTTCTTTTGTTGCCCTAATGTCCGATAGACACAAAAAACAGCAATAATTTGTAAAACCCTTTTGACGCCCTTGAAATTTACCTATCAATTTAAAATCCTCACAAATATCCCACCTATACTGTTCATATTTAACGCGATTTAGTATGGTTGCTAAGTTATCACAAGTTTCTTTCTTTGTCGTTGAGTGGGTTAAAGGAATAGATGGGTTCTTGTTTCCAATATGAAGTAAAACTGCTTTTAGACTATATCAATGAAACGAATCAATGAAAATACTACACTCGGAAGGTACATGTTCTATATTGAGCTCATTCATTAAACCATCGATATCACAATAGGCATATAGCGATCCTTCTATTTTATAAAAACTTGAAAATGTTCAGTCAGTTTTCGGTAAAGCGAAACAGTTGCATTTTTATCTAACAGGTTCCACTGTCTGAAACCAAGAAGTTCCGATTTTTGTTTTGACAATCCCGGGTCTTTTACCAATTCTTTTAATTAATTCTGAGTTATTAAGAGAGGTTCACTATTAGTTGTTAAAAATGTTAGGTCACAACTGGTGTTCTCAGGAAGTTGTGGATCAGATCCTGATGAAGAATTAGAATCACCGGCAAATATGTTGTCCAGTTCTAAAGACGCAATCGGTACTGGTGGTTTCTGGCTATGAGGAACTGGTCTATTGATCGAGTAAAACTGAGTGAAGATAAACTCCCCTCAACCAAGTTCAAATGTTGATTACGTCAATCTCAGATTATATAAAAATCAGTGTCTTACCTGAGCTAATAGCTCTTTCTAGCCTTCCCCTGGTGTGATGGCAGCTGTTATGTTCACGTTTCCTACTCCTGGATCGATGCGTGCAGTCTGATGCGTTCGAACTTCTACGTTTAGAAGGATTGTAGATATGATGCCCGGAATGGGAAGGCAAATATTGAGCAGAACCACCTAGAAACCATAAAACAGGCATTTCCAAATACCACCAATGACATAGAAGATAATTAGATAATGTCCAGACCTACCGTTTACGCCTTCTCTCAGACAGTACTGCCCAGGTAATCTCGGCGAGCACGAATGCGAATTCCTTCGCGAATTTCCGTTTTGATTGTGCTCGTCTTCCTCCACTTTTCGTTGACGTTTTAGTGGATTCCGACGCTTGTCTCGAACTCTCAGCGTCACCGACTCCAAGTGCAAATCCATAGCCATGGAGCCTTGTGATCCTGACCCTTGTTGCAACGAATCATTGCTCCTGCAACATAATTTTATTATTATCTTACTAATATTATAAATGTGAAATTATGTTAGTTCTTCAATCACGCTCGAACGAACGGAATAATTCTAATGAAATTTGGCATAGCGTCGATTATGTCGGGGACAAGAGAGCATACAGAAATTTATATAGAGATTTATATACAGAAATAATATATATATATATATATATATATATATATATATATATATATATATATATATATATATATATATATATTATTAAATGATAAATTAAGGTTTTATTTTTTTACACCTAATGCCATTAAAAAACTCCAAACTGTAAGCTTAAAAAAAATTAAAAGTAAAAAAATTTTAAAATATGTCGAAGTTAAAAAAATTCAAAATGTCACAATGTCAATTAAAAACTAAACCAAAAATAACATATTTAAAGAAAACATCTCAACTCATTATTTATAATTAGTACTATAACGTAAATATATATAAATATATTATAAAAAGGTATCGTTGTGAATCTCTCGCAATGTTGTCTTCGTAAAATTTATAGAAAAAAAATGTAAAATATCAGGAGAAAGATATGGAATTCTAAAAATAATTTTTATCATAAAAAAAAATCAATTATTAAGAAAGTTTAGTTTATTAATAATTGATACCCCGAATAATTGATACCCGCCCCCAGCGAAGCGGGCGAGGTATACATGAGTATACGAGTTTGATATGCAAACCAGTCAACAAGCTTCGGTCAAAAGTTAAGGTGATGTTGAGTGTATAAAATTTTATACAGTATAAAAAAACGGCATTACATATAGTTAGGCTTATTATAAGAGCACGACAATCAAAGACCTACCGATAGTTCGCAGCTGTCTCATCGACGCTCAGCGCGTAACGATGCAACAGCTCGGGATTGAGGAGGGCACATGCGGCAAACGTCCTTCTCGAACTTGGTCGTCCAACAATGGATTTGGGCAGATTAGGTGAATGTTTAGGCGGTACGTCTCTACTACATGAAGGCGAACTTTGTTCGAGCACCAGATCCGGCGCGGATGGACTACGATTGATAGAACCCTGTGGAACCTTCAAGGAGTTACTTCTGGTGCCGCTAGGCGAAGCACCTTGTAAATTTTTCCGATGACCCAACTTCTTCGACTCCAAGGCTAATCCCCTGGAGAACTGGACAAACGATTGGGTGAGAGCATGCCGATCCGGAGCGTGGTGATGGTGCCTGTGATGTTCCACGTGATGCGCTCCATGAAGACTACCATGATGACCGTGATGAGAACTGGTCATGGTACCTAGAAGAACAAACTAGAAGCTATATTTACGAGACTTAACTACGAATTATTATTCCTAGCATGACATTACTGCACACTTGGTTTCAAGTGTTTACAAACTTAGCAGTGGCGGCTCGTGAGGGAGGGCGTTGATGCATTTATCACAGTAAATAATTTTTCAGAGCAAAACACCATATTTTATTTCCATCCAGTTTCTTTCCTTTAACTCATTTTAAGATATTATTAAAAATTATAATCTCCAAATATAGAACATCTATCGACCCATCACACTAAATAATGCGGATATAAATTCCATCCTCTCGCCACAATTTTCACATCGTTGGTCTGACGTTTACCTCCAAGGGCTTAACTGCTTTCTAAAACATGCGATTTGGACGTAGATTCCCTGCGATCGAGCGTATCGGTAATTAGTTTTAAAGGCTAATTTGACGGGTACGGAGCGTTTGATATGTCTCGCGTCGCGTATTTCGTTCGCCTCGTGAATACTTGTATTGATTTGAGATTTGCTGCGTGTGTACACACTGAGTAGTACTTTAAACATATTTAAGAAATTCAATGGAGGAAGATAGGACTAAATGCCTTCGGTATGTTAAATATTGAGAGTGCTATAGTCGAACTAATTCCGGACTTTAATGAAAAAGTTACTGAAAAATTTATTTTGGACAAAAACCGGCGAATGGAATTTCACTTTAAAGACTAGGAAACGGCGAGGTGCTATTCACCGACAAAAATGTGTGCAATAACCCTTTTTCGTCATAAAACTTTAATATTTTTTTGACGTTTTGAACTTCTCATGAACTTTTTCGAATTTTCTCTATTGATTTGCTTCTTTCTCTATTTCTATTCTTCTTTCTCTATTGTTACAATAAACTGTTTGAATGGTTTACTCTTCGTGAAACGGTAAGTACCTACTTATTCATTCCTTTATCTATGCAACAAGCAACAACCCATCCGCCAATGTACTTGTAAGTAGTAACAATACAAAATTTGAATGTTTTCTTGGTTCACCTCCTGTATAGGGTTTCAATACCACGAAAAGGAAAAAGGAGAAAGGGGAAAGCAAAAAAAAAAATTCTCCAGCAGCACTATTTTATTCTACGCACACCCACTTTAAAAACCCACGAGCCGCTGAAACTCAGAATCATCATTAAACGTCACCATTTTTAGATTAACTGAAAACCTGGGCAAAGTTCTGACAGTTACTATTTTTATGTCATATTATTTATACTATAATTCACACTGCCCTCGTAGCTCTAAGATGGAAAATAATTGAAGAATCGTACCCGCAGTTTGTGATCCAGCTGTTCTAAGGGAACCATGACCTGATCTTGTAGCGCTATGAGGACATATACCAGGTGGTGGTCCGGTAGTACTCATTTTAAATCGTGCAGGTACCACTTTGGCGGCTGAATCACGAGCCTCGAATGTCATCACACAAGCAGCAACAACGATAAATCCTGGAAAAAAAGACAACTGTCATTTTTTCATTTATTACCTATTATTTCTTGGCTTATTCCTAAATCTACTGTACAAATACATATCATTTTAATGGTAGTTTTTCTCTTTTTGAGGATTTTTTTGCAAAAAAAGTATCGTGATGCTTGAACATTCCCCATATTCCCCTGATTGGGTTCCTTACAGTTTCTGGTCGTTTACGAAACTATAACTAACAATGAAAGGAAAGCAGTTCTTTCTTAATTATTTTCCACCATCTTTCGCTTCTTCTTTTCTTCTTGTTCTTTTGGCTAGGATTTATGTTCGTATGCCTTTTGAATAAATAGAGCCTGTAGAATACAGAGCCTTTATTTAATCCTATAACCCTCTAGACTAGTCATTTATTTAAACTTAGGAATTTTAATTTTTTTAACACCAAATATTTGTCACCAAAAATATTACTAAAAATTAGCTTAGATCTGTCATTGATATTTGTTCTCCGTGTGTTGTCAGTTTATTGGTTTTTTTTCTTGCAATTTTTATTGTTTTTCAATGCGAGAGTATACCAGGTATAAGCTATACTTAAAATAAACCCCCGTTACGCCCGTTTTCTTTTACTGAACGGGCGTTGTTTCAAATTTTATTCCAAGTATAGCTTATACTTACGCCCTAGGCCTTCAAGGTCTGTAGAGCGTTTAAATAAATAAATAGCTTATACCTGGTATATCCTTGCATTGTAGAATCAGCCCTTAAATCGTCTTCACTATTCGCATTGTAACAGACCATGTATGATTCTATTATATAATCAATTGAATCATGACGTGCTCAGAGAGCTTCCTGTCTTATACGCCATATATTTTTACCATAGTACCACCAATTTTGTTATTCCTCTTGATGTTATATGATAATTTTTGTTTTGTTATCTTTAATTATATCCTTTATCAGTTTTGTTATATCTTCATGTATGTTTTGATGTCTTGATAGCTTTAAAACGCCTTTCCACTTAACTCTATCAACATATATTAAATCTGTGACATTCTTCGTCACATATATTCTTTAGGGCCGGTTCTACAATACAAGAATATACCAGGTATAAGTTATACTTGGTATATTTTAGCATTGTAGAACCGGCCCTTAATGAATCCTGCCATGTCCAACTACCAACTACCATAGTTTTATAATATTGTGTGTGTGTGTGTGTGTTTATATATATATATATATATATATATATATATATATATATATATATATATATATATATATATATATATATATATATATATATATATATATATATATATATATATATATATGTTATGTTTTTTTTGAAATAAAGAAAATGCACAAGAAATTTTATATTTTTATAGTAATTTTCTCCAAATTTTGTTTTTTTTTATATCTGTAATGAAAAATAATTTTTGGTTTGAAGTATATGTAGATAAGTTTATATATTTCCTGTATATCATAGATAATTAAAAGATCTAGATACCCATGAACTTGTTAGCTTTTTACAGAAATTTCCTTTATAAGCCTCCATAGCTCAGGGGTTAGAGCACTGGTCTTGTAAACCAGGGGTCGTGAGTTCAATTCTCACTGGGGGCAATTTTTCTTTTTATTTTTTTTTTAATTTTATTTACTTTGGATGCATAAATATATTGATTATAATCGATAAACGTACCTCCCACTCCCATTACGATTGGACCGGCATAAGAGAGATTATTCAAATGGAAGCCTCTGGATTCGTTTTTGACCGCTACAGTGTGATTACCCCTGATTTCTTGAGCAACTGACAGTTGATCGGCATAATATCCTGCAAATATTTAATTATTTAATAAAATTAATAATTATTTCTTTATGACAACTACTTGCAACTTTATAATCACTGCACCTAAATATTGTATTATCTGGAAAATATATACAGGGTAACTAAAAAGTATTATACCAGATTTATTCCGTGTTTGATGTTTGGTAGTAGTAGACAAGTACATTGAAAAATTATTTAAAAATTATGAAGCTATTGTAAAAAAATAAATTAACAAAGGTAAAATAATGAACTACACTTCTGGAATGGTCTATCCCAAAGGCTTAAATAGACGTTATGGCCTTACAAATTCAACATAATGTATTTTGTGTTACATAAACTGTCATTTTAAGAATTTTAAAGAAACTGTTACCTATTGTAGCCATTGCCGCTCCGAGCACCATTAGAAGCAGTCCCAGACTTAGCGCTTTACAGGCATTCCACAAGCATTTTCCATTTACTTTGCCTCTTACGACTTGGACATTCCACTGGGCCCCAGATGCTGGATGAGCTCTTCGAACCACCTCTGAGGTACCGCCGCGCGTCCATCCCACCAAGGCTCCTCTGTTAGTTATACTCATTATTCAAACTCCCCTAAAAATATTATATTCATATAAAAAACACATTTAAGGTCTATAATTTGTTAATATTTTTTTTTTCAATGCGTTTCTATGCATGATAGTTCTGCAGGTTTGAACTCATATAGAGTGTGTCCCACTTCAGAATTTCCTTCTTAAATAAAACCAACAATTGTAGACAAATAACTTGGTTGTTTATTTTATCAAAAAGTAGAGACATGGTAGTTATGTTTTAAAAATAATATTCTCTTTAAAAATTGTCAATAAAAAATTGGCAAAATAGCGGTTCAATTTCACCAAAAACTTGACGCATGTTTTGTTCAGGTCATTAATCGTCTGCGGATTGTTAGAATAGATTTTGCCCTCGAGAAAGCCCCACAAGGAAAAAGATCTTGTAGGCCACTGAATATACAATTTCGATAAATCACCAGGAAGTGTCCGTAACAAATTCAAAGTTTCCCTCTGAGATCCGTGACATCCAGAGACTGAGATCTAATCATGATAAAGCTACAATGACAGTTCACGTGGATAATCTTGAAGTTAAAATTAATGTAGAACGGGGTGTACCGCAGAGTGACTCAATATCGCCTGTACTTTTCTCAGCATGACTAAAAAGGTGTTTCGTAATCTGGATTGGGAACAGGATGAAATAAGGATCAATGGTGCATACTTAAACCATCTTAAATTTGGAGATGATATCGTTCTCTTGTCATCAGATGAGCTATAGACCCAGATGAGCTATAAAAACACATAAAAGAGAGGAATAAACGTTTGAGCTGAAAAAGAGTCAGGTTATGTTCAACAAATTTGCTGACAACAGAAGAACTTCTATTTTAGAAAGCGATTTAGGGGTTGTGGATCATTACATATATCTTGGGCAAAGGATTTCTCTGGAGTGTGATACTGTCCGGGAAGTGAAACGACGTGTTAACCCTGAAACTGGCGAAGTATCTGACAAAAATCCAACCAAAACCAATAAATCAGATAAAGCCAGTAGACTCGCGGCGGCGTGTCCTATACGGACGTGCTGAAAGGGGGCTAATCAAGACCGAGGCCAGGACCGACGCTAGCACCCGGACGCGTGTCGCTGCAACAACCCACAAAAATCACCTCAAAGGATCTCGAATTGCTCAGCGATTTCCAGGCTTACATCCAGGAAACGTGTTTCCTGTATTGACATACAGAAGTGCAACGTGGACACTCACATCATAATCAGTTTAAAAACTTCGGATAAGACAGAGGGGAACGGAAAGCTGCATGCTTGGTATTCATTACAAAGCGGGACAGAAAGATCTGCACACGGATCGGAGAACTAACGAAAGTATGTGACATCATTGGAAGGGTGAAGGAACTGAAATGGATGTGGGCAGGCCAAATAGCGAGGCGATGTGACGACAGATGGACCAAAGCAATCCGGGGAGGGATACCGCTTGATCGTAAACGTCCACGAAGAAGACCAGAAACAGGATAGATGGATTACATCATCAAGTATATTGGACCCCAATGGCAAAGAAGAGCTCAGCTTCGCGATAGTTGGAAGCACGCTGAGGAGGCCTTCATCTGGCAGTGGATCGATATGACTGATCGATATTCTTTTGATGACCAAACTAATTCAGCTGTCTGTTAATATATCAAGAGAATGAACAAAAAAAGACTACCAGAAGCATAATAGCGATAGGTGGGACTAAGAACAAGAGACGGAGAACCAAACTAATAAAACCTGCATAGAGAGAATTAATAAAACAGAAGAAGGAAGAGGAATGAGATCAAGGCGCTTGAACAAACAAAGAGAGAGGAAGAAAAAGATAAAAACCAAATAATATCCGACGCCTACATGGTATAAGTGATGGATAAAGAAGAAATCAGATTATCGCCTTTTCCATTTTTTTATTTTTAAATAATACATGTTGAAATAAATAAATAAATTAAAACCAAAATTTTATTTAATAAATAAAAGTAAAGTAAAGTGTTTGGGTTAGAGGCGCATCAGCAACTAGGCTATTTAGCGACTGGACCTACAGCTTAACGTGGGTTCCGAACCACGGTCATCAGCTTCCGACAAACCCAGGCCAGCACCCCCCTCGGGCTATAAACCCTTGGTTATGTGCCTACCCATAAGTCTATCAGGAAACCTACCGACTGGCGAGTGACCAACGTAGAACACTTCTCAGAAGGCATCCGGCCTTACCCAGCCTTTAACTGGCGTGACTGAGGGGTAATTCGCAGTCGGATTTTACACTCTTGCCTAGAAACAATCACAAACATTTAGGAAAGATAAACGGACAGAAGAAAGAAAAATAACCATCCGAGCGCTGGAATCGAACCAGCTATCGCTCCAGCGCGGATTCGGCAAAGCAGGCGCTCTTACCGCCGCACCAACGCGACCGGCTTTATTTATTTATTTAATAATGAGGTGTAAAAATCTGTTGATGAGCTATAAAATGGGTATTGATAAAGAGTGCGAATTAAGGTAGATCTAACGGCCCATGATAATAATACACAGTACACTCAGTGTCAAAATGTTAGACACTAAAACAATTATGTTTTAAGACTGGTCGAAATGACATATTAAAATGAGAACTGCAGTAAATGAATTTTTATTCATCTTAAGTCAAAATGAAGACGTTTCTCAAAATGTTACACGAGAAAAAAGTTTGATATTTTAGTTTTTTAATAAATTTTGAATGCTTCGAAATATTAGACACACCCTCAGTTATAAGAAAGAGCAAAGTTAACTTTAAATTAATAATTTTTGAACATGCTTAACTCTTGGATGCAATTTTAGCTTTGCCATCGTTTTGTATTCGTATATCAAATTCAATCAAACCTTTTTCTTTTTCTAATATTTTAACTTGTATTGGAGACAAATACAAAAAAACACTAAGAAAGAGTAATAAAATTAAATTATATATTTTTTTCAATTTCTATTGTGTGTTCAACATTTTGACACTGAGTGAATGATAACAATAAATAATAATTAATAATCATTGTGAGCAGTAGATAAAAGGATTGCAGAATGTAAAAGTTTCGGTGAAGAATTTTGTGAAGAGTTTTGATCGTTCTTCATCATAACAATGTGACATCTATTCAACCAATCCCACCTTGTGAATTTTTTTTGTCTCCTAAATATCGAAAATAAGTTCCGCACTCACTCATTCGGCCAGTAGTCACTTATGAACCCTCACAAAGAAAAGAAACAAGAGTACTCGGTAGAATTTTTGGTGCTGGGAATGATAAAGGAAATTGGTGGATCACATATAACTTTGAACTCAAACAAATATACAAAGATCTGGATATTGTGGACTATGTGAGGGCCCAGGGGCTCAGATGGGTCGGACAGGGGCCAAGAAAGCTAATTCAAAGTAAAACACACAAGAAAACATTCTTGAAAAGCCATGTAAACTAAATGTATGGCAATTTTTGGTTATAACATGCATTTATTTCTTTATTCAAAAGGATTTATCACATTGATCAAATCTACTGTTCATCGTTTTCTATTTTTTTTCCATCTTGAAGCAAAAATTATATACCGCAGCGAAAAAATTACTTCAAAATAAGAAAAATATATGCGAATAAGGGGTCAATACGATGGTGCCAACTCTGGAGAATAAGATGCGTGTGGAAAAATATCCAATTCGAGATCTAGCTATGTTTTTTTTACTGCTTGATACTTTCGGTAAATACATATATTCTTCTATAATTCAAAATTTGTAAAAAAAACTACGAAAGATAAAAAAATATATATTGAGTGTTTTTTGTACCATATGTTTTTTAAAATGTTTCTATAACTTCAAAATATAAAATCTTCAAATTCTTAAATCTTCAAATAAAATCTTCAATTCTTCACAAGTGTTATTTCTCCCTAATAGTTATTACTTCGTAACAGTTTACATAAGCTTTAGCTTAGTAAATGAAAAAGCTATTATTTTTAGTGATTAGTTATTATTTTTTGTCAAGTAAACAATATTTAGTTTATTTTTAAGACGCGTCCTTCTTATACCAACTAAATATCGCCTCACTCACCTCCTTTACATGGAACGATCTATCTCTGTAATCGCTCTATTTCCTCTACTGTTTCGATCATCCTACATGTTGAATTTTACACGAGATCGAAGCAACAACTATGAGTATACATAATTATGCATATTATTTTATGAGATGAAAATATCTTTCAACACACAGCATCTTTTTCACCTATCGAAATCATGCGCCCTAGACCCTTAAGTCTTATCGACTTTTTACATGGTGAGTTTATTTTAAACTTCCACAGATTTTAGTTCAAAAGATTTCTAGCAAAAAGTATTATCAAATAATTACAATTATTAATAATAATTTTATTTTCTTTTTAAGTAATTTAATATATATTATAAAAGATACTTTCAAAGATATACTAGAAACACAATCAAAGACAATCTTATTAAAAATATTAAACGAATAAAAATGTATAATGTAGGAAAAGTGTTTGAAAAAAGTAAAACCAAAGAATATAAATTAATATTTGAATTGGTTAGGCAACTCAAAATATTTTTTAATTTGTCAATCAAAATCAGCTGCGTAATTTCTGTAACGTCTGCGCGTTATTAAATCATACTCCATTGGTCGTCCACATCATTTCTGTGGAATTATCGGTCAGGAGATCAAAATAAAAACATTTTTCTTGTGAAATATCGTTTAGAGTCCGTCTGTTCTTGTTAGGACGTGTTAAATTGAGAAGAAAGTGTCAACCATGAGTTCCAAGAAGAAAGATCTGGAGATTATTTACAATTTGAGCTGGAAAAATAAACCTAAACGGGAGGATGAACAATTGTCCATTATCGCCGTGTACGATATTCCAGCTACTACGTTGAATTTCGAAGTGTTCAAAAGCTATTTGGTAAGCGTTTTTCTGTTTTATCCACTGTTTAGTTTATATTTCGTTATATTAGCATTATTTTACATTCTATCAATGAGGTAATATTAAAGTAAACCAGAAGAAAGTATCGTTGCCCCACTACACAACGTATTGTTTTCGGCCATATTGGGATATTTAACGCCTAACGTTTTTAATTTTTATAGCTATTACAGAAACGTTTGTTTCAAAGATAAATCCAAAATTGAATTAGTAAATGCTTTTTATTAGTGAATAACAGTTATTGACATGTTTTTACAGCCATAAATTATTACATTATTAAGTTAGGGGAATCACAGCATAGCTAAGTTATTTAAGGCTTTGTTGTTCTGTTATCAAATATTTGTACGAATTCCATTAGTAAGTTACGGAGATCATCAGATTTTATATCCCTAATTCAAGGCTTTATCTATCCCTAGCTAAAAAATTCTGGAACACCTGAGAATAATGTGAAAGTTTCCTATCTATTAGACAATGGAAAAGAGTATCCTATTCAGTCCCAAACTGACTTTCAAATAGCTCTTTATTCCTTCAGGCGTACGTATTTTATGCAGAAAGTTGTTGAATGCTTTAAATCATAATAAAAAAACATTTAGGCAAAGCAAGGTCTGGAGAAGTCATCAATCTGTTGTTGGAGAGGATTTCTGATCAGCCCCTTGGCAAGAATCTTCGCCATTCTAATGACGTAGAGACCCAATTTGACACCATGGAGCCCAGTTCTATGACTTCGGTGTGCTGTCATGTAGACACACCACCAGAATGGTTCCTTAATTCTATTGCACAGGTAAATATATTTATTCAGACTACTTTTAATGTACATTAAGTTTAAACACTTTTAAATAATTACAATATTGTGTAATAATGGTGTCCATTAACATTAAAATTACAATGAGTCATATTAAAAATTAAATTAAAATACAATGGTGATTTGTTTTTCAGACTTTACATAAAATATAACCATTAATTTTTTTATTAGCGAGAGAAGTAGAATAATAACGAATGTGTTTATTTAAAACTATATTTGCATTCAGATCTCCAGCAAGCAAAATGAAGAAAAAATATTTTCAATTTAATTATTTGCCTCCTGCTAAAGTTATTCGAAAAACATTACAGCTGAAGAAGGAGATAACTGAAGATGTCACCGCTGCTATATCGAGTGTTGTTTCCACGGCTGTGGCTAACGTGAAGCCCCACTTGCCACCGCCACCGCCGCCTTGCTATCATTTCCGGAAAAACAAACCGGACAAGAGAATCAGAAAGGGTTCTGCTCATCTGGGAGAACACTCTGTGGAGTAAGTCATACCTTTTATTACAATTTTAGCGAATTTGTCTTATTAAAATATGCATTACAGATAGTATTGTAATTGTCTTATGTGTATTGTTTTTTTAAGATAAAGGACTGACTCATTATTTATATCAGACTGGTGACATATCATATTGATATATATATCTTTATTTGTTTTTAAAGCATGATTCAAAGTACCATTATTATCATTTTATCATTATGAAGATATAAGGGCTGTTTTATTTTATTTTTTTTTTGTTTAAAATAGAAGACGTACTTTGTTTTGGTATAAAAATATCAAAGTTATTTTTTCTTGAATTAAACTCCCAAACTTGGGTATGATGAGTTTTATATACTCTACTGTCCAAAAGTTTGGAAGCATAGGTTTTTCTACATGATGATGTTTTAATGAGTCTTACGGTGAGTTTCCACCAGACAAACATTAGTGGCGCCAATGCTAACACATCGGTCAATAAATCCCCGGTTTGACATATAGATGGCGTCACTTACGAAAAATCATTACCAGCGGTCGATTCAATCGACATTCAATCAACATTGCACTGTGCGGCCCTACCGAGTGCCACCGACTACTGCTGACAATACCGAGCCGACTCGACTAGAATAAGGGAATTTCGAATTATCTAGTGCCTTCACCGATTATTCGTAATTCGAATTATTTGTTTTCTTATTGGATGATGCCAATTATTCTCATAATCGGATTATCAGTTATTTTTAATTCGAATTCTCCCATCACTAGTCGATTGTGCCAACCTTCAAATGCTATGTGTAAAAATTTCATGATAATCTGTCTACTAGTTTCTGATTGTGCTCTAAGTGACACTACTCTTGTTATTTTCAAAACAATGGGAAAAAATAATTTCGTGTGTTCATTAAGAATGATTTTTGACGAAGAAAAATGCCGTTGAAGCAAAACAATAGCTTGATAAACGTAACCCGTATGCTAAATTCAAACGTGGCCTCACAAGTAAGCCGTGATGCTGAACGCTTTGGACGTCCAAATGAGGTGGTTACACCAGACAACATCAAAAAAATTCACAAAATTATTATTATTATAAATCATTGGCAACAATGGCTAAATTGCATTTCGAATTGCTTCCTCATCCACCATATTCTCCAGATCTGGCTAAAAAGTGTGTTTTATTTGTCAGACTGATGTGTTACTCCAGTTTAGTGGCGTAAATATACGTTTCCACATAAATTCACTTCATGTACTTGACTCAGTTATAAAAATGGCGTCAACTGTCATTCTTCGGGCGTGCATAATAACGCGTGCATGTGGAAACCCAACTTTATATACACTACTGTCTTAAAAGTTTGGCAGCAGGTTTTTCTGTATGATGATGTTTTAATGAGTCTTATACAAACATTACTGTCCAAGAGTTTTAAATAAACTAGTGTCCAACAGAAAAATTTTCTAGAATAAATAGTTTAGGTTTTTTA
Organism: Cosmopolites sordidus; assembly: GCA_031761425.1. NCBI lineage: Eukaryota > Metazoa > Arthropoda > Insecta > Coleoptera > Curculionidae > Cosmopolites > Cosmopolites sordidus. The sequence continues at coordinate 1,449,798 of JARFXV010000210.1, read as the reverse complement.
TAAATATAGATTAGATCTGATTCCCAACCTCCAATTATCTCTGTTTCTCCCATGGTCGTTAATAACCCTTGATCTCCTTCAACCAACCTTTGCCTCCAAACGGATGGATCTGCTGTAATCCCTTGCCAAGTACCCCTTGTATACTCTTAATAATGTTTTTGATCATGCATGTCCTACTATCTGTTTTTCTTTATTTATCACTGTTCTATTTACGTCTTTTTGTTTCTTTAATGAATTTGTTCAATGCTATGTTAACCGGAACTAGTGCCAATCCATCCACCCCCTGTCGCAAAACTTTTTTAAATTCTACCATGGTGTGTTATTGGATTTTTAGTACTACCTTCCCATTTCCTCCCCAATCCTTCTTTAATATATGGTAATGTCTTACTCTTTTTGTTACAGTTTTATAAGTTGTGTGAAGCAATGATACGTTTAGGAATTTTAGGAGTTTATCTCCTGTCTTATGAATGGGGTATATTAGCGCCTGCAGACATCTGCTCTTTACTCCAGATGTTAACTATTAATTGATGAATGTCTGGAGATAATTCTTTGCCTCCAAGCTTCTTTAGTTCTGAAGACTGTTTTTTTTTTCGTGTAGTTTCCTTTTTCCGCTCAGTGGGTGGGAAGCATGATGGTGAGCTTGATATTTGATTTAAATTCATACTTGTTCTTCTGTTCTTCTGTTTTCTTCTTTCTATAATGCGGCTGCCCGTTAGTGAATTTTGGCTTCCTTCAACCCTGCTTGAATTCGAAGTTATACCTAATCCTCCACTGAATTCCATTGTCATTCACAGCACCAGTGTGAGTTACACTGGCGTCACACACACTTATTCATAAATCCTAATTTCCGTTTTCCTTTGAATAAGTTTAGTTCTTAGGACAGAATGCTTGTAACCTTTCATAAGTAGCTTTGTAACCTTTCATAATACGATTTCTTACATCTCCCTCCTGTGATATTGTTTTGTTTAGGTGTGCTTTCCAGATACGTAAATTCCTTCCCCAGATTCAATATTGTCATCGCCGATTATCCAGATCTGTCCTCTTGGATTGGTTCTTTTTTCAATCACCTTTGCTTTGTCTGTATTTATTTTTTCTAGACAGGTTCAGTTGGCTTTGACCTTGATGTCATTATGTCTGTCTCTCTTAATAATTTTTTTTGGTCGTGTTAAAGCTTCAGATCAAAGATCTTCAAACTACTGCCCGCGGCTAGCGAATTTAGCAAGCGTATGCTCGTTTAGGGCGCGTACTCGGCGACTAGTTTATAAATGATAGATAATAGCAGGAAAATTAAAACGGTTTTGGCCCTTGGAACTTACTGGTGTAATCAGTATCACGTTAAGGCTGGAGAATTTGGAGACGCCTGGTTTAGATCATCTGCATAACCTACGCTTTGTTTTTCTTTATTTATCTTTGTTTTATTTACGTCTATTTCATTACGTATGTTTACCTGTTGAGTTTGTTCAGTAACTATGTTAAATATTACTGGTGCCAATCCATCCCCCTATTGCAACCCTTCAATCTCAAATTGTACCGTGTTGTGTTGGATTTTTACATCGTCATCCAGTTTAATCCAACAAGCTCAATTGGTATTCTCAAACTCAATCGCTCCGTGTACTGCTGCTTTTTGTAGCAGTAGAATGGTTTATATTTTAGTACAACTCATCCAACATAGCTTCGCCTTCGAGGTTTGGATTCGCAGTAGCCAAACGCCCGAAAGCTCATTCGATAAACTCTTCGTTCTCTAGCTCTGTTAGACAGTGACCCTCTCACTCTTTTTTTGCGCATCTCAGAGGCCAAGCTATGTTGGTCAAACTGTACCTTTTTTGCACTCTGTTGTACTCTTTAAATTGAAATATTTCTGATGTTTAATTTAAGTGCTAAAGATGTATTAAAGTCCATGAAGTTAGACCACAAGTTGGAAAAATTGGAACGCAAGGCAACCAAGTACCGCGAGAAACGCGTCGCCTTACAATCGGCCATAAAATCGAGCGATAGCGAACTGGGACACTCCAGCAGCAGAAGCAGGTCGGTTCTCTTTAAGATTCATTTTATTTTAATAGTGAGCGAGATTATTTTCATTTAGGTCCAGGGACAGGCATGAAAAAACCAACGATCTCGAACCTAAGATGGGTGCCAAACCTGTCAACACCCAGAAAGTCGTTCCCCACATGCTGGGAGGAGAGGTTTATTTGCATCAGTGGGAGGTGCAAAACACTGGTGAAGCTCCATGGAATGCCAAGGTAGGTTTTTTGGGCAGCAAGTACAAATAAACTGTGATAATTAAGTTTTTCTGTTAATTATATGAGATATTGAGTAAGGAGGTGTTAAAATTGAAATAGAAAATTGGTTATACAGTGCATCAAAAAATTATTTATACCCTTATTTTTTTCGGCAAAAATAATGTTTGAAATGCTTTTCAACCTCGAGAAAGCTTGGGCAGAAATCGACTCTCAGAAGACTACTTAAGCTCGCAGAATCAGTGTCCAAGAGACTGCAAGCTATTATAAATGCGAAAGGTTACCCAACGAAATATTGAGTTTACTTAGGAATGATTTTTGTTTGGGTAACGTGTTTTGTTTTGTGATGTTTGAATAGTTTTTTGCTCATGAGATTTAAAATATTGGTGTTTAAAAGAAGGGTTTATAATTTTCTGCGATCGCTTGAATTAATGCAAAAAGTTGTTATACTTATCACAGGTTATTTTGTGTTAAAAGTATTATTAAACATATTTTTGGCAAAAAAAAATAAGTGTACTCCACATGTTAACACAGTTGAATATTTTGGTTTTATGTTTGACTGAACCCTTCTTGTCCTTCAGGATGAAAGAGAGTTTGCCAAATAATCCTTAACCAACCCGAATTCTTCTTTTTATTTTGTTTGTATGGTTCTTTTTACTCAGTTGCTCAAAGGCATTACAATCAGAGATAGGTAAACAAATATAAGTGTACAATAACAATCTAACATAAAGATATAAACAAGTGGATTAAAACAAGAAAAAAAAACTGGAATCAGCATGTAGATATAATTTTATAAGCCATACAGAGGACTAATAGAAATCCGCCCAAAAAAATCGGTGGTTAGTTGTCTAACAACAGAATCTGAATAAGAGACATCAAACTAGAGATATCCAAATGAGCCAAATGAGCCAAAATCCAGAAAATGAGCCAAAGGAAGACGATTCAGACGAATTTGCCCTTAATAATCATCAGTGTAATATTGGATCGTCCGGAAAGTTTGTAGGGATTATCCATTAGTTGTTCTTTTAACACTTGTAATCAAAAATCTACATTGGATAAGTACATAATTCAGTCGTGTCAGAAACATGGAAATCATATGAACAGCATAAGCTCTGCAGTCAAAATTTGTAAAGATAAAATTATATAAGACACAATATACAAAGCCTCTATGTGTCCTGGGGGAAGTTCCTCCCTTGGTATAAACCAATGTGTAAGATGGGTGTTTCTATCTTGCCACGTTTCTAATCTAGTTTATTGTGGTGAATTCAGATTTAACATGGCTTTAGCATTATTTATACAAAAAATAAAGAAAAATGAAACAGTGGACTAAATCATGCTTATATTCACACAGACTAATCTGCAATACACTTGGGGATCGAAATCTTTGATACCAGCGGCCAAGGTCATTGCAGTACCTCCTCTGAAACCAGGAGAAAAAGGAACCATTGCTGTAAGGCTTCAGGTCCCAGGTACTTTTTTTTTAACTCTGTAACAATTCAAATTTGACGTTTCTTTTTTTTGTGTACAGCGGAAAGTGGCTCGTACGAATGCTACTGGCAATTTATGCATAACAACCGCCGTTTTGGTCATTGGCTTGGTTGCCAAATAGTTGTCGACCCGTTCAATCTCAAAGGTAATCGTTCCGTTCTGGAAACCTCTGGAAGAGTTGGAAGTCAGCGTCCATCCCGCCCACAGCCCTCATCAACTCCCATCATCCCTGATGAAGCCGTTGCTCTAAAAAGTACGTCTTAACACTTTTCTTGGTTCAATTTTCATGTTGGAACCTTTAGCTTGAAAATTTAACTGTAGAAGAATTTCCCATCTTCCATAATATCCGGAAAATCTTCCGATACTGATGCTTCTTAATGAGTTTTTGATTTAAAATTAGATTTTGAAGAATTTCTACGCGGACCGAACACGTCATTCAACAAAACATCGCAAGATATTGGTGCAACAAGTGAATCAACATTTAAGTCCTCTAAAATAGATCTGAAAACCGATGAGAGCGCCAAAACAATCAATGAAGAGTTGGTCCATGCAGTTACTGATAACTTGGAGCAAATCAATTTTGAAGAAAATGATTATTCTGATTCAAGTAAGTATAGAAAGTATGCAAAGTAATGTCGAATTTTGAAGTGTTAACAGAACGAGTAATTTTATATTTCCGTTAAATGCGGTGCATTTTCTAGACTGAGTCAACTGCATATAACTTTGCAGCCTCCCTTTTCTCAGATCTGACTAGTTAAAATGAATTAAAAACATAACAATTTGTTTGTATTTTAGATTCGAGTGAAGATGAAAATTTCAGCCTTTTGGACGATTCCGCCTCATCCAAGAACAGTTTCAAAGACGAATTTGTGGTGGTACCAGTTCCTAAATGCTTTATTTTTGACGGTGACGAATCATCCCCTAAAACCCAGCGTAAAGAACCCACACCTGATCAAGATCAATCTTCCACAGTAAGCTTGAAATCCACCACGTCAAAACGCTCCCTAGAAGGAGCTCAAAACGGTAGTTTCGATGACAACAACAACGCATCTACATCCTCTGGAAACAGTATCAAGCTGCGAGACGAAGATCTGGATAACGTGGTGGTCATTACGGTACCAAAGGACGATCAGGTCAAAGAAGGGTACATTTATGTTCACGTCGATGGGCAAAAGGTGTTGGTTCCGAAGAATATTCTCAAATCCGAGGTGGTTAATGCCGCTAACGCTTTGACAAGTCAGCCTGGAGACAACAAGTCAGTTGGTGTTCTTATCGAGTGAGTATAAGCGAGTTAATTTCGTTTAGATGACAGTTTCGATTCTTTGTTTGATGTAGGTCGAATGAATCGGTGAATAAATCAGGTAGTTCAACTGTTCCAGAAGAGGAAAAAGTTGAGGATAAGAGCGGAAACGCGAAGGATGGCGCTGGAGTCGCATCAACACCACAAGAAACATCGAAAATGCAGCCCGCTCAGGAAGTAACGATCGATATGCCTTCTTTGAAGACCACTTGCGGATCGCAGAACGATCTCCGCAGCGATTATTTCGAGGCCAACAACTACACCAGTCATTGTTCGGCTGCCGGTTCCTGCTTTTCCGATATCAACGCAGGACAGCGGGTTTTCGTGTTTCCTTTAAACGTACCCGGATACGAGGCCGTCAATCCTGCTGATATCAGCGATCCTATTCAGTGTAAGTTCACATTTTAGATATGAAGTCCTTGCATAAAATTTAGTTTTACATCTGCCAGTAAAATCTATCTTTTTTAGTCTCCACGCTATTGGATATTAATTTCCTTTTTCTCTAATTTTTTTCACTCTATTATCCTCCTTGTTTCAGTCCAGTTGTTTACTACTTTGATCACAAAATAAGGTGAAAATCAAAAAATAATACAACAAAGGATTTATTTATTTGCCCAAATTTTTTCCTTCCTTCAAAGTAATCTCCCCTCACTGCAATACACTTATTTCAACGTTATTTCCAATCTTCTTAACAGTTCTTAATAACCTCCCTTTGGTATTTTCTTCAAAGCCTTCCTATTTTTTTCACGGCTTTTTCCAGCGAGCGAAACCGCTCGAGACGTACACACTGCGATTAAAAACCGCAAAACTGCCCGTGATTTTCACAGTTTGAGTTTGGGGATTTCAAGAGAGCAGTATGTATTGTTCCTCTAATACTAAGAAATAGAAAAAGAAGACGTTAACAAAATTTTGCAAATAAGTTCTATTGCTTACAAATTGTCGCGCGGTTTTTATCCGCTAGCCATTTTGTAACATTTCACGGTTTTAAAGTCAGTCGCGGGAAAAAACCGCAAATGCGGCCGCTTGTATTAGTTTTATCGAGTCACAAAATCACGCGGTTAAAAATCACGACGATTTATCCGTCGTGCGGCCTAAGACTAACAGGCGAAACGATATGAAACTTCTGCCAGGTGTCAAGAATAGTAAGATAAGTTATTTAAGTTAATTAAGATATTTTATTTTTTGTGAGTAGGTCCCACATTCTCTCTCCCTTCTGAGTGTATACCAATATAAAACATTTTTTATTCTGTCAGTTGGTGAAGTACCTACCACCACGCCCAGGACCAACCAATTGACCAATCCGTTCAACGAAATCGAGCACATTCCTAATTTCCAACAGAGTCCGCCCGAACACAGACCTCCCTCCGGCGAGAACATCCCCTTCGCAACACAGGAAGAAGTTCACATCCGTAATGTCCAGCAGACTCCGCTCGAATACAGACCACGTTCTGGCGAGAATGCCCCTTTCGCAAGACAGGAGGAAGTTCACATTCTGCCGGAAGCTCTTGTGAACGGAGCCGTCAACGTTGCTTCCTCGGCCATCAACACAGCACGTTCGGTAATAAATATGATTAAACCACAGGTAAACCAATATTTTTCAAACACTGCTGGATGAAAATATATATTTTGTTATTTTTCGACTTTCCCGTTTCATTTTCTATATATGTTTAAGTAGTCCTGTCATAAAATATAAAACTTATTTGAAGTGTCCGCCTTTTGCCTTTACACACTTCTTTAAACGATCAGGTCCTCGTCTGTCACGCCACGTACCACTTTCAAGAGTATTGAAGCTGCTACTTTCGCCAAATCAACTTTTAAAGCGTTGATACTGCGCTCAGGTTTAGAGCAGGTCTTCTCTTAAATGCTCCACAGCCAGAATTAAGTTCCGAACTTCCTGAGGGCCAATCTTTATCACAGAAATGTAGTTGAGTGACGCCGTTATATGATATTTTCCATCAAACCATTATCGAAGCCGAATTCCGAGGACAAGAACAACAGTGAAAATCCTTTTATCTCTGAAAAGGATTTTACGGTGCCGTCTGTTCACATGACGCTCAAGTAGCGCCTTTACTCTTCTGGCTCTTTAAGTAGAGATGTAGAGCTGTCGTCAGTCTCCGCCTGCTATATCTTTAGTAAACTCAAAGCCCTAGGTCATCTCTCAAGCCATGGTTTCTGATTTCGAAACGGATTTCTCTTGAGTTCTTTCAACGGACGAAATTTATGGCATGACTACTTATAATTCCTTACTTGATGCTTTAGTTTTCTATTAACCTGTGACATGGCACCTGCTTGACGCGCTTATTTAACTTATTGATCCCAATTAGGTTATGATAATTATCCTATTTTTTACAGCTTATGGATAGATTGAATAGACATAACATAGGTAAATGAAAGATTAAGGTGATAAGTTCCTGTGTTTTTTTTTATTAAAACTTCTAACTAAAATTTACCTTATAAAAACGAATAATTTTCGAAATAAACATTTGATTCCATGGCTTGAGACCGAATTATTCGATGTCCCACCACCAATCTCAAAGTTTGGACTATTAGCTGTCCTGACCTTTAGAAAGCACCTGTACCTAAATTGTACACCACCTGTAGCGTAAGACCAACGCTTTTACTCACACCAATTTTCGCAAAGATTATCCAGAGTCCTCTAAAATAAGCTCAAGATTTCATTTGAGAAGAGAGATAATACAAAATGTCCAAATATTTCAGGAGGTAAATAAGAAAATCCGCAGTGTCATCATCGGTGAGACGGAGCCACAAAAATTTAACAAAAAGCTCTTTTGGTCTACACATTGCTTAAAAAATTGCTTCAAGATATTTATCTACGCGTATTTCGTTTAAATATCGTTTGCAGGATTGTTTTCTTTCAATTTCAGACTCCAGGCAATTGGGTGAACGGACATTGGGTCAGCAATGACCCCCAAACACCTCGCGAGGTCAACCTAAATGCCTTGGCCGAAATGGGCTTCTGGAACCGTGATTTGAACGCCACTTTATTGGCTCGCTATAACGACGACCTTAACAGAGTGGTAGCGGAACTTGTACAATAAAGATTATTTTTATCCCTCCTAGATTAGTAAGGTGTTTTCTTGTATTGATTAGTTAAAATTAATTTACATTTTTTATAATCCCATATACGTTAAGTTTTCTTTGTACTGTGCACCTTTTTCCTAACTTAGGAAACGTTTTGGATTCTTTTGAAAGTGGAATGCTTCAGTAAAACCAAACTAGAAGAAGCAATACTATAATTTTTCAACAACAGAAACTATTGAAGTATATTTAGTGTGACACAAAATTTATAAGGTAGTATATAATTGGTAGACTTTGGTATCTGGTATTTCAAATATAGCAGTAGAGTAAGAATTTCTTTTTTGCGTTTTAAAATGATGACTTAGTTTGTAGTGAGTGGTGAGACACCTTTTATATAATCTGTATGTGATAATTAATTGTTAAATATAATATTCGTTCTAATCGCAGTATTTTTTTCCTTTGGGCAATAATGATACGCAGGACTATACTAAGGAAGCGATGGGCTGCGAGGAACTACCTGATTGACTCAGTTATGGTATGTACTGCGAATGGTTAAAAAGTTTCTACTTAACTATGAAAAGTCACTCATAAAGCAGATGGCACTGATTTCCTAGGAAGCGTTGGTTATGAGCGTAACGTCAAACAACAGTAACAAACAGTCGTGGAATGTTTTTTTCCTTATAACAACGTGCTTGTTCTTCTGGTCATATTGGCTTTTTGTGTCGTTTTATATGGTTTTGAAGTTAAGTCATCTCATATTTGATTTAGTACATATTCAAACAGTACTGGTGTTAAACGAAACCAAAGCCTGGATTTTTCGTCGTTGCAGTACTGATTTAAAATGCACCCTTTGTAGCACGATTTCTAAATATCTACCTCCTCCAAACCATAGTTTTTACCTTCTGATGATTCCTCATCTTCCAAATATAATTCTAGATCGTCCATTCTCCACTACAATACGCTCCCGGTTCGTTGACTGCCTTTATTTTAAAGTTTACATCTGTATAACATGTAAATAACTATACCGCTTCCTTAGGAAACCATAGCTTAACTGATTTTTCAGATTCATAGTAGGTGCGTTGCTTATACCTCATTTTGAAACTGCAAGTTCCGCTATGGACGAAACGTAGGAGGCCGCGAATTATGTTGAGGACCTAACAATTTGATTGAACTTGTAAGAACAGATAATGTTACAGAAAAACAACAAACTATAGTATCTTCAGAACTTTGGAAATAGAGAGACGAATAAAGACACCCAAAAATTTAATGAACAAAACAGAGAAACAGTAGTAATATTTGAGGAAGAACAAATAGAGAAATTTAAAAATAGAAATTAACCAGGTCTAAAAGCAATACACAATGAACTCATGAAATAGGGAAGAAGTAGATAATAAAAATGAATATTAAAATACTTCCACAACCTATTAATGATTAGACACGTATCAGTTGGATAAACAAAACAAAAATTATAACATCCAGAGAGGCAGTAAAATTAGTGATATTAAAAGCAGTCATAAGACAAGATTCTCAAAGTCCATCTTTAATCACAATATTATGAGGAGCTCCGAGTTCATAGAAGATGATTAGAATAGGCAACCAAACATACCGTTACGATTTAATTGCTACGTAATTTTGACATTAGGTGGCGCATTGATTATGAACGTTGCCAAATACTTGCTATCTCAATTCATTCCGCCATTTTTTTTAAATATTTCAAATTTGTTAATAAAACTATTTTTATAATCCAATGTTTAATATTTTTAATGTGAAATTATTAAATTTTGAAAATAATAACGAAACATACTTGGTATATAGGGATGCATTTAGGATTTAAACTGCGCAAAATCTGACAGGCGCATTGTCGATATTGAAGACAGGGGCGAATCGGCATAAGCAAAGCCGACAAGCGACGGGAGTTCTCAGTGGGCTTACTGGGTATTCGTTATCGTATGTTTTTACAGTTTCTAGTCGTAAAAATATCCGTTTTTTCTTAATGTTGTGGCAATATAGTGCCGTTTATAGTATTTTTAACGATTCGGATTTAACGTGATAGTGAAATAAGCGTCCAGACAAATGGAGAAAGTGTAAATAAATTGTATCGGCTGAAAACAATACGGCGAGACCAACCTTTCGGTGACACTCGGACAAGGAACTTGCCGAAAAGTGTGGCAACCTTGTCCCATATAACCGCGTGAGGATCGAATTTTAAGGTTAACTGTAGGGCCATATCAGCAGCATTGCCACATAAATGGTGGAGTGAAGTTTAAGGTTGACTGGCTCAGACGCGGGATTCTCTAGACCGAAGAGCCAATTTTTCTTGGGCTCGAGATGCCGGCCTCTACGTTAGATTCAGTCGAAACCGCATTGAGGACGTCTCTCATGAAGAATAGCGATCACGGGAATTTGGATACTCAATTGGCGGGTAGTACGAAGAAGGCCCTTCTGTCCGACATCGAATTTGAATGTGCCGGCAGTTATCAGTGTAGCGTTTGGGACGTGATTAAACCCAAACACATTATCCTAAAAAGTAGCGAAAAGCCCCAAAATAGGTAAATATCCATAAGTTTTTTCGATATCGAGTTTGTTGACCTGTGCGTCTCTACATCAACTTGTTTTTAACCTAATTCGTATTCATAAGTTGACGTTTGGAGAATTATGAAAACATTCCTTGGCATCGCAATTTTTTATTATTTATAAGACAAACGATTATTTCGTGCATCTTATCTTTGCCTATATTTAGACGTTGTTTTTTACCTTAATTGTTGTCAAACAAACCTTTAGACATTTGACAAATATTGTCAGTTTTATATCAGTGATTTTAAGAACCTTCTCAAGGGATTTCGGATTCTTTGGGGTTTACCTGGCATTTATCTGATTATTCTATGGTATTATTGGCTCTCCACTATGAAGAGGAAGAAATATTTGAATTAATTTGGTCTCTGTTTGACAGCAAAAGTTATTACTGGTATTTTTACCTGCAATTTAAGCAACTATAATGCAGAGAAAAATTTTCATTCTTATTTATGATAACAGCCTAAGGTATCAGTTACAAGTGTTTTGATAGTTATAATTATTGATATTGTTTGTGATAAAACTATTACCTAAAATGAAAATATTGTCTAGTTTGAAACAAGATCAAGATAATCATGGGGATGATAGTCTTAAGCCTGCAAAACGTGAGCTTTTCCCTATGGAAAATGTTCAGCTGGGATGGTCTAGTAGTGGAGATTGGTCAGTGGGTTCTGGCATGGTCAACATGGGTAACACCTGCTACCTAAATTCTACATTGCAAGCTCTCTTTCATGTTCCGTCATTAGTCAATTGGCTAATATCTGATAAAGAACACATACTAGAATGTCAGGATACTGGTAATGTAACATTTTCATGATCATATTAATTGAAAGAACTGTTAATATATTTTTTGTAGGTTTATGTATAATATGTGCAATGAGGAAAACATTGCAAGAGTCCCAACAACGCAATGTTAGCTCTATTCGACCTATTTTAATCTATAACAAATTAAGGTTAGTTTGTAGAAACTTGATTCCAGGCAGGCAAGAAGATGCTCATGAGTTCCTGAGATATTTAATAGAAGCTATGGAGAAATCTTTCCTGCAAAGGTTTAAAGATTATAGTAAATTTGACTCAAAAGTGAAGGTAAATACTGCAAATTCAGTTTGTTTGAAGTGAGTAATGGTTGGGGCTTTCTTTTTAGGAAACCACACCATTAAATCAAATACTTGGTGGATATTTAAGATCAGCAGTGAGATGTTTGAGGTGCGGACATGTTAGTACTACATTCCAGCATTTCCAAGATCTTTTATTAGATATTCGCAAAGCACAAACTGTCACTGAGGCCTTAGACTTGTACTTTAGTAGGGAAAAATTAGATGATGACAGTTATCATTGTGAGGCCTGTCAAAAAAAGGTAAATTAGGGTTGTGTATGGTAAGGGTGTTGTTTTGCTATTAATGGATGTGTTTCAGGTGCCGGCAAATAAGCAGTTTTCTGTTGAGAGAGCACCGAAAGTTTTGTGCATTCAGTTGAAAAGGTTTTCGGTGAGCAATAACAAGATAACTAAACATGTTGCCTTTAAACAGAGATTGAACTTGTCCAACTATGCAAGACCTAAGTAAGTTTTGCTTTCTTATTAATTATTTTTTCCACATTTTTATTTAAATTTTGGTATCTAATTAGAAATCAGATGTAAGGTGCATGTAGTTAAAGTGCATTTATATTAAGTTTTGTTAGGGACTATGCAGCAGTTTGGCATTGTTTCTCTTTAGAACGGACCATTTTTTGTTGATGGAAGTAGAAAATTTTTAGTACATCCTTCATTCTGGGGATTTTGAAGCAGATTTCAATATGGCATTAAGTTTGAATAAATACAAAGCTTTATTGGGAGTGTTGGCTCTGTGATATTGCCTGCTAGCATGGTAGCAAGTTTGACTCCCATGCTCGGTCGCTAAAGGGGAAAAGGTTGCACCACATTGAATGAACAACAGGGGGCTTAAAATGGCCTGTATATGGTTATATATATGGCCTGTATACTACTATAATCAAAAAGTAAGGTGACTTAAATAAAACACAAAATAAATAAACAAAGATTAATATCTAAAATATTTCACTATATTTAAAATTGTATGTCTGACACACATGTGTGTTGTATGTCTGACAATTGTTCTGACACACAGTGCCTTTTTCAAATACAAACTATACTATAGTGGAAATTTTTAAATATTAATCTTTGTTTATTTATTTAAAATGAATTTCCATCAAGTTTCGGCTATCTCAGAACACAAAATATTTATTTATTCATCCAAGTATGAAAGAACAATCCAAAATTTTCAGAATAGTACAGTCTGTGTCAGTCCAGATGCCAGGAAAATGGTCAAAATTGATCAGTGTGGATGCTAGTCAACACAATGTTAAAGAAAAAATAAAAGTGGGTGCTTCAAGAAGATATTGATCCCAAACATCGAAGTGGCCTGTACAAGTCTTGGAAAGAGGAAAATGCCAACTTGACAATGGACTGGCCTTTGCAATCTCCAGATGCCAACCCAACTGAAAATGTGTGGGAAAACCCAACTAGCTGGAAAACCAGTCTATGATTTGAAGCAGCTGGCACTCAATATTCAGAAAATTTAGCGTCCTCTATCCGTCGAGTACGCGGAAAAACTGGCCGAAAGTGTACCTAGAAGGTGTGAGGTTATACTTGAAAATGATGCCGTGCAGTGTCACTCATAGTGTTAAAAAAGTTAGAAATAAATATCTTTTGTACTTGCATACACTTTCTTATAACACAGACTGTATACCTTCTATGTAGCGTCGTTGTAGATGTGCAGTTCTCATGTCCACGTCGATGGTGCCCCGACAGCACTGTTTTGATTCATCGCGTTGCCACTGGCCATCAATATTTATATAAGATAAATATATTGATCGTTTTATTTAGATTCAAACGTTGCTTAAAATAATCAAACAAAAAAAGGGTGACAGATATCTGAAAGGGTGACCGTAATACTGGTCCATAACCAATTAACCGCCACATAGCGGTTTAATAATAAATTTAAAATAATTTATTTTATAATAAATATTAATGTAAGCTGAAAAGTTCAGACATATTTATTTAAAGGGTTGTGTTTCTGTTTACAGACCTAATTCTCCTTTGCTGTACCGATTGGTGGCACTGGTGACGCACATGGGCCCCACCGTCAGCTGCGGCCATTACACTGCTGTAGCGCAAGCGCCATCGGGTAATTTTTACCAGTTCGATGACAGCATGGTACGCCCTATATCCCACCAAGCCATGTTCAACACCAACGCCTACATAATGTTGTACGAACTGGAACCAACACTCGACGTCCAGAAACCCGTTTCGGCAACCAAAAACAAAGTATCCAGCACGGTTACGGAATCTTCGGTGTCAAATCCCGCCTCCTCCAAGACCATGTCTCCGATACCGCTCGGTTATCCCAATAACAAAACAAAATCGATCGGTCCCAAGGCCATCACCTACGGTTTCACCAGCGACAAGGTTTACGGGCCGGAATTACCACCCGATCGGATCGGGATCAGTTCGAGTGTGACCAACGGCAAACAGAAGGCCGTGAGCAGTTCTCGTTCACCGGAAGTAACCGACGAGTCCAGTACTGAGTCAAGTGAGGAGGAGGAGCCATCGAAAGGGGCGGTGACACCTCCGTCGACCTCGCTCAAGGAAGCGGACAGTTCCACGGTGAACGAGGACTCGGAGGAGATGCGCAGGCTGTCACCGGACGATTCGCCTAGTAGCAGTTCGAATTTGTCTACCAGCGTGTCTAGTTTGTCTAGTCCGGAGGTGGTGACCACGATTAGTCCCAAGAAGACAACATCGCCGTCGAAGAGCTTGGTACCGTACGAAACCGGAGATACCAGCGGTAGTGAGGACTCGAACCACTCGGAGACTAACAGGGTGACAACCAAAACTACAGTTGGGGAGTGGCAGGTTACGTCGTCCACCGACGTAATACCACAAAACAGCGAATGGGGCGACAAGAAGAAGAACATTGAAATATCCAGTGGAAGTGTGGTCAGCGAGTTATTCAAGATGTCTACTGCAGGGTATTCAGTACCGGTAACAACGTGGGAAGGCACTAGGTAAGTTTATTGAATTAAGAAGAGGAATTATACCATACAAAGACACAATTACCATATAAAGGGTGTAAGGTATTATTTGAAAGTAATATTAAAAGTAATATTTTTGTAACCATTTATTCAATATGTTGCAGCATAAATTTGGTTTGGTTTGTTTTAACAATGTCCATTAGTTTATAATTTATTCGTTAAATAATTACAAATTATTATTTGCCAAATATGCCTAAAATGATAATTCTTATCGTAGCTTTTCAAATGGCAAAACCTCGAAAACCTTTAAGTTTAGGTTCTTTCAAATCAGTTTTTTAATAATTGATTTTCAAACCATTTCAAGAAATGTTCCTGATTATTTTCACCATGGCTATCAGTAAGCTCGGCTTTTAAGGAAAATGTGGTCTCTGCACCCTCAATAAATCCATCTTCATTGTCAGCATGAAATATTATGTATCTAAAATAAAAATTTTCATATTTTTTTGCATAGTCCTGTAACTTACCTTTTACCATCAACTTTGGTGGCTTTTACACTGGATCAGAGGTGCTACTAACTCTTGATAACAGCTATTTAACTGCTTTGGCAATTTGCAAGCGCGACTCTAACAATTATAACATTGTGGTGGTTCTTAAAAGAACTGTTTTCGATCGCAAGGTAAATAATCATAGTAAATATTCAGATAGTATATTATTTAATTTGAGTAGTGGTATTTCTGCTTTTCTTCAACAGCATCAGATTTTATGCATCAGATTTTATTTTGTAGGAACTATATTTCTTTTGGTTTCCAATATCAATTCATTTTTTATCTCTCCATAGATCTCCTGTTTTTCCCTTATATACCTCCTCTCCAGCTTGTCCTTATCCATGTTAAAACCTGCTTTGATATTCTGTCCTCTAGGTATTCTCTATATATGTGTATACTCCCATTATTTTTCAATTTTTTTTGTTGATTCTTTCTCTTCTGGATCTTCCTACTACTGCTTGTCTCCACCAGTTCATTTCTGTTGTATTAGAGTCTTCTCAGTTCTCATTTTAGTTGTCATATTTCACTGCCTTATCTATTTCACTGCCCTGTCTGTTCCATTCTCCAACTGAATTTATATTTCTCACAGTGTTTTTTTCTTTGTCTGTCTTCTAAAATTATGTCTTGCTCAGCTGTTTCAAGGCTGAATTATTGCAAAGACAAGTTTGGCATTCTTAATCTACATTGAATTTTTGTTCTACCTAGGATGCTATCAGTGATCCTTGATCTTCAACTTTCACCCATATCAGGAATCAATCTCCAGTGGCCCCTTGTCAGTTCTTGATATGTAGTAGTTCTGTATTTTTTCTTAAAATATTCTGCCACCATGTCTTTGGTCACCTCTCTTTCTGTTACCCCCTACTCGTCCCTCCTTGATTTTCTTTGGTATTCAGCTTCCTGTCATTCTCGCCAAGTTCCACCCATTTGACTCTGTGTATCCTCACATGGACTACATTACCCAGATCTTTGTATAGTTTCTTGAGTTGGAGTTATACCTGATCCTGCAATTTTCATTATCATTCACAGCACCAAGAATATTTTTGGGTACTCTTCTTTCAAATATTGCAATCATTTCTTTTGTTTTCTTCGTGAGAGCCCAAACGGCCAATAGTAACACCCATACGTTACTATTGGCTGAATGGTGTTTTCTATAGAATTTTTATGGGGTCAGAACAAATTACGAACACTGAATCCAATATATGCTCTTGTAAATGAAGCTGTTGGTTGTTCTTCATAAATAAAATACTTATACGTCAAACTCTATGCCGTCTTTTAATTATTTTCAGGTCGCAACTAGAGAAAGAAGTGAATCAGGAGAAACGAGAGGAGAGGAAACGATCGTTTGCGGACAGTACCGATCAGGGTCGAGTAAAACATCAAAAGGTCAGCTCTAGCTATACCAACGGGAAATCAAATCCTGGTTACAACCCAGTTCAGGTAATGGAGATCAATAAAAATGCTTTAAATAGGTGATTGTACGCATTTCGTAAGAGATGCGCAAGCACAGAAAGCCACGAAACCACGAGACTCATCATTGATTGTCTGTGTTGACTTTTTATTTATTCATACCGGTTTTGTATCTTCAGGAATATCATAATATGAAAAATTGGTCTAACAGTAATGGTTCGTCGTCGGGAAACTTCCACCACAAACCCTTCTATAACGGAAACCGTCACAAAAGAAACTTTCATCACAAAACTGGCTTCCACAAAAACAACTATCGCTTTCGGTAATGCCGATTAAGAAGAATTATCGACAATTTCAGGTTATAGTGGCAATTTTTATGTAAAAAAAACGTTTATGTTTTTTAATAACTAAATTATTCAGATAGGTAAACAAATTTGTAGTTTTATAGTGTTGATTCACTTTCTTTGCACTAATATTGATGTAAAATAAGGTTTTATCGACGTATAAATCACTTACAATCATTTCCCCAAATATTTTATTAATTATGTTGATGATCGAAGGGGCTTATGCTTTAGGTTATTTTTATTCATTTGTTTATATGAACCAGTGCCTCGTGTGAATTTTTTTGGATTATAAAGGGCAAGGAATATATTGAAAATAATCTTTTGTTGTATATTAGTGTAAATATAATTAACTAGGAAATTCGCGAGGAACTTCTGAAGACGAGAAACCTAGGACTATGCTAGAGTAGTGTTATTTGTAAGGCAAAAAAACTGTCACAGTCCAAAAAGTCTGTTAATTTAGTTCACCACAGTTTTAATAGAAAATTGAGTGTTCCCAAGTCCCAAGAGGGTTAATTAACTATTAGTCTGTCAGGGTGGAGTTTCTGTTACTCGATCCAGATCGAAGCTCTACCCTAAATGCTCAAATGGCTAAATGAATTTGTAAAAATAGGCTTTTACAAGAATATTTTACTGTTAATTTTATTTTGTAATTGTGTAATAGAAATTTTTATTTTATGTGCTTTCGACATTATGTACAGTTTGTAAAACTTGTGTCCTATCACTTAAATATATGTTTTTTTTAAAGCATTGTTACTGTAGTGAAAAATATTTAGGAGTATTTCCAATGACTGAAAAACGCCCGAACATTTTTTTTTAACTAAATCTTCCCGACATTTAGGCAACCATCAATTTGGCGATTATTTCAGTTTTATATATATATATATATATATATATATATATATATATATATATATATATATATATATATATATATATATATATATAAATATAAGTAAATAAAGAGAGAGAGGGAGGGCATTACAACAAAACAATTACCAAAGCAGTAACATTAAAATGACAACCAAGTTTAGTTTTTAGGACATACTGCATGAAATTGTAATTTTGCCTAGATCTCCTGTGATGATTTCGTTTGTTTTCACCATTTAAATACTTGTTATTTGCCCTTAAAGATAATCTGGTTTCTTGGTGTTTTTCTGGTGTAAGATCCAAAGAAAGAACATGAAGCTCGTGAAATATATGCCACCAATAAAACGAATCTTTTCAATTATATTCATCAAAATAGTATAATTTTTGATAAAGATTAAATTTAGATATTAAAATTAATATATACAGTTTGTAAAGGATGTTTTATTTTTCAAAAATTTAGTCATTTTGTTAAAACATAGATGGTACTGTTTGTAACCGCTTCGTGTAGGCAACCTATAAAATGATATTTATCTTGTGGGAAATAATGAGGTTAAGTCTGACCTTTCAAATAGTAATCAAAATTTATTGATTAGTTTAACATTTTAAAACTGATTTTGTGTGTTATTTCTTAAAAATGAATGTCATATCGGCAATAAAAGCCTATGTAGTTAAAATGACTGAAGAAAGCGAGCCAGGCATGAAAGTTCTATTAATGGATAAAGAGACTACTAGCGTTATCAGTATGGTGTATGGCCAAAGTGAAATTCAACAGAAAGAGGTGTTTTTATTAGAGAGGATCGATTCGCCCAACTACGCTAATTCTTCAGGGTTGCGTTACTTAAAATGTCTGGCTTTTTTACGCCCTACACAACAAAATATTGAATTACTCTGTACTGAATTAAGGAATCCTAAATATGGAGCTTATTATATCTACTTTTCAAACATTGTGGCCAAAGCTGATATCAAAATTTTGGCAGAAAATGATGAACAAGAAGTGGTCAAAGAAGTGCAAGAACTGTACATGGATTATTTAGCAGTTAATCCACATTTGTTTTCTATGGGTCTTCCGATGTGTTTGAGTAGTACGGCTTCAGAGATCACTTGGAATCATGGAGCATTACAAAGAACCATCCAAGGACTTGTTTCTGTTCTTTTGTCACTTAAAAAGTCACCTATAATTAGGTAATAGCTACTTATTTGATCTTAATTTGTCATGTAGTTTTTACTGGTTAATATCTACAGATATCAATCCAATTCAAAGTTAGCTAGAGATTTGGGTAATAGAATTGATGAAACAATGAACAAAGAATCTTCTCTGTTTGCATTTGGACCTAGTGGTCACAGTCTCTTATTAATATTAGATAGAAGAGATGATCCCATTACTCCTCTTCTTAACCAATGGACCTATCAAGCTATGGTGCACGAACTTTTGACTATTAATAACAACAGAGTGAACCTATCAGGCATTCCAGGTAAATAAAAAGCACTTATTTTTTCTGTTTATCAAACATAGATTTCCTTTAGGAGTATCCAAAGAACTATCTGAGGTTGTTTTATCAGCTGAACAAGATGCCTTCTATGCCAAAAACATATTCATGAATTACGGCGAGATTGGTCAAAATATAAAACAACTGATGGACCAGTTTCAAGCTAAAGCCAAGAGTCACCAAAAAATCGAAAATATCGCTGACATGAAGAACTTTGTGGAGTCTTATCCACAATTCAAAAAACTGTCAGGAAATGTGACCAAACATGTTACTGTGGTGGGTGAGCTTAGTTCTATGGTGAACAAGTACCACTTGTTGGATGTTTCAGAGGTGGAACAAGAAATCAGTTCACAAAACGACCATTCTGCTCATCTTTCCAGCATAAAAAAACTCTTGCACAATGAAAAAATAAGACACAGTGATGCAGCAAAGCTAGTAATGCTCTATGCATTGCGGTATCAGAACCAGAGCAACAATGAAACTTCTGGTTTGATAGAAATGCTGATGAAACGTGGGGTATCAGATAAATTGATCAAAGCTATCATTTACCTATTAGAATATGCTGGTTCTCATGCCAGACAAAGCAACTTGTTTAATGTAGAAAATGCTGTTAAAATCACAAAGAGGTTCTTTAAAGGGTTGAGTGGTGTGGACAATGTTTATACCCAACATAAACCACTGCTTCATGACATCCTAGAGGATCTTATCAAAGGTCGACTAAAAGACAACTTGTATCCAGTTGTGGGGAATCATTCCAGTGGATTAAGAGCCCAGGACATTATTGTTTTTATCATTGGCGGGGCTACGTACGAAGAAAGTCTTGCTGTTCATACTTTCAATAAAAACTACCCCAGTTTCAACATTCTTTTAGGGGGTACAAGCGTTCACAATTCTGTCAGTTTCTTGGAAGAAATAGAGAACGCCTTTAGGGGCGTTGATATGTTGGTTAGGAGACATACTAGACACATTCGGAATGTTAAGTTTGATACTAAGTAGTCGTCATACTTTCAGACCAAATTAATTGAAGCTTTAATTGATTCCTATTATTTATTATTTTTGTTAACTGTAATGTATAATTAATTTGTCATTTAAATGTATATTTTTAAACATGTTACATTATCAGATTGAACTTACCAGGCAAAAATACCTCCTCGGTTGTGTATGTTTGGATGCCTACACAGATATGAAACTTATAATATTTGCCTGTGGGATGATTATAAGATAATGTATTTCCATAAAAAAATAAATATATTTGTGTTAATAAAAATCTTTTCCAATTTATCTATTTTCTTTATTTTTTACAACTATGGATGAAATGCTCAAGAGTTTACCATGCCTTTAATATTATATCTGTATATTTAGTTGCCTACTCGTGTGTATGTGTATATATATATATATATATATATATATATATATATATATATATATATATATATATATATATATATATATATATATATATATATATATTTATATCAGGATAATAATATTTAGTAGCCTATTTAACTTTTAGTGTTTTCTGTTCAAAATTGTTTGCCCTTGATAGGTATATATTTGGTTGCCTATAATTAGTATCAGGCGCAACACGTTTACCTCCTCGCTCTCGTATGCTCCTAATAGAAAATTCAGTTTCGAAAATTTATGTTTTCTGTTCCGTTCTGTTCAAAATTGTTTGCCCTTGATAGGTATATATTTGGTTGATTATGATTAGTATCAGGCGCAATACGTTTATCTCTTCGCTCTCGTATGCTCCTGATAGAAAATTCACTTTCAAAAATTTGGGTTTTCTGTTCTGTTCTGATCAGATTTTTTGCCGTTAATAGGTATATGTTCGGTTGCCTATGTACGTATCAGGCGCAACACGTTTACCTCTTCGCTCTCGTATGCTCCTGATAGAAAATTCAGTTTCGAAAATTTGAATTTTCTGTTCCGTTCTGTTCAGATGTTTTGCGCTTGATAGGAATATATTTGGTTGCCTATAATAAATATCAGGCGCAACACGTTAACCTCTTCGCTCTCGTATGCTCCTGATAGAAAATTGAGTTTCGAAATTTTGTTTTCTGTTCCGTTCTGTTCAAAATTGTTTGCCCTTGATAGATATATATTTGGTTGATTATAATTAGTATCAGGCGCAATACGTTTGTCTCTTCGCTCTCGTATGCTCCTGATAGAAAATTCACTTTCAAAAATTTGGGTTTTCTGTTCTGTTCTGATCAGATTTTTTGCCGTTAATAGGTATATGTTCGGTTGCCTATGTACGTATCAGGCGCAACACGTTTACCTCTTCGCTCTCGTATGCTCCTGATAGAAAATTCAGTTTCGAAAATTTGAATTTTCTGTTCCGTTCTGTTCAGATGTTTTGCGCTTGATAGGAATATATTTGGTTGCCTATAATAAATATCAGGCGCAACACGTTAACCTCTTCGCTCTCGTATGCTCCTGATAGAAAATTGAGTTTCGAAATTTTGTTTTCTGTTCCGTTCTGTTCAAAATTGTTTGCCCTTGATAGATATATATTTGGTTGATTATAATTAGTATCAGGCGCAATACGTTTGTCTCTTCGCTCTCGTATGCTCCTGATAGAAAATTCACTTTCAAAAATTTGGGTTTTCTGTTCTGTTCTGATCAGATTTTTTGTCGTTAATAGGTATATGTTTGGTTGCCTATGTACGTATCAGGCGCAATACGTTTACCTCTTCGCTCTCGTATGCTCCTGATAGAAAATTCAGTTTCGAAAATTTGAATTTTCTGTTCCGTTCTGTTCAGATGTTTTGCGTTTGATAGGAATATATTTGGTTGCCTATAATAAATATCAGGCGCAACACGTTAACCACTTCGCTCTCGTATGCTCCTGATAGAAAATTGAGTTTCGAAACTTTGTGTTTTCTCTTCCGTTCTGTTCAAAATTGTTTGCCCTTGATAGATATATATTTGGTTGATTATAATTAGTATCAGGCGCAATACGTTTGTCTCTTCGCTCTCGTATGCTCCTGATAGAACATTCACTTTCAAAAATTTGGGTTTTCTGTTCTGTTCTGATCAGATTTTTTGTCGTTAATATGTATATGTTTGGTTGCCTATGTACGTATCAGGCGCAACACGTTTACCTCTTCGCTCTCGTATACTCCTGATAGAAAATTCAGTGTCGAAAATTTGAATTTTCTGTTCCGTTCTGTTCAGATGTTTTGCGCTTGATAGGAATATATTTGGCTGCCTATAATAAATATCAGGCGCAACACGTTAACCTCTTCGCTCTCGTATGCTTCTGATAGAAAATTCAGTTTCGAAAATTTGTGTTCCTGATAGAAATCGTATGCCCCTGATAGATCGAAAACACAATTGAATTTTCTGTTCCGTTCTGTTCAGATGTTTTGCGCTTGATAGGAATATATTAGGCTGCCTATAATAAATATCAGGCGCAACACGTTAACCTCTTCGCTCTCGTATGCTCCTGATAGAAAATTGAGTTTCGAAACTTTGTGTTTTCTGTACGTATCAGCCGCAACACGTTTACCTCCTTGCTTTCGTAGGCTCCTGATAGAAAATTCAGTTTCGAAAATTTGAATTTTCTGTTCCGTTCTGTTTGCCCTCGATATGTATATATTTGGTTGCCTATGTACGTATCAGGCGCAACCCGTTTACCTCTTCGCTCTCGTATGCTCCTGATAGAAGATTTACTTTCGAAGATTTGGGTTTTCTGTTCTGTTCTGATCAGATTTTTTGCCGTTGATAGGTATATGTTTGGTTGCTTATGTACATATCAGGCGCAACACGTTTACCTCCTCGCTCTCGTATGCTCCTGATAGAAAATTCACTTAAGAAAATTTAGGTTTTTTGTTCTGTTCTGATCAGATTTTTTGCCGTTGATAGGTATATGTTTGATTGCCTATGTACGTATCAGGTGCAACACGTTAACCTCTTCGCTCTCGTATGCTTCTGATAGAAAATTCAGTTTCGAAAATTTGTGTTCCTGATAGAAATCGTATGCTCCTGATCGATCGAAAACACAAAGTTTCGAAACTCAATTTTCTATCAGGAGCATATGAGAGCGAAGAGGTTAACGTGTTGCGCCTGATATTTATTACAGGCATCCAAATATATACCTAGCAAGGGCAAAACATCTGAACAGAACGGAACAGAAAAAACAAATTTTTGAAACTGAATTTTCTATCAGGAGCATACGAAAGCGAGGAGGTAAACGTGTTGTGCCTGATTCTTATTATAGGCAACCAAATATATACCTATCAACACATTTACCTCTTCGCTCTCGTATGCCCCTGATAGAAAATTGAGTTTCGAAACTTTGTGTTTTCTGTTCCGTTCTGGTCAAAATTGTTTGCCCTCGATAGGTATATATTTGGTTGCCTATGTACGTATCAGGTGCAACGCGTTTACCTCCTCGCTCTCGTATGCTCCTGATAGAAAATTCAGTTTCGAAAATTTTTGTTTACTGTTGCGTGCTGTTCAAAATTGTTTGCCCAATTGTTGCAAAATTGATAGGTATATATTTGGTTGCCTATAATAAATATCAGGGGCAACACGTTTACCTCTTTGCTCTCGTATGCTTCTGATAGAAAATTGTGTTTCGAAACTTTGTGTTTTCTGTTCCGTTCTGTTCAAAATTGTTTGCCCTTGATAGGTATATATTTGGTTGCCTATGTACGTATCAGGCGCAACACGTATACCTCTTCGCTCTCGTATGCTCCTGATAGAAAATTCACTTTTGAACATTTGTATTTTCTGTTCCGTTCTGTTCAAAATTGTTTGTCCTTGATAGGTATATATTTGGTTGCCTATAGTAAGTATCAGGCGCAACACGTTTACCTCCTCGCTCTCGTATGCTCCTGATAGAAAATTTAGTTTCGATAATTTGTGTTTTCTGGTCGGATGTTTTGCCCTTGATAGGTAAATATTTGGTTGCATATAATAAGTATCAGGCGCAACACGTTTACCTCCTCGCTCTCGTATGCTCCTGATAGAAAATTCACTTAAGAAAATATAAGTTTTTTGTTCTGTTCTGATCAGATGTTTTGCCCTTGATAGGTATATATTTGGTTGCCTATAGTAAGTATCAGGCGCAACACGTTTACCCCTTCGCTCTCGTATGCTCCTGATAGAAAATTTAGTTTCGATAATTTGTGTTTTCTGGTCGGATGTTTTGCTCTTGATAGGTAAATATTTGGTTGCCTATAATAAGTATCAGGCGCAACACATTTACCTCTTCGCTCTCGTATGCTCCTGATAGAAAATTGAGTTTCGAAACTTTGTGTTTTCTGTTCCGTTCTGGTCAAAATTGTTTGCCCTCGATAGGTATATATTTGGTTGCCTATGTACGTATCAGGTGCAACGCGTTTACCTCCTCGCTCTCGTATGCTCCTGATAGAAAATTCAGTTTCGAAAATTTTTGTTTACTGTTGCGTGCTGTTCAAAATTGTTTGCCCAATTGTTGCAAAATTGATAGGTATATATTTGGTTGCCTATAATAAATATCAGGGGCAACACGTTTACCTCTTTGCTCTCGTATGCTTCTGATAGAAAATTGAGTTTCGAAACTTTGTGTTTTCTGTTCCGTTCTGTTCAAAATTGTTTGCCCTTGATAGGTATATATTTGGTTGCCTATGTACGTATCAGGCGCAACACGTTTACCTCTTCGCTCTCGTATGCTCCTGATAGAAAATTCACTTTTGAACATTTGTATTTTCTATTCCGTTCTGTTCAAAATTGTTTGTCCTTGATAGGCATATATTTGGTTGCCTATAGTAAGTATCAGGCGCAACACGTTTACCTCCTCGCTCTCGTATGCTCCTGATAGAAAATTCACTTAAGAAAATATAAGTTTTTTGTTCTGTTCTGATCAGATGTTTTGCCCTTGATAGGTATATATTTGGTTGCCTATAGTAAGTATCAGGCGCAACACGTTTACCCCTTCGCTCTCGTATGCTCCTGATAGAAAATTTAGTTTCGATAATTTGTGTTTTCTGGTCGGATGTTTTGCCCTTGATAGGTAAATATTTGGTTGCCTATAATAAGTATCAGGCGCAACACGTTTACCTCTTCGCTCTCGTATGCTCCTGATAGAAAATTCAGTTTCGAAAATTTGTGTATTCTGTTACGTGCTGTTCAAAATTGTTTGCCCTTGATAGGTATATATTTGGTTGCCTATAATTAGCATCAGGCGCAACACGTTTACCTCTTCGCTCTCGTATGCTCCTGATAGAAAATTGACTTTCGAAAATTTGTATTTTCTGTTCAAAATTGTTTGCCCTTGTATATATAGTGTTGCCTATGTACGTTTCAGGCGCAACACGTTTACCTCCTCGCTCTCGTATGCTCCTGATAGAAAATGCAGTTTCGAAAGTTTGTTTTCTGTTCCTAGCTGTTTGCTTGACTCTACTTGTTGACAAATTGCTTGAAAATTAGAAAACGCGAAGAGCAAAAATTTCATAAACACAAACTTATTACTTTTTATTTACTTTCTTACCTATTCGCTTTCATTGTTCCATGTGTGTTACTGGGTATGTATGTTTATAGAATTGATTGTAAAAAATAAAAGACTCATGTGATTTTCAAAAACTAGATTTATTTCTCCAATGTAAATTCAGCGTGTTGTGATTAAATTAACAGGTTTTTTTGTTTACTAGCAGTCTAATAGTTAAAAACATCAAAAATTCATTTTGTTTCGATCTATTTTATAAGTATTTTTTAATGAAAATCGTCCAGGGAGAGCGACAAACGGGTGGTTGTTATTTATACCCGCCGTCTCCGTGGCGCACAAAACAAACTCTAAAAAACTATACACATCACATTTAATTAATTAATATAAATATCACAAAAAGGAGATGCCCTCGTCATCCCCTCGTTTACCCCCACCCCCCTTATAACTCTCTTTCTTACTCTCTCTCTCTTAAAACAAATATATGCTTGTCTTACTTCAATTTTTTCACATATCGGTCGCAAACTCGTGTCAAGATTGCCACATGATCACAGTCAAAGTGAAGTGTCGCGAACAAACTTTTGTCATTCGCAGGGCGAGATGCGTATAGATTCGTTTTCAAATAAAAGGAAGTCGGTGTTCTCTTTGAATGTTGGTTGGCGGCCCTGTGAATGCATTCTGATGGGGATCAATCCAGAATTTGAACGAAAATTCGAAGTTCCTCTTGTTGGTTTTGCACGGAGACATTCCACGTTACAATCAACAAAAATTAACAACAAGAAATTGTGAAACATCCCGCGTACAAGGCCCTTATCGACTGGAGAGAAGTTGCGGAATAATAGTAATGAATTATTCGGATACATAGAAAGAAACTAGGTTAATAAAGGCAAAAAGTCCATTTACCAGTAGTTTTTAACAAATTAACGTTCTACCTGTTCCGCTGTATTGCTTTTTTGTGAATGGATTTATTTTCTGGTCAATATTTCTATTATTGAATGTATAAGTAAGAGAACATGCCTGTCGGTGACTACTCAATCGAAATAACTCATACAAACAAACCAAATACAAAGAAACAGGGTGGAGGAGCGTAAAAAACGTTTCATATTTGAAAAATGATGGGCAAAACTGATATTCAGTGGCAAGAAGTGCTACTACTTGAGCAGTGGAAGTTATAATTTGAATGACTTAGAGCAATGGAAAAGAAAGATAAACAATTTAAAACACATAAAAATCGGCGAAATTGCGCTGTGTATTGATGGTTGCGGGTTCAATGAAGAATAAAAGTTATGACGAACACGAAATAGAGAAAGCTAAAAGAGCCGGTCTATACAAATATTAACAAAACAAAAGGGATGCAAACGAGAACTCATTCAAGAGGAGAACGTACGAACGAGTTTACGTACCTTGGAAGGAAACTCGATGGCGTATCAAAACTACTTACTCCTTACAGTCTGTCTTAAGATCTAATTTACACAAAAGAGCATAAAAGTTGAGATCTATAAAACACTTATTCGGCCAGTAATTGCTTATAGCTAAGAGAGGTGGACCCTTTCAAAGAAAACCGAAGAGATGCTTTGCAGTGCTTGAAAGAAGAGTACTCAAGAGGAATTTTTGGTGTTGTCAATGATAATAGAAATCGGAGGATAAGGTATAACTTTGAACTAAAGTAATTATACAAATATCTCGATATTGTAGGTTATGAGGGGGTTCAGCAACTTAGATGGGCTGGACATGTGGAGAGAATGTCAGAAAGCCGAATACCAAGGAGAATCATGGAAAGACGAATTGTGGTAACAGAAAGAGAGGTAAAACAAAACCACGGTGGCAGGACAAAAGAACTACTGCACATCAAAAAACAGCAAAAGGCCTGCTGAGATCGATTCGGTTGGCGGTGAAGGTTGAAGGTAATCAGGGCTCACTGACGACGTGCTATAGCACCACAGAAAAAAGAAGAAAAGAATCAAGGAGCTGAACCGACTTAGCAGTCAAAGAGTCGAATTAACAACACGGAATGACTATTACATGAAAGCAGAAGTACGACTATATGGGCCAAAAGTAACGGATTAACCTTGTGGTACATTAACTCTCATTCTTATTTTTTAATGTCTATACATTCCTCAGTTTTTTGGGTTTAATTAGAAAGCAATGTTGATGGCTTTATTGTTTCAGACCAAATTTAAGTCTTGTATGTTGCACAAAATGAATCTTAAAATTTTGCCTTTATAAACCAGGTCTTCCTTTTCAAACGCGACTATTCTGTCTTTTGATTCAAGCTAGAAGAAATGAGATCACAAACTTAAATCACACAGATGGGAGAGGGTAGATGTTCTTTGTAACCTAACACCCTCGCGTCGATACAGGCAACCAGAGAAACACGAAAACCAGACCCCGGGTAAGGTCCCGTGAAGAATTTTGTACTTTTTTTTCGTAAACTTACACCTTACAAAAAAAGAAAAAAAAACAATAAGAGAACAAAAAGAATGGCAAAAAAATCTATCGATATTTTCGTTCAGCCTTTGTTTCCTCAAGAACGTGGTAGGTTTTTCTCTTTGTGTTACTAACAAATATATTTTTACAGATCATTTTTTTCTTCAGGCATGCTCGAATATGATAAAAATGTTTTTTAAATGGTTAATAGAATAATATGTATGTACAATATTCTTTTTTGTGAGGTTATTGGGCTGATCGCGATTCCCCTTTTTGTCTATAAATATTCAGGGTAAATGGTCAGCCCCCCTTAAATATATTTACATAAAAATATTTTTTTGTAGTTATAATATATTTTTTCTTTTTTTTTCTCATAAAGTAAACTATATACAGTGTGTTCGTATGGCTCATTAAAAAAAAGTATAGAAATATGTACGGAGTTGGTTTGAACACACTGTATACTTGATTTGATTTAGACGACTTATATTAAAACTATTTTTATGATTATGGCGTAGCCCCGCCCAACAGAAACAAAAAAAAGTTAACCGAAACAAACTTGAATAAAAAATATATAAAAATATATGAAAGAACGTCTTCCATTTTTAGAAGTTCGTCAAGTAACGACTGACGGTGCGTAACGCGTACAGTAACTCCGCTTGCATTCTCGATTCCAAAACCATCAAATTCACGTGGACCTGAAAGCACAAAAAAAATGAACTAACAACTATAGAAACTTTTCTCAAAAAATCATCTTTTCAGATGAAACACATTTTGAATTTAGTGGCTATGTTAATAAACAAAATTGCTGCCTTTGGGGTAACGAAAATTCACGATTGATTCATGAAAAACCTTTACATCCTAAACGAGTCACTATTTGGTGTGCATTGTGGTCGGGAGGTCTAATTGGGCCGTATTTCTTTCAGAATGCTGCTGGTGAAGCTGTAACTGTGAATGGTGTTCGATATTGTGAGATGGTAACTGGATTTTTGTGGACTGAATTGAATAATATTGATCTGTGGGATATATACTTCCAACAAGATGGCGCTACACCTCACTTTGCTAATAAAATAGTTGATTTATTGAGAGAAATATTTCCTGGACGAGAGAAAGATTTCCAGGAAATCCTTTGCAAGAAACGATTATGTTAATTGGCTACCAAGATCATGTGATTTGACACCGTTAGACTATTTTTTTTGGGGTTATGTGAAAGCCAGATCTTTAAAATCAATCCACAATCGATTCCTGAATTAAAGGATGAAATTATTCGAGTCGTTCGTGAGATAGAATCACGGTTATGCCAAAATGTCATTTAAAATTTTAACAAAAGAGTGGACGTCAGTGGAGCTGCAAGAACTGGTCAATAGGGAGATATTATCTTTCGTATTTAAATGCCTATGCTTTAATTATCAACAAATAGTTTTTTGAAATCAACGCAAATACTGTGTATTGTTTATTGTTATTTACCACACTGCAAGATTTCACCATTTTTAAATGCTACCGTATTTCTTTGGAATAACGATTAGAGTAACACTCACCTTTTCGCTGTGCTTGAACTCTCTCATGACTCTGTCGTACTCCTTCTTGGTGACGCGTTCAGGATAGCAAGATGCGCTTTTGATGAAAGTCTTCAGCGATTTCTCCACTAAAGCGTTGATCTCTCCGTAGTCGTAATCGTCGTGTCTAATTCCCAACAGAGCTTGTATATAGTTCCAGATGGCTCTTCTGAATCTGGAAGTGTCCACGTCCGTTCTACCACCCATCGTGTAGTAGGTTAGATCGTAAGCAGTTCGGAATTTGCTATCCAACAAGGTACCGACGTCGTTGTACAGTCTTTTTGAAGAAACAATGAAATTATTAGTGAAGTTCTTGTTGAGAAGCAGAATGAACTATACCTGTTTACTGTGGAGTAACCATGATCATCCCAGGAGTAGTCCTGCACACGAAAAGTATGAATATTATTTTCAGCACGTTTGGCGAAGTCCTGATACTGGAACGTGGGATCGTCCACAAAGTAACTGATGTCTGCTGGTGTTTCCGTCGGTTCAAGTCCCATCACGCCCAATTCCGCCGACTGGACCTGGAAGATTTTTCTATTTAAGTTGTTCAGTCTGAATTAATCATCAATCGTCTTACCTCGATGTTTTCGAAACGCTTAGCTAACTCCACAGGTGTGCACTCTTCTGTTTGTTCAGACAGAGTCTTCATGCGTTGCATCAGAGTGGTGATTCCCACTTCTGGTTCGGTTGGTGATGGTGGACAAGCTCCGACGAGTTCGCTCCAGAATTCTGCAATAATTATCAGTGTTGAAACTTTGTTTAAGCCTTACTCTATAATGAACAATACCTTGACGGTTAACGACTGCTGATCCTTTACCCGGTGATGACTTTTGACCGTCTCCCACTGCTCCTTCTGGATCACGACAAGGATACTCGTAGCCTCCGGCTTCGTCCAGTTCCTGGTTTACGCCGCAGGAGAACACGAAAGAGCAGAGACTGTGGAAATGGGCCAGGATAACAATCGCATGTACTACTTCGGCTAAAGACCATGAATCTTTACCACATTTGGTCAGTTTCTGAAACAAAAAGAAAACACTGACTACATACAGCACTGATCAAAAAGTAATGTGACTTTTTTTACATAAAACTCAAAATATTTATATATTCATTCAAATATATCCCGTCGCTTTCAAAGTAATCGCTTCTCACTTATTCCAACGTTTTTCGAGTCTTCCTTTAATGTGGCCAGCGAAATCACTTGAATGGACTGAAAACGGTATCCACGAAGTGGTTCCTTCATCGAGGATATTACACGGTGCCATGTTTTTCACTCCTGATCTTCAAGAATTTGAGAGATACCCTCAGGACACTTGGTTTCAACAGGACGGAGCCACCTGTAACACTACCAATCTCTTTTTGGCCGTCGTTCAGGCACTTTTTCTGGGAAAATTTACTTCTCGAAGAGGAGACATTCAGTGCGCCCCCGAAACCTGGACCGGACTCCCTGTGATTTTTTAGGGGGATATTTTAAAAGTCCCGTGTATCGGAAGCGCCCCGTCACTCTGGAAGATCTAAAGAAGAATAATATTCGCCAAGAAATTGAAGACATAACTGCAAATAACGTAATCTTCAGAATATGAATTTCTAAGAATTTTTGTAAATTTTAAGATTAAATTTGTTAAAATTGATTAACTTGTTTCTTTTTTATTTAAAAATGTTAACAACTCTTTTGAACACCCTGTACATTTATTTCTCAACATAGGCCAGCTAAGACTCGAGGTGTTTATGCTGTAATACAATTCAGGCGTATATTTAACATTTGTATGACAACTTTTGAACTTACGAATTAATTTATCAACGGTGGAAAATAAATAGGTCGTTCTGTTCGTCTTATTATGAACGTAGGTTGATGGTGAGTATTTAAAGAAGAAATCACGCGAGCCAATCTTGACACACTCTTAATTAAACAGCTGTCAAAACGAAACGATGACATTTGACAGGTTGAAGGATTGAACTTGCTATTGCGTCACAAACATGTCAGAAACATCGACACCTATCGGTTAACATACGAACTTTTCAGCCCGTCTCAGTACAGAAAATAAACGTATCACCCTGTATTTTTTTACAGGGTGGTACGGTAAAATGTTATCAATTTTAAATTTAATTTTGCGTATATAACGGGTCTTTCTAATTGATTTTTTTTTAAATAAAAATGAAATGATTTTTTTTTAAATAAAACACAGCTGACGTTGTGAATTTGCCTAGGTCTAGACTCATTTCTGAAGTGTAATGTGTGACATTTATAAAAATGGAGTAGTACACAATACAACAACAGTGAAAAATGTTTTTAGAAAATGACGTGATATTTACGGGTTGTACAATCGTTCATCTGAAAACACTCCATCAATCGAATTGTTGAAAAATTTGTAGAAACTACAGTTGTAAAAATATACAGTTGTAGTAGTTGTTCACAAGAGCGTATTGATTTGAAACGTAAAAGTGTTGCTGATCACCCAGACATTTTCATTAGTCGAAATTCACAACAATTTGGACTCAATGAATCCAAAACATTGCGTATTTTACAAAAGGATTTAGCTCTGTCTATAAGAACTGTCTATATGAAATGATTCGAGTCATTGGTGAGATAAAGCTACGATTATGCTAAAACGTCATCCAAAATTTTCACAAAAGAGTGGACGTCTGTGGAGCTGCAAAAGGTTGTCATTTCGTAGCTATCGCTTTTCGTATTTAAATGTTATTCACTATACTTTAATTATCAATAAAGTTTTTTGAAATCAACGCAAATTCAGTGTTTTATTCAACAATTAAACAAAAAAACCTCTCAATTTGAAAGACCTTTTACCTACATTTGCGCCACTCTGTATTGTTTGTACTTTCAAAAGGTGAGACGTGCATTTTTTAGACTTATTTTCGGTACTTTCTTGCGTACATGTCGAATAACAAATAAAAATGTCTTTGTTGCCATGATAGAGGATCCAAAAATAACAACAAACTACATTTGAATTATGCATTATCGAATAAGCGGGTATGTACAGTCGGCTACATTATCTCGTCAAGGGTATTCGCTAATTTTTGCAAGTTATATAATAGTTAATAAGCCTTTTTATTACTCCACATAGAATTCTGCGAAGCTGTTACCTCGTTCTTATGCTGTCAACGTTTGAAAACAGGTAACGGTAGTGGTGAGACGAAAAGAACAAAACTGAATATGTACTGAACATCCACTGAATATGTAGCAACAAAAAAATATTTTTATTTATATATATATATATATATATATATATATATATATATATATATATATATATATATATATATATATCCTGAGCCCAGGAAAACTACACGAATTAGGGCGAACATTGAATCAGCAAAAAATACAAATTTTAGCTTTGCAAGAAACCAGACTGACAGATGATTGACACCTTAGAATTCGGCAACTACAGACTTTTTAAAAGTAAAACGGACAAAAGAAAACTCAAAAATACACCACATCTCGGTGTTGCTTTCGCTATCTCAAGAAACATTCTTGGTTCTATAACTAATCACCAGTCAATAAATAATCGACTTATGACACTATCCCTCAAGTGTGCTAACAAAAACTATACATTAATCAATGCACACCTCCCAGTTAACGAAGAAAATAAATCTAATCCTGAAAAAGTAAATAAGTCCTGGGAAATTCTGGAAAAGACTATCTCTAAAATTCCCTCTAACCATGTAAAAATCCAATTGGGTGATTTCAACGTCCAACTAGGGGAAGAAAGACAGTACACGAAAACAGTCGGCAGTTTTCCCGCTCATAAATGGACTAACCATAATGGTAGAAGATTGGTTGAACTATGTTCGCAGTTTAACCTAAAAATAATGTCAACCCATTTTAGAAAATAACAAAACAGAAGGCTCGGAAGTGCCCAAACACGTACTTGGGTGAATTTCAAATTGGCCATGATGCCATTTCGTACCCCAATTATAAAGAAATTTTGAATGTTCAAGTCAGGAAAGGAGCTAACATATATCACTACCTGACTAGAATCAAATTTAGCTTAACACCTCGAAAACTTATACAAAAGAGACTGCTAATATCAAAGTTCGACCCTACGAAAATAAAACCAACCCTAACAGAAGAGCTTGATAAACAACCAGCACACAACTGTCAAGAACTGAAACAAAAAATTATTAAAACAGCCTTAAAGTTGGTCCCTTTATAAAAACGTAGAAAACATCGGTGGTGGGATGAAGTTTGCAAGCAAGCAGTATTAAGCCGAAATAAGGCATTCAAATATTGGAACAGTCAAAAAATAGCAATTCATTATAATATGTTTTTGGAAGTAAGAAAAGACACATCGAAGCTAATTAGATAAACCAAAAAAAAACAATCAACCTAATGAAATAGAAAATGATTTCCAAAAAAATATCACCCGAAACTTCTACAAAACATTTAAAACTAAATTAACAGGCTATCAACCCCAAAGTCTTTGCTGCCAAAAGGAAAACGGACAATTAGTTCTAAATAACCAAGACAAAGAACTTGCGAAATATTTTGAACAACTACTAAACTGTCCTGAGCCCTTAAACAAATTACCAACACTAAACCCTAAACAAACAAACCCAGATTCATTACCACCGAATGAAGATGAAATAATTAGGCAAATCAAGCGACTTAAAAATAACAAAGCTTTTGGTGAAGATGGGAATCAGTACTGAACTTTTGAAATCCGCTGGTCCAGGTACAATCAAGGAAATAACCAAAATTCTACAAGAAGTTTGGCGAACCGAACGGATTCCGGAAGATTGGAAAGATGCTCTAATTCATCCACTACACAAGAAAGGAGAAATAATGGATATAAACAACTATAGAGGGATATCTCTTCTCCCAGTTTGTTACAAGATTCTATCTCAATGTCTACTAGACAGAGCACAGGGACAGTTAGAACATTAAACAAAAAAACATTAGACAAATCAACATTAACTAATACAAGCTCCAAAGTTAAATTCATGGGTGACATCTCGAGAGCCCTTCGAAATTAAAACTGAAGTGAGACAAGGGGATGGACTCTCGCCACTCTTATTTAATCGTGTTCTAGAAAAAGTAATACAGGAGTGGTGTGAAAAAAAGTCGTGCCTGAATATTGACCAGCCCATTGAACTGGGGAGAACCAAAATCAAAATTGATTGTCTGGTGTTTGCTGATGATCTAGCAATTTTGGCTCAAGATATATTAACGGCACAAAAACAGATTGAAATCTTGAAAGAAACATCAGAAAAGGTAGGACTCCAAATTTCCTTTGAAAAGACACAATACATGACCTGCAACAGACTAAGAACACCATTTTTAAAAACAAAATCTGGTAACATCAGACGAGTCCCTCAATTCAAATATTTGGGTGAAATAATCATGGAAAATGGGTTGGAAAAAGCGGCCAATAAGGGTAGATGTCAAAAAATGGAAACGGCATTGAGACTTACACAAAATATTTACAACAAAAAATGCATATCTAAAAACATAAAACTGAGACATTACAACACAGTTCTTAAGCCAGAATGTCTATATGGGGCAAAAACGCCCATTTTGAATAGAAAGAGGGTCATCGAGAACATTGAAAAGAAGGAAAAAAATCATAAAAAAAAATCTTAGGCCCCAAACAAATAAATAGCACAACATATCGACTTCGAGAAAACCAAGAAATCAAACAATACGCAGATATATAGATATATGCAGATATGAGAAAAAGAAGACTTAAGTTTTACGGACACAAAACGGATGAATCCGAGTAGGCTAACTAGCCAAATAGTCGAATTTTATGAAAAATAGGAGTAGAGCTAAAGTAGAAATAATTAAATGAATTGCTGCAAGTAAAGAGGACCTAAGATTAGCAAATATTACACAAAGTGAAATTCAGAATAGAGGCTGTTTCAGAGTTACGAAACGGACGAAAGGAAAAAAGCTCATATCGAAAGAATGAAATTAATATGGGCGCAAAGGAAGGCTAACAACAGCAAACGCCTCTAATTGTACTTCGCGTGGTGCACCGGGGCCCATACGTGAATAATATATATATATATATATATATATATATATATATATATATATATATATATATATATATATATATATATATATATATATATATATATATATATATATATATATATATACAGGGTGTCCCAATCGTGCGATATGGATTGATATCTTGATAATGGTTAGATAGAGAGAAAAAGTTTAAGTATAGGAGTTGTACAACTAAATCGGTTGCATTATTTCAAACTAATTTTATTTATACAGGGTGACCCACAAAACCGTGGCGGGGTATAATTTTGTTTTTTCTTATCGATACATTCAACTATGGAAAAAGATGAATTTAGATAGGGGGCTGTAATATGAGAATATGGTTTCTCTCGAACTACTGCTTCATTATATATATGAGCCGTAGTTTCTGGTATTCAAAATATTAGACCTACTTCGTTATATCTCCCTTACTCCTCCCTTAAGCCTCCTCCCTTAAGCCTCCCATACTCTGATGTTACCACCACCAAGTTTCACTGTACCCAAAGTGTTAAGTGGATTGGATTCCTCATTAGTACATCTTCTCACATACAATTTGCTATCAAAACCAAATAAATTAATTTTGGTTTCATCGCTAAAAAGAGTTTTTCCAGTTATGTTGGCAATTTTCACTACAGTTTCTTGGTGCAAATTTTAACCCCTGCTTTATATTTTGTTTACTTAAAAACCTTTCCTGGGTAGTCTATGGTATAGGTTCTTATGTTGTAAATTTCATCTTATGGTTCTGGTGCTGATATTTAGATCACGATTTTTTTTATAACGACTTTTGGTCGTATTAAATTCGTAATAAATGTATAAATTTGGTTTTGGCTTCTTAATTGCTAAAATAAAAGCCTATCGTAAGCAGAGAGTCTTTCAGAAAAAAGAAGCCAGAATCTCGAGCGACCCATGTTTGCTTAAATACAGTAAATATTTGTTTGCTTAAATATATCAGAATTGGTCCGTGATAACGTGTACAAAATTAGTAGACTCTATCTTTTTATCACTGACGTTACCAACCATTAGGAGGAAATAAATTCTTAACACGTTCACTGACGCCATTAGTCTGGTGCCGTTTGTTTCATTTGTACTTCTGTTATTTCTATCCGTATAAAGGCACGTTAATTCATTGTATCACCTTAGAACAATTTCTAAAGTGTAGTTTTGTGCGGTTTTGTTTTTTCGCTTTTTTTAAAATAAATATTCCGTTTCAATATGGAACAAAATATTAGTTCATTATTATACAGATAAAGCGTTGCGCCAGATTTTAAAAAATAGTGATTTCTTCCCGAAGAGGAAAAACAAACCAGCCAAGAGATGTAGATCCTGCAGACTTGAAGGCAAACGGACGGACACCGTTTATGAATGTCCTGATTGTCCTGATCGTCCCAAGATATTGTCTCAAATTTTATTATTATTAGTTTTGTAAATATTTTTCATATGTTTTTAGGCATTTGTTTTTTACATCAAGAGAAATTTTTGTTACTATTATTATTATTATTATAGTTTTATAATAAATATATCTAGAAAATAAATAAAGTAAATATTTCTAGATATATGTATTATACCATAACTTGTGAAATTTTTATTTTTATTAACTAAACATATTACATATAGCCTGTACAAAACTAAAACCGTTGCACGACATCGATGACGTCATTAAAGAACAGCAGAAATACCACTACAAAAATTAAATAATAAATTAATCAAATGGAATGTATTCAATACATTTTTGAATTGAAGTTGTCGGGTTTAAAATTTGCCTTGTTGCTATATATTGACACGTTTGTAGGTTATGCCACTTGTATCTAAACGTTTACTTTCATTTTTACCTTGTGTTCGAAAACAGTTTCTTTCAGAACTTAAGTCGAGCCTGTAAACTGTCAAATCATTTAAATCGTCGTTGTCAAGAGTTTGTGACATCTCTGGTACACTATTTTGAACAAGAACGAGACAATAATGGTCCATTGTTACCCTTTGCGGCTGTTAGAGAGGTATGTTAATTACTAATACTTGGATATGTTTGGTTTAAGTCATATATTGGTTGAATATGTCCACTGTTAGTACTATTTCACAAAAAGTGAAAAACAATGAAGTTTTAAAATCGCCTAGAAAACGTAATTGTACTAAAAGGGTTACCAGTACTGCAGCTTTGGATACAAGGATCGTGACACCATTTACATCATGTATGAACACAGTAAGTATTTGTAACCTAAGAATTGCAGAAAAGACCGTTCTTAAACCCATCGTAAGCACTTAATTTTCAGGGCAGCATATAACTTGGAATTCCTTACATGAGCAATTAAAAGATAAACAACTGTTTGACGGATGCCGTATGTCATCGTGCAACGTATTGAAAGAAGTAGGTTTTAAGTGGAAAAAAGATGATCCAAGACGAGAGCTTATGGAACTTCCCAACGTTGTCCTAAAACATATAGATTTTTTGAGGGGTTATATAAAGGAAAGAAAAAACGCCTTGTACAAATTTGTCTTCTTAGATGAAACCTGGATTTTTCAAAATGGTACTGTAAGTCATTCATGGTAAGATAATAATAAGAGGAGTGTAAAAATAATCAAAGTTGACGGTAAAAGGTAAGTTACATAAATATGCAAAAAATATGAAAAGTTTTCATTGAAAATTTTTATTTTAGATAGACTGCAGATGATAGCAGTGATTCCAGCTAGTACTTTTCAGATTCCGATTAATGAAAATAAAATAAGTGCATGCATATATTTCATTGTTTTTTCTGTTTAGAACTTGTATATTATATATCAATAAATGTATATATATATATATATATATATATATATATATATATATATATATATATATATATATATATATATATATATATATATATATATATATATATATATATATATATATTATATATGTACCAGGTGTCCCATTAAGGATGGATCGCGGCCGTATCTTGAAAACTATTTATCCCACAGCTTTGCGGAAAAAAATATTACACTAAAAATGACCGTGAGAAATTCACCAAAAATATTTTTAAGCTTCTAAAACGACCGCAAGAGGGCGTGACGAGCTAAACATTTTTAAAAATCATATTTTTATGTATTTTCAAGTGTTAACCGAGTAAGAAAAATTCTCAGTTATAATTAGCAAACTGTCTCCTACAACTTTGTTTTATGACATTTTGTCGTAACTTCGCCAATAAAGAAGTGGGGGAGAGTTTTACCTATTTAGATAAAAAGTCGTCTAATGTCCGTTTGCCTAAACCGATTTTCCTCAATTTGGATTCATTTAAAAGGCAATTGCTGGGACAATCAGATAATCTGGGAGATAAATTATTTAGTTTATAAATGAAACCGCGAGGTGGCGTTACATTCAACAATAGCTTTTTTGAAGTTTTGTTCAGTTTTTTCAAATGGAATGGTACAGCTTTTATTACATGGTTAGAAAGGTAATTTAAAGAGGAATCATCCAGTGAAAAAAAAACCGAAATCGATATCTCTGACATATCAAGAGATATTTCGATTTTTCTGAAAAAATCAGATAGTTTTAATTTTTACCATAATATTAAGTTAAAAATTGGTCGTAATATGGTACAGCTTTTATTACATGGTTAGAAAGGTAATTTAAAGAGGAATCATCCAGTGAAAACCCGAAATCGATATCTCTGACATGTCAAGAGATATTTCGATTTTTCGTAAAGTGTGAAGGAAGGCAAACATTAGGTTAATATTTTTTTCACTTAATGCAGGTAGTAGTGAAATAATAACTGATTTTTTTCAGAAAAATCGAAATATCTCTTGACATGTCAGAGATAGCTAATTATAGCTATATAGATAGCTAATTATAACTGAGAATTTTTCTTACTCGGTTAACACTTGAAAATACACAAAACAAAATTATTTTTAAAAATGTTTAGCTCGTCACGCCCCTCTTGCGGTCGTTTTAGAAGCTTAAAAATATTTTTGGTGAATTTCTCACAGTCAGTTTTAGTATGAAATTTTTTTCCGCAAAGCTGTGGGATAAATAGTTTTCAAGATACGGCCGCGATGCATCCTTAATGGGACACCTGGTATATTACAAATATAGATAGTCATGATGTTCGACGGCACACACCGTCACTGCCACACCACTCGTATATTAAATCTGGAGTGTCACTGACGATATTAGCCGTCGAAACTAAAACTCAAATAAGTCTACAAACTCATCTTTTACAACATTTATAGAAACATTTTAAATAGTTTTCAATAGCCAGTTTTGAAATTTAAACAAATACAGCGGTCGGCATCACATCACTTTTATTGGCCATATATATATATATATATATATATATATATATATATATATATATATATATATATATATATATATATATATATATATATATATATATATATATATATATATATATATAAATGAGATAGATAAATATAAACCTACCTCAATATGAGATATGTTCAGTAACCATGGTCTGTGTGCCAAAATCTTGTTGATATCGTACAGGTTTCTCAACTTCTGAGGTACGCATTTGAGACCTCTCAGCCAATTCTGATCTCCACCTTGCAGCAAGAATTCCTGCTTTTGCAGTGCAATCAGGTAGCTGCACTGGTGTCGACCTGCAGCCTGAAACATCAAAAAAATATTTTTCATACCGGTCCTCTTTACAAACCTGATTTATCTTAATGTGTGTTCAACTATAGTAAAAAAAATAAAATTATAAAATCTCCACGTTTCGGCTTCCACTTTGAAGCCATTATCAAGAGAATCTAGCTGATTTGCCCTGAGGCCTCAATCTGCCTACTCCCCAGGGTTTACAACCAGAAATTAATTTGACGGCTGTCATAGCCGTTTTGAATTAGTGCCGCTTCTAGGGATGGACGATGATTCGTAATTAGACAACAGTTTGTGTGGGTTGGTTTACGATAGACTTGATAGGAGAAGTTTTGGTTTGGTCTTTTTGATATTAGAACGTTAAGAAAAGGGAGGGTAGAATTGTAAATTGGACCTGGGCATGTATACTGTTCAAATGCGAAAGGAACATCTTAAGAGATTGTATTTCGTAAGCAGCAAAGCCAAATGACGAAGGTGTCATCTACATATTTGAACCTCAAACCATTAACAACGGTCTGTTGTTAATGGTTTGAGTTTCAAAATGTTCCATAAAAATATTGGCTATGACACGAGAAAGAGGAGAGCCCACAGGAGTTCCACGAATTTATTTAAAGAATTTATTTTTGAAGATGAAATATATATTCGTCATGCAATCTTGAATCAGACTAAGAATATTCATTGATATGTGGTGTTCGAGACAATATCGAAACTAACAAGAATGTCACTTTCGCATAAACTGTACCTTTGTATGAATGAAATTATAGGACGTTGATTTTTCCACGAGCGGCTGTAGAGTTTTCGCAAAATATCCAGCTAATTTGAGAGTTGGTGAACGATATGAGCTGACAATTGGATGAAGATGAATGTCAGTTTTATGGATTTTAACATACATTTTTGGAAGTCGTATATTTTTGGGATACAAGAAGATTTTTCGCGAAGCATTAAAGCCTTTTTATCATCTGAAGGAAGGTTAGGAGTATTGATGACAGAGCGCGTTTTCTTTAGATATATCGTAGGATCGTTAGGAATTTCCTTGTAATCTACACTCTCTAATAGATCAGACATTTTAAGACACGTTTTTCATCAAACGGAAAATTAATTCTCGGAGGTTTGGAACGGCGAAAGGTTCTGGCTATGTATTGGCGGGTTTCTTCGGCTTCAAGAGAAAGTAAATTGGATGCAGCATCATCTGTTTGGGAAATTATTTTCTCTACTAGGATAGTGTTAGGGGTCAGTGCGAAATTGAAACCTTTTGATAAGGCTCTATGGGCTGAATCGCTAATATGGGTATTCAAAAAATTGAGTACAAAATTAGTTGATGCGTGCGCGTCTGTTCATCAGTGGTGCAGCTGATATTTTAATTCTGGAACTAACCCATCCAGTCTTAACCTCTGAACCGTCATGGTTCAAACCTTTAATTCAAAGTACAAGATGAAGCGTTCTAGTAATTAGAAAATTACCCCAGGAGGTAAACAATCCTCCGCCAGCTTTGCTGGTACAACTGGACTTTCGGATTCTGGGGCGTCCGGCCTTAAACGCAAAATCTTTCAGAGGGAATCGGAGACCTGTGGCCAACGTCTGAAATCGGAAACAAAAACTTTCTTTGGAACGGCAAATATCAACTCTCTCCTGTGCCCAGGAAAACTACACGAATTGAGAATCAGCAAAAAATCCAAATTTTAGCTCTGTAAGAAACCAGGTTGACACCTTAGAATTCGGCAACTACAGACTTTTTAAAAGTAAAACGGGCAAAAGAATACTCAAAAGTACACCACATCTCGGTGTTGCTTTCGCTATCTCAAGAAACATTCTTGGTTCTATAACTAATCACCAGCCAATAAATAATCGACTTATGACAGTATCCCTCAAGTGTGCTAACAAAGACTATATATTAATCAATGCACACCTCCCAGTTAACGAAGAAAATAAATCTAATCCTGAAAAAGTAAATAAGTCCTGGGAAATTCTGGAAAAGACTATCTCTAAAATTCCCTCTAACCAAGTAAAAATCCTATTGGGTGATTTCAGCGCCCAACTAGGGAAAGAAAGAAAGTACAGAAAAACAGTCGGCAGTTTCCCCGCTCATAAATGGACTAACCATAATGGCAGAAGATTGGTTGAATTATGTTCGCAGTTTAATCTAAAAATAATGTCAACCCATTTTAGAAAATAACAAAACAAAAGACCCGGACGTGCCCAAACACGTATATGGGTGAATTTCAAATTGACCATGTTGCCATTTCGTACCCCAATTATAAAGAGATTTTGAATGTTCAAGTGAGGAAATGAGCTAACATAGACACGGATTAGTACTTGACTAGAATCAAACTTAGCTTAAAACCTCGAAAACCTATTCAAAGGAGACTGCTAATAGCAAAGTTCGACCCTACGAAAATAAAACCAACCCTAAGAGAAGAGCTTGATAAATAACCAGCACAGAACTGGCAAGAATTGAAACAAAAAATTATTAAAACAGCCTTAAAGTTGGTCCCTTTATAAAAACGTAGAAAACTTCAGTGGTGGGATGAACTTTGGGAGCAAGCAGTATTAAGCCGAAGTAAAACATTTAAAGAGAAGAACACTCAAAAAACAGCAATAAACTATAACATCTTTTTGGAAGTAAGAATAGAAACATCGAAGCTAATTAACAAACTGAAAGAAAATATGAAAACAATCAACTAAATGAAATAGAAAAATATTTCCAAAAAAATAACACCAGAAATTTTTACAAAACATTTAAAACTAAATTAACAAGCTATCAACCCCAAAGTCTTTGCTTCCAAAAGGAAAACGGACAATTAGCTCTAAATCACCAAGACAATTTCAAAGAACTTGCGAAATATATATAAACAACTACTAAACTGTCCTGAGCCCTTAAACAGATTACCAACACTAAACCCTGGACAAACAAACCCAGATTCATTACCACCGAATAAAGATGAAATAATCAGTCAAATCAAGCGACTTAAAAATAACAAAGCTTTTGGTGAATATGGAATCACTGCTGAACTTTTGAAATCCGCTGGTCCAGGTACAATCAAGGAAATAACCAAAATTCTACAAGAAGTTTGGCGAACCGAACGAATTCCGGAGGACTGGAAAGATGATCTAATCCATCCACTACATAAGAAAGGAGATAGAACGGATGTAAACTATAAACGGATGTAAACTGTAAACTATATAACTACAGAGGGATATCTCTTCTCCCAGTTTGTTACAACATTCTATCTCAATGTCTACTAGACAGAGCATAGGGACAGTTAAAGCCTAAAATTGGTGAATATCAAGCGGGTTTTCGATCGGGCGGATCATGCCCTGAACAGATCCTGAATCTAAAGTTGATCCTAAGACATCAAAAACTGTACAATAAAAATCTCGTCTGTACATTTGTGGATTCCTAAAAAGCACATGAAGCGTGAATCTTTATTCCAAATCTTGAAAGAACAAGGACTAGATATGAAAACGCTGGCAATTATTAAAGTCTCACTAACTAAGACAAGGTCAAATGTTAAATTCATGGGTGACATCTCAGAGCTCTTCGAAATTAAAACTGGCAAGACGAGGGGATGGACTCTCGCCAGTCTTATTTAACTGTGTTCTAGAAAAAGTAATACAGAAGTGGCGTGAAAAAAAGTCGCCCCTGAATATTGACCAGCCCATTAAAATGGGGAGAACCAACATCAAAATTGATTGTCTGGCGTTTGCTGATGATCTAGCAATTTTGACTCAAGATATATTAATGGCACAAAAACAGATTGAAATTCTAAAAGAAACAGCAGAAAAGGTAGGACTCCAAATTTCCTTTGAAAAGACACAATACATGCAACACATGCAACAGACTAAGAACACCAGTTATAAAAACAAAATATGGTAACAACAGACGAGTCTCTCAATATTTGGGTGAAATAATCATGGAAAATGGGTTGGAAGAAGCGGCCAATAAAGGGTAGATGTCAAAAACACAAAACTGAGACATTACAACACAGTTATTAAGCCAGAATGTCTATATAGCGCAGAAACGCTCATTTCGAATAGAAAGAGAGACATCGAGGAGGTTAA
Source organism: Cosmopolites sordidus (assembly GCA_031761425.1). Lineage (NCBI taxonomy): Eukaryota > Metazoa > Arthropoda > Insecta > Coleoptera > Curculionidae > Cosmopolites > Cosmopolites sordidus. The sequence goes on along the minus strand of JARFXV010000210.1, from coordinate 1,405,417 downwards.
AAAAAAGAAAGAAAAATTATAAGAAAAATCTTAATTCCCAAACAAATAAATAGCACAACATACCGACTTCGAGAAAACCAAGAAATCAAACAATACACAGATAGACATAGCGATATGAAAAAAAGAAGGCTTAAGTTTTACGGACACATAAAACGGATGAATTCGAGTAGGCTAACTAGACAAATAGTCGAATTTTATGAAAATAGGAGTAGAGCTAACAATTAAATGGATTGCTGCAATTAAAGAGGACCTAAGATCAGCAAATATTACACAAAGTTAAATTCAGGATAGAGGCTGTTTCAGACACAAGGTTAACGTTTGGGAGGTTGGTCAGAGAGAAAAATGTAGGAAGGCTGGAACAACTTGGTTTGACGAAAGAAAAAAAGCTCATAACGAAAGAATGAAATCAGTATGGGCGCAAAGGAAGGCTAACAACTACAAGCGCCTCTAACTGTACTTCACGTGATCCACTAGGGCCCATACGTGAATAATAATAATAATATGTATATAACAACAAACATATGTAAATAATTGGAAAGAAAAGTAATGTTTACAAGAGATAAAGTAACTTAATATTGGCTTACCATGATGGCTATGTAATGCCTATAGTCGAATGGTAAAGGACCATCGCCGCGCAGGATATAGTTCTGAGTTTTGAGGAACTGTTCCAAATACGACGGATGGTATCCCATAACTTGGGACACATGGTCAAGTCGATTGTTTTGTAAGAAGGCATCGACGAAGAGTGTATGCGTCTGAAAAAAAAAGAAAAAACAATTTTTAACTTTGTAATTTTTAAGGATTAATTTTTAATCTTCTAAAATGCAATGTGTTTAAATGTTTGACGCGTATAATCTTAAAATGCAGCAATGTTTACGATGGCAATAACAAAAGAGTACATTCGAATGGTTTCTGTGAAAGTAGGTTTCATCGTGAACCTCAGCAAAATAAAGTTGACGAACATCGTCTTAAAAACTGCAATCTAGAAACAGGAAAGGAGTATGTTTATTTTGGACACACAGTAAAAAAACTAGGGAGAAACAAACTGGGGAAATAATTAAAGGAACCAAACTGGGTCAGGCAGATTCGGGAAACTTCAATGCACACGTAAATGGATAAATCAAAAAAGTGCCCTAATATTTGGATACCACAGTGTCCCATCACTCTATCCTTCCTGCACTAATTTATGGCTTTCAGACACAAAGCTCAATTGAGGGAGTTATGTAGAACTGAAAGACATCGAATAACTTAATACAGCAATGGAGACCATGGCTGAAGAAAAGAAGGAGAAGCTGACTAACAGTAGACACGAATGGCATAGAGCAGAGATAGGTGGAAGGTTCTTGAGGGAGGCTTATATCCAAAGTTGGCCGTCATGAAGAGCAGAAGAAAATCAATTACTCTATTGGAACCTTTGAAGTGAAACAATAAATTGAAACAGATTTACCACTAAACACCAAAATCGCTTGTATGTAACTTCTAAAAAGGATGATTAGTTTAAACTTTATGCCAGATAAATTTTCCTCCAAACAAAAATAGTTATAATCAAGAAATAAAATATATTATACAGGGTGTTAGGTAAACATGCGGCAAAAATTAAAGGGGTTATCCCTTTTATTTTAAAAATATGTTTTGTATGATTATTTTTGAAAAACCCTTTTGTTTCGACGATACAGGGTGAATAAAATTTAAGACAATAACATTTTATTATCAAAAAGTACATGTAAAGTTGCTAAAATCTACAATAAATGTTCGAAATGGCTTCCTCCAGCCTTGATACAAGCATTCAATCTTATCGTCATTGACTGCCGAACTCTTTCAAACACACCAGGGTCAATTCTAATTGAGTTACATCCAGCAATTATCCGATTTCGCAAATCATCCAAATTCTTCAATGGAGTAGCGTAAACCAATGACTTCAGATATCCCCAGAAGAAATAATCCAAGGGGTTTAAATCCGGGAATCGAGCAGGCCATGCGTGTGGCCCACTTTGATCAATCCAGCGATATCCGTATGTTGCTGTTAAAAAATCACGAGCAACCAAACTGAAATGTGGTGGTGCACCATCGTGCATAAACCACATTTCATGCCTTGTTGCTAATAGTACATCTTCCAGAAACTCAGGCAGCGTTGCTTCCAAAAAGTTGTGATACACCTCGCCAGTAAGTCTTTGTGATAGAAATACCGGTCCAATTAGATAGTCACCTACAATTCCAACCCAAACATTCAACGAGAACTGATGTTGAAAACTATCTTCGCATACCTCATGCGGATTATCATCTGCCCACATATGGTTATTATGAAAATTCCTTATTGCATTTCTTGCGAAAGTGGCTTCATCGGTGAAAAGAATTTGTGTCAGGAATAGAGGGATGTGAAATAAAGTTTGCAATATCCATTGACATAATGCAATACGTGGAGGAAAATCAACAGGTAGTAGTGCCTGAACGCGTTGAATGTGGTATGGATACAACAAATTGTCCTTGATTCACATTCAAAGTATTTGCACTTTTTCGCGTAGAACTATCAGGCTCTTTCGCTATCATGTCCAGCATATTCTGTTCCAATTGTACCGTTCTTACAGTCAGTGATCTTCCTGACCCTTCAGTTCGTTTCAATGTGCCTGTTTCACGAAGACGTCGATGAATGTTTTCGAAGATTTTTCGGTCAGGGACATTACGGGCTGGAAATCGTTCACTGTACAATCACCAGCTTGTAATGCATTGCCATCAGCAAGTCCATACATGAAGTGCATGTCAGTCATCTCGGCGTTTGTATACATTATGATAGAGGACTTCACTCACTATTTAAGACACGTCAAACAGCTAAACGTCACTCAATCTATGTAAACAAAAGCGACCGATGAAATCCACTTACTAGATAAAACAGCCGCTCCAAGTGATCGAGATCGAAAAAAAAAATTTTTGTACTTGATAAACTCATTGACGTACACCCTACTTTTATTTACATTAATGATTTCAACAAATATCGAATATAGTTGTCGCAAATATTGTTCGCCCTGTATCTTCGAAACAAAGGGGTTTTTCAAAAATCATCATAGGACAAAATATTCTTAGAATAGGACAAGGAATAACCCCTTGCATTTTTGCCGCATGTTTACCTAACACCCTGTATAATATAATAATAATATTGTAGATAGATTATTTAATAGGTGTTTCTTTAGGAACAGGTGGACTTTAGCTAACGAAGTGTTGACATAGCTAACGATGACCAATACTTTGATTATTAAGGCAATTTATTTTATTCTGGAACTACACGTTTCACTAAGTACGGTCGTCATATACATTAGAACATAATTAGAATTAATCATCTCCTGATGATGTTAACATGGTTAACGAAACGCACATCAAGAAATTAATCTAGAAGGTAAATATCTTTAATAAATAAACACAATAATCTTTGTTTTAAAACTCCTATACCCAGCATCAGTTTTCTGGTCTAATCGTATAATACTCCACTGATTTAATAAAGATTCTTCAGCAAGTCTTTTTTTTTATTTAGCATGAATATTCATCAAGCAATTAACTTAACCATCTCATATATTAATAATAGCAAGATTATTAATATCTGTGTTACAGATAAAAGTTCCTTTTTTTTCTGTGATAAAATAATAAAGACGCGGATGAATTAAACAGATGAATAAACAGTTTATTTCTCACAGTATTTTTCAAAATAATGGGACATTCGATTTAATTTTTATATATTAAATATCATTAAAAAAATGAAAATATTTATTGTGATGTACAACACAGGACAAAAACATGTTAACAATATTTTTTAGAAATCCTAGTTGGATGAATGGATAAAATATTAATAGAGGGTGCCCCAATGGGTACTTCGGGATTTAAAATTAGCGCCGTTTTTCAAAGACTTAACATAGGAATTTTATATCTCGTACGCGTCTTCTGGAGACCCGACAATTTAAAACTTCCAGGCCACGGGCATCGCCGTGTGTTAGGTAATTTTATCTTTGATGCAGTTAGATTAATAACAATTTGAATTTCAGCATAGATAATTTAATCAAATATATTACACTGGTCAATATCCTGAACAATGGCTATCTTCAACCTTTATCACCCTGACAAAGAAAACCAAAGCAAGGAAATGCGAGGATCACATACTTATTGGTCTTATTAGCCACTCTATGAAAATATTTCTAAGAATAATACATCAGGGACTATATAAAACGTGCGATAATGCCATAAGCGACACATAGTTGGTTTGCCATTACCACTGGTCGCTACGCTTCTAGTACAGAACTGCTACCACCAGCGGAAGAATGTATGAATGTATTTATAGACTACGAGAAGGCTTTCGACAAGGTTCAACATCATAAACTTACAAAACTTCTCCGTCGGCTTGACTTGGACAAAAAAAACATTTGGTGCATAGATAATTCGGCGACAAACGAAGAGGTTCTCGGAGGTACCTCGGTCATATTATGCGATACCAGAAATACCAATTCCTACAGCTAATCATCATATATATATATATATATATATATATATATATATATATATATATATATATATATATATATATATATATATATATATGAGCATTGGTTAGTTTGCTTGACTGGGAGGAAGCCCCACCCATTCCTTACATTGGAGGGTACATGTTTCGTCTGTTGGTGGTTAGAGCATATATCAGGGTACCGATATATGCTCTCTCGACAAGAATAGGAAGCCCCTCTCCACAATCAAACAACCTATGTTTTCGCCGACTTCACGTCGGATGGCTTATTCATCGAGTTTTTTGACTTCTTGACTTGACTTCTCATCGGACGCAGTCCAGAGAAGTCAAAAAACTCGATATATATATATATATATATATATATATATATATATATATATATATATATATATATATATATATATATATATATACATATATATATATATATATATATATATATATATATATATATATATATATATATATATATATATATATATAAATTTAAAAAAAAACGGCATTACTTAAGAGTATATCTACAAGAATGACACAAATACAAGAGCACGTCACGGAAAAAGGAAAAGAAGATGAAGAAGAAAAATAATAATAATAGGAGGAAGAAGAAAAGGAAAAAAGAATAAGAAGGAGAAGATCATTTCCAATCTCTAAATAACAAAAAAAATCATTTTTTCATTTTCAACTTTCATTTAACAACGGTACCGGTAACAGTGCTACCTAAGCATGTTGAAGAACAATAAAAAAAATTTAACCCGACGGTGTGGGTTTCTTAATACGCCTGTTAAATTTGAATAAATAAAATGTTTGCGCCAGCTGTAGTTTTAATAGATTGTAGTTGTTCCATCCAAAAAAATAATCATCAAACGAGTATCTCTCATTGTTATTCTCGTCTAAGTCGACTTTAAAAACGTGCACGAACCCGAGTTGACCTAATAAAATGTGCTTTTATACGCTTCCCGAACAATTACGTCATCGTCAAAAACGAACAGTAAACAGTAGAAGGTCTTAATGTAGTGTGGTATCAATGGTGTCTTGATTTTCGGTATCAATTGTTTTTTCTTCTTTAAAAAAATTACATTTTTATCATGACAACTCGAAGGCAACCTTGACTTTTGCGTGAAATATTACGCCTTGAATGAGGACGACGCTTTAAAATCAGTTTCAACCTCGTAAAACGATACAATTTGTGGATACTACCGATTAAACCGATCAAGAATTTTTTTAAAATTTTATTGTAAAAAATAATAAAACGAGGCTCTTTAGAAAAGTTCTCGATTTGTAAAATGGCGTGTTGCAAAGTTTCAGATACGTGCGTTTAGTTCCTTATTTGTGACGATCGAGTATAAACAAGATAAAATTGAAATTCGACATGCAATTCCACTTAAAGGATTATTTCTCTTAGCCCCCCCATCGAACATAATCAGTTCTGAAGTAGCTATAGTGTTAGTGAAACGCGCCAAGCAATAAAGTGGAAATTCAGACAAAAAAATATTTGATTAAGTACATATTGATCTAAAATTTAATACAATCACCGTTTTGCTGACATGTTGGCAACGTTTAAGATTCCGTATAGTCAAAGCTCAGCATCGCTCGACCGATGGATCGCAGGCGGTTTTCTAGATTAAAGCTTCTCTTGGTAACCAGTTTCTGTATCCTTGATGACCGTATTGTGAACAATTAACGGCTTGTTATCACTTCGTCCATATTTGGGTCGTTTCTGTCAACGACATCTTATCGCTGACACCAGGGCCGGACCGAGTGTGGCATACTCAAAAAAATATTTCCGATTTTTTCTTTTTCGGTCTCGTATTGTGTGCCTGATATTGGTCTCGATCTGAGAACATTTTTCCGTATCAGATTTTTTTTATATTTACAACATTTCTGTTTTCAATAGCGACACAACCTTCCTATTTTGTTATCACGCTTTGACAACAGAAAATACATGTCCGAGTCCATTTTACGAAGGTCTCAAGCGAATGGGATCATTTTGAAAATGTTTTTTTTTTATTTGAAATCGCACAATATAGAATTCGATCCATAAATACTATATAAGGTCGGTCTTTCCGAAAGGGTTTTTTTGTTCATTTACAATCACAAAAAAAATTGCCTTAAAATTTCATTTATTTAGCTCAATAGTTGACTAGTTGTGAGCTTGGCATGTTTGAAGGAAATGAAGATCTCATTTCCAGTTAAATTGAGTATCATAAATAAAATTGCCGGTTTTAGGCTTCACAAAATTAAATTGAAATGAATCGATGAAGAAACTTTAAGATGAATGAAGATAAGAACCGCTCCAAATTATACAGTATGTCGGAAATAATGAAACTTACACTCCTATTTGGGTTTTTTTTCCAGAAAATTTGGGTGCAGTAAGCGATTCCATTCACGCTGGAATCCATCTATATAGGGCGACTACTATTGGTTTTTAAAAAGATATGATGCGACAGAAGAAATAAAGAAGATTATTTCATTCTTTATTTGAAAAATTCCAAAAGTCAGCATCGAAAATTGAATAAAAAAAAATGGTATAGCCTCCAAATTATTATTATTTTTTTTATTTTAACAACTTAACTAGCTTAGTTTTTTTATAGACTCGCACAGTTTTTGCAAGAAGTAAAAATAAATTTAAAGCTCAATTTTGAATTGGATATTAAAAAAAAACTAAAAGAGATCATGGTCTTCGAATTCCTTAAAAAAATCTCTGATTCTTCTAACTTCTCCTTGTAACGATATGCATTAATGCCACAAAAACGTTTTACTAACTTCACTGGTTTGTTAACTTTGTGTATCGGGACGCATTAAATTTGCAATTTAAAGTTGAGCTTTAAATTTATTTTTACTTCTTCCAAAAACTTTTGCGTTATTATTGCGTTAAAAAAATAGATGTCGTTTGCATGTAATTTTGATTTTCATAGAACCCTACAACATTACATATTAAAATAAAAAAAAAATTTGGAGTTCAATGTTGACTTTTTGAATTTTTCAAAAAAATATTTAAAAATTAACATAAAAAAAACCTGTCGGCCCAATAATGCTTTATGGAGCCTGAGGAGATAGCAAAAGAATCCTCTTATCGGTCATTTTAATTTGACAAACGATGTACCAAACACCCTGTATAACAAAACATATCCGCTAAACGACTAGAACTTGCCATTTTATATAAAATCGACTTAAACACTTGACTGTACTATAAACGAGACAGAAACAGATACTTGAAAATAGAATGTGCTAGGCTATTCCTGTGAAAAGGTGTTTTAATAACTACCTAAATTAAACGCAAAAAACGTAAACCATAGATTAATAACCATAGATAATCCCAAACAAAATAATCCGAGAGATGTGGTCAATTGGCATTACTATTTCGCCAAATAACGCGTTCAAGAAATGTTTCTTGTGAGACATGCTGCACCCTCTTGTTGAAAGAGAGCATTGTTTATATTCACATTTAACAGTTCAGGCTAAATATATTCTGTTAGCACGTTCCTATAGCATTCACCATTAACACCAACACGATTTCTTTCATCGTTTTCAAGAAAATAAGATCCTATCACTCCTTCAGCACAAAAACTACACCAACTAGTGACTTACGGAGGATGAAGAGGTGAACCCTGAATCACTTGAGGATTTTCATCGCCCCAAATCCTACTGTTATGTTTTATTCACAAACCTATTAAGGCAGAAGTGCGCTTCTTCGGAAAACATTATTTTTCCCCAAAATGTATACAGTGCAGTGAACACAGCAGTGTGTGTGATATTTACATTTCAATCACTGTTAACTTCACTTAAGTTCTTACAATGTGATTGGAAAACCCTACAAACAAGCTGTTTAGTTATCAAGCTAGTCCTATAATCAACAAAGATTAATTATCAACAACGACAATTTACATTTATTTATGAGTTTTCGAGTTTTAAGGACACAACATTATAAAATAACAGTAAATATTAAATTTTAACCCTGAATTAAAACCAGATCCAACTGGACTTATCCCAAAAGATTTTTATTTAAAGTGTTTTCCGAGATAAATGAGTTAGTTCGACTGTTCTTTGTCCTCAAAACAGCATACGCTCACTCAATATGTTATACATAAATAATAATTGAAATCTCTTCAGGGATAATAACGAAAATATCTTTTCGAGGTCGCAGCCGGCTATGGAAAACATTAAAATAAAAAAATATTGATATTACAACGACATCTCGATGTTGTTTTTCGTCCTTGGACGCTTTAAAAATAGACATATTTTATCCAGTTAACATATGGAATTAATATAATATATTGATGTAGATATGATGGAGACATTCGGCGAAAAGACTATTTTTCCTTCACTACAGGGGAAAAGCGACTTCAGATTACCTGAGTCCATGAAAGTCTCCTTTAAAAAAATGTCTGCCTACTACCGTAAATACACATTCTCCTACATAACAAAACACCCTCGGTTTACAAAACAGTGTCATGTAGTGATAATAATTTAACTTAATAGAATATAACCTATATTCTATGCAGAGATCCTTTTTTTATCAAATTATTATTGGAAATGATCTATCTGTATAAGAATATAGGCAAAAGGGATGCACAAATGGTGTAGAGGTGTGATGATCTCACAAGATAGGATTGAAAAAAGTCAGTACGATATCATGATGAAGAAGTGATGATTACGGGAATTTTTTTTTTTGATGAATCAAAGTTTGTTGCCTTTCATAAGGATTTCCGTTCAAGTTAGACAAGAGACTTTATTGTAGCTGTGAAGAGAGGGAAAGCATTTTTATAGAATTGAATATAATTAATTGGTATGCCATCAGATCCTGCCTTCCTGAAAAGAGGGTTGACCTCTTCGTTGCCGTCAAGGCCTTTATGACAAGGAATCTAAATACAGGGTGTTCCAAAAATGTATGAACACTTTATTTTCTGACAACTTACTCATACTACATTCTTTTATCAACAATGTCCGGATGACGACGGTGGGCAGTTTGAAAACTGGCGTTAGTAAAAAGAAAGGCTGTTTATTTTTTTTTTCGAACCCTAATGTAAGGTGTATGGAAATATATACTGATTTTAGAACCAGTCAAAGTGCGTATACATTTCTTTAGGACACCCTGTAGAGTTAACAGGGTCAAAGTTATCAGTGGGCATGCAGCCATATCTTGCCTCTCAGCAAGATGGTTAACTTCTTCGTTGTCCTTAAGGTCTCTGTGACAGAGGATTCAAATAAAGTTAATACAGTAATGGTTATCAATGAGTATGCCTTCGTGAAAAGAGGGTTGGCCTCTTCGTTGCCCACAAGACCTTGCTGGCGGGGGATCCAAATATAGTTAACAGATTAAGAGTTATCAGTAGCTATCATATCTTGCCTCCCTAGCAATATATCTTTGTGTCAGAGGATTCAAATAAAATTAACAGATTAATAGTTATATGATGCTGCCTCCCTAGTAAAATGGTCAACATCTTCGTTGATCTCGAAGCTTTTGTTATTGGGTAACAGTCAGAAGATTTATCAATAAGAGTTGAGTGGATAACATGCGTTCTAAAAATAGAAATGATGGGAAGAGGAATCGAAATATGCTGTAAAAGCCTTTTGGACAATAAAAACCCCAAAAACAGTTTAGCAAATGATAAAGATCATTATACATACATCAGAGTGTTTAGAAACGTGTTTTTAGCGATGGTCAAATTGAATGAAGTAAAGTACGAAACGTAGGAAAATCCACCGTATTCATCAGATTTAGTACTTTCTAACTACAAATTCTTCAAGAAGCGTAAAAAACCTTTTCGACGTAGAGGGGTATTTTGTAGACCTTTCCGAAAACCCGTTTCAGGGGAGACATCATGTTATGATATGATTGCTCATGTTATGTTATGATATGATATGACATGTTATGATATGATGCATTACATCACATAAAATGTTATTTTTTTTAGTAGTTAGTAGATTTTTTAGGCGTTTTTAGGCTGACTGATTTAATTATTATTATAGAGTTTGATTTATTAAGATTTAATGGGGCTTCATTTATTTATTTAATTTTAATTGATTGAATATCTATTTTATTTATAAGTTTTGTTTTATTTATTTCGGCCGGATAGATGTCGCTGTTAAATCATCATGGTAAATGTCACCATGGTAATCATGGCACATTAAATGTACCAAAATGAATGTTTTGTCCGTCAAACTTATAGAGAACTTCGTGAATGTGATGGTGTACATAATCACTCAAACGAGCGAGGTATTTATCGAATTATCGACAAATTCCGGATGCTTTTCACGCTGTTCGATATTAAAACAAAAAGTTGTGCGTTCCAAAGAAAATATCGCCGCTGTTACTGGCAGTGTTGATGAAGATCCAAAGTTATCAAATTCGTTTCGTTCAATCATTTAATGCTATTTCCCATAAAATAAACAATTTCAATTCTAATTTGGTTGTTTTATTTGAATTTAAAGTTCGGACGCACTAAAAAAATCACCCTATATTAGCGTTATGATAGACTATATTAAAAAAAAAGTTTTTCAAAGTAAAAGGTAAAATAATCAATTCTTTGTTATATATAATTTACGAATTATCGTTTACTTATTTTTTTAATAAAAAACAATGCATCCTATATGAAATGTCGGTAAAATTCGAAAAAGAATGAATGAAATGTAGCAAATATTGTACTGAAAGCGAAAACACTCTGTCATATCCACGACTGTCCGGAAAATCGTACTATTCCAGACTAGATGGGCCCGAAACCTAATCTAATCTCCCTAATTCTCTAAGGTTAATGATCCATCACAACAGATCACCTTTGTTTTAGGCATTAATCCCATTTCGTAAGCTGTGTTGTTGTATAATGCCTATTAAACTTCCCAATTCACTGAACTTGAATGAAATAACACTACCCTTTTAGTGGAAATAGAGAAAAACTTTTGCGAAACTATTAATACGTTTCCTTATACATCTAGAGCTATTCGGCGAGCAAAGAAGTACTTAACTATTAGTCATCGATCAACTTAATACTCAGCTATTTTTTGATTATCTTTGACATTCCGTTTTCTTAGGCTGTCTTGAACCTCTTCTCATATTTTTATAAAGAATTTTCCAATAAGATTGTAAGAATTTCGAAGTGTAATAGCAGCAACACTGTTTGAAATGTAAAAGTCATCCATAGATATGTGAGCGATGTGATTATGTCACGATACACGAATTGAACTCTAAAGCAGGTGTAAAGCGACCCCCACATTGGGAAAAAACCAATATTTTCCGACGAATCTCACTCTCATTTTCTTTGAAGATTCTGGAATTGGAAGATGATGGAATTCGTGACCTTAAACTAAACATTTAGTCCTGAAAATATACCACGCAATATGTGTGAAAGACTAATCGAAAATTGAGAATCTTCTTCTTCTGGAGATTCTTCTTTTTCTTCACGAAGCGAAGGGAACATTTAAACGATATTATTTTCACAACAAATATTATATTTAAAACATACGCAGTTACGCATTTTCAAAACGCGTTTTAAATTCCCCTATCAAACATAAGGCAGAGAAGCAAATGCATAAAGCGAAGAAAAGAAAATTTGAAGAAACATATATTAGTAAAGCGGAGGATCTTAAGAACCAAATGGTCACGCGCAGATCCTATCAAAACCTTGACAAGAAACGAAAGACATTCAAATTACGTCAAACCGGCACAAACATGGTAATATTCTAACAGGTGGACAGATCATTTTAGCAACCTCCTTAATCAGCAAACTCCTGACGAATTCCCCTATCAGCTAAAAAAAGCTTGTTCAAAATCTGGACAGGTATCATATGTCTACATCCGTCCAAAGACCTATTCTCAGATGGCCGGATATGAAAGTTGGCAAACGTGTTTCATTTGTCTTGCGGCTTTTAGGCTGATCTCCACACGACTACCTAGTCGCGTTCGAAACCGCTGCCCCCACGAGTCTTACGCCGTCGAAGAGGCGGTGGGGGTCCCCAACTCCATGGTACTCCCAATTCCGGACTACAGACTTCTTGGAATCCAAGCGTTTAGAATACTAAAACGTTCAGTAATTAACTATTTTGGTAACTGGACAATCCAGAGACTGGATAGCCGAACAACACCACAAAAGGACAAGACCAGATATTACTTTATTATTATTTTCATTAATATTCATCACTGATTAGTCATGTCACAATTTCTCTACCATCGTTTAATAAATAGGTTGATAGATAACACTAGTTCACGGTTTTTATATCCCAGCTGAAAGTTGTTAATTATTGTTAAGTTAGTTATTGTTACGTCTGCTTTTAGAAATATTTATTTACTTAAAAATGGAAAACAAATGTTAGTATAAATAATAAAAATAATAAAAATTGATAATTTTCGCCTTCTTTTTATAGTTTATTGGATCGGTTTCTCTTATAATAGACCAACAGTAATCCCCTAACATGTTTTCATCCCAAAATCCTTGATGTCGTTCTTCGAAAATATTTAAATCTTGGTGAAAACGTTTCCCCTGTTCGTCACTCATACTTCCTAAGTTTTCAGGGAAAAACTCAAATGCGAGTGCAGGAAAGGAATCTTTAATGACATGTTCACTCCCATCTGTTGAACATTTTTCAATAAATCAGCAACAATATTTTATTTCCCATAAATTCTTCGTCAACCATTTTGAATGACAATTTAACTTCAACATCACTTTCATTGTCATCTTTCATTTCATTTGGCAAATTGGATATGGAAGATCTTTTGAACGTAAAATTGGCTTAATAACAGATGGAATTTTGTCTTATACAATACTTATTTTTTGTATTTCATCCCACTGTCTTCGTAACACAAAACTAACAGTAATTTTCATGATTACTAGGTTCTCTCTATAACATTGGTGAACCAAATGGAAGGTATACGTTATCTCCTGATGACCACTGGAGTAAAATGATTCTACAGCTTTAATAAAACACATGAGGTACCCACTTTTTATCTTGGTTCGGAAGAGAAAATTCAAAATAATGAAGATATGCATTTTTTAACGAATCTACAATGGGTCTTCTTTTTTTTGAATATAAATAACTAAAATAACTAAATACCTTAAAAATAATAAACTGTCCACAAACGTAGCAAAAACGATCATAACTTTATTCACACTTTCTACATTTCGACGTTCTACGTTCGACATTTTAATTCAATTTGAAACAATATATTTGTTGTTTGAATCGAATAAATAAATATTAAATTGCATAGGGTAATTGAAAAAAAAAAGATTCTGCTAACACTTTTAGGTTTAAGGAAGGTAGGTTAACATATTTAAATACATTTCTTTCAGGGTATATAAAAAAACTTAAAATTTGTAAACTTGTGTAATTTATTTTAATTTTCTTTGTACACTAGACAAGAGCCCTAATACTATAAGAATGTTTGTTTAAGATTGAACCTTTCACTTTATATTCATAGTTAAGTGGGGTAATTGTGAACACCACAGTTGGATCATTTTACTTTGTGTTAAAATTGTTTGTTTTTTATGTTGGTCTCTGAATTTGTGTTTGTGTGTATTAAATAATTGTTACTGTCACAGTCTTTTTTGCGAAAATAAACCATTTCGCCGTTTTAAAGTTTGTTTTTATCTTTTACGATTCCGAAGAATTGGATGGTGCCCTATTGACGTGCCTGAGCAATTCATCAGTTTAAACTTACGACCCAAATGCCTCCGGCGAACGGCTGCCGTCGTTGTAACTCTAAGATAAAGTTAACGTTACAATATCACTTTCCCTTGTTATCGCCTTATTTATCCTAATAACATAAAAATGGAGATTATTATCATTTTGCCCTTGGGGCTAAACAAAAAGCTAATCTTTTTAAACCACATCAATTCTTCCATTGAAACCTTCGGTGTAAAACACTAAACTCGGAGGTATAGATTTACCACTAAACACACAATCATTTTTTTAAGCTCCTCGAGGCACGTTTCGCTAACCATGTTAGCATCACCAGGAGATGATTTAATCTTAGCAAATTGAACGAGACTTGATTCAGTTTTCATCAGGAAATAATTCAATCTGAATAGATGATGCTAACGTCGCCTGGTGATGCTAACATGGTTAGTGAAACATGCGTCGAGAAATTTAAAAAGGGGATTTAGTGCTTAGGGGTATATCCCTTGGCGTTTACATCTTAAACCATTCGAAATGACACCAAGAACTATTCATAGCACCATCGTAAGGATTGTAAGTTTGGAATTTGCGTTATCGCGAGCCTGAAAACCAGCTGTTTCGCGCAAAAACGGAAAACGATAATAAAATATCAACATACCTTAAAAATGTAAACGATTTTACTTAAAAATCAAGGTCCTCGCAATCATTCAGAATAATTTTCAATAGAACAATTTCATTATACATTCCGCCAGCGTACGTAAAGTTGGGTGTTCGTTCAGTAGAAACATCGTTGGAAATTTGGCAACGAAAAAAGTTTCATTCACCGAATCGAAAAAGGGGAAAGCGGAGTTTTAGTGAAAAATCGATTTTTATTTTCCGGTCGTTTTGGATAAATAAACTTCACCGAAGTTGGCTCGGAACTTTGAGGAAGAGCTCTGCTTTTCTTTCATCAGTTTCGGTTTATTTCTTTACACAGATAATGAAAAAGTTCTTTCTGTATGAATATACGGGGGTAGTGTGGAAAGTCGGACACTTTCTAAATTAAATATTGTTAATTTTTTATCGAAACTTATTTTCAACTTAGACTTTACAACTTTGTTATCCAAAAAGCACGAACCCTGTAAAATAATCCCAAACTGTCTTTTGAATTGAGCGTTTTTTTAATTCCTGTATAAAACTTGTTATGAAAAAAATAAATAACATTTTAGATTCAATAACTATACTAATTAATTTTTTTAATTAGTATAGTTTTATTAATTTTATTTAGTATTAATTAATTTTTAAGATTGACAGAGTTTATCTAAAAAATAACAACACACCTCAAATCTGAACAGCACATTTTGGCCTGTATAACTTGGGAACTAACATCGGTGGGAAGAGACAAAAAGATTAGATTATACTATGAATTCAGAAAAAAAAATGAGTAAAAATTTTGGAATCCGGTCTTGGAAAAGCTCATTGACATAACTATGATGCTCTTGCATTTAGAGGCTCTAAAGAGCATAGCGGAACTACGATGGAAATTTGTTTTCAATTGTGCAGCTATTAGCCAAGTATAATCCTATCATAGCGCAAGTTTTAAAAAGAACATTTTTGGGACACAAGGACACAAAGTATTTAAATCATGATATACAAAATCAAATTATCAGTTGTATATCATCATATTAAAACTGAACTCATTCAGAAATTACATAAAGCGCAGTATTTTTTAATAGTCATAATTGACACAATACCCGATCTGTCTAAGAAAGACCAGATGAGTTTTGTAGTACGATACGTCGGTTTATCTAAAGCAGTACTAGGTGATCAAAGAACTCAAAGGGAAGACGTTTTAATAATAATAATAATAATGTTTATTGCCTAACAGGAACATGTCCCAATAACAAGACAAATTAAATAAATAATTATGTTTTACAAAACTAAAAAAAAAAAAAAGGAAAAAATGAAATTGAAAATTGATTACAAATTAAGCATGAAATTATACTATTACATTAAACTGATGTCTATATATAATCATAACTATATCTATGTAAACCACTATTGCTAGAACAAGATAATCTATATTATTTGACAAGGTAACAAGTACATAACATAAGTATAAGTATAAGATTAGAAGTCGAAAAGATAGTACATCAATATTAAAAAACAACAAATATCATTCCTTTATCAAATGTATAGCGTCCTGCAGGGCCCGCACTAGTGAACAAGGGGAAACTGAGTACAGATCCACATCAGAATGAACATTCAAAAGATTGCAATATCTGCAAGCACGAAATAGTGGCGCCCTGCTCTCAAAATTAGTCAGGGCACGGGGCACTCTAAAGGTGTTAGACCTCCTATCAAAGAATTGAGGTACAAGAAATGGCAATTGCTCCAATAGTTCAGGGCAATCGATAAGCCCGTTGATCAACTTGTAGGGGAATATTTGAGACATACAAATCCTCCGATGTGAGAGGGATTGCATCCGAAATCTGTCAAGGAGCACCCGCTGGTCAATTCCTCTAGCCGGATAGTGAAGATACATTTTCGGGTGTTGAGAACCAGGTTATGCTGACTGAGATCGAACAACGCCATAAAGTCAAAAAGTAGAGACAATCGAGGACATCGAATAAATGATCCAGTCTCAAAGTGTAAGTTGAAATCGCCAACAATCACCAACCTGGCACCGTACAACCCAGTCAACCCTTCAAAACAATCAAATAATGCCAGATACAGATCTGCACTGGCAGCCGGCTGAATGTAGATGCAAAAAATGTAGGTGATAATATTATTAAGAGATAACTTACAACCAACAATATCAATTGAAGGCACCAATTCAGCAAATGAATTCAAGTTAATTTATTCTGATTTTATGTCAGACCTTAGTCACCTATGTCATATGACCTATGTCAGTTATAGCTAGAAGAACTCCGCCTCCCCTCGAAACATCCATCAGTTCCAACTATCTATCCGCTCGGTACACTACATAGTTATCACTAAACAACTCAGCACTGTGTACGTCCGGCTGCAACCACGTCTCAGAGAGCCCCACAATGTGATGTTCCGCCACACTAATTGATTTGCTAAATTCGCAAGTCTTCGTATTGAGACCTCTAACATTCTGGTAAGCCATGCAGACATCAGCACAGATCCCGCCAGACAGACTCATTAGTTTAGTTTAAAGGTCGCGCACCAATCGAAACAATCTTAGGAACACCTGTAATATACTTAATCCTCAAATCCTTCTCGCCGGTGTTAAGACGTTCCATCAACCTAGATCTAACTGCTCGGTACTCCTGAACCTGCCTTGGGGTCTTGTCGGTGATAATAGATAGATGACGGAGATTTTGGTCTGCCTTAATTCGATATGTTTTTTTTTATAATCTCCGAGACCGTGATGGAGTCCCCGAAGATAACCTTAATCGGCCGAGGCTTCGCAGCACCAAAACGACCAAGACGGATGACCTTCACCACTCCACTCACGTCGATTTCAGGATACAGTGATCCAAGCACACCGAGAATGGCATCCCTATCCTTCTGACCGCTAACCGGTGAGACATCCTCTGGTTGGCCAAATATCATAACATTCTTCTTTCGCTGCTCCCTGTCATAATATTCCTGAAAAAGGTCATTGCCAACGTCAGCAGGGGCCTCGGGCTGCGGGGAAGGGCCATCATGAGCATTTACGCCATGTTGCAATTTATCTTCGATTATGTTTAGGCGTCAACAAATATTAGAAATATCAGCTTGCAGTGATTGATTGATTTCAGTCTGATCTTTAAGCCTTTGAAGGATTTCTCTATATTGGAGGTCCATAGTTTCCAGTTTTGATATGATGTCCTCCAAGGTCACTGGACTATGTGCTGTGCCATCGGGTGGAGAGAGCGAAAACATCGATTTTCGCGCGTTGTGAGATTTCATTACGGATTGCTTTATATAAGTAGGACAGTTCCAGCGGTCACCATTATCTTTCTTCAGCTCACGACTGTAAGCATTGAGCTGGCTTATGCTCAAGTCTGGGCATTTAATGTGGTGCCAAGTATCACAGGTGAAACATAGAATTGCATATGACTTCTTTGCTATAGGGCCTCTACACGAATTACAAGTTTGTGACATTTTGGAATGCTGTTGAACAATCCTTGTATATACTGAGTAAATGATCTGCAAGATTAGTCCGCGTACAACCTCCTACAATGCCGCACTCAAATAAACAGCTAAATTTTTTTCTTTTGTTCGGAATTCTTTAAATTCCACACTTTGGTACCGATTTAACAGGTTTATTGACTTAATATATTATTCATCCAAAATGGAAATGATAAAATCATATATATGGAGTTTTATTAAATTACGCATCAGTTAATGTTCCGATCGAGATTCCATCCGGAATTCCACCTTTTTATGACACTCGCCCGCTACTTACGATATCAAAACGCGCTCCGAACCGAACGAACCGTCGAGTCGAACGTCTGAACGTGTACTCTTGGAAAAGAAAAAAGTAGAAATTAAGAAAATGTTGGGATTTTTTAATGTAAAAGACCCAACTTCTACTGGTCTCTCTGCAGATATTATCACCAGTTTGGACAATTGGTGTTTAGATATGAAAAAGTGTCGAGAGCAAAGGTATGACGGAGCTGTAGAGATGAAAGGAGCATATTTGGGGGTACAAAAAAGATTGCAAGATATTGAAGAGTTGACTTTATGTTCATTCTTCTGCTCATAATCTTAATTTAGCGAACTATTTAATACTATTGTAGTCTATATATGTGCTTTTCCGGCCGGGGTATTAACCGATGGGACATATTGACATCTTAACAGGTGACTCTGAGGTAACACTGAAAAAATTTAATCCCACAAGGTGGGCATCTCGTCATGACTCAATTTTAGAAATCAAGATACCTTGATGTTACGAAAGCACTGATGGAAATTTCTTTAAATAGCAAAAAAAAAAACGGATGAGGTATCAGAGGCAAAGCGCTTCACTAAACTTTTATATGTATTTTGTCACTTTTCGCAGTTTTATTTTGTTTTATATGACACATCTCCAAAAACAGTCTTTTTTGTAGTTGTTCACCTGTTGATGACCTTTATATTGTTGAACATAATATGGATTTCGATAACGTAAGGGTCATACGAAACTACAAAAAAAGACTGTTTTTGGAGATGTGTCATATAAGAGGAAATAAAACCACGATGAACTTCAAATCAGATACTACTGGTCTTAGTAGTATTTATTGTTCTCAAATAATACCAAATAATTGATGTTCTGTTTGAAATTGCTCCAGTCTTTTCAATCTCGATGGTTGAAGGTGGAATACCTTGATGATTTTTAATTCCTGTTTGGGGAGCGTATCGTTCAAGAACATTATTTATATGTATATATTTTAGGTCATAGGCATTATTTATAAGTGTATATATTTATTGTTCTGTGAATTTATATTGTAACATGTTTGTGTCCTATATTATTTCTATTATGTTATTAAAATGTGCCTCCTGATGAAGTCATCATAAAAATGACAAAATATTGAGGCGATTGAGCACTATGTTTTATTGCTGACCGCTAGCTCGAAACTAACCAATTTCCTTTTTTCCAAATAATTTTCCCCAACAAACTATGTATGTATATATATATATATATATATATATATATATATATATATATATATATATATATATATATATATATATATATATATATATATATATATTTCCCCAACAAACTATGTATGTATATATATATATATATATATATATATATATATATATATATATATATATATATATATATATATATATATATATATATATATATATATATATATATACATACTGCTGCAATGTCAGCTTACCATGCCTATGTTTAGTCGAGGATAAGATACGGTTTGATTTTTTTGGGGAAATTCTCCAGATATAAAGAGGATAATTGTGCTCCAAAAAACATGCATACGAAGTGTTTTTCAAATGAAGGATCACGAGAGCGCTGCATGAATGTTTTTATTGGTAAAGGAATTCTGCCAGTTGTCAGCATGTTTATTTTGGATTCGTACACTTTTGTATTTAATAATAGAGATCTCTTTGAGGAAGCTATCGCAAAGCATGGTTATATAACTAGGTATAAGTCGTATCTCGTGAATGAAAGATGTAATTTTAGTTATATACAGAAGAATGTGCAGTATACTATTATGAAGATATATAATATTTTTCCGGCGTGTGTTCGAGATCTGCCACGTGATCAGTCTGTGAGAGCGATTAAAAGATATTTGTTGAGCAAGGCTTATTATTCGTTAAATGATTTTCTTGTGGAAACAAAGAACAATTTAAATTCAATTAAATTATTAGAATAGCCTGTTTTGGTGAATTTAATTGTTTATGTTTGTACTAATTATGTTATCAGCTAATTCATGTAAATTATGTTAACAATACTATGTTGACTGTGAATTTCTCTCCTCTTCTTTTCTTTCCAATTGTCTTTTTTTTTTCTTCCTATCTTTCGTTCTTTTTTTTTGTGACTTGTGTTACAGATATTATATTTGAATTGTAATATGATTTTTTTCCGTTTTTCTTTATATAGATTTAAGTGTTTATTATGTACTTTTTTAATGATGTTCAATGCCTTATGGTTTTGGAAACAAATAAATATTATTATTATTATATATATATATATATATATATATATATATATATATATATATATATATATATATATATATATATATATATATATATATGTATATAATAATATTTATTTGTTTCCAAATATATATATATATATACCATCATCATCATCAGCCCGTATCGATCCACTGCAGGATGAAGGCCTCTTCAGCATGTTTCCAACTTTCACGGCCGTGGGCTTTCCTCTGCCACTCGGGTCAAATATACTTAACGATGTCATCAGTCCATCATGCTTTCGGTCTTCTTCGCGGACGTTTGCGATCAAGCGGTATCCACTCCAAGATTGCCTTGGTCCATCTGTCGTCCCATCGTCTCGCTATATAGCCTGCCCATCTCCATTTCAATTGCTTTACACTTCCAATGATGTTACATATTTTCGTTTATTCCCTGATCCATCCATTCGCAGGGCTTTTTGTCTTGTCTTTTAATGCCAAGAATACATCTTTCCATTCCCCTCTGTGCTACCCGAAGTTTTTGAACTGATTGCGATGTGAGTGTCCAGGTTTCACTTCCGTATGTCATAACGGGTAGAACGCACTGATCGAAGACTTTTCTTTACAGGCAAAGTGGGAGTCTGCTCTTAAACACTATGTTGAGCCTGCCAGACACATTTTACACGTCGTTCCACCTCCCGGGCGGTATCCCCCTCCATTGAAATACTCTGCCCAAGATATATAAAGTGGTCCACGGTCTTCAAATCCCTTCCTAAAACTGAAATTCTTCTCTCTTGAGCGAATTTATTAAACATAACCTGACTCTTTTTCAGGTTAATTTTGAAGCCAAAAAAGGAGAACGATATTATATGTAAATCTGAGATGGTTTAAGTTTGCGCCATTGATCTTTATACCATCGTGTTCCCAATCTAGTTTTCGGAATACTTTTTCAAGGCCAGCTGAGAAAAGAATAGGCTTACAGCTCGTACAGCTCGTTCTACATTAATTGCCACTTCAAGATCATCAAGGTGAATTGTCGCTGTAGCTCCATCATTTATCCATCCTAATAGATTAATGTATGTTTTATCGACCCCCTGGCTAAGCAGTGCATCCATTAAGGCATGCTTTGAGATGGAGTCAAATGCTTCTTCGTAGTCGATAAAAGCGAAGCACAGTGACATGGTGTATTCGTTGTACCTTTCTATGTCCTGTTATACTACCTGGATGTGATCCATTGTACTGAATCCCCTTCTTAATCCTGCTTGTTCTCTTGGTTGTTCGTCATTTAGTTTTTTTAATATTCTTTTAGATATTATATTAGTGAAAACTTTGTACATTACTGATAGAAGGCTTATTGGACATTAGTTCTTTAAATCTTCCTGTGCTCCTTTATATGTAAAAGGATTACTACTGCATTATTCCATAAGTCAGGCACGTCCTGTTCTTTGAGGCATTTTGAGTATAATCTTGCCAGTGTTTTATGTAACGTCCGACCACCAGCTTTTAGCATTTCGACAGTTACACTGTCCTTTCCTGGAGCCTTGATCGTTTTTCATCGATTCTATGGCATTTGCAACTTCCTCCACTAGGACATAATGCATTTGTTCTTCCGTGGGTATTGTAGTCCTTGACTGGTTCTGATCTTCATATAACTGAGAATAAAATTCTCTGACAACCTCTAACATTTGCGTACGCGCCCTGCACACTGTTGTACCATCCTCACGTGTTAAGGCATAAATTTGCGTTTTCGGTCTCAGCTTCTTCTTGGCCTTATTAATTCATTTGTTTTCTTCCAGGGTTTTTTGCACTAGCTGCTTGGTGAATCGGCGCGTGTCCTCTCTGATATGGCTTTTTATAGTTTTGCAGAGCTCAGTGTACTTGACCCTGCCAAAAGGACTCCCTGTATTTCTCATTGTCTGTCGTTTCTTCATTAAATCAATAGTCTCACTGGAGATTTTTGTCTGTTTGAGACCTTTTTCTTCTGGTGCTATTGAATCAGCCGTTTGAAGCAAAATGTCCGTGATTTCTTCATATTGAACTGATATGTCCATGTCCTCCGTATCTTGTGACACATCAAAGCGGTTTGATAAAACAATCTCAAAATCGCTGCACTTCTTCAGCAGTTTCCCAGAATCCACTTTGGCCATCTTTGGCCTTACCATTTCTTCGCGCTCTCTTCGACAGTTAATCCTAACTTTTGCTCATACCATTCGGTGGTCACTTCCAATATTAAAACTGTTAAGGACAGTACAATTGGTAAATATAATTAATTATATTTACATATAACTACATATTTATATTTAATTATATTTAAAGTAAATATAATTTAATTAATGACATTGCCGTTTACAGAAAATTGATGAAATAAACAAATTCACTGATGAATAGGAATAAAAGAGGAAACTGGCTAATGCACGCATGCAAAAATATCGTAAAAGAACACATAGTATAACAATATTAATATCATCTTGTTGATTCACCGAACTAATCTATTATATATAGAAATTAGAAGTTTTATTATTTAAAATTTATATATAAATTATATAACTATAATATTAATTTATATTTTGTTATTTTAGTTTGTTGGTTTGTGCTAATTTAGATTAAGTACCTCTTGGTTCTGTAACGTTATGTATACGTACTGATTGGAACAGATAAATATTAAGAAATAAAGAAAGAAGCCGTTGATTTACTTAGAGAAAAATTTCCTGGACGAGTTATGGCAAGAAACGTCAAATAGTGTTAATTGACCACTAAGATCATGTGATTTGACGCTGTTGGACTATTTTCTTTGGGGATACGTGAAAAGGTATATAAGGTATATAAGAACAATCCACAATCGATACATGTACTAAAGGATGAAATTATTCGAGTCAGTGGTGAGATAGAGTCATGGATATGCCAAAATGCCATTCAAAATTTTGACGAAACGGTGGATGTCTGTGGAGCTGCAAGAGGTGGTCATTTAACAGATATTATTTTTTGTATTTAAATGTCATACACTACGCTTCAATTATCAATAAAAAGTTTTTTTAAATCAGCGCAAATTCTTGAAAACCTCTTTATTACTAATGTTATGAAAAATCGTTCAAAATCGCAAAATCTTAAATATTTAAAAAATTGGTGAGATTTCGACAGTAGTGAAAAGAAACATTCTTGTTGCGAATTAAATTTAAAATCGCCCTGTCAAGTTCGGAACACCCAAACTTGAACACCGTCGATTCAGATCGACACTCGTATAAACCTCTCGCACACGAACCAATGACCTTTAACCTTAAATATCTGCACCTTATCCCCACTCTTTCACGAAAACTCATAATTTTCTCAATGAGGGTTAATCGAACAATTGAATCGTCGAATATCAAGGTCAGCAAAAATGTGCACGTTCCATAAGTTATCGTCAGGCAAGATAACTAGACGAAAAAAAAAACATGTACATATCGAAAATCGTCTTACAATCGCTATAATCTTGTTTATTCGCACGTGTGATCCCACCAAAAATCGAGGTCAGACCATTATGTAAGGACTTTTTTTTTCGTTGTTTTCGTTGCCAAAAGAACAGAGAATTTATTGGATGTTTCAGCAAGGATTTTTTTTTGAGATTCCATCTACGAGGTAATGGTAAATAGTTAATGAATAATGTTAAAAGTGAAATATTAACGACGTTAGGTTAAATGTTAAGTCCTTTATATTAAGTATTAATACATAATATATTAAGTTATAATTACAATAATAATAATAATAATAATACAGTAGAAAGATAGTAAAAGCTATAAACACTTTTGCTATACCAGCCTTGACATATTCATTTGGAATTATATCTTGGTTAAACACAGATATCGAAAGGCTACAACGAATAGTTAGAACTACACTAACAAAATATAGGAAACACCACCCGCACCGTAGTGAAACGACACTTACATTACCGAGAATTGAAGGAGGGAGAGGAATTTTTATATATATATATATATATATATATATATATATATATATATATATATATATATATATATATATATATATATATATATATATAAATATAAAAATTATGAGTTTTCGTGAAAGAGTGGGGGATAAGGTGCAGATATTTAAGGTTATTGGTTAAGGTCATTGGTTCGTGTGCGAGAGGTTTATACGAGTGTCGATCTGATGTAATTCAGATGGTGTAATCCAGACAAGTTTGGGTGTTCCGAACTTGACAGGGCGATTTTAAATTTAATTCGCAACAAGAATGTTTCTTTTCACTACTGTCGAAATCTCACCAATTTTTTAAATATTTAAGATGTTGCGATTTTGAACGATGCGCTGATTTAAAAAAACTTTTTATTGATAATTGAAGCATGGTGTATGACATTTAAACACGAAAAATAATATCTGCCAAATGACCACCTCTTGCAGCTCCACAGACATCCACCGTTTCGTCAAAAGTTTGGATGGCATTTTGGCATATCCATGACTCTATCTCACCAATGACTCGAATAATTTCATCCTTTAGTACATGTATGGATTGTGGATTGTTCTTATATACCTGGCTTTTCACGTATCCCCAAAGAAAATAGTCCAACAGCGTCAAATCACATGATCTTGGTGGCCAATTAACATTATTTGACGTTTCTTGCTATAACTTGTACAGGAATTTTTTCTCTCAATAAATCAACGGCTTCTTTCTTTATTTCTTAATATTTATCTGTTCCAATCAGTACGTATATATAACGTTACAGAACCAAGAGGTACTTAATCTAAATTAGCACAAACCAACAAACTAAAATAACAAAATATAAATTAATATTATAGTTATATAATTTATATATAAATTTTAAATAATAAAACTTCTAATTTTCCAATTTTAATATATATATATATATATATATATATATATATATATATATATATATATATATATATATATATATATATATATATATATATATTTATGTTATATAATAGATTAGTTCGGTGAATCAACAACAAGATGATATTAATATTGTTATACTATGTGTTCTTTTACGATATTTCTGCATGCCTGCATTAGCCGGTTACCTTTTTTGTTCCTATTCATCAGTGAATTTGTTTATTTCATCAATTTTCTGTAAACGGCAATGTCATTAATTAAATTATATTTACTTTAAATATAATTAAATATAAATATGTATTTATTGTTATATGTAAATATAATTATATTTACCAATTGTACTTCCTTAACAATTTTAATGTTGGAAGTGACCACCGAATGGTATGAGCAAAAGTTAGGATTAACTGTCGAAGAGAGCGCGAAGAAATGGTAAGGTCAAAGAAGGCCAAAGTGGATTCTGGGAAACTACTGGAGAAATGCAGCGATTTTGAGATTGTTTTATCAAACCGCTTTGATGTTTTACAAGATTCGGAGGAAATATCAGTTCAATATGAAGAAATCATGGACATTTTGCTTCAAACGGGTGCTTCAATAGCACCAGAAGAAAAAGGTTTCAAACAGACAAACATCTCCAGTGAGGCCATTGATTTAATGAAGAAACGACAGAGAGATACAGAGATACAGAGAGAGACCCTGAGAAATACGGGGAGTCCTTTTGACAGGGTCAAGTATACTGAGCTCTGCAAAACTATAAAAAGCCGTATCAGAGAGGACACGCGCCGATTCACCAAGCAGCTAGTGCAAAAAACCCTCGAAGAAAACAAATTCATTAATAAGGCCAAGCAGAAGCTGAGACAGAAAACGCAAATTTATGCCTTAACACGTGAGGATGATACAACAGTGTGCAGGGCACGTACGCAAATGTTAGATCAAGGACTACAATACCCACGGAAGAACAAATGCCAGATGTCCTAGTGGAGGAAGTAGCAAATGCCATAGAATCGATGAAAAACGATCAAGGCTCCAGGAAAGGACAGTGTAACAGTCGAAATGCTAAAAGCTGGTGGTCGGACGTTACATAAAACACTGGCAAGATTATACTCAAAATGCCTCAAAGAACAGGAAGGGCTTGACTTGTTTAATAATGCAGAAGTAATCCTTTTACATAAAAAGGAGCCAGGAAGATTTAAAGAACTAACGTTCAATAAGCCTCCTATCAGTAATGTTCAAAGTTTTCACTAAGATAATATCTAAAAGAATATTAAAAAAACTAAATGACGAACAACCAAGAGAACAAGCAGGATTCAGAAGGGGATTCAGTACAATGGATCATATCCAGGTTGTACAGCAGGCCATAGAAAGGTACAACGAATACACCATGTCACTGTGCTTCGCTTTTATCGACTACGAAAAAGCATTTGACTCCATCTCAAAGCATGCCTTAATGGATATATATATATATATATATATATATATATATATATATATATATATATATATATATATATATATATATATATATATATATATATATATACAGGGCCCGCCACTTTCTCCATTGGACAGGCACTGTGTTCTGATGATAAGTATACGCCTCTGAATCTTAAACAATGTAACGACTAAATGAGAGCATTCAGACAACTGGAACAATTTTACAAGAGTAGAAAAATATGTCTCTATATGGTAGACACCCCCATGATCTTGACTGTCATGAAGTCGACAAGAGTGCGTCGAACGCTTGGTTGACATGGGGAGGTCTTTTTCCGGAGTCTGAAGGCTTTATGTGTGCAATTCTGGATCAGATTCAGGATTAGGTCGTGCACACTAAGAACTACCAAAAATATGTCATTAAGGATGCACCAGTATCAAATAACACGTGTAGAAAATGCCACAAAAAGCCTGAGACTATCCAGCATATTATGGGAGCATGTGGTAGACTCTCCCAGACGGACTATCTTCACCATCATAATCAGGTGGCCAGTATAGTCCACCAGGAGCTTGCAAGTCGTAATAATCTTATAGCAGAGCGAGTTCCTTATTATAAATACACCCCGGAGGCGGTACTAGATTCAGCCGATTTCAGGTTATATTACGACCGAACAATAATAACCGACAAAACCGTTCACCGTAATAGGCCAGATATTTTATTGGTGCACAAAAAGAAGAAAACAGCATTCTTAATCGACATAGCTGTTCCAAACATACACAACATTCAAAAGACGACTGAAGAAAAAGTACAAAAATATACAGACCTCAAGTTAGAAATAAAACGGATATGGAAGTTGAACCAGGTCCATATTGTGCTATTGATAATTTCAACAACTGGCATTATACCAAAGAATCTGAAAAATAACCTCAAATTTCTGAGACTAGAAGAAAATCTGTTTAAAATAATGCAGAGGGCGTTAATCCTTAATACCACTCGCATAGCCCGAAAATGTTTGGAAGAATGAAGTTGTTTTGGCTACGGCCCGCACTTTATTCAAAATCCAGCTTAGCTGGAAAAAAGGATGAAAAGAAAGAAATAATAATAATATTTAGTTGATAAAGTACCAGTTGATTGTATTTATCTACTCCCATTACAATAACAATGTTACTTTTTTCCAGTCACCCTCAGTTTTTTTGTGACAGCTACATGTTGACACATATTCAATGTCATCTCATATACGTGTTTATGTTTCAATGATGTCACTTTTGAAATTAGATAGCTATCATAGTCAACAAATTTAAATTTATTGATCTTCGTTAAGGCTGTAAATATGCCACGAAAGTGGCATATTTTTTTTTACCTCTCAGAGTCGAAATTTCATACCATTAGTAATTAAATAATATTTGGGCTACTTTGGTTTTCCTGTGAGCCATAAAGATTAATCCTGGGTTCCACATATCTGCTGTGTAACATGTGTAAGACTTCTGCTGGGTTGGGCTAAGGGATCTAGACATATGCCTTTTGGTGTGTCAATGATTTTGAC
This sequence comes from Cosmopolites sordidus, assembly GCA_031761425.1. NCBI lineage: Eukaryota > Metazoa > Arthropoda > Insecta > Coleoptera > Curculionidae > Cosmopolites > Cosmopolites sordidus. The sequence continues at coordinate 1,376,905 of JARFXV010000210.1, read as the reverse complement.
GGATTACGTAAGCGATTGTTATTTTTGTTTAACTGCTATAAAGGGTATCACAACTAAGTCGAAACACACCGTAAAGAACTCAGACATGTCATCTGCAAAAAGACTAATCTCACAGAGTGCCCCGAGTTGCCTGTGCCAACATTTCCAAATCCATTAGAAACTCAAGAAGCTGCTGCTAGTCAAGACGATAACTTAGAGACATAGTGCGACCCAAGTTATGAAGCAAGTATTTCAAAAGAACCATACTTGTTGACACAAGGTGATCTATATGAGGTAGCCGATACTTGATGGAAATTCATTTTTAATAAATAAGCAAAGAAAAATATGTATGACAATTGTTTCGACACACAGTGCCTTTTTCAAATACAAATTGTTCTAAACTAACACTGAGAAAAATAATTACAACCTAAAGTGTCCATCAACCTAATGATACCATAAAGATGATAGTGGGAAAATCCATTTTTTGTCAACGCCTAGGAGGGCAATATAAGTTTAAAAACGGTGAACCATTCAAGTCTAATTGGGCATATAGCAAAATATCTATATGTTTTCTTTTATTAATTTCTAGGCTCTCTAAAAGATTTCAATTTTTGGATTTATTCTCATTATGTAACATTATAAAATTATCATTGACAACATGCTGTTCTAACATTAAGTGGCTGGCATAATGAGAATTATTTTGTTATTTAGTGTAACTTCTTTTATGTTCGTTGAGCCTAGTAAAGATCTTCCTGTTTGTCCAACATAGACTTTCGGACATGACCCGCACTCAATTAAATAAACTCCTTATTTATACAGTTCATTTGATTGACTTTTATTGTTTTTAATGAGCTGTCCTAGACTATTTCTTGTTTTAAAAGCAATATATATATTGTTTGTTTTGGATAAATATCTCGACACCAATTTGGAAACTTTTCCCATATATGTAATTGTTTTGAACGCTGCTTTTTTTATATTATTGATATGTTCTGAAGTGAAGATGGATTTATTAAGGAGGCAGAAACCATATTTTCGTCAAAAAATGAGCTTACTTAAATTATTAAAAAACTTAAGTGAGGCAACTTTAATTTTTATAGATAATGCTACGTATCACAGCATGTTATTAAACAAGATACGAAACAACTCATGGACTAAGGGTGCCATTAAAGATTGGTTAACTAATAATAATATAGCATTTTCAATTGAAATGCTTAAAACTGAACTATTAAGAATTGTAGCAGAGTGCATACCACAACCAAATTTATTATTTTGATATACTTCCTAAGTGGATACTTTTCAGAAATAAACCAGCACGAAAATATTTAGTAAACAACTTAGCAGAACTATATGGGCACAAAGTTTTACGTATTCCCCCACACCATTACATTTTCAATCCTATTGAATTTATATGGGGAATTGTAAAAAATTACTATAATTAACACATGGGTAGAATGGGTAGCTGATAACACACAGCAAGACTGTATAAACCATATGTATATACCATATAGTATGTGGCGTGAGGCACTTCACACTGTTTCTCCTGAGATATGGAAGAATACGATCAAGCATACAGAAAATGAAATAATGAAATGGTATAACAGAGAGCATATACTTTCAATTTTTCACTAAACTCAAAGAGATTTACCACTAAACACATAATCGCTTTTTTAAAGTTCTCGACGCACGTTTCGCTAACCATGTTAGCACCATCAGGAGATTAAATCATCTTTAAAAAGTGAGTTTAGCATATACTTTATGGAAAAGAAGTTCTTCCGTTAATTATAAATACTGCAGATGATTGAGCAGTGATTCCAGCCAGTACTTTTTAGATTCTGATTAATGAAAATAAGTGCATGCAGATATTTTATTGTTTTTTCTGTTTAGGACTTGAACAGTATATATCAATAAATGTCATTGGTAATTATATAATCTTTTCTTTTTGTTAAGTGTTGTCGATGATTTTTGAACGAAGCATTTTACATGTGCTAAATCTATGTAGAGGTACTAAATCGACGACGCGTGCAAGACTTTCAACATTTATTATAATTTTGTTAGTTACTTTGTAATTTGTATTTAATTTAGAATTGATTTCTTTAATTGCTATTAATGTTTAAATTATAAAAATGATTCGCTTAAGTAGGGTTATGATGTTCAATTGCAATCTGGCTAAAGGGCAGTCAAAATGTACATCACGTGCTTAATGACGTCTAACTGTTTTAATTTTGTACGAGCTATCGGAGATTAGAATGTAAATCGACCCTTGTTTCCAGCGCGATCTCGTAAACAAATTAAGAATGATTAATTGCCACACCTAGTATATGGTCATCCATATTATAAAGAAAGGAACAAAGAAGAAATAGAGTGAAGCTAGTCACCCTAGAAACGCGCGAGAACATTGATGTTGAAAGTCGTATGTTTTTCCTGCACCCTGTACATGCGTGATATAAAGCGAAGAGATACACTTTAAGTAATATACATTTATAAACTCATCCAAACAGGGTTTTATTTATTGACCTTTACAAGATAAGTCTCAAGTCGAAAGAGTCAAGCCAAACCAAAAGAGTGATCGGTGTGATTTTCTGTTTGTCCAGTTTGTCCGAACCATTCTGTTCCTAACAATAAATATGTCAAATTATAATTGTCCCCGTTTGAATACATAATTCGGATGGCTAAAAATGTCTTTCACGAGACCATCGCATGAATATTAATAAATCTCCAGCGATTATATTAGAAAGGCGACGCAAAACACGTTGCCACGTGTCTTGGTCGAAGCAAAAAAAATCTTTCAGATTTGAATTTTTTAAATATTTATTTTTAAAATATTCCCGTTTCTCTTATCACTAAAAAGTTTTCCAATAAGAATGTCAAAACTTTAAAACGCAATAGCGGCAACACTGTCTGAACAACTGAACTGTCTGGTTCACCCCCCCCCCCCCCCCACTCCCTCACCGCTTCAGGGAAAAAAAATCTTTTCTGACGAAGTGCACTTCGCCAATGGGTATTTATCCACAAACCCCGTAATGGGTTTGTGGATCAATATAACTGCATGATTCAGATAGAAGAAATTTTGGGCTGAAACAGTGAACTCTATAATAATATGCTAATATAGTATCTGTAGATCTGAATTGATAAATGTGAATATATATCATGTACAAAACAAAATCAGTTCCATCATCGATGACGCTATTGAAGAACTGCAGGACTTGGCGACAATGACAGGAAGCTGAATACTTTGGAGAATCGAGGAGGGACGAGTATGGGGTAACACAAAAAGATGTAGACTAAAGACGAAGATAATTTAAGAAAAAATGCAGAATTACTGCACATCAAGAACTGGCAAGGGGCTACTGGAGATTGATTCCTGATGCGGGTGAAGGTTGGAGTTCAAGAATCACTAATAGAATGATATGAAGAATGTTTTAACATGGATAAAGATGATATAGATATATAGTAAAGGGAAAAATAGGAAACCTACAGAGTGATAAAAAATGAATTATGAGTGGAAACCAAGATATATACTTCGTACAAAATAAAATCCGATGCATATCATCGATGACGCTATTGAAGAAATACCTCTACACAAATCAAAAATTAAAAGAATCAAATGGAATGTAATGAATAAATTTCAAATTTAGCGGCAATATACGGTTGTCAGCATATGTTTGCACACGTTTGGAGGTTATCCCATATATAGATAATATAATATCTGAACGTTTACTTTGATTTTTTACCCTACGATCGAAAATAGTTCTTTTTAGAACTACCACAGTGTTATTAATCAATTAAATAGTCGTTGTCAAGAGTTAGTAGCATCTCTGATGCACTATTTTGAACAAAAACGAGACAATAATAGTCTATTAATAGTACTGCCGGTTTTAGAATAACCGTTCAGAATTTAATGACATGGATACAAACAGATGATTTTTTGAGAAAAACCATCTGTTTGTTCTTTGATCAAAGTGACAACTGTACAACGTTTTGAATGATCCAGTGGTTTTAGTTCATGTGTTATTGGAACTTAATATACCTTCAGAGCCAAATCCTTTAGTAAAATACGCCATGTTGTGTCCAAATTGTTGTGAATGTCGATTAATGGACATTTCTGAGTCTTCGGCAACATTTCAACCAACTCAAGATGCTCTTGTGAACAACAACTACGACTATATATTGCTTTTCTTTTATCTTTCACCCAGCCACTTTCTTGAAATTCTTGAAAAATTCAGTTGATGATGTTTTTAGGTTGACGATCGTGCAAACCGTAAAAATCAAGTAAATTTCACCGAACGTCCATTTTCATAAAATAATTTAAAAAATTTAACGCATTGTATTGCGTACGACTGCATATTTATAAATGCCATACATTAACACTTAATAACTAAAAAATAGCTCAATTTGACCCTTTCAGAAGACCCGTTAGAAGTCTTAAATGAAAATGCATGTATTAGTGGCAGATTCTTGATTATACACACTCAAGCCAATGAGAGACAATAAAAAATCAATGGGTGTTATGTCTGCGCAATACGGGTTATATTTACTTTTCGTTTTGGCCAAAAATACAATTTCCTGATGAATCTTAATTCAATCAGATTGACTCATCTCCTGATTATGCATAGCTCCTGATTATGCATAGCTCCTGATTATGCTAATAATGTTAGCGAAATGCGCCGAGAAAGTAAACAAAGTGATTTGGTCTTTGGTGGTGAATCTCTTCGAGTTTAGTGTTTAGTAGACGAGTTGATACATCTGGATAAATAAATAAATAAATACTTATTGGTCATAGTGGTATACTGGGTATTATCCTTTTTTCGTTCCCCAGTATATGAAAGAGATATTTCTCGAAATTTAAGGTATTCTTCCGAAAAGAAAAACCTGCCGAAAACACGATTACATCAGTGTGGCAAATTGAAAAATAAACCTATAAATCTGCTAAAAATGAAGCGATTAGCAGTCGCCGGGTGATAAATTCTATTTTTAATTCTAGACGTTGTACACGAACGCATACACACATACACACACAATTATATCCTTCAAGTGAAAAATACATTTTATCTACGAATAAAAATGAGGACAAATTACAACGTTATCTAATTGGACGGCAATAAAACAAAAGAGCGAAGACGACAACAAAATATCGAAAATAAAAACAAAAGATTACGATTTACGCGTACGGGGCTTCCAGTTGCTAACCGATATTTTAACGGGAGACTATGAGTTTTTATTTGAAAAATTAGGTTGTCTGTTGTGTGCAGGAAACTCTTTCTCGTTTTCAGTCTACGACGGGCAGGTTGATGGAGGATAGACAGTATAGTTTATCATTAGTGATGGTCTCAAACAGCCCGTGATGATACGAAAGGATTTGAGTGATATATTCACTTGTTTGGGGTGGCTTACCAACACACCGCAACAGTCTAGATTAGAGACGTGGCAAGATAGGAATGCCCATCTTCCAGTTGATTTATACCAAGGGAGGAACCTCCCCAGGATGCAGAGACGATTGGGCGATATGGAGATCCTTGAACAGACTATGCTCCGCAGTTGGAAAGTTCAAAAGTAATAGGAAGATATGGGGGTTTCAGACGAACCTGTACTCTGCGATTAGGGACATGAGCAGACTAACTGCCCATCTCATGCAATGCAAGCTATGCCAAAAAACCTGCACTGTCGAGGATCTCATGAAGTCTCAACTGCCACCATGCGCCATCATGTATCCCCCGGGACTTCTAGGAGATTTCGGGGTTTTCTAGCCTTTCAGCCGTCATCAGCCGAGCTCCAGATAAACGCAAGGAAAACAGCTGGGAGAAACGATAGGGGCTAGGTCATATTAACTGGCCATTTTGGCCACGTGGAGAAAGGGTAAAAGATGTCTATAATATTTCCTTCCACGGTAGTCTCGTTATGCTATTTTGTGGGCATATATATATATATATATATATATATATATATATATATATATATATATATATATATATATATATATATATATATATATATACAAGAAAATTCAACAAGCGGCCAATTTTATTAAAAATGAAGAAAATATCTTCTCAAATGTGAGGCGTTACTTAACAAAGAGCTTGCGAAAGTGTATTGAGGTAAACGGTGCACACTTTGAACACCTGTTGAATTAAATTTCAAAAAATTGTTATTTTAAACAAAGTCCGTTGTATTTTTGACATCTTATTGTTTTTTTTTCCCGCGTTCAAGGCACACTTTGTGAATTGCAGATTTTTCAGCCATCGACAAGATGTGCAATGGAATATTCGAACATGAATATCTCGCAAACGGCGTAAGATGTCGATATTGGCCAAGGGTACCTTTTTTACGTGGAAATTATGACGCTTCTGTATTTTGAAGTCAAAATATTCATTCAACAATTTTTAACACCCTGTATCTTTTTAATGATTAACATTTGCCAACACATTTATTGACTAAATCATCTTCTCTACTACCATCAGTTGCTCTATGGAGGATAAGTAATAGGACACCCTATATATATATATATATATATATATATATATATATATATATATATATATATATATATATATATATATATATATACAGAACATGAGTACTAACACGTGTTAGACCAGGAGGTGGAATCGCCAAAAAGCATCATTGTATAACACCAGATAATAACACACCGCAAAAGAGCTGGACAAATTAACAAAATTAAAATTATAATTTCGACTGCATGAAATTTTAAGCAGAGAGCTAGTTTGTTCACCTGCATTCTAGTCCAGGCGAACTATACGAACCGTCTAGGCGAATGATAAATAAGACATTGAATATGGATAAAGTTGATGGAAAAATTAAAAATAGTTTAGGCGCCGTTAACACGACTTTCTCAAGCTAAAAAAAAATCATATTGATTCCGGCTTGAACCGGTTATCTTGTTGAGTAAAAGCAATCATTTGCTATATGGATATGACCAGCCCTGTTATTATTTATTGCTATTTTTCTTTCCTTCAAGGTTTCTTCTAATCAGTGCGTTAATAAAGAAGAAAAAAAAACATTAGAATCGTACAAACAAGTGATTTGAATATTATTTAATCAATATGGGAACGCGACAGTATTTATCTTGATAGATATTAAGAAACTCAGTTTACTTAGTCACATACACTCAGTGTCAAAATGTTAGGGAGCACAGAAATTTCAAAAAATGTATATATAAGTTTTATTAAATAATAAAAGACGATTAGGATTATCTGAATGAAATCTTGGTCACTAATAAATATTTAGAAAGACGATTCGTTGAAATTGACTATCTCAGGCGTATGATTAAAAAAAGTATCCATAAAAGGACAAAAACTGTTGGCCTAAGAAATTCCAGTGTCAGGAAATGTGGAAGGTCTAGAAGGTCGTGGAGCGATGGAACGCAGACTGCTGAATCTAGATCTGATGTGTGACCAGGAAGCTTAGACAGCTTAGACTCAGCTTAGACTTAGACAAGCTGGAGATGAAGATTAGACAGGCTGCACTTAGCTATTAGCTTGTTTTTGTTATTTTAATTTTAAATGCTGTATTTTCAAATAAATTTGTGTTAAATTGCTGTGACTTTATCATCATTATTATTATATCATTTTATAGCGGGTTAGTTTTATTTAAAAATAATTTTGGGCATTTTTTCAGAGTGTTAAATGTAAAATGGATAAAGAGAATATTACGGTTGCAATAACTTTCTTAACAACCACCCATAAAATGTGTCACGCAAAATTCACATATTTTTTACCCCTCCCACCCTCGGCACGCTGCATCACATTTTTTTTAACCCCCTATCTTATAATACGTCACAAAATCTGTTACCCTAAATTAATAATTATTTTTATAATTACTAGAAACATTATATCTAAATAATCTCATTTATTTATCGGATTTTTGTTAATACAAAATGATTGTTTTGTTCTAGGCCACTGGCCTTTTACTCCACTAGTTATTTTTACAGGTTCAATTTCAAACATAGCGTCACGTCACGTTTATTTGGATCCCTTCCCGATCACATATAGACACGTTATGAAATTAACCCCCCTCCCCTCTTTTGCGTACGTATGAATGGCCTATATATATATATATATATATATATATATATATATATATATATATATATATATATATATATATATATATATATGTTTCTAAATCATTCCGGGTGTCAATCCGTTGATTCTGTGAAGAGTCACGACGTTTCGCCCAAATCTCCTTTGACATTTTCAGGTGTTGTCCGCTTCAACTGAAGAGTCCAACAACTTGCTGAGCAGTTGTTGGACTCTTCAGTCGATGGACTTCGTCGACAACGACTTTAGTCGTTGGACTCTTCATACTTGGCAACTCGCTGCCTTGCCCTAAGTGGTGCAACAGTTACTTATTAACTTAGGGTAGATTGCAAATATATGGCATATTAAAAAAATTTTATATCTGTACTAGGTTCAAATACCACCAACAGAAAATATGACCATATACCAGTATTATCAATGGCTTCTTTATAAGCAAATCCTGAAGCATATATGAACTTACGGCATCCACCTTTAGGGATGCACGAAGAAGTACGCAAAGTACTTCGCAGCATTATTAATGCTTCGTGGTACATCAGAAATTAAGACATCTACCGAGACCTGGAACTGCCTATGGCCGAAGATGAAGGTAAAAAAAGCTATGAAAATGTCGAAGGGATTTCGCTACTCGACAACAACACACACTTACAGCGGCTGAAGACACAGAAACAGTTCGACTTAATGTAGTAATACCGAAAAGTGCATAGAACCTACCACATGAAAAAAAGTGATCAGTGTAATGTAGAGCATGTTGGACAAGCATCTACAAAGTAGCTAAGTTTAGATGATAGAATAATATTATTGGATTTAAGCTAGTTAGACAGAATTAGGTAATAAAAAAAATAAAAAAACTGGTGGACTACAAGACCACGAAATATTATAATGTGGTCTTTATAATACAAAATAAATCTTGTATCTAAAAAGAAAGAATTTTTTACTTTACAGTACAGATATACAATTTAAAATGTGCCGCTGTCTCCCGAAAACTATATACAAGGTGTTTCAACTCGTAAATCAATCTTTTATAGACGATTTCGAACGGGGTGGACCTTCGCATGGCTAATAAAATATTAATAATACCGACTGTAATAAAATTGCTTGGCTGGCTTTTCAACGTTTTTGTCCTCAATTGGCACGCATATTAATCAAGCCTTGCCTTGGCGATTCTTCTCAGTCTCATTTTTTTTTGTTCGTTCTTCATTAAAAAAAAATTACAAATTCAGTATTTTAAATTGTAAACGTTTTTGCATAAACATTGAAGAACGCGACGGAAATATGCAATCGAGAAGGACAATCTTATTTAAATCGATAATTTATACACTGCTTGATATAGAAATGAGAACACAGCACATCTCAGAATAATAAAATCATTATGTTTGTGGAAATATTATCTCGTACCTTCATTCTAATATCACGTATGAGACAATTATTTTGTCTCATACCCCATAAGACAAAATCAATATTTTACAGTGGAAAGGGAAAATTATTTTTCAGCATTGCTACATATTATATTATCAGTTTTGAGTTTTCGTTAATTAGGAACTGATACGTCAAGTACCAATGATCGAGTAAAAGACCTAAAACTATATGTCAACAAAACCTCGGCGATGTCAAGTTGCTTAAGAGATGTTATCTGGAGAAATAGTCATATGCGCAGTGAAAGTAAAATACTAACTTACTACTTGCGTAAGGCCGGTTCTAACTTACAAAACCGAGGTCCGAACTGACACAAACAAAACCAAAAGCCTTCTACAAATAGTAGATATGAAAACTCTATGAGCAACATGCGTAGTAGAGGATATAGTGAGATGAGGTAGAAAGAGACGGAGATATTGGCGAGATCATGTAGAAAGGATGGATCAGCATACACTGACTCACATCGCTAAAACGGTAACCAACGGTACTCAGAACGGCGGAAAATCCAAGATAATTTCCATCGGCATCTCAGAAAGGTTATTAAGATTGAATAGCCTTCGAAATATTAAACAGACCATCGGCTCTCCTTCGAGAATATCAAGGAGAAAGTACTTTTGAAATATTTTTTCCGATACGTGTTATTAGATACATTGAATAGAACGTTGTACTTCCCAAGTAACGTACACAAATCAGTTCTCGTCAGTTAACTGATTAGTATACTTCAAGAAGTAAATATGGACTGGAGTAATAAAGAGAATCGTATCGCTGTTATAGCGCCAGAACGGAGACTTTGCGAGACTAGAACTCCAGCAGCTTTCAAAGCGATCGCTGAAAGAATTCGACTTGGTCCGTTCAGCTCGAGTTCTACTGATGACGGCTTAAGACCAGAAACAGGTCTCGGGAGACGCTTGTTGACGTTTGAGGGCGGGCGAAGAAACCTTGTTTTTGAATAGTATTTATGTTCTCCTCTTATCATATATACATAAACAACATAAACCTTCGTGTACGAAGATAAAATTAAACTAAATTCTAAGTGATTCTATTTCACTCTTATATTTATCACTTACGATTTTCCCTTGATTCATTGTTTGATTTTTGCGATGATTCATTTATTCTAACTTATTATCCATCTTTGCAACAAATATGAACCACAATATATTAAATATTTCGTCATATCTATTAGATAGTTAACTGTATGTTGAACTATTTCGACTTTTAGTCGGCCACTTTTTATATTATAAAATTCTTCAAGTAACCGTGTTTATTAATAAATAATTAGAAGTATTATGGTACGTATTGAACTGACAATTTTACGATACTAAAGCGCAGTCATTGTTTATTAACATTTAAATCGCGAGTTTAGAGGCATTTCTTTTGTTTTTAATCTCGATGTACGTAGATAATATCTTAAAAACTCAATAATACGGGGAGAGTTAAAGAATTATTGTTCATCATAATTCTGCTCTGAATCTAGTTTCAAAAAATGGTACATGTAGTGCTTCTTTGTTCAGAAAAATGAGATTCCCAATAAATGTATATATATATATATATATATATATATATATATATATATATATATATATATATATATATATATATATATATATATATCGCCTATTCTTTTCACTGCTTGGCTTGAAGTATTCCGTACACTGGATTGGGAAAAGGATGGTGTAAACATTAATGGTTTAAACTTAAACCATCTTAGAATTGCAGATAATATCGTTCTCCTTTCAGAAGACCCAGAAGAGCTGCAAAGACGTATAAAAGAACTGCAAACGGCTGAAGAACCATTTGGCTTAAAAATAAACCTGAAAAAGTCAGGTTATGTACAATAAATTCGCTGAGGACAGGAAAATTTCAGTTTTAGGATCGGATTTGGAGATTGTGGACCACTTTATATATCTTAGGCAGAGGTGGAATGGTGTATTAAATGTGGCTGGCAGGCATTTGGTAGGCTCAACATAGTGTTTAAGAGCAGACTCCCACTTTGCTTGAAAAGAAAAGTTTTCGATCAGTGTGTCCTACCCGTTATGACATACGGAAATGAAACCTGGACACTCACATCGCAATCAATTCAAAAACTTCGGGTAGTACAGAGGGGAATGGAAAGATGTATGCTTGGCATTACAAGACGAGACAGAAAGCCCTGCGCATGGATAAGGAAACAAACGAAAGTCTGTGACATCATTAGAAGAGTGAAGTAATTGAAATGGAGATGGGCATGAAGAGTTCAATGACTGAAGTCGTTGTCGACAAAGTCCATCGATTGAAGAATCCAACTGCTCAGCAAGTTGTTGGACTCTTCACACACATGTCTTCACAAACAATATAAATTTACATTCAAAAACTTACCAACTATTACTTACCAACTTATTTAAAAATTAATTTTTATTTTTTTTATTGATATATGACATTTTATCAGACCTTCAGTTGACACACATTCACTTTGGCATATTTTACAAATTCGTCAGAAAAACGAAACATTGACCGAAAATCCCAAAATATTAAAAACGGCCAGGAAAATATTAATAATAAAATATTCTGAATTTTTGGACTTCAGGGTTATTTAAGATTCTGTTTCGGTTTAAAATATTTTCAAGGTCATAGCACTTTCGGATATCGCGAAAGTCGCCAGTAACTTCCTTATTTTAAACAGAACGCCCGGTATATTATTTCATTTTTGGATTCCTGATAAAATCGAGGAAACTGAATCATCGAAAACTGTGTTCGCGGTGGATTGCAAAACTGCGTTCTGACGATTAGAAAACAAAGAGATTGGGCGGTGTTTTATCGTTTCTGACTCGATATAATCAGGAAGTAGATGAATTTTTAGACCACATAGTTACAGGAGATGAGATTTAGGTGTCTCCCATGACTCAGGAGTCCAAGCTACAGTTAATGAATTGGCGACACACATCGTCCACCATCGACACACATTTTGTTAGTAGATTTTACGCCGAGAGGAACAACAATCAATTCTGATGCGTATTGCGTCACCTTGAGAACATTCCGGCGTACCATACAAAACCAGCGGCGTGGCCTACAGTCCAGACCTTGAACCCGGTGATTTTCGCTTGTATCAGTACTTAAAGGAGTTCCTTGGTGGTGAACGGTTCAACGACGGCCAAGAAGTTAAAACTGCAGACATAGATTGGTTTTCTTCACAGGCGGCAGATTTCTTTGACGTCGGAATTCAAAAACTTGTTGAGCGATATGACAAATGTTTCAACAAAAATGGATTAATGCCAAAGAATTTTTCCGGGCTCTTTATGTGAAAAGTTTTTTTTTTGAGTGAGAAGTAATAAGTGGCAGTTTTCTCTCGATCATGAGTCTTGAACACTTGAAAATGACGAGTGTGATCTCGTCGAAATGCCGTGAAAACCCAAGTACGTCTCAGTACTTAAGAGAATCTTTTCACATAAACGGATACAAACGGATGTGCACCCGAAAACGTTCTATCCGGAAAAAAGTATCCAGTCTTTTCACGATTTGTTTCTGTGATTTGGAAACGAATTCATTCCATAGCCGTTTTGGGAAGCCTAGTTTCATCTACATTCTAGGCATAACCATGCCGTATTAGAAATGTTTTCTCGATATCTGTTGTCAGAGAGAAACTTTGCGTGCAACAATCATAATATTAATAGTAACAAACTTCTCAAAAATTATTTTGTCAGATTTAACAACGATCGGCAGTATTAACAAACAATATAACTTAATAAAAACAATACCTTTGTTCTCTATGAACAATAAATAATACAATTATAACAACCGGTTCTTATCATAGACGTTGATATTTTATTTTTCATAAAAAACATTCTTTTTGCATGAATAAACTTTACACAGGTGGTCTTGGCAGTCTTGTTTTATGGCTCTAGTTTGAAAATCATAATGGAACAATGTACCGACATGTACAGCGAGAGAAAAAAGTATTTAAACAATCTGACTTGAATGTTTTCTTTATTTTAACTGCATTACATTTTGTAACGCTACATCAACACAAACAATAAATAATTTTGAATATATATTTTTTTTATTCAAGCGAAAAGAATATATACGAGTATTTATTTCAGATTATGATTTCAAATTATTATCTCTCATATTAATTATTTTATTGGAACCTTTGGTTCAATCTGACTGATGATGCCAACACGGTTGGCGAAACGCGTGTCGAAAAATTAAAAACTAGTGATTTGGTGTTTAGTCTCTTTGAGTTTAGAGATTCTCACAGGTAAAAAAGCAGCAGTCAAAACAAGAGCTGAATCGTTCATCAATTTTTGGCTCGGAAACTCCACTATATTCGCCGAACTTAATTTCCTGCGATTATTTTCTGTATCAGAAATTAACAATTTCAACAAAACGGACTCGTACGAGGTGTACCGACACGTACAGCGAGAGAAAAAAGTATTTAAACAATCTGACTTGAATGTTTTCTTTATTTTAACTGCATTACATTTTGTAACGCTACATCAACACAAACAATAAATAATTTTGAATATATATTTTTTTTATTCAAGCGAAAAGAATATATACGAGTATTTATTTCAGATTATGATTTCAAATTATTATCTCTCATATTAATTATTTTATTGGAACCTTTGGTTCAATCTGACTGATGATGCCAACACGGTTGGCGAAACGCGTGTCGAAAAATTAAAAACTAGTGATTTGGTGTTTAGTCTCTTTGAGTTTAGAGACTCTCACAGGTAAAAAAGCAGCAGTCAAAACAAGAGCTGAACCGTTCATCAATTTTTGGCTCGGAAACTTCACTATATTCGCCGAACTTAACTTCCTGCGATTATTTTCTGTATCAGAAATTAACAATTTCAACAAAACGGACTCGTACGAGGATATTCTCGCTAGTGAGGCCGTCACGACCGCAGTACCGAGTGAGGTGACAAAAAAGAAACAGTTTTAAGCAATTCGCTCCAGTTCTTGTAACTTTTTTTCGGTTCGGTTTCAATTTGCATTACTTGTGTATGTTTTCTGGTGTTTTTCCTATTAAACAAAAACATTAAGCTATATATTTAGCCACCATACACATTCATACTCATAAATTTGTTATTCGATATATCCTGTTATCGTATTTGTTGCATATTTTCAAGCGTTCGAAAATAGCAACAAAATGCCAAGCAAAATTTGTGTTTTGAAAACATTAAATCTAGAATAATAAGTGCAATAATGTATTGCACTTATTATTAAATATGGCGATGTTAGTCATATAACACCTCCCGCCGAAGACGAAAACAAAAGGGGAGAATGTTTGTTTTCGACCATATTCTGTAGGGGTATTTCTTCATTTTGGTGGTTTGGACCGGGTTCTTTTTCTTTTTGTATATTTTCCATGCGAATATACTCATTATAGTTCCCACTATAAAGATGTAGTGAGGGTAGTTGAGCTTAGTGCCATTATATGTAATGGGGAAGATTCTGGAATTTTTAAAAGTTTAGCTTTTTCTTGTAATTGTTTTATTTGGTTAATATCGATTGATTGTAGTTGAAGATGGGTTTGTTTTTGAGATTCTTCTATAATTCCAAATTCGATTGGTGGTAGCAGGTAGGGATTGCCTTTTAGTAATTCTTCTTTGTTCCAATATTGATTTTGCAATGCCTGAATTCCACAATTGTGAGGTATTTGTATAAGGCTTGGCTCTTTAATTAGTATATATTCTTGTTTATAACAGTTTTGATATATTCTTAATGGTTGTTCATTGGGAATAATCAAAATATACTTGTTATTGATCCATTGTATAATAGGTTGGTCTAATTTCACATTAATCAGTTGGCATTGGCGATTTTCTGCGTATCGGATTAATGTAGTAATGCATTCTTTCGTTGTTGGCTTCAGTTCATTTGGGCAAAGATAATTATCTTCTATTTGCGGACATTCTGTGTTGCGTATTTTTAGCCTGTCACGGGTCGTCAGCCGCTGGTCCTTCTGTCCTTCTGTCGGGGTGAACCTCTAGCTCTGCAATAGTCGTTGGTCTCTTTGTGCTGGGTTGATCAGTAGACGGCTTCAATCTAAATCAGACTCGATGCTGTGGCTTTGGGGATGAAGGTGTGGTCGATACACTGATCCGTTTTCCGACTGCGCCAGTTAAAGTTAGAAATCACGTGGAAGCGTTTTTTAAAAACTTTATTTTTGTTTTTGGGTAGTACAAAGAGTAACGGTTCTATTGACAGTTAACTAAAGATTAATTTTTGTTTACAGTTTACAATATTTATATTAAAATTAATGTTAACTAAGGGCCGTGTCAGCAATGACATCATCTGTTGGGGCTGACTCATTTGGTTGAGGTGCAAGCTGGCGATGTTAGTCATATAACTTAGTATCAAACACACACTTTGCTGTGTAGAAATACTACACACGAGTGTAACTGTCAGACATCAAATTTTCATTTCATTTTTTAATTTTTTAGGTGGGGCCCGCGCCCACGTGCCTTTATGGACCGATCGCCACTGCCTCTAGTTGATATTATTATTATTGTTTTATAGTTTAGCTTCTTATTATTTAAATGCACAACACATCACAGCCCTATATAATGACTATGACTGTTAGCGTTTTAAATGCTATAACTTTGGGGATTACTTATTTGTTTTTGTATATATCTAATATTATCTATAACTTGTCTACCTGAGGTAATTATAATCGACTTTAAAGAGTTACTAAAGTAAATCACAATTATCACATTAATTTGTATATAAGTTGGATATGCATAACTAAGCAGTCTTTTCAATCTCCATGTTATAGTATTACATAATTAAAAATAAAATTTGAAAATTATTATAACAATATTTTAAATAATTAAGTCACTTCTCTTTTTGGAAAAATGATCTTAAAAAACAAATAGCATCAAATATGTTAACTCCCAATCTACTTCTTGTAGAACTACATATGTAGCCAGCGGGCGAAAACGCTCTTTCTACCTCTACACTTGTTGGTTTAAGTTTCAATAAATCGTCGTGTATCAAAGTCAAGTATTTTCCTTTCACTACATCAGTTTCGTAAGCCGTCAGTTCTTTTTTTAAAACTTTTTCAAAATCTCTCTACTTTCTAGTTCTTGTATGGTTTAGTGCACTCTTCATTGTTTTGCTTTATCTGCATGTCTAGTTCCTCTTGTAACATTAAATTATTTTGCAAAGAGTTTTGGCAGCCGAGAGTTATTTGCAGTCGTTACAAATTGTACATTTTCGACGTCATCTTAATAACTCTGCATAAAACGTGTTTCATTTCTTGACGTATCTTATTCTTTTTCGGCATCATAAACGTATGATGAGGTGTCTTCAACTCGTGATCATAGTTTTTTGGAACCAGCAACTAAGTCAACACCCCTGTAACTCCAGGGCTCCTTTCTTTCACTCTTACAGGAAGCGCCTCGGATCATTCAGCGCTTAAATATGTGTCTTCATTCTTCAACTTGCCTAAAATAAATCGAAAAGTTGTGTCTGCAGTTATTAGGGTAGAATCTCTTCTACATAATATTTCAACGCCTAATTTAAAGGGCTTCAAGCTGTGTCAATTAATTATTTGATTTTGTACCATTCTTCATCCGTAAATTTTATGCCAAATGCTAATCGATAAGACTTTTCTCAATACACACTTTAAGATTGTAAAATCTAATTAACATATCAAGCAAGCTATTCCAACGAGTGCGGTAATCTAGAATTAAGCCCAACTCTTCCCCTCCCTCTTCTTTTACTTATTTCTGCAAATGTCTTTTTTGGTCGACAAACCTCTAAAAATCCTTTTGCACTTTTTTAGAAAATGATTGTAGCAGGAAATCACTTCAGGTCATACTTTGTTCTTCATTTATCTCTTCCGTATCTTCGTCGTCATGTATATTCAAATCAGTCAACGTTTTTTCTGTTTCTACTTCTCTTTCGATTATAATCGAGTATCGACCACAGACAGCCAATTGTATACCGTGTGCGAAACACAATTGTTGGCAGCAAGGTACAAGTTTACCGACTTGCAACACTTGCGCCAGTTGCAGTCAGTTGTCATTATTCTCATCAATATTCTCCTGATGTGCTTTTGAAAGAGACACACTTGAATAATACCTGCAAAGCAGTTTCGTACGCTGTAGTTAGTTGAAAATCGAAAAAAAAAGTTACTACTATGGACCAATTTGTGAAATATCACAAGAAGAAAGGAGTATAACTATGAACTTGACACGTTTAATTCAGAACAGGATATTGGATGATACTAACCAAACCAAAAAAACCATTAATGCAACGGGGGTAGGAAAATAGAAACGAGGAAGACCCCAGCTGCAGTAGAAAGATGGTGTCAAGGATACTCTTAACATCGGAGTGAATAACGGGAAAGGAGCGATCCGAGTCAGGAATAGCTGAAGAAACAAGCTTGTGGATGCCAAGACCGTATGGTGTAGAACCATAAAAAAAGAAAAATAACATGGGCATTTTAAGAAAATTAATTGTTGTTAATGCAAAAACAAACATGCATAGGTAATTTTCACCGTCTCTGTGCATGCAACCCGTGTAATAATTTCAAAAGCGGATTTTAAGTTATTATGTAACGAGAACACAAAAAAAGAACATTCCGTAAGTCAAAAACAGCAGTCTAATCGCACACACACACACACAAAAAAACAACACCGAGACGGAACGAACCCTGTTATTGTCGCAACGTTCTCCAGTAAATAAGATGAAAGATAAGATTGATAAGGGACCAATAAAGATGTTTCCCGTAAATTTTTCCAAGGACATTCGTAAGCCCGACCGAAACTGATAAACAACGATTTTTTTTTTGTTACCAAGAGACACTTTGGAATCGGTATAAGTAAACTAATAGATAATGAAGTGTGTTCAATTTTAGCCGTCTCACAATTGTTATTTGTATCTGATGTAATTATTGTGTTACTCACGTACGATCATAATAAGATGTCAGATGAAAACGATTATCCAATGTCGCTGTTGTTTATCGAACTTTGATATGTGGTATTTTATTAACCGAAAAATATCAGTTTTCAAATTTAATACGATTTTATTATACCGTGTGTCCCAGCCAAATGGAATAAATTCGTAAATAAATAAATGGGGGCGTGTTCGAAAAAACGCTCGAACACGTCGATAGGTATTTTTAGATGCGCATTTTTTTCAACAATTTTTTTTTATACCGGATGTGTCATGTAACAGTGGCCAATACCAACTTTCTTATTTTAAATACAACACCCTGTATATTATTTAATTTTTGGATTCTTCAGGAAATTCTAGACATATTTCATGTAAAATATCCTAGACTTATCTTTAACTGTTTCGGAAATATTAAGTGTTTTCAGATTTATTGCAAAAATTAATTTTTTGATTTTTTTTGAAAATTATTTGATTACTGAAATTCGCTACAACACACAATAGAAAGATGGTATTGGCCTCTATTACATGACACACCCTGTATAAAAGGTTTTCGTTGGAAAAAATGCGCAACTACACTTTTTTTTAACACTGTAAACAAAATTGTTGAAATTTCAAGACTATTTAGTTTTTGTATAAATTTTTTATTTAAAACATTTAATGTAACAAATGCTCGAATTGTGAACCCTGGACGTCCTGGCAACACCCCAACCTCAAGTAAAACTGATTCCTGACATTATTTAATGTTTGTGGCGTAATTGACCTAATGCTGTCGGTAATGCGTCCTCTTAAATCATTCAGATCTTGTGGCTTGGTTTTGTATACGACGCTTTTGAGATATCCTCATAAAAAAAATCCAACGGAGTGAGGTCCGGGGACCTTGGTGGCCATTCTAGTGGCTCTCTCCTCCCAATTCATCGATTTGGAAACACATTATCGAGGTACTGCCGCACATTAACTTGATAATGGGGGGGGGGGGGGGTGCTTCTTCTTGCTGGAACCAAATTGTGTCGGCTAGCAATTGAGGATTTCTTCTATTAGGGTAAACATTTATAAGATTTGGAATGAGCTGATTTTGGAGAAAGTCTAAGTAATTTACCCCATTTAAATTTTGATCGAACAATATTGGACCAATTACTTGATCTCCTATAATATCTGCCCAGACATTAATCTTTTCAGGTCTTTGTGTGGGAATTTCCCGCATCCAGTGAGGATTTTCTCTCGACCAATAACGACAGTTCTGGCGATTGACATGCCCATGAAGAGTAAAAGTAGATTCATCAGAAAATAAAACGTTTTCCACTCTCAGAAGGTTGTTGTCTATTCTGTGCATCATTTGTTCGCAAAACTTCATTCTTCTGTCGAAGTCGTCTTCACTAAGCTCTTGAGTAGGCTGTAGCTTATACGGATGCATTTTATTCTCTTTCAATATTCTGGCAACCGAAGAGCGACCAACATTGTTTTCCAAGGTAATTTGTCGAGTTGAGGTATGCGGATTGTCTTAGAATGCAAGCATTACATCCAATTTTTTGTTATCGGTCAATGACACTGCTTCCTTCTTAATTTGTCTCACGTGTCCCAGTTCTCTAAATTGTTTTTCAACTTTACTTACTGAACCTTGAGATATGGGTGGTAAGTCAGGATATTTTTCCCTAAAGAGACGAATAACTTCGGCTTGAGTTCGTGTCCTATCTCCATAACCTATCATCATTAAGATAGTTATTTTATGACACTCTGATAAATACACCATGTTTAAATCAAATGAATCACACACGTCAAAGAAAACTAATTTAAAAGGCACGTTGATTTTTTTGACGTTTCATACAACAAATACCTACCTTTGAAAACCTGATTTTTTATCTTTGCCTATTTGCTGATAATGTTCGAAGAATTACTTAATATTTCCGAAACAGTTGAAGATAATTCTAGGATATTTTACATGAAATATGTCTAGAATTTCCCGAAGAATCCAAAAATTAAATAATATACAGGGTGTTGTATTTAAAATAAGAAAGTTGGTATTGGCCACTGTTACATGACACCCCCTGTATAAAAAAATTTTGTTGAAAAAAATGCGCATCTAAAAATACCAATCGACGTGTTCGAGCGTTTTTTTCGAACACGCCCCCATTTATTTATTAACGAATTAATTCCATTTGGCTGGGACACACGGTATACACAGCCTGTCTGAGTTAAAAGATGACTTATTCGATCTTCCCGTAACAAACAGTGGCATCTTTGAATGAACTACAGTATTATGTATTGATGAATTTAGTTTTTCATATAAGTTTAGCGTTTAACTCGGAAGATTAAGGAAATAAAAAGGTAAAGTGTTAGGGTTAGAGGCGCATCAGCAACTAGGCTATTTAGCGACTGGACCTACAGCTTAACGTGGGTTCTGAACCACGGTCTTCAGCTTCCGACAAACCCAGGCCAGCACCCCCCTCAGGCTATGAACCCTTGGTTATGTGCCTACCCATAAGTTTATCAGGAAACCTACCGACTGGCGAGTGACCAACGTAGAACACTTCTCGGAAGGCATCCGGCCTTACCCAACCTTTAACTGGCGTGAAAAGAACGTGGCGTGGAAAGAAAGAAAAACAACCATCCGAGCGCTGGAATCGAACCAACGCGACCGGCTAAAGAAATAACATAGGATTCTCTTTTTTAATTTTGGAATTTTATAACTCTTCAGCGGAACATTACTGTAGAAAGGCTATTACATATCTTTGTAGGAAATTGAACGTTCTTCAAAAAAGGCCTCTTATAAATTTTCGATAAATATACTTTTTCAAAAGTTATTCAAAAATTTTTTACATTTTTTCAATTTTTCGTCGAAACTACCAATTTTATCGAAAAATGTTATTCGACCTTTTTTGTAGATCATTCCATTTCCTATAAATTTTCAGTAATACATTTTTCGACACTCCGTAAGGATCGTGAGTTATTTAAATTGAAACGTATTATCACATCAAACAGTTGAAAAAATATTCTAGTTATAAAATAAGTATAGTAAATATTTATTTTTCAATTTGAATAAAGCGCAAGCTTTTCTAAAAGTTAGTCGAATATAATAAGTAAGCAATTTTCAGTTGAAAAATTTAATAATTTTAATTTTGTAATCAAGTATAAACAATAAAAATGCGATTATTTAGAAAAATTCACATTTCAATTAAAATTTATTAGTTTCGAAAAATTTATTAATGAAAATTTATAGGAAACGGAATGATCTACAAAAAAGATCGAATAACATTTTTCGATAAAATTGATAGTTTCGTCAAAAAATTGAAACACTGTCAAATTTTATTATGCATTCAACTGTAGCCTCGAATAACTTTTGAAAAAGTAAATTTATCCAAAATTTATAAGAGACCTTCTTTGAAGAACGTCAATTTCCTACAAAGATATATAATAGTCTTTCCACAGTAATGTTCCGCTGAAGAGTTATAAAATTCCAAAGTTTAAAAAAAACCTTGTTATTTAAATGGGAAATTGAAATTTGATGCGGCACCTCTGAATATTAATATTAAGAGCTCTAAGTTTCACAGTATATTTTTTTTCGTCGTTTTGCACTTAAAACTTAATAATCCTACATCAAAAAATAAATCATATATCATTGCAAAATAAAGTCTGCAAACTCTGATATTTTTTACAAATGTATCGGATTGCGTTTAACTATAGGACATGTTTCACGAAATATGTTTAGAATCAATAGCAAAATGCAAAAATGGATGAACATATATGGTGTTCGACAAGAAAAAAAAAACAATACTATACTCAGCCATGGTTTTGCGAGACACTCTGTATAAATAAAATTAATTTTAAATTATGCAGTCTATCTAGTTGTACAACTTATAAGCGAAACCTATATACAGAAATCGCTTTTTGGGAATGGTATTCGGCTGTTCAATGGTCTGCCAGCAGAACCAAAATGTATAAAGACTTTGAGAATGTTTGTAGATCGAATCCGTAAAATTATTAAGCAAAATAGGTTAGTGTGTTGTTAAAACTAGGTAGGTATGTTTGATTTTCGATGGACTACTGTGTATATATTGGATTTTTATTATTATAGAACAGATCATATTTGGATATATTTGTATTATGCATAGACATATAAGAATGATAATGAATTACAGATTGTATTTTATTGTTGTGCCACAGACCGCATTGGACGACTGCTTCGACGACATAATATATCAGCCGCATACAAGCCACATAAAACAATAAAATCAACCATTAAAAGTCCCAAAGATCACGTCATTCTAGAAAATCCGGGCGTATACAGCATATCGTGCGGGACTTGTAACATGGCATACGTCGGACAAACCAACAGAAGAATATCAGCCCGGCTCGAAGAACACAAATTGGCGGTTAGAAATACCGCCAATAAATCATACGAGAAACAATGATGCCCTCAATCTGCCAGACACGTGGAAACCAATAATTAACCGACAGACCGAAGCTCACCGGCTGCAGCCGGGAGAGCAACTGACCACCACTGTGACACCCTAAACATCGTCCGAGGGAGCGGAGCCAACACCAGAACCAATAAGAAGTACGCACCATCACAATCTACGACCCAGAAGAATATAAATATATAGACAGTTTCCACAGCTTTTTCACGGGTCAGCTGGAGACCCCCAAAAATAAAAAGTGCCCACCTCAGGGTCGTAATCTTATTAGACAGTAGTCTAACTACTAAAAAACCTGGGTTAACTAAAAAACCTGGCTGAAGAAGTCGAAGTCGAACTCCACAGCTTTTAGTCTTCAGATAAGCATTGAGAATGCTAAGTGTGACCTTGGCGAAACGTCTGCACGTTCCCAACAAACGGGACACAAACGATCAGATGTACTCCCGGACTAATAGTCTAGCGTACTCTTCCATCCGCGAAACACTACGAACTAACGTATATATATATATATATATATATATATATATATATATATATATATATATATATATATATATATATATATATACATATATATATATATATATATATATATATATATATATATATATATATATATATATATATATATATATATATATATATATATATATATATATATATATATATATGAATATTTTCATAGTTATTGTTAAACTTCCGGCCCCTTTCAGCATTTTCAATTATCTTGCATGCCTCTATTCTGACCCAACAGACTGAACAGACTGACCAACAGAACAATAGCTGACCCAACAGACGTTGCCCTGTCCAATATATCAATAAATTTGTTTCTCATCGTTTTGTGAATTTACGAAAAGCTATTGGAAATATGTAAATAAAGTAAAAATGAGAAAAAAAAAAGTTTTTCTTTGTGATCCATGGATATTCAATTTGAGGAGGAGTACATTCAGAAGTACGCCAATGGGAAATTTTACGTGCGAGATGAATTCTGTCGACAGTACACCGCTGAAATGCTGGAAATGTGTGATGTGCCTGGAATGTGATCGACTTGGAACCATACGGTTTTGTTCCAAAGTTATAATTGAATTAAGTCAGAATTTCAATAAGTCACAATTAATCTCCAACCAAATTGTCGCGAGACGCATTTGTTGCCCAAATGAAGTCATTTGGAAGCAACTGTTGTATTTCTGAAGAAACAGAAACCACTGAACGCAATGGCTGTGGTGGCGGAACCAATAGCGCCAATTTGACTTTGCCACTTGCGCAACACAATCCAGAGGTTTAATTTATGTATTTCAATGCCTTCCAATGTGGGCACACATCGCTCAACGATCCAATAGCAACAGATTGGTCTGCACTGTGATCAATTGTCATGTTGTAACGGAATGCAGCTCGATGAGTATTCAACGCAACATTTGTTTGTCTTTTTGCACGATTATTCAAATTCATTGTCGCGCGATTGGTTTCTACTGACCGATGATGTCTCATTCGATGCATATCATCTTCGTTTGCACTTTCCCTTTCTTCTTGTGTAATTGCTGAACGTGTTTGTGATAATCGATTCCGTTCAATTTCATTTCGCTCTTCGTATTACTCTGCAGTTCGATTATATCGAAAATTCGTTTGGTTTGTAGCATTGCGAGTTCCGCGACCTAAATTACTTCTTCTTATTGGCGGCATTGTAATGCGATTAAATTGTGTGAATTCAATTCAATTGTGTCGAATGCGATGCAATGTGCGATAAGAAGAATCACAATTCAACTGAAAACAGACAATTGATTCACTTTGTTGTTACTGTATAACCGTTTGTCACTTCAAAACTCATCGTATTTCGTAGGTAAATCTGTAAACTTGTTTGAGATAAAACGACGAAAAGTCAAGAAGTCGAGTTTCAAGAAACGATTGCGATGAACTTATAACAAAATTACAGTTCAACTGAAAATAAACAACTTCTCGTCAATATGAAACCGATTGACTTGATTCACAATTTGATAATCAGCTGTCAAGCGACATTTGCGCACGTAGCGAAATAAATTGGAACAGAAATTTGTTGGACTACATTTGTTGGACAGGTCCCGAAACAACACAAAACTAAAAACAAATGTAATTTTATTTTAATTTAGGCTGTAATGCGTATTGCCACATTTTTCTCCAGATCTTCCAGATTTTTTTTAATTCAAAACATTTAATTGAATTATTTCCATCTCGTAAGCATAACGAACAAAACAAAAAAAGAATGTCGTTCCTATCGTCAGTTATGATCGAGAGTTTATACAAAAATTATGATTTTTGCAGCTTGTCCGAATTTTCCGACTTTCCTTTGTAATTGTCTTGCTTTTCCAAGGCTATAAAGAACAATATAAAAGAAGAATTATGCATATTCATATTTCGAATAGTGCGTTATAATCTTGAGTTTATGCAAAAATCCCATAGGAAAAAGCACTTTCAGTTTTTCCCGAATTTTCCAATTTTTGGAATATATATATATATATATATATATATATATATATATATATATATATATATATATATATATATATATATATATATATATATAATCAAGGAAATAACCAAAATTCTACAAGAAGTTTGGCGAACCGAACGGATTCCGAAAAACTGGAAAGATGCTCTAATCCATCCACTACATAAAAAAGGAGATAGAACGGATGTAAACAACTATAGAGGAATATCTCTTCTCCCAGTTTGTTACAAGATTCTATCTCAATGTCTACTAGACAGAGCACAGGGACAGTTAGAACCGAACATTGGTGAATATCAGGCAGGTTTTCGACCGGGCAGATCCTGCCCTGAACAGATCCTGAATCTAAAGTTGATTCTAAGACATCAAAAACTGTACAATAAAAATCTCGTCTGTACATTTGTGGATTTCAAAAAAGCATATGATTCTATTGACCGCGAATCTTTATTCCGAATCTTGAAAGAGCAAGGACTAGATCTGAAAACGCTGGCAATTATTAAAGCAACGTTAACTAACACGAGGTCAAAAGTTAAATTCATGGGTAACATCTCAGAACCCTTCGAAATTAAAACTGGTGTGAGACAAGGGGATGGACTCTCGCCACTCTTATTTAACTGTGTTCTAGAAAAAGTAATACAGGAGTGGCGTGAAAAAAAGTCGGCACTGAATATTGACCAGCCCATTAAACGGGGGAGAACCAACATCAAAATTGATTGTCTGGCATTTGCTGATGATCTAGCAATTTTAGCTCAAGATGTATTAACGGCTCAAAAACAGATTGAAATCCTAAAAGAAACAGCAGAAAAGGTAGGACTCCAAATATCCTTTGAAAAGACACAATACATGACCTGCAACAGACTAAGAACACCATTTCTAAAAACAAAATATGGTAACATCAGACGAGTCTCTCAATTCAAATATTTGGGTGAAATAATCATGGAAAATGGGTTGGAAAAAGCGGCCAATAAGGGTAGATGTCAAAAAATGGAAACGGCATTGAGACTGAGACACAAAATATTTACAACAAAAAATGCCTATCTAAAAACACAAAACTGAGACATTACAACACGGTTATTAAGCCAGAATGTCTATATGCTGCAGAAACGCTCATTTTGAATAGAAAGAGGGACATCGAGGACATTGAAAAGAAGGAAAGAAAAATCATAAGAAAAATCCTAGGCTCCAAACAAATAAATAGCACAACATACCGACTTCGAGAAAACCAAGAAATCAAACAATACACAGATATACATAGCGATATGAGAAAAAGAAGACTTAAGTTTTACGGACACATCAAACGGATGAATCCGAGTAGGCTAACTAGACAAATAGTCGAATTTTATGAAAATAGGAGTAGAGCTAAAGTAGAAATAATTAAAGGGATTGCGGCAATTAAAGAGGACCTACGATCAGCAAATATTACACAAAGTGAAATTCAGAATAGAGGTTGTTTCAGACACAAGGTTAACGTTTGGAAGGTTGGCCAGAGAGAAAAATGTAGGAAGACTGGAACAGCTTGGTCTGACGAAAGGAAAAAAGCTCATAGCGAAAGAATGAAATTAGTATGGGCTCAAAGAAAGGCTAACAACAACAAACGCCTCTAATTGTACTTCGCGTGGTCCACCAGGGCCCATACGTGAATAATAATAATGGGACCGGAAAGGGATTTTATTAGTGGATTTTATGCCGAGCGGCAACAATCAATTCTGATGCATCTAGTGTTACCTTGAATAAACTCTGGCGTGCCATACAAAAGAAGTAGCGTGGCCTACTGTCTTTCGGAATGATGTTGCTCCATAACAATGCAAGGCCACATGTTTCTGCACAAACACAACGTCTAATCAGGTCTTGTGGATGGGAAGACCCGGATCATCCACCTTACAGCCCAAACCTTGCACCTAGTGATTTTCACTTGTTTCGGTACTTAAATGAGTTCCTTGGTGTTCAACGGTTCAACGACGACGAAGAAGTTAAAACTGCATTCATGGATTGGCCTTCTTCACAGGCGCAGATTTCTTCGACGTAGGGATTCAAAAACTTGTTGAGCGGTATGACAAATGTTTGAACAAAAATGGAAATTATGTAGTAAAGTAGATAAAAGTATGGTATATAGAATATGGAAAAACATTTTTTTAACCATATAATATTTTTTTCGTTATCGTTATTATATTTTATCCTGCATGCCTCTATTCTTAAAAAGTTAAAGGACCCCAGATCTAATGTAACATTTTCTATGACACAATCCAAGAGAGAAGTTCAGTTTTAAGAAAATTGTTAAAAAGTTGTTTAATTAGTTATAAAGAATTAAAGCAAAAGGTATTAAAAAAAACGCCTTGGCCGGTTTTAATCATAGGCGGGCCAGGCAGACAACACCATTGTCGTCTTATCTTTTAAACAAATAACTCTGTACATAACGATTGCTCGAGTGTTATTATTAATAATTTTGTTATTTGAACTAACGGAGGTATTAGGTATCCACTTGTACTCGTCGATTTTTTAGATAATTTTTTTTAATGTGTCTACCGGTCTATTCCCAAAAGTAATCACAATAACAAAAGTTCACTTAAATCATTTACACCCTCTGCCCCTCTGCGAAAACAAAAATTGTTTAAACATCTTTTTTTTACGCGAACTATTCTCTCCTTCTTCTGAGTAATATACTCAATTATGCCTATTAACAGCGCATGAAAGTTTAAAATTCACTTGTAATCACCTTCATTCAAAATTACCTAATAGTAAACTATATGTATATATTGTTGTACTTACCAGAGCTTTTGACCAGAGATATAAGGCAGATTTTTGACGAATCTGAAGTTACTAAACTTCAAGAGATTTACCACTAAACACCCAATCACTTTTTTTTTACTTCTCGACGCACGTTTCGCTAACCAAGTTAGCATCATCAGGAGATGATTTAATCTATGACTTAATCTAGATTAAATCAACTCCTGATTATGCTAACAGGGTTAGCGAAATGTGCATCGAGAAGTAAAAAAAAAGGGATTTGGTGTTTAGTGGTAAATCTCTTCAACTTTAGTAACTTCACACCAAAGGTTACGATAGAAGAACAGAATGTGAAGTTGATAAAATCTTGGTAAGAACAATCTGAGGTATTTACCACGCAAGGAATGCAATACGTACTATAATGTATATTTTAATGAATATGTAATAACCACTGGAGTCAGATAAGGACCTGTATTGAGCCCACTTCTTTCGTACTGCTAATGGACACAATATATAAAGGTTGTGTAAAGGATGTAAAAACAGCAAAAATAAATTGCAGCAGGTACATATCTCAGAAATAACACGTACTGACGACTTATACAATGATTTATAGAGAAACATTTCGACATGTGAACAGCTAAGAAAAAAAGCCTGAGTATTAGCATCGTAAAACTGTTATGGTAATAATGGAAATAACACTGAAACCAAACAGAAAATTTTCGATCGGACCCGGAAAATCGGGTCGATCATAATTAGAAAAGGAAATATGGAAACAGACATTGATAACAGACTATCCAATGCCAATACCTTCTATTATGCATTGAATAAAACATTTATTAGAAAGAAGAAAATAAGCCTAGCTACCAGGTGTAATGTTAATTTAGGGGAAAGGTAAAGAATGATTTATTCAAAGTATGCGCCATCGCTAGCTGCACATTTTTCCCATCTCTTTGGCAATTTGTGGATACCCTCCCAGAAAAACCGTACCTCTTTTGAGGTGGTCCAGTTATCAAGTCATTTTTCGACATCCCTGTAATTGCTGAAGTGTTTACTTGACAGTACGTGAGACATCGATGAGCACAAATGCCAGTCGAAAAGGGCCAAGTCTGGTAAGTACGGCGGGTGGGGCAAGAATTCCCAGTGAAGTGCATAAATGATTAGCTGTGCGTAATGGGGCGTTGTCGTGCAGCAAAAATCACCTTTCCGTGTCTTGTGGCCCATTCTGATCGCTTTTCGGTCAATGCATGGTACAAATTGATCATTTGTCCACGGTAGCGAACGGTATTAAACCGTTTCACCTGGTTTCAGAAGCTCATGGTACACGAAACCCCTCTGATCCCATCAAATGCACATCATTGTCTTCTTTCCAAAGCGATTCGGTTTTGTGGTCGATGTTGATGGTAGCCCTAGGTCAACCCATGCTTTTCTGCGTTTTGGGTTCTCGAAATATTTCCATTTTTCGTCTCCAGTCACGATTCATGCCAAGAAAGCAAAATTTCGCACACCGTTTGCCGTTTTTCCATCTGTCTGTCGTTCAGTTGTTGTAGTACCAATTTTCCTGCTTTCTGGATCTTTCCCATGGCATGGTTGATACAAAGATTAAAGTATCACGCGAGATAAATCCAGGGCCGAAAAGAAAACAAATCTCAAAAATCCGGTTGTTTGCGAGAACTTGTCGAGGTACCGAGTACACCGAGGTAGAATGAATTAAAACAAAAAACGAAAACTAAAAGATTTTACACATTTTTACAATTCTCACTCTAATCAAGTCCTGGCTATAATTATAAAAAAATTAACAATAATAAATTGAATATTTAAAACTGTTTTCATTGATATTTATAAGTATTACGAAACATTTGTCACAGAATAATTTCAATTCTACTAAGATAATATGATAATATATGCAAACAACTCTTGGCGTGAAACTGCGGTTGTGTGTTAATTTGATGGCGGAGTTATCTTGTTTTTCTCTTGTTTTGTTTGTTTCAAAAAGAGTTTGAATACATAATTTTTTTTTCGGATAATTTCGTTTACATAAAGCGATTGGTTATCGGGTTCGGTGTCAACATATTGTGACCTGTTTAGTCTTCTGCTGATGATCTGCGCTTTGTCAGGAACGATAAGCGTTGCCGTTTCTTGCGAACAAAGTGTTACAGGGAGTGTCACCAAAATTCAGAAAATTATCGCATCGTAGGCGATCATTTCACGCCACTTTTTCCACCAACCCTTCGAGATTTTTGTTTTTTGGTCGGCCTGACTTTGGGTCGTCTTCCAAAGCATCACGACTGTCCTGGAATTACTTGTACGGGATAAGCAATCATCACCATAAACTTTTCTCACCAATTCAAATGTTTCTGTAAACATTTTACAGAGCTTGAAACAAATTTAAATATTATCTCTTTGTTATATTGTGTTTTTGTGACGACTTTAAGTGCTATAACGTGACAATCCATTGATCGATTCTATAAATGGTTCCAATAAATGGCGTTACTGGTATTCTTTGAATTGTCGTAATTTTTCCGACACATTGTGTATAAAATTAAGAAGCAATATTTGTGTTACAACAGGATAATATTCCGAAATACACCTCAAAAGTATTCCGGGAGTAATCATCTCAAAATCCCGACCTAGTAGAGCTTCTTAAGGAAGAGCTGTACCGACTAGTACAACAATATACTCGCAATATCAGAAGAAACCCTCTTCGAGCAACTACAATCTGCAGAACAGATCTACAACTACGGAGCAGTCATGTCAGCAGAAGAGGTTAGAGGCATAGGTGTAGTAATCTTTCTATGTACGAAGGTAAAATAAAAAGTAAAATACTTTTTAAGGGGGTAGCGTTGGAAAACGCTGCCGTTTTTTTTTGTTTGCATATTTTCAAAGCTTAACCCTTGAAAAATAAGTCCGTAAGAGTCCTATTTTAGTGACGCGGCTTCTAAACCGGTCTGGCGTCGGAGCGGATCGAACAATAAGCGGTAGAGATTCTCCATCTACCGGCGGTCGTGTTCCCTCATAAAATCGTCCTTATTCTAGGTAGAGGAAGGCCCAATGCATGAAGCAGGGATCGCTGATTAAAAAAAAAGTAAGTATAATACACAATTAAATGACTGCCCGAAACGAGACTCTAAACTTTAAATTCGTTTTTCTCGAAACTATGTTTTTTGAAACGGTTGTGCACAGCTTCTTAATATATTCAAAATTCGTTTGACAAGAGCCTTTTGTGATTTTTTTTTCTTTTGAGCTTTCTCATGCTCAAATGCTTGAGGATATTCTAAATGTTGTAGGATATTCTGTACGGGTTCGTTCAGTTGTTTATCACCTCTAACCTTTACTCTGCGATACGATTTCCTGACCCTGACGGAGCGTCAGTCATGCTGTATCAACTCCATCGAAACGCAATAAACCACTTAAACACCATGAATGTAAAGGAGCAGAGCCCCCTCGATACGTTTTCCACTTTTCTTTGGTTTGTGCAATAGTTTTTCCACGCAAGAAGTACCAGGGTAGTTCCAGAAGTACCCGACCTGGCGGTTGATGTTTGCAAAGAGTGACTATGGTCTATGGTAGCAAGTACCAACCTAATAAAGCTTAAATTTGAAGTTTGACGACGCTACGTATTTGGTGTTTGTTTGGCAGCACGCCAAACAACACGCTCTCAGTGAATTTGTAAACATGGAAAAAATTGGTCATCGTTATGTGATACAATACTTTCATTTGAAAGTTCTTAGTCCAACCGATATTAAAGCCGAGCTAAATGCTACTCCGGGGGAGGCTGCTCCTTTGTTTACAACAGCGACCAAATGAGGGGACGACGCCAGAAATGATGAAGAAAATACACAAAATTGTATTGGATGACCGTCGACTGAAAGTGCGCAAGCTAGCAGACATGGTAGCATTTCAAAAAGTGCTGTACATGGCATACTGACTGAAAATTTTGACAAGAAAACGCTGTGCTGAAGATGGGTGCCGCGATTACTCACAATGGAAGAAAAACATCGTGGAGAGGATATTTCAAACTAGTACTTGGCGAAGTTTCACAGGAATAAAGCTGAGTTTTTGTGTCGATTCATAACCATGCATGAAACATGGGTTCATTAATTCACACCTGAGATGAAGGAACAGTCAAAATAATGGACTGAAAGAGGATAATCACCTGCAAAGAAAGCGAAGAGAGTTCCGTCTACAGGCAAGGTCATGACGTCAGTTTTTTTGGGATGCGCGTGGGATAATTTTCATTGATTATCTTCAGAAAGGAAAAAACAATCAGCGTCAATCATTATACATACTTATTGCGGCGTTCGAGTGATGAAATGAAACAAAAACGGCTGCATTTGGCGAAAAAGAAGTTTAGTTTCATCAAAACAATGTACCAGTTCACACATCCGTTATCGCGATAGCCAAAATCAATGAGTTAAGTTCGAATTGCTTCCTCGCGCATCCTATTTGCTAAATTTATTTTATTTGTGTATCCAAACTTGAAAAAATGGCTCGATGGTAAAAGATTTGCCAACAATGAAGAAGTATTTTGAAGAGCTCGACGAGCCCCACTATAAACAGGGAATCGAAGCTATTCAACATCGCTGGGAAAAGTGCATCGAGCTTAAACGGAGACTATGTGGAGAAATAAAAATATATTTTCCCAAATTTATTGTGTTTTCTTTGTTAGGTCGGGTACTTCTAGGACCCTACCTTCGCAGTATTCTCCATGACAGCATAAATATCCAATTTATCTGCTTCCGATGTCTGATAAAAAAAAACTAAGTGCCAAATTGGCTTGCAATTCGTGGAGCGTTAATAGAAAGGAAGATACTTTTCAGAAATGCAATCACCTTTACGAACTCACCGCCATCTATCGGAAAAGCAATTGATTTTTCATTCTATCATGGTAAATTAAAAAAAAACATTGCTTTAATATTAAAGTTGTTTAGTTATTTTATATGATTACAACTAATAAAACTAGAATTTTCAAATACGTGTTTTACTTGATATTTAGGAAATGTGTAAAATATTAATACAGCTAAAACAAATAGTATATCAAAAAATATTAATAAATAACTCTAGAATAAGACTCTGAAAAAAATTATCAAATTGTGCCATATATCCGTATAATTCAACAAATATTATCGCAGTTTTAACAATCACAAGTATTTTAAATCAAAAATAAGGCGCATTGTAGAAATGGATTTTTGTTTTGTCATATTAAACCAGGTTGTCATTGTTGTTTTCTCAGCGAACTTTTAGTTTCGTTCAATAATAAAAAAAACTCTAAAGGAAATTCCACCTTAATTGGCTTTCGGTAAATAGAACATACAGTATAGATCCAAAAGGCAGGCAAATAAGTAATTAATCAGTTATCCAAAAAGGGTGAGGTTTTGTTTGAGTTCTATTAAGGGAATTTACCTAGCTTGTTTAAATAAGTCAGGTCCGTGGTTGGTTTTGCATTGTTTTTGCTGCAGAAGCATGCTGTAAAAAATACACGGTAACATTGAATACATGACTTGTAACCCAATTTATAGTTTATTCAGATAACTTATTATTACGGTAAGAAGCAACGAATTAAAAGAAATTATTGAAAACAATGGATTGGTGGGAAAAGTGCAAATATATGGTGGTCAGATAAGAAATCTAATAATGGAAATTCTTATAATGATGTATGTAATAACGGAAAGGAGAACAGAGTATGAGTTTGATGAAATGGACAGTTTTGAGTATCTGGGTTTGAGTATTTACACCTCAGCTAGCAATTCGTGTAAAATCTTTTGCAGGAACTCAAGGTAGTTATCGCCGTTGAGACGATCAGGTAAGTAATGTGGTCCAATTACATGATTTCCAATTTTATCCTGTATATCGAATATCTGCCTAACGCGTACCGATACACAAACGTTAGCAAACTAGTGAAATTAGTAAAACGTTTTTATGGCATGAATGCAAACCGTAACAAAGAGAAAAGAATTCGAATTCGTTTTTAATATGTAATTCAAAATTGAGCTTTAAATTTATTTTTCCTTCTTTCAAAAACTTTGCGAGTCTATAAAAAAAGTAGATTGCGCTTGCATCTAGTTTTGATTTCATAGAACCCTTCAATATTACACATTAAAATAAAAAAAAATAATTTGAAGGCTATAGCAATAACTTTTTTTTTCAATTCAAGTTAAAATGCTGACTTTTGAAATTTTTCAAATAT
Source organism: Cosmopolites sordidus (assembly GCA_031761425.1). Lineage (NCBI taxonomy): Eukaryota > Metazoa > Arthropoda > Insecta > Coleoptera > Curculionidae > Cosmopolites > Cosmopolites sordidus. The sequence goes on along the minus strand of JARFXV010000210.1, from coordinate 1,342,786 downwards.
AGAATTAAATAATTAACCTAAAAAAACCTGTATATTGTGTACCCTTAAGGATGTATCGGAGGTATAATCGCAGGCAAAAGTATTGACAATTATAAATTCGTGAATATCTCAGAGTTCTGGAAAATATATGAAACATGACAACTCTGTCGATGGCAAGACCCTATATCACGCTGCTGTTATAAAAGGTATATATGTACAAAGAAATATTTTGTTAACAAAGACAGTTTATTTAAATATCTATATAGTAAAATGCCTGCTTATACTGTATAAAAAAAGTATAGTAACATTTCTAGCTGTCAGCTGATTACAGGTTTAGGATTCTCAAAATATATCCACTTTTGATCGCCAATCACAATTCGACGGAAAAATGACTTTCTTTTGCGCCTGGCGAGCAGCATTTCGCAAGTGGTTTTTCGGTTTTCCTGCTGTCTTTCATTCAGTACATGTAGAACCGATTTTCCCATCTTCAGGACTTTTCCCGTGGCTTTCAAACGCATAAAGACGGCTTCTCGTGTCACATTTAATTGATCCGCGAGTTATTGTTGTGTTCGAGCGTCATCCTCATCCAATAATGTTTGCAATTCGCTCTCTTCAAACTTTTTCGGTGGTTTTCCACATTTTTCGTTTCTCACGTCAAAATCGACACTTTTGAATTTTTTAAACCACTCAAAGCACTGTGATTTATCAAGAGCATGCTCACCGTAAATTTCGACAAGCATTCGAGGTGATTCTGCAGCAATTTTATTCAAATGATAACATAAAATCAATGCTGTCCGCAAATCGTAGTTTCCAGGCGCAAAATTCGACATGTTCAACGATATTGCAAACTATGCTGTTGTATGAAACTTGTATTATTGTGAGTTGAAAACCTTTGTCCGATGTTAACAAGGAAATAGCGCCAATGATGCGGTTTGACGCTAACTATATTGACAGTTAGGGCCATCTATGGACAAATTCCGGTTTCATATTTACAGACCTGGTAAACAAATATTGTTTATTCAAAATTGATGAAAATAGTATTATTTTTCATATTTATTAAGATGCTATCAAACACTTACAAGCATTCGTAGGAGATAGTTGTGATTATTGAGTTCAACCTGCTTCAAAGTGTTGACACGTTGGTTAAATCTATGAACTTTGTTCTACGATGATTGTCTGTACTCTACATAAAGAAAACAAAGGTTTGAACTAAACATATACATGTATGTTTTCTTGTAATATGCTAGGCTACTGTCGTCATTCTGTCCACTTTTAGACATTTCGGGGCTTTCCATGATGGCTGGCACACGAGGTAAGAAATAAGAAATCTTGTGTCATCGATACACATGTATGAATCAATTTATATATTATTATCTAATATTGGAAACAAAGATTTGAACTAAACATATATATGTATATTTTGCCAAGAACTTTTATACATTTATTTCAGGTTGGTGGCGGTTCAGGGTTCAATGGTGGTGTTTTATTAGGCGGCATAATTATGCACAATTGGTTAGAACAGTTGTATGTCTCAAATAATGCCGCTGTTCATAGTTGTCGCAATTGTATGCACAGTTGGTCCAATTAGTACCTATTTGTTTTATTTTAGAAATTAGATATGATACAGAAAATGAAGCAGCTATTTTACTGGATTTTCTAGAGATTGAGATAGAGATATTGACAAAGTCGGTCCAGAAAGTTTCCTGAAATTCCTGAGTTCCATTGGGACGATGAGGATAATTTGCCTTTGGCGTTATTTGCAGGAACAGTGAATAGAGCCAAACTTCAATGATATTATCATTGATAATAATAATGACTCAAAAGGATGATATAAAATGGTGTAAGCAATGATGAGTTCGAAGTACTAAGCCCGTTAGAATATTTTCAAAAATATATAAATGACGCTGAGTTTGAAAAAATGGAAACATTTACTAATATATGTCCATAAAAAAAAAAACGTTTACTTTAAACCAACGAATTTACCCAAAAGTCTATTTGCATTACACATTGCGACTGGCTGCCTAAAATAGCTTATACATAAATGCCTTATACATAAATCTCTTTAGAAACAATGAGTAGAGACAGATTTTTCCAACTTCAAACGAATTTCCTCCTTCCCACCTATTGTTTTTACGCGGGAAAATGGGCGATGTTCATCGTGGTAAGGTATCAATATTATCAATTATTATAAATTCTATTAAAATATCCATAACAATTGAAACGCAACAAGTATTTAAACTATATTTAAATATATAGCAGTAAAGTGAGGTTATACATAATTTTATTCTAAACGCGGGATTTTTTACATTTAAATGTGTCAACATTTTTATGCTTAATCGTAGAGTAACTTAACACAAATTTGGGTTTCTTTTAACATTAATTTGTGTTACGTAGTTGACAGCGTTTATATTAAAATGACACAAAAAATTGAGTTACGCGTTTTTTTTTATGCGCGATTTGCGCTAAAATTGGTAAATGCTTTTACTGTGTATTCCATAGTCAACTTTTCCAATTATTAGTGTAACGCTTAGTTAACTTCATGGTTCATGACTTTTATATATTTTATTTATAATTAGGTACGATTATCATATAAATAGAAAATAGTTTAGTTTTAAAATTATACGGAATCATCTCCTGTTGATGTTAACATGGTTCGCGAAACGTGCATTGTTTGTCACGCGAAACGTGCGTTGTTGTTTTGTTTCGCCGGAAAAATGTTACGCTTAAACAATAGAGTAACGAATTGTGAAATTTTCCTTGAAACTTGGAAAAACCGCTACTGAAATTTATAATTTATTGAAAGAAGTGTATCGCAATGAATGTTTATTGCGTGTACGTGTTTTTGAGTAGTTTAAGCGTTTTCTCTGTTTCCTAAGGTGAAATCTGTATTAAAAGGTAGAAGATTTGAGTCCGCTGAAGCTGTGAAAGAGAAAGCGGCACGTGTTCTGAAAGAGCTGACAGAAGAAGACTTTCAGCACTGTTTAGAACAATGGAAGACTCGCATGGAGCGTTGTAGGGATAGAGGGGTGAATATTAAATGTGATGATAAGTAAACATGTATGAAATCAAAATAAAATGATTTACAGCGTCAATATTTTAGTTATACTTAGTATGACATTAACTATTATTAAAAGATACAATCATGCCTAAAATAGATGTAATTATTTTAAAAACTCTTCTCTATATATTGTTCGATTAAGATTATTTTATTATCAGACACCCGTTATTGACGTACTGTACTCGATAATTTGTAGTTAGCCATGAAAATAAATGTTTTCCCAGTCGGAATTGCATATAAATTGTTAGTTTATGTAAATAGTTTAAATTTTAAAACATTACTGAATGAACATAACGAATCAATTGTGTAAGAATAAAATCTAAACGTTGCTTAATAGAAGAAAAATCAATTAATTGGCTGAATTTAGTATTTAAATGACAAAGTTAAAAAAAAGAAGACAGAGAGAAATTTACACTGCCAGAAAAAATAAGGTTAACTTTATTAATATTGTTTTTGCCGGTGGTTTCTGTTTGTCATGAATTTATTTAGTAGAAATTCAGGTTAACGCATGGAATAGTTCAGTTTCTTTCGACGGATGCGATCATTTCATTAATTCTGTAGAAAAGAGACACCAAATCTGGTTTTATAAATTTGTTTTTTTTCTGAAATAAGAGCTAAATATTACATAATACTAAGATACAAATAATGTTAATAAGATACAGATGTATACAAAGAAGTTTGGAAATTCAGTAAATAAAAATACCTAGGCTCATCAAAAAGTTTCTATCCTAAAACCTGATGATGCTGCTATTAATTAGGAAAAACTTGATGTACTAGAGTACATGTGAATTTGAATTTTCTGTCTACTTAGTTATTCAAAGTGGACTTGTTTTTGTTAAAAAGGTATGGTCAGTTTGTATAGGCATACCATTTATGGTTAATATGAGGGTAGGGTAAAAAGTCCTCCTGAGGTTGAATTTCCCAGAACAGCAAAATATTGAATTAATTGAAGTTTTCGCGATTTACATCGCAAATGAAATTAAAATGGCAAGCTGCTAAAAGAACAATACAAATACCCTTCACGAATGTCGGTAATACAAGTGACGATCGTCCGCACAACCCTTTTAAACACCTTTCCGAACGTAGTAAACGCCGTAAAACGGAATGTCAAGTAATGTAACGAAGGACAAATAATGAGGCCCACGAGTTGCCCATGAGTGCTGGGCAAATGCTAAAGGAACAAGGAATCTCGAAATCTCAATATTTCCGCAAGAATCAAAGGGCTTGATTACAGGCTCATTGTAAGATTTGCTGTTATATTGGAGGTGACTTCTAGTGAACACAATATAAACCTAGAAAAATTCACAGTATATTGCTTTAAATATAAAACTAACAGGAAGGAGCCTTACCTATCTTTATGCACATATAAATGGAGACGCAAACGGCCATACTGAAACACCACAGATTCATTGACATAGACTCATTGTTTTGGAATTTTGGTAGTTGGCCAACATCTTAGAAGTAGTAGTAGATTTAACAGTAGATTTGAGCAATTTTAGTGTGTTTTAATCAATAATAAGTGCCGAATAAGTGTACTGGAATACTCTTTTTTGTGTGTTATAGTGTAAATACATATTAATACTTATTATATTGACAATAAAAGCAATAATATCGGAAGTAAAGTAAACACATAAAATATGTCAATTCTTCTATTGGAATCTTTGGTGTGAAACTCTAAACTTGAAGAGATTTACCACTAAACACCAAATCACTTTTTCTTTGTCTAAATACCAAAAGTGATTTGGTGTTTAGTGGTAAATCTCTTCAAGTTTACGCAAAATATGGTTAGTTGTGCGTCTTATGGTTGTTCCCTGACACGAATAAATTAAAATTCAGGAGTAGCATTACATAGGTAAGTGCTTTTAATTCTAAATTTGTCAATTCTTTAGAAATAAAATACGTATTTTGTTTGAATGAAATTTTAAGGTTATGAAGCCAACATATCGCCTGGTATGCATAGGCGCAGTCAAATTGATTTAGGTAAGATAATATAATTAAAATGTTATTCAAGATAGTGATTATCTTTTTTAAGAACTTATTTTTTTAACGTATGTTCTAAAATGTTTTGTTTTCTGAGATATTGGGACTTAAAAATTCAGATTATTTTTTAGTTTTCGTTTGATACATATACAACATGTTACTTTACTCATATAAAAAACCTATAAAATATAACTAATAATACAGAGTATTACCTTTTTCTACAATCCTTTTTTTCAGAAATTATTGCACTAATAAATGTAATTGTTACTTCCATTTTGAAACAAGTTAATCTTTTTTCAAGATTTCCCAAAGATCCAAATAGAAGAACAAAGTGGATTAATCCTATTAAAAACCCAGACCTTATTCCAAACCGTATATTTGTAAAAACGCTATAGTAGATGAAAAAATTCGCAGTACATATACAAAGTTAATTTTGTTTAAGGGGCATTAAACACTGAACAACTAAATAGTGAAAGGATATATGTATTATAATATATATATATATATATATATATATATATATATATATATATATATATATATATATATATATATATATATATATATATATATATATATATATATATATATATATGAAGTTGATCCTAAGACATCAAAAACTGTACAATAAAAATCTCGTCTGTACATTTGTGGATTTCAAAAAAGCATATGATTCTATTGACCGCGAATCTTTATTCCAAATCTTGAAAGAGCAAGGACTAGAGCTGAAAACGCTGGCAATTATTAATGCAAAATTAACCAACCCAGGTCAAAAGTTAAATTCATGGGTGACATCTCAGAGCCCTTCGAAATTAAAACTGTAGTGAGGCAAAGGGATGGACTCTCGCCATTCTTATTTAACTGTGTTCTATAAAAAGTAATACAAGAGTAGCGTGAAATAAAGTCGGCCCTGAATATTGACCAACCCATTAAACTGGGGAGAACCAACATCAAAACTGATTGTCTGGCGTTTGCTGATGATCTAGCAATTTTGACCCAAGATATATTAACGGCACAAAAACAGATTGAAATCCTAAAAGAACAAGCAAAAAAGGTAGGACTCCAAATTTTCTTGGAAAAGAACACCATTTCTAAAAACAAAATATGGTAAAATATGGTAATAATATATATTCATCATTAATTAATGGAAAACAGATTCAAGAAGGCGAGTCCGAAACAAAATTGAGCAAAAGTTGTCATTCAAGAATATAAACCTCTTATTTCTGCTATTATTGTTGTAGCTGGTTGATTTTGCTGGTGAAAAATAATCATGGAAAATGGGTTGGAAAAAGCGGTCGATAAGGGTAGATGTCAAAAAATGGAAACGGCATTGAAACGGATTGACTTACACAAAATATGTACAACAAAAAATGCATATCTAAAAACACAAAACTGAGACATTACAACACAGATATTAAACCAGAATGTCTATATGGGGCAGAAACGCTCATTTTGAATAGAAAGGGAGTCATCGAGCACATTGAAAAGAAGGAAAGAAAAATCTTGAGCCCCAAACAAATAAATAGCATAACATACCGACTTCAAGAAAACCAAGAAATCAAACAATACACAGATATAAATAGCGATATGAGATAAAGAAGACTTAAGTTTTACGGACACATAAAACGGATGAATCTGAGTAGGCTAACTAGACAAATAGTCGAATTTTATGAAAATAGGACTAGAGCTAAAGTAGAAATAATTAAAAGGATTGCTGCAATTAAATAGGACCTACGATCAGCAAATATTTCGCAAAATGATAGAGGATTCAGGATAGAGGCTGTTTCAGACACAAGGTTAACGTTTGGAAGGTTGGCCAGAGAGAAAAATATAGGAAGACTGGAACAACTTGGTCTGACGAAAGGAAAAAAGCCCATAGCGAAAGAATGAAATCAGTATGGGCGCAAAGGAAGGCTAACAACATCAAACGCCTCTAACTGTACTTCGCGTGGTCCACCAGGGCCTATACGTGAATAATAATAATAATAATAATAATAAGTCGGTTGATTAAAACAGGTCGGATATTGTTCTAATCTACAAAAAGGACAAGGGGGCTTTTATAATTGACATCGCAGTGCTGCTATCTCACAACATTAGAAAAACTGAGATAGAAAAATCCACAAAGTATGAAAATCTGGCATACGACTTGAAGAACCAGTGGAAACTGAGTAAGGTAGATGTAGTGCCCTTCGTTATATCCGCCGAAGGTCTTATAAGTAACAGATTTTGAAACAACCTCGAGAGCCTCGGTATCTCGAGATCGATTGCCATAGTGGGACAGCGTGCCGTGCTCTTGCAGACGTGTCACATTGTTCGTAAAATATTATGCTAGTGTGAGAGGAGCTGAATTGCTTTTTCATCTTGCCATTGGAATATCGACCAGAATGAGCTGAGATTCTACAGTAAGGATGAGCAGAATATATATATATATATATATATATATATATATATATATATATATATATATATATATATATATATATATATATATATATATATATATGAACCTCAAGTCGGTGCAAGATGCAACTGATTACCTAATCAATGTTTGAAAATAATATGATTTTATGTTTATGACAGGATATTCCAATTTATTAATAACACAGTTTAGGATAATACAGTAAGGATAATTATACAATAATTTGTTTTAAACAACTTCAAACTTTTATCAGTTTCTTGTTGTTATTCATACCGCCCTACGCCACTGCCAAACCGGAAACAGTAGTCAGTCGGCCATATGCCTCTACCATTCTGGTCCCACTTACATAATCATATACTTCTTCCTGTTGTTTTATATTCAAAGGTACATTGTAATGATACAACAAAATTATATGTTACCTTATATCCATGGCACCCGATGTCACCTACGGTCCACAAAACATTACCCCACGGACACCTTTATTACCTATAGGAACTTTATCAGAAGAGGCCGCAGAAGCCAGGAATAAAAATTTACTCAAGAAACTGTTCCCGAGAGCAGTGTAATACGGATGTAACAAATAGTCTTTTACTCTCGTCCGATCCCTACTTGAACTCAATTAAACCTAGGCCAAAAAAGCAGTCAAAACCCTTTAGGCAAGCTGCTTTAGAAATGTTGCTTCCGTGTAAAGTTCAAGAAGACGAAACCATTTTCTCAGAATAATGATTGTAATACTTCTTACTTACTTATTTACTATTATCAATATTCCGTCTAACACGACGGCTTCACTCCAACCTATGGACCGAGGAATAATCCAGGCCTTTAAGCTCTATTATATTAGGCAAACCTTCAATCATACTGGACACCATGGAGTGTGATCATGATACGAATGTTATGACATAGCAAAGTGCGTTGTTAACTTAAAAGAATCATTGCAAGAGCTGAAGAGAAGATTGAAGCCATGCTGGAAAAAATTGTGGCCTTGACTGACTGTCGGTAATGATGAAGAATTCGTGCACATTCAACATTGCTCATGTTGCGAATGGTTTAGGGCGAGATTGTTTCGATCAGAGATAATCAAGGGACATTCAAGAATTGCTTGAATCGCAAGATGAAGATTTGACTGAAACTGACTTGGAGGAAAGGCTTAATTCCCATTGCATCGAAAAGGAAGCCTCAAGGAGTACTGAAAAGGCGACATTAAACTTAAAAAAACCTGAGTGAAGGTTTCGTAATGGCAAATGAGCTTTGTGATTTCTTCATAAAAATTGATCCATCAAGAAAGAAAAAGTCTTGTTTTCAAAAATCAAATTGTTAATCCCACAGTCAAATATCAATCCGAATTAAAAGACCTTCTAAAACGACAATACGAGAAAAAGTTACTAAAAAGCCTTATTATATATTTTTTCTTTTTATTTTGTAACCTTATCCTTATAATCCTTATAATCCTGTAAAAATTGCCAATCCGTATTGACGGTTTCTGTATTCGCGGCATTTTTACTCAAAAATGAAAATACTTTAGTCACACCCTGATGTTTATAATTTTAGGATTAATTGATAAAATAATATATTCATCATTAATTAATGGAAAACAGATTCAAGAAGGTGGGTCCGAAACAAAATTGAGTAAAAATTGTCATGCAAGAATATAAACCTCTTATTTCTGCTATTATCGTTCTGGCTGGTTGCTTTTTCTACAGCCGCTGAATTAAATTAGTAGAAATTCAGGTTAATGTTTAGAACGGTTTAGTTTTTACGATATCGTGATGCAACCGGCTATCAGTAAATTTCCTCAACATTTTTCACGAAGAAAACATGAATTTATCATAAAACTTACACTGTCCGATAGTGGAGGAACATGGCCCATTATGGCCCCTTCGTGGGGATCCCCCACTTCTTGACGTGCTACAGGAATTTTGACAGGATTGCTCGTCCTTCCAAAACCAACACTATCAGCCAGTGGATCGCAGAAGAGTAAATATCGTCAAAAATGTGGGTTCTAGCTCGGAGGTTCGTTTTTTTGGTAATTTTTAAAAATAACAAATTTGTTGTAGTTCTTTCGATTTAACACTAGTTATAAAGAAAATTGAAAATAAAACGAGTCTAATAGAGATATGGCACTAGAGAACACATAAGGTGTGACACGGCGAGAATCAAATCCTGTTTATTACAAACGTCGGCATTGACATAGCGACGACAGAAAATCCCTCAGAGGGCCGGCGAATGAAATGTTCATCATCATCTACGATCTCAAGCTCGCCCGATACTTTCCCACACTACAAACCTACTGAGACATCTACGAGAACACAACCATTCGCCAAAAAGTGAAACCAATTACCGAGAAGGGGGAATCAAATGCGCTGTTGCCACCGCTTCTCTTTATTCCCTCTTAGAAGAGGAATGTCTCACAAACTTTAAATAATAAAAAAAAAATTAAACACCTACCAGGGGTTTTTTTCTGAGTCCGCTCATTTTTACCACGGTGAGGAGGTCTTTGCTGTAGTCTAAATATGATGACATTTTAGGCACTGCACAGAATGACGGAACTAAAGTCGCACTGAACTGACCATCGACATGGTAAAGGTCTCGAACTTATAACCTTATTATCGTTTGTTTTTCATCGGTTATCGCGGAAATCTGTTAGAAGCGGCAACGGGGGAGAACTGGTACAGCTGATTGGTCGCTAACCGAGCTGAGATCAGCTGATGGCCTAGCAACAAACCGAAAGCAAGAAGGCCGGTTCTGTCGACGATGCGACGTTGTCAATGTGCTCAGAAATTAGGATTTTTTCCTTAATGATAAAATTATTTTAAATACTGATCATATATAGGGCGATTTTTTTAGTGGGTCCAAACTAGTTTGTTTTATGTGAAATAACACTCACAGCAGTAATGTTTAAAAACAATTTCGGACAAATGTCCGCCGCGGCTACTTTTGGAAATGCACGTTCCGTCAATCCAATTTCCGACGATGTTTTTTCGCTGGTTTATTGGCATAGACCAAATATTTTATACAACTCCAAAGAAAATAATCTAAAACAATTAACAGGTCCGTTCCTCGAAATAACTTTCTCACCGAATTGTTCCCTCAATAAATCGATCTCACATCTCCTCCCGGTCAATACGATTCAAATTAGGAATTAAATAATCATTGATCATCATTCTGCAACGATTCCCATTCACAAATTGCTAAATTTGGATCTTCATCTACACTGCCGGTGACAGCGACGATATTTTCTTCGGACCGAACAGTTTTTTACCTTGATATGGAGCGGCGTGAAAAGCGTTCAGATTTTATCGATAATTCGGCGAATACATACAGCGACCCCTATCGGAAGTTCTAACATACAGAAAATATCACCCTTTATAAGGTCTACGAAATAAACCTCTTCGGCCTTTTTATTCAATTTAAAACGCATACTAATGAGAATTTTTTTGAAGTTTGAGGACAAATATAAATTGGAAGGGTCTAAATCTGGTAAATACGATGGATGTGTTAATAATTCATATTTTGTTCGTGTCCTCTTGTTCAAAAGCCTTGTACTGCATATTCGAATTATCGTTGTACTTTTCTCAAGTTCTTAAAAAACCGATGCGTGATTTGTCCGGTGACTCCCGCCAGCTTCTACCCAAAATTTTGACTACTGTATTGATTCTGGTATGTGGGCTGCGTGTGTGGCGCCGTTCATACCAAGGCGATATAAGATAAGACAATTCTAATTCTTATATATATATATATATATATATATATATATATATATATATATATATATATATATATATATATATGAACACTTTTGTTGGTTGCTTGACCGGGAAGGGGCCCCACCTATCCCTTCAATTGGATAACATATGTTTCGTCTCTCGAGGTTCAGGGCGCCGACATATATCATACCATCAAGAATAGGGAGGCCCTATCCTCAGCCAACAACCCATGTTTTCGCCGACCTTCCTTCGGAGGGCGTATATATGTACTTTAAGATTTTCTTGGGCTGCGTCCAATGAGACAGCAGTAGCTGAGTATCATCACACACCCAACCGTTGGATTCCACAATCTCATGTGAAACACACAACAACCTGCGTCTCCGCCTAAATGAACACTAAATGAATGTTTCGTCTCTCGAGGTTCAGACTATTCAGGGCGCCGACATATACCATACCATCAAGAATAGGGAGACCCTATCCACAGCCAACAACCCATGTTTTCGCCGTCGAACGTCGCCGAAAAACGACATTTTTTCAAATATTGATTCGTTCATGAGTTACAAAATTTGAAATTTAAAAAGTAAAACTGTAAAAACAGCTCAATATTCAAGGCATGATTACATGGAAACGGCTTGTTTGACGTAAATTTATAATGAGACCTTTTTTGTAGAGAATTCAATTCCCTTCAATGCATTTCAGCAATATATAATGCTCAATTTTTTCAAATTGATGGTTTAGGAGTTTTGGACGAAAAATGCGATTGCCATTAAAAAACCGAAAGTAGCGATGATACTCTTCTTAATATAAGTATTAAAGGCTTTAACTTTCACAATATTTTTTTTGTCATCGCAAATACTACTTTCGGTATCAAAAAAATAGTCGATTTTTTTTGGCGCAGTCTATTATTGATACAGCCAACACAGCAAAACTAAAAACCTTGTTCTAGATGTTTATAATCAAGATGTGAGGATGCAAAGTGGAGATAAGAAGACATATAGCAATATCATTACCAAATATGACCCTGCGACAAACATAGGCAGACCAACAAAAAACAAAAAATTCAAAAATACCACTGGTTTAGCCATTAGTGTCCTCTACATCTTCATACCATGAAGGCAGATGAGAGATGTCCATAGATAGTGCGCTGTTGCATTTGAAATATAGTGTTGGAAAACAGTCGCTTAATGCCCGTTTCGTAAACCATGCATGCCATCATCAGGAGCAGAATTTAATTAATCCCTTAACAGTTAGGTGACGATATCTGACGTATGGCAACGTCGCTCGACAGGCGTGCCATCCATCGGTATATTCGTGCCTTGTTTGAGGTCGGACGGAAAAATTTCAGCGCCTAAAGACCCATACGACAACACATCTATACGCGCCAGTCTCTGACCACGAGCGCTTCTGGGTTCAATAACACTTCCCATTGAAAGCGCCGCAGCGGACGGTCGAAAATCAGAACACTGGGTCAGTGCGCTATCGAAAATCTGGATTCGTATTGTCTGGGAGATCCAGCCTAATATTGTTCCTTTGTTCTGACGCAGAATGAAGTCAATTAGAACAGGATCACGTAGGAAAAAACAGATACCTTTATTTAGTAACAATAAACGAATAAAGTGCTTCTCGCGGATAAATTTCGAGTGCTTCGACCTAGAAAACTTTGAGATTTTTATTTTGTACGAGGAAAAAATTATTCTATTTGTAAAACTTACATATGTACACATTTCTATCTTGTTTTTTGTAGTATACACTCCCCAACAAAACTATAGATCCCCCATTTTAGCAAATATTTACGTGAAACAAAAGTATAGGCCATCTCTCAGTCTTTCAAATTGAAATTGAATTGGTTTGTTAAATTCTTGAATAAAACACATAATTTGGCAAAAAAATTTGTATTGATAACCCAGGTGGACATTACTTTGGAAACATTGATCATAATGCTTTTTTTGGGGCCACACTTAGGTGTGGTCACCTTTTCACAGAAATGGCCTAGCACGCTTTTTCAAGTAGCTGCTTCTCTTTTATATCATGGAGTCATTAAAATTATTTGTACCTGATTATGGAGTACACAGTATTTGGTACAAAGTATTGCTGTTTTTTGTGTCTATGGGCAGTAGGGCAACCACAGAACATTGCAGTAAGAAAGATTGGCCTTACAGAACTTCTTTTGAATATGGTACTTCAAACATAAAATATACCCATAAGCTTGGACTAATGAAAAAGTTTGTGAAAGAAGAAAACAAATATTTCTCAATTAACTGATGCAAAATTAAAAGAAAGTATATTTATTGGAAGGCATATTTATTTGCCTCAAATAAGGAACCTTCTAGGTGATTTCCGTTTTCAAGAAAAATTATATGAAAAGGAACTGGAAGCTTGGAAGCGTTTTGTAAGTGTAGTAAAAGGATTTCTGGGCAACATGAAAAATGCCCCATCACTGTGGAACCCGCATTAAAGAATATTCGTTTTCTTTTCTTATTTTTGCGATATTATACGATGCCAGGAAAAACAATAGATATTGTTCAAGGCAGTAAATATTAATATTAATACGAAAAATAGAAATGAAATTAGTGCTAAATAGTTTGTAGTTTATTGCAGTCACAAGAATTTTTTTTAAATCTAGTCATGTAAATAAATATCGTATAAAATCGAAAATACCGAAGTTGTCGGAAAAAACGACCCTAGTTTGTAATAGTAGGCGTATAGGGGAAAGTTGCCTATATTGAACCATTTTTCGAAAATCTGCTGCTATATCCAAGTACGAACGAATATTTTATTTAAGAAATTAGGCACCTATTCACTAAACTGTAGCGAATCTTTCAATGATTACAGAAATATTTAATCATGTCATGTTAAGTGTTAACTTTGTTTTTTTAAAAACCCTGCTGTAGGTTCAATTTATGAAACCGGTATCCAAAAATGAACCACACAATTCCTAAATTGAATCATATACTAAAAACACCTTTTCCCCATTGCACCGGTAAGTAGGTACCTAATTCAAATAAAATGCAGTTGAATATACATGTTTTATTTCAACTAAACGTCGCTTTGGTAGTATAAAAAATAAATAAATAAAATATAAACTCTAAACAAGTAAAAAAACCAATTAAGGAACATTAGTTTCAACTTTTAAGGATTAAGAGCTGGTCGGTCTAAGCGGCACTTAAACAAAATTCTCAAATAAACTCTTCGTTTTCTTCAATACCGGCACACTCTTCATGAGACCACCTATAACATGCCTGGCATCTAGCCTAACCTTCATTTGGTTTAGAATTAAAGTAGCTGTCACTGCAGTATAAACAAAACTCGTTACTGTTTTTATCATCCGTGCTATCTTCTGAATCACTTGAACTTGGTGATGGATTTCTCATTTATATTTTTGGTTTCTTTTCATTGCCGGAAAATAAAGTCATAGTTGCTTTTTCTACTGACGCCTTTCTTCGCTGTTTCTGGTTTCTGCTTGCTTGTTCTCTGTATTTTTTTTTTCTTTAAAATCTTCTTTGTATGGGGTACTAGTAAACAATACTGCAAGCTGTTGTTTTATTCTTAGCGCATTTAGACTTTGATTAAGTTTCTCTGGAGTGATTTTTCCAAATACTTCTCTGAAATGAACCGTGACTAAAGACAAACAAGCAGAATCAACTTGCTGTGAAGCACCATTAGAAGAACTGGTGGGTTGATTGTGGAGTGAGATATCCTCTGTGTCAGCCTCAGGTTCGGCAGGTGGCTCTGAAGAGATATTACAATTCTCTGGGTTTTCATGAACCTGAAGTGTTACGGCAGTTGATGGGGTAAATAAGGGGTCCCCGAACCTATTACAGTTAACTAGTCAAAATCCAGCTCCTATAAAGGCGTTTTGCGCAATACCGACAGTAGCAGCTTTTCCATATATCCTACTCAGTAATTCGGACACGTTATAAACTGTTATCGGTTGTCCAACCTGTGCTCGTAGCCACGAATCTTGCTTTTGGGCGGAATAGTTTTGTATGGTTTTAAAAAACCAACATCTAACGCCTGTAAACGGTGGGTAATATGACCAGGTAGTTGCAAAAGTGAATGAAACGCTGACGAGCAAAATCTAGAGCTACAAGATTTTTGGTATGTGTGGAATGGTCATCTAGTAACAGAATTACTGGCTTATCTGGACTTGACTTAGCTACATGGTGAAAATGTTTCTACCACTTAAGGAAAAGGTCGCTATTTATGTATCCAGTGTCAGATATTTCAACGATATTTCCTGTTGGAGTTCCTCGTGCAAGTTCGGGGGCAAATTTCTTTCGTTTAAAGATAATCATAGACAGGAATATAAAGGCCTGCGGCATTGTAGCAACAAACCATTGAGGTGTTTAAACCTCTTTCACCGCTAGCAATTCCACTCACTTGGCGCTTACCTTTTTGAGTTACCACCTTCTGCATTTTGTTCTGGACTGTCGTGTAGCCAGATTCATCAACGTTAAATATTGCATTTGAAGTAATATGGTGTTTGTCAACAAGTTGCTCTTTAGTATCGAAAAATTGCATTACCTTTCCTTTTTCAAAGCCTCGTGCACGCGCTAGTGATGTGGATTCTGGCTGGCGTATTGATCAGTTCGGGTGTCTGCGCATAAATGCATAAAACCATTTCTTGCCAGCAACTTTGTTCTCTTTATTAAATGAATGCCGTAGTTGGTGTTTTTCCGCTAACTGAAAAGACGTCGTATATCTCTTATAGTGAAACCATAAAGCATTTCTTCAAATTGAATAATGTGCTGGACTAGTGCGTTTTCAGTGGCATGTTTATTGGTTTCTCTAATGTGTTTTAAAAGGGTGGATTTATTAATGCTACACCTTCCTCTTTATATGTCCGAATGGCCATGGTCATGTCAACTTCCGCCCAAAGGCCATATATACCTCTATTTGGCATTTTCAAGGTTGCTAAATTTCAAGGTTGCTAGGTTGCAAAATTTAGAAAATACCTGTGTGGTTCAAGTTAGGTGTGGGTTCAAAATAGGCAACACTGCAGTATTTGTAGTGATTGTTAAACTCTTGTTATAACTGCAAACAAACGAATCAACTGATCAAAAAATGATTATGATTAAAAAGTTTAAAGTCTAAGAAATTAAACCGTTTGTGGCTTCTTGAACTAGTATTGATATATATATATATATATATATATATATATATATATATATATATATATATATATATATATATATATATATATATATATATATATATATATATATATATATATATATATATACATGCACATGTAATATATGTTATCGAGTTCGATCAACAGTTCTTGCAATCGGGCACCCGTTTTTATTGTCCGCATATTCAGAGTAGCAATGTCAAAAGTCCAATGGTAGCCTGATCTAACCCGGTGATTCTTAGCACCCTCTGTCTTAGGTAGTTCCTAGTACCTCTTCCCGCTGCCGTAGGTAATTGCCCCTTGGCCACCGAAGAATGAGGGCCGTGTTTGAGGTTGTACTGTCATATTGAAGGCATGGACCGTAATCTGCCACGCTGGTCCAATGCGCGTTGGCAGATATTGGATCATGTTAGTCTGAGGCTTCTGCCTTGACCTGTCCGCCAGAGGTAACCCTCCCAGGAGCCCATTGGAGCCATTTCCAATAGACACATTAAAATCACTTGTCAAACTGAAAGGATTGACAGGATTAGTAAGTACAATAGGCCACACAAATCCTCACAGTACGTGTGTTTACGTTGAACCAGTCTCTATACCAAATATGCAAATACCTTCTTTGCACTCCAAAATAATATTAAATTTACCTGAGGTAGCCTATACTTGACGGAAATTCATTTTAAATAAATAAGCAAAGATTAATATCCAAAAGAAACAACTGTACAAATCAGAAGTTTATTTAATTGAGTGAGGGTTGTGTGTTGGACAAACAGGAAGATCTTTCTCTACTAGGCTCAACGAACATAAAAGAAGTTATATAAAACAACAAAATAATTATCATTATGCTAAACACTTAATGTTAGAAAAGCATACTTTCAATGATAATTTTATAATGTTACATAAAATTAAATCTTTTAGAGAGCCTAGAAATTGATAAAAGAAAATATTTGGATAATATTGTCCTTCTAGACGTTGAAAAAAAATGGATTTCCTCACTATCATGTTTTATGGCATTATTAGGTCGATGGACACTTTAGGTTATAATTACTTTTCTGACTGTTAGTTTAGTATAGTTTGTATTTGAAAAAAGCACCGGGTGTCGAAACAATTGTCATGCAAAAACAATTGTCATACAATTTTAAATATAGTGAACATTTTTAGATATTAATATATATATATATATATATATATATATATATATATATATATATATATATATATATATATATATATATATATATAGATTACTTATTCAAAATAATATTGTTTGGCATATTATTTGAGTAGAGTCAAAGCTCCTTATTGACGGTTCGATATTCGCCTTTTCAGTATTCTAAAACCATTCATTTACCAGTTACCTTTCAAAACCATCAACTTACAAAGTATTTATAAACAAACAAGTCTAATTTCCGAAAAAATGTATTGTTTGACAAATTTATCACTTTTAAAAAATCGCTGACACTTTTTTAACAATTGCAAAAGAACTTCTGCCAAGAAACTTCTGCCAGATGTTAAGGGCAGTCATACCAAGTTAATAATCAAATGGTTATATCGATGCGTAAAACATAACAGAATGACCGTAATATATAACAGAATGAAAAGAAATAATTAAAAATTATATGGAATCACCCCGGATGATATGGGGGTAGTAGCCCCCATAAACACTATTATACAACTGGTGCAACATTTATTTAGGTTTCATCATGGCGGTTGATAAGAAGGGAAACAGGTTGAAACTACAAATTTCTATTGTTGACCTTAAATTTGGAATCAAATAAAATTTGGGTAAAATTGAAATCAAATATTTGCTCTGTTGATAATGTTCCGGTAATATCTGACCGAAAGGTTCATGTTAATTATTATTCCATTATTTTTCAATTAGCCCGTTTTGGATTTCACTCGGACTCGCTTTGTACTTGTTTGTTTTTGTTATACAAGATTTTCGTTTTCTTACGTCAATTCTAGTATTTTTATTTTCAATTTTTATTTCGACATTAATAAAAAATAAATATAATAAAACATAACTAGCAAGTAAAGATTTCTTTAAATATACAGTAGGCAAAAGTATTTGCACCCCCTGATTTGTAGGGATTTCTCACATATGGCGAAAATATCCGATTTTTTTTTATTTGGAAATCTAACAGGAAGGAACATGACATGAAGACGAAGTTGTTTTATTCATTATCAATTACAGTCAAAGCTCTTTATTCGCGGGGGATACGTTCCGTAAATATTCCGCGAATACAGAAAACGTGAATAAAAAGGAAAGGAAAGGGTTTACGGTTAGAGGCGCATCAGCATCTTAGGCTATTTGCGACTGGACCTACAGCTTAACGTGGGTTCCGAACCACGGTCATCAGTTAACGACAAACCCAGGCCAGCACCCCCTTCAGGCTATAAACCCTTGGTTATGTGCCTACCCGTAAGTCTATCAGGAAGCCTGCCGACTGGCGAGTGACCAACGCAGAACACTTCTCAGAAGGCATCCGGCCTTACCCAGCCTTTAACTGGCGTGACTGAGAGGTAATTCGTTGTCGAATTTTACACTCTTGCCTAGAAACAATTACAGATATTTAGGTGTAGATATGTGTGAGCGTGTGTGTGCAATGTGAGTGTATATAAGTGTGTGTGTAGGGTAGGAATTAAGACGGACAGAAGAATTAAAGAAAAACACCCATCCGAGTGTTGGAATCGAACCTTTGGATTGCCAGGCAGGCGAACAGGAAACTCACCAGACCGCCGCGGCCGGCTAAACGCGGATACAGAATAGAAATGTATATATATATATATATATATATATATATATATATATATATATATATATATATATATATATATATATATATATATATATATATATATATATGCAATTTTTTTATTTCTTTGGATTGCGTCCAAAGAGACAACAGTAGTCAAGAGTTATACACTTCCGACCGTTGGGTTCCACAATATCATGTGGAACGCTCAACAACCTGCGTCTCCGCCAAAATGAACATTCGTTAGTTGCTTGACTGAGAGGAAGCCCCATCCATCCCTGGGGAGGACACATGTTTCGTCTGTTGGTGGTTAGACTCATCAGGGTACCGACATATGCTCTCTCGTCAAGAATAGGGAGTCCCTTTCGACAATCAACGAAATGTCTCATTGGACGAAATCCAAAGAAATCAAAAATTTGCAGTTATAAGCCATCCGACGAGAAGTCGGCAAAAGTGTGGGTTGTTTGATTGTGGAGAGTGACTCCCTATTCTTGACGAGAGAGCATATGATGAGTCTAACCACCAATAGACGAAACATGTGTCTTCCAATGTGAGGGATGTATGGGGCTTCCTCCCAGTCAAGCAACTAACGAATGTTCATATATAGATAACTATTTATAGATAAAGTATATATCGTTATAGTATAGTATATGCTAGTTAGTTATCGTCCAAATCAACATTTTCTTTGATGACGATTATTTTCGTCCACATTCCCCATTATTCCCATTATTTTCGTTCCCACATTGAGTACATGTTCACTTGACTCTCTTGGGAATTCAAAATCCCACGACAAGGTCAGATCACTATAATTTTTTTGGTGATAAACTGTTTTTGTTAAATTTGTATTATTATAACCATTTTTCACATCCAAACATCATTACAAAATAAAATCTAATATAAGTAAATCTCGAAGGGAACATAGAGGGTAGACATATAGTAAGAGTAAGACATATAGCAGGTAGAGCAAAGGAAGGTTCCTCATTTTATGGGTTAACACTTTTTTTTTCAGCCTGGAAATATCTAACGTGTAAGGGACAGTTTCAGGAATATCAACTCTGTCGACGCTCTGCTCAACAGGGAATAACATGATGGGTTCTACAGCATAAGATTTCCATATGCATCCATACAAAATCCAGCCAATTCCATTGTTTTCCTAAATCTTGTACTCCTTTTTCTTTCCAATCTCCTTTCTATCCGTTCCTACCTATCATCCCCTTGGTTCGTACCCCCCCCCCCCCCCCCCAGCATAAAGATCCCTCTCTCCAAATATGAAAAAGCTTCCAATTCTCCTGCCGGTTTCAGGTCTCAAATCTACAACGTTCTATCCGGATTCACTTCCTTTCGTTTAGTCTTCACTAGTGGCTATGAATCTATGCGCCTTTCCTCTCATTTTACTAATAGTCTTCCCCTGTAACTTCTCTATTGTCTGCTGAGCTTTTTACTATTTACGTTCAGTAAAAAGCAAAAAACTGATATGGATAGGGGTAGGAATCTGCAGGGGATGAAATTCAGAACAAAGATGTATGTAACACGATAGGTATAAAACCGTTAATGATTTAACATTACATCATCTCCCGATGAGCTCACATGGTTAGCGAAACGCGCGTGGAGGAGTTAAAAAAACGATTTAACGTTTAGCGGTTAACGATTAAACGATTAGTGGTAAATCTCTTCGAGTTAATTTACTAGTTAGGTAATAAATTTTTACTTTTGTTTTCTTGCATTATTTCACGTTAGGGACAAAGTTTTGTATCCACCCTCGTAGATATTTTAGAGCGATTGTTAAATAACAGTGCTCGAAATGAGGTTATAACCTTGATGTACACTTTAGAAAATTGATCTTAATCATTATTATTAAGCTTAGTTAAAAGAGTTAATTATAGTAGAGGATTAAAATGATATTTTAATATGTTATTCTGAGCTTTTAACACAGAGAGTATCACGGTAGCACTAAATAGCTATAAAGACGTAGTTGTGGTAAAACTAATTTGTTACTTGGCACTGTTTATGTTTTAAAACAAAAGATATTTACTTGTATTATTATTATTACGGTCATTAGTTCATTTCTAAATTTATAACACAGGTCGACATGATTTTTGTAACATTAATGAGAATGCTCTTTTTGCGTCTCATTTAGATATTTATTATAAAAACATCTTTTCACATAAATGGCCTAGCAAGTTCCATTTTCAAATACCTGCTTCTTATTTATGTCATGGGATGATTGAAATTATTTGTATCTAACTTTGGAGTACAAAGGTAAGAAGTACTTTGGTACAAATTATTGACAACAGAATACTATAGTAAGAAATATTGGTGGCATAGAACTTCTTTGGAACCAGGTACTTCAAACATAAAATAACCCCCTTGTTTAATCTTGCTGTTAAAAAAGGTGCTTCTTCCGGCTCTTCATATTAAGTTTGGACTAATGGAAAACTTTGTCAAAGCCATGGACAAAGAAGGTAATTATTTTAAATGGTAAAACTAAAAGAAGGCATATTTATTGGACCTCAAATAAGGAAGCTTCTAGGTGAATTCCGTTTGCAAGAACAATTAAAGGAAAAGTAATTGGCACCTTGGAATCGTTTTGTAAAGGTGAAAGGATTTCTGGGCAACAAGAAAGATGAAAACTATAAAAATCTCATTGATGAACTCTTGAAAGCCTATCAAATCTAAGATGTTGCATGCCCTTAAAAATGCATTTTTTACACTACAAAGATGATGATACAGAACACAAGAGGAAAAAGTGAAAGGTTTGGTCGCTGTATGACATATATATATATATTTTTATTCACATAATCCCCAGTAATGGCATAGCATATATTTAACACGTTATATATGTTTATATTAAATAAATATTAGACTTTAAAAATACGTCTTCTTTTTTTTCCCCACCACCGACCCCTGTAACAAAAAAACTGTACGTGTTACTGTAATTAGCTTATCATTTTCGGATTTAGGACTACAAAATACTTCATATACACCTATTTTCATCAATGTTACGTCAAAAAGTTTACATTTGTTGACCAGTGTAATTGTTTTAAACTTGGCCGTGTAGACAAACGTTTATATTGTAATACGTTCAGTCAAATATACACCGTAAAATGCTCAATAAAACATAAAATATTGCTTAACTCGTCTAAATTTATTTTAGCAGTCTTATTATCTTATATCACATTAGTAGGAACACGCTTATGCCATTAATCCAGTTGTCGAAACACTTCTTATAGATACTTTCCAGTATGGCCTTCATCTTCTTCAGCGAATTTTGTTTTATTGCTTCAATTAACTCAAAACGTCAAAACGAAGTGGTAAGTTGTGTTTGGGGACCGAAAAAAAAGTCTCACGAAGCAGTGTCTGATGTCAGTTCAGTTAGACCGGTTCGAAGCTGTCTAACAAGAGAGCAAAGACAAAATGTCAAATAAAATATCGGCGAAACACTGTCAAGAATGGAATATTTCTGAAACTATATATATGAAAGAGCTGTGAGCTCAAGCAACTATATGAAGATCTGGATATTATAGACAATGTGAGTGTTCAGCGTCTCAGATAGGTGAAACACGTGAGGAGAGTGTTATGTACAAATTATTACGTCTCGATGACAACTATCATTGTTTTCTATCTCTCCTATTAAACGTAGGTGGAAAAATAATTTGACTTAGATCAGACTTAATCAGTTTCCTAACCGTGATTTAAGGGATATGCTCTACGTTTATGAACAAGTAAATTACAATAGTCGCATGGTAGTTAGAAATAATGAAGATCTCTACCCAACCAGAATCATCCCAGATCGACAAATTTTTCAAAGAATTTTCAATCAGTTGGGCGAAATAGGTTCGTTTTATTACGACAATCCTGGTGGGCGGCCGAAACGTATAACGGTAGAATAAGAAGAGGACATTTTGGTTAGTATCACGGAAAATCTTGAACTAAACACTAGATTTTTGGAGGCATCTATAGGAATTAGCAAATATATCGTTTCAAGAGTTCTCCATAAGGAAAAATTGTTTCCCTACGATATTTCGCCTGTAGAAAATTTATTGCCACAAAATTTGCCGGCTAGATCAGAATTTTTTTGAAATCTACTACATAGAAAAAATGACCCCATGTTCCTGAAAAAGATATTTGTTTACTGACGAGACAACTTTTACCAGACGTGGGCTTTTTAACTGACGAAATAAACATTATTACCCCCTGGAAATTCCAAACCTATCAAGAGAGTTAACATTTGGCATTATCGGCATTTTTTTAATCGTCCCATTTGAAGTTCCGCAAAGACTGAATGGAGATCATAACATTAAGGTCATGATTGATAGTGATAAAACCTTATTGTTATTATGATTATTATGGTTTTTATGGCTATTGTGTTTATAGTGGTTATATTAATTATTATGGTTATTACGGTTATTATGAATATTATGGTTACTATAGTAAAAAAATATAGGTTTGGGGTTAGATGCGCATCACCAACTGACAAGGTTATTTAGCAACTGGACCTTCAGCTTAACGTGGGTTCCGAACAACGGTCATCAGCTATCGAAAACCCCGGTCAGCACCCTCCTCGGACTATCAAGCCTTGGTTTTGTGCTTAACCGATAGTATCTAGAGAAGCCTACCAACTGGCGAGTGATCAACGTAGAAAACCTCTCAGAAGACATCCGGCCTTACCCATCCTCGAGCTGGCGTGACTGAAGGGTGATTTCTTGTCAGATTTTTACACTCTTACCTAGAAACATTCATAAGAATTAAAAAAAAAGCCTAACTGGAGCTAACCACCCTAACTTATCGGTCGCAGAAAATCTATATATATATATATATATATATATATATATATATATATATATATATATATATATATATATATATATATATATATATATATATTACAGAAATCTTTCACCCTTTCTCCACGTGGTGCCACCGATCGCCTTCGTCGAACTGTCAACCATGCGACGTCACGTGTCTCTCGGGACCGGTTTCTAGCCTTTCAGCCGTCATCAGCCGAGCTCTAGACGAACGCAAGGAAAGCAGTTCGGAGAGGCAATCGGGGCCAGACTAGATCAAAATATGGGACGACGCATTAAATGTAGCTGGCAGGCATTTGGCAGGCTCAACATAGTGTTTAAGAGCAAACTTCCACTGTGCCTGGAAAGAAAAGTATTTGATCAGTGTGTCCTCCCCGTTATGACATACGGAAGTGAGACCTAGACACTCACATCAGTCAGTTCAAAAACTTCGAGTCGCACAGAGGGGAATGGACGAAAGTGAATGGGAACGAAAGTGAGTGACATCATTAGAAGATCCTGGACTGAATACCGCTTGATCACAAACGTCCACGGAGAAAACCGAAAACACGATAGGCTGATGATATTATTAAGTATATTGGACCCGAATGGCAGAGGAAAGATCAGGACTGTGACAGTTGGAATCATGCTGAAGAGACCTTCATCCTGCAGTGGATTGATACAGGTTGATGATATATATGTATTGATGACTGGAGACGAGCCCCACCCATCCCTTCAACTGGAGGGCATATGTTTCGTCTCTTGATGTTTAGACTCTTCAGGGTACCTACGCTCCCCCATCAAGTATGCCAACACAGCCAACAACCAATGTTTTCGCCGACTTCCCGTCCGATGGTGTATATATGCAATGTCAGATTTCTTTGGACTGCGTCCAATGAGACAACAGTAGTTGAGTGTCATCATACACCCAACCGTTGAGTTCCACAATCTTATGTGGAACACACAACAACCTGCGTCTCCGCCTTAATGAGCATTTTTGTTGGTTGATGACTGGAGACGAGCCCCACCCATCCCTTCAACTGGAGGGCATATGTTTCGTCTCTTGATGTTTAGACTCTTCAGGGTACCTACACATAGTCCCCCATCAAGAATAGGAAGACCCTATCCACAGCCAACAACCAATGTTTTCGCCGAATTCCCGTCGGATGGCGTATATATGGAATGTCAGATTTCTTTAGATTGCTTCCAATGAGACTACTGTTGTCTCATTGGACACGGTCCAAAGAAATCTGACATTGCATATATATATATATATATATATATATATATATATATATATATATATATATATATATATATATATATATATATATATGTATGTATATATACAGTCCCTGTCCATATTAATGTGACCACTTACAGTTTTCAACCAAATTCAAGTTATGCGTATTGTATTTCTAAAGCATTTTGGTCTCCCTTCCGCATTTATCACAATAAACAATTTTTCAGAGCAAATCACCATATTTTATTTCCTTTCGGTTTCTTTCCTTTAACTCATTTTAAAATGTTGAATATGTGCAGTATTTAGAAAATGATTTTTTAGACCTTTTGGATGGTATATCTCTAAACTTCAGAAAATATACGTGGTTCATGCAAGATTTTGCCCTGCATTTTACTGCTGCAGTGCGAAATCATTTGAATGAACGTTTTCCAAATCGATGGATTGGGCGCGGTGGTGAGTTTCCTTAGACACCTCGTAACTCAGACATTAATCCGTTAGACTTTTATTTGTGGGGTCATATGATGTCTTTAGTTTACCATGATGAAATCAATACACGAGACGAAGTTTTACAAACAATTCAACAATGTTATTAGAAATGAAGAAAATATCTTCTCAAATGAGAGGCGTTTCTTAACAAAGAACTTGCGAAAGTGTACTGAGGTAAACTGTGGACACTTTTAACGCCTATTGAAGTAAATTTCAAAACATTGTTATTTTAAACAAAGTCTGTTGTATTTTTCACAACTTAATTTTTTTTTCATCGTATTCAAGGCACACTTTGCTCTATAACGGATAAGTTATGGGACACCTTGTATAAAAAATATCGATGTAAAATATAGCCCTATATAGCCATAAATATAATTACGGACAAATAACGATTAGGTAAAGCAAAGTGATTTGCGTGATATCGCCCCATGGCCGATACACATTCGGCAGTGATAAAAACATTAGAAACAAGAAGAAAGACGGGTAGAAATTCTTATTAAGGACACTGATTGCACAAAGCAAACAAATGGAGGAGCATAGTTCAGATATCGGACAACAAACAAAACATTATCGAAATGTTATACGTGAACAAATAGGCTCTGGAACAAATAGGTTTCTCTGTTTGCGACTTGTCTAATTTGGGAATAATTCGATCAAACGATCAAACAAATAAATCATTAAGCGATAGAGCTTAATTGGATATTGATGATTTTTTCGACAAATTTCAGTTCGATGTCTATAAAAATAACAACAGTGAAAATCAAATATCTATTATTTTTGAAAAAATTACATGAATTAGACGGGTTTGATACATGATTTTTGTAAGAATGATGAGAATTCTCTTTTTGCTTTTCATTTAGGTAGCTATTAAAACACCTTTTCACAAAAATGGCCTAGCATGTCCCATTTTCAAGTACCTACTTCTCCTTTACATCATGGAATCATTGACATTATTTGACCTGACTTTGGACTTGACAATGTAGGAATTACCAATGTAGGAATTACCATTAAGACCATAGAGCGGGCATTTGCACAGTATTTTACAATCCTTTAAGGGCAAGATTTATTATTTTCTATAGTTTAGTTTGTTTCGGTCTCGTTTACAGTACAATCAAGCATTTAAGTCGATTTTATATAAAATGGCAAGTTCTAGTCATTGATTTTACAAAAATCCCGCGGATAAGTTTTATTATATACGCGGACAATTTATTTTAAAGTCACTAACTAGATCTATATCCGAGGAAGTCAAGAAAGCCTATCTTTTATATTTTAAGTGCAAAATTGGAGACGAAGATAAAAGTTGGGCTCCTCATGTTTGCCGTGTGCCCTTAGCCCTCAGGCCAGTTCCTCATAGCCAGGAACTACCGGTACCGATTGCGCCTTTAAACCTGCAAAACATATTTCCCCCTGATTCCAATTCTTCAGTTGTGGATCAGGATCTAATCCACAACTTCCGAAAACCAGTTGTGACCCAACATGTTTAGCAACTACCAGTGAACATCACTTCATAACTCAGAATGAATTAAATGGTTTGGTACGTGACCTGGGATTGTCAAAACAAAAATCGGAACTTCTTGGCTCCAAATTTCAACAGTGGAACCTGTTAGATAAAAATATCAGTGTTTCACTTTACCGAAAACGGAATGTAACATTTTCTAGTTTTTATAAAATGGAAAGATCGCATATCTTAAACTTAATATGGAACATGCACCTTCCTAGTGGCGTATTTTCATTGATTCGTCGAAATACTGCCTAAAAGCAGTCTTGCTTTATAACGGAAACAAAAACCCATCTATTCCTTTAATCCATTCATTGACAATGAAAGCCTATGACAACTTAGCAACCATACTAAATCGCGTTAAATATGAACAGAATCAGTGGGATATTTGTGGGGATTTAAAATGGATAAGTATATTGCTAGGACTGCAAGGGGCTTTTACAAAGTATTACTGTTTTTTGTGTCTATGGGACAGTAGGGTAACAAAAGATCATTACATCAAAAAAGATTGGCCCCACAGAACTTATTTTGAACCTGGAACAACTGCCGTTCCACAAGCACCACATTCACCAGATATTGTACCCTGTAACTTTTTCCGTTTCCTTCGATTGAATAAACCATCTCATGAAACGGTTTCAAAAGTACAACAACAGGATAAAAAAACACAATTAAGAATTGTTTTAAACATGCAGCAGAGAGCTGAGACTGTCCCCTTGTTTTATTCCTTTCCTCCTAGCAAAGACACGTGTGGTCTAACACATAGGCCAATAAGTCCCCGTTTTGCATTCTGCAACACATTTTGTTTGCAAATGTCTACTTTATTCATCAATATATTCGTCTTGAAGAGTAATACAATAATTTCAATGCTTTTCTAACATTTCTCTACCTTTTTTATAGAACCATTTCACTTTGGCTTCAAAATATCCTTCAGTTCTGGCAATTACCTCTTCATTGGAGCAAAATTTCTGTTCAGCGAGCAATCTTTGAGGTTTGAGGACCAGGAAATAGTCGCTTGGGGCCAGATCTGGAGAATACGCTGAATGAGAAAGATCTGTGATTGTGTGCATTGTTTTGGTAAAACAGTGCATATTTTATTCATTATATTCGCTAGTGATGGTTTTACCTTTTTCAAGAAAATCGATGAACAATATCCCATGTGAAGAATATCCCCACAACTTTGCCTGCCGATGGCTGTGTTTTTGTTAGCTTTGGACGGCTTTCACCGGCTGCTGTCCACTCAGCTGACTGCCGATTGTTACTGTGGACAGAGGAAGATCCATTAAAGTACCTTCATCTACATCAAACTCTTCCTCAGATTCACAATCTGATGGAATTTCCTCTAAGAATATGAATAAGGCATAGGAAGCTAATTTCGAAGCCGTTGGTGTAAACATAATAAATAGAAAAAAAATATGACATATTTCTGTGATAAATGTACACCATATTATAATATAATAAAACAACATTTACTTGCCATTTCTAAGAAAAAGTCACAAAAACCGTATGAATAACTTATAGCCTCCAAACAGACAATCGGAGATGATGCGTTCCACTGACTGACATCTACGTCCAGAATAAAATAATGCCACATAACAATAAGTGATTTTAAACACAAACCATTAGGAATTTAGCTAAACATTTTCAAATTTGTGGTTTCTTAATAATCAATAATCAATAATCATGTCTATAAAAGGTACTTTTAAGATATTTTTTGTTGATCAGGAAGCATACAAACTAATAAAAATATTGTCGTTTTATTATGACAGATCTTGGGGAAAATTTAGTATTATTTTTGCAATTGCCATCTAGCGCCATAAACGGGGCGAACTTTTGCATCAACTCAAAACTTTTTTATTTAAACGATACTACTCCTAATCAGCCACTAAGAGACCACTTAGTATTTACATTCCACCAGATCTGTTAATGAAAGATTTTTACTTTATTTTTTCTTCATTTTCCGTGAATGTGAAAAACGAAGAAAAACAACTATTGTTCGTCAACATACGAATGATACTGAAGATTGATAAGAGAGGCAACTCTCTCTCTGGATTGATCGTTGTCGAATATTTCCTGGTTTTTGGAAAACGTTTATCGGGATCGAGAAAAAAAAATATCGATATTTTTAGATTGATGATTTTTGTTTTACATATTCTTAAATCGTCGATTGCAAAACAAAACGCAAGCCAATCTGATCTATTTTCGTTTTTATAACGTTTTTTTTATTTGCCCATGATACGGTTATGAATGACACACAATTGCCTTTGAGTGAAATGGTTAAAGCCATGGACATCTCAACTAAACAGGTGTTTCATATTTTGAAAGAGGAAAACAGGAAATTGCCAGAAAATTTAATCCATTCGTAAATGGGCTGGTAAAACCAGGTACCTACCATATATAAAAAAAGACAGAGAAAATCACAGTTTAGGAAGGAGCATTTACAACAGTTAAAAATTTGCTTAAGATCATATTCAAAACAGTGAAAAGTGGTAATACGTATTTTTAGTTACGAAAAAAGGTGTAAAAAGTAAAGTATAGTTTTGGGGTTAGAGGCGCATCAGCAACTGAGAAGGCTATTTAGCGACTGGACCCACAGCTTAACGTGGGTTCCGAACCACGGTTATCAGCTACCGAAAACTCCGGTCAGTGCCTTCCTGGGGCTATCAACACTTGGTTTTCTGCTTAACCAAAAGTATCTCAAGAAAGCTACCGACTGGCGAGTGACCAACGTAGAAAATCTCTCAGAAAGCATCCGGCCTTACCCAGTCTCGAACTGGAGTGACTGAGGGGGTGATCTTCCTTGTCAGAGTTTACACTCTTACCTAGAAACATTTACAAGAATTTTAGAAAAACTTTCTTGCCTAGTACGGGAATCGAACCCGCTCCACGCTAATTTCCTTATCGTCAGGCTGACGCTTTAGGCACCACAGCTAAGGTGGCTCCTCTATGAGGTGTAGTGATTAATCAAGTCATTAAGCCATTTTTCGACATCTCCATAATTCTTGAAGTGTTACATGGAAGTGCGTAAAACATCGATGAAAATAAGTGGAAGTTGGAAGGGGCCAAGTCTGGTGAATACGATGGGTGCGGCAAAAGTTCCGAACCAAGTGCAGAAGTGGTGTCTTTGACCGGTTTTGCTGTGTGTGATGGGGCGTTGTGGTGCTGCAAAATTACATTTTCGTGTCTTGTAGCTCATTCTGGTCAATTTTCAATCAATGCATGGTTCAAATTGATCACTTGTTGACTGTAGCGAACGGTATTAACTGTTTCACCTGGTTTTAGAAGCTCATCGTACACGACGACTTTCTGATTCCACTAAATGTACAGCATTGTCTTCTTTCCAAAGCGATTCGGTCTTACGGTCAATGTTATTGGTTGTCCTGGGTCAACCCAAGAATTTTTGCTGTTGTTGTTTATTTAGTTTAAATCACGTCAACGCTCCAGGCGGTATTTAGTGACTATCAATATGTAGGGAGCAGATATTCTGGCCATAGCCGGTCAAACGGAGTTTGAGTAGTACTGGATTTGTTGGGGGGCAGAAAACAAGTAAACATGGCTTTTGTTATTGACTACATAAAAAGGTTGTGTGACAGAGATTATACTAGACAATGAATTACGAGATGAATGGTTATCACGTCAAGGTTAGATTCTAGAATAGAATCGGTCGTATATAATCATTTAATATATTTATTTAATCAGATTAAATCATCTCCTGATGATGCTAACATGGTTAGCGAAATGTGCGTCGAGAGCTTTAAAAAAGTGGTTTGGTGTTTAGTGGTAAATCTCTTTGAGTTTAGCGTTTCACACCGAAAGTTCCAATTGAAGAGTTGATAAGAGATTAGATTGTAAACCGACCCTTGTTTCCAGCGCCATCGCTTTGCCGATATTTTGGTATTTGAAGGCTTTGCCGTTCCTTAGCTTTATTGATCTGATCCATCTTCACTGGTCTTTGTGAACGCCCATGTTAGTAAACAGGAAGAACGCACTGGTTTTGGCTTCGCTTCTTTGGATTATCGTAAACAATCCAATTTTCGTCAGAGGTCACAATCGTGTGTAGGAAGTTTTTTTCCTCTGTTTTTCCGAGCCTGTGTAAATATTGAGAAATAGTTTGCGGTGTTATTCCGAGTTTCTGTCCGAGCCCTAACAGTGTATGACAAGAATTTTTTTGCAGCAGTTCTTCGTCCTCCACTAATTTTGGAAGTCCCTGGCGTCCGGGACTTGCAGATTTCCAGTTCGAAAGTACTGTACGAAATAACATTATCTCCCAAAACTACAATAATGTCCTAAGCTTCGACACATTTTTTTTTTCAGTTGGAAGGTGGAAAGAGTGTCTCCATCGTTGCCTTTCGAACTGTTGCTTTTCGAACGAAATGATGTCTACAACTGACCTCGTATTAAAGCTGAAAGATGGCGCTTTGAAACAATTATATGGCGGGAAAAAATTATAATCCTATTCGAAGATTCTGCAAATGAGGACCTAATATTATAAAGAATCGGTAACAAAATACAGAAGATTAAAAGAAACCGCTATAATTAATTTAAATAAAAATAACTGTATTGCTATGCCTTCGGTAGATATAAATTCAAAATGGTTCCCGATTCAAAAGAATATAATTAAAAACATATAAGAATTTCAATAAACAATTACAATTACACGGTAAACCTCACCTATATATATATTTTTTGGTAGTATGTCACTGTCATTAAAAACTAATTGTCAATGTAAGTATCATTGACATACACAAAAAATATATTTACTTTCTATCTTTTCATTATTTATAGAAATTAATATACTTTATTTTTAGATTTGTTTTGAAAACGGAAGGAGAATACTTCCCGAAACGTTAACGTTGAAATTTTGTATATTTTTTAGAACATTTTTATAGTTTTAAAATTTTGTTCGTTGATTCTGTTTTGTAATAAATTTGCCTTTATTACAAAAAAGAATCACCTAGAAATTTGTCTCCGTTTGGTATTTTGTTTTTACCCAGTGATTCTTTATTTACATAAGAACAGATATTTTTGATATTGTTTGAGTTCTAGATCGTGGCGAAAAACTTAAATAAAGAAAAAAAAAATACATGTACACGCCACAATCATTCAGACATTACTTCATATCCATCTATTTTCATCAATGTTACCTCAAAAAAGTTTAAACTTGTTGCCCCGTGTAATCAAAAAAGAAATACCTACAAATCCCTTATAAATTATCGAAAATCTTCCTATCGAGAACGTTTTCCGTATAAATAAGAAAGAGAAACAAAAAAAAAACCTTTACGAAAAAGTTATTTAAGATTATTTTATACAACAAAAACGAATCGAAATGTTTTTTTTCGTAAAGCAATTCAATTACGTCTTATATAAATATTTAAAAATAAATTGGACCGAAGCGAGAACAAAGTATGGATCAATAAATTTAGATGATGGAAAAGGATCTGGATATTTTCAAAGCTTCGGATTTTTTTTCGTTTCGAGCGAGAGTGGAAAAAAATCGACGAAAATCGAAACGGACGCGGTGGAGAAATGTTTTTTGGTTATTTGTCGCGCGTCCTAAAAATAATTGGTGGTGTTATTATTTAAGCGAATTTTACGCATTTGGCGGTGAGCGGTGACGTGAAAAAGAAAACACTTTTTCTTTGAGCAATGGCGTTCTTGCTACGTAAGACAATGACGGAAATTTTTCGCATCTAGAATAACATAAATTTGAGTAGTTATGCCAAATAATATATTATTTTATATATATATATATATATATATATATATATATATATATATATATATATATATATATATATATATATATATATATATGCCTCATATGCCTATATATATAGATGCCTCAAGGAACAAAAAGTACCTGACTTGTGGAAAAATGCAGAAGTGATCCTTTTACATAAAAAAGGAGCACAGGAAGATTTAAAGAACTACCGTCCAATAAGCCTCCTATCAGTGATGTACAAAGTTTTCACTAAGATAATTTCTAAAAGAATATTAAAAAAACTGAATGACGCACAACCAAGAGAACAGGCAGGATTCAGAAGTGGATTCAGTACAATGGATCACATCCAGGTTGTACAGCAGGTCATAGAAAGGCACAACGAATACACCATGCCACTGTGCTTGGCTTTTATCGACTACGAAAAAGCATTTGATTCCATCTCAAAGCATGCGATAATGGACGCACTGCTTAGCCAAGGTGTAGAGAGAGCCTATGTAAACCTATTAGAATCGATATATGATGGAGCTACAGCCACAATTCACCTTGATGATCTTGAAGTGGGAATTAATATAGAACGAGGTGTACGGCAGGGTGACGCAATATCGCCTATTCTTTTCTCGGCTGGCCTTGAAGAAGTATTCCGTAAACTGGATTGGGAACAGGATGGGGTAAAGATCAATGGTGCAAACTTAAACCATCTTAGATTTGCAGATGATATTATTCTCATTTCACAAGACCCAGAGGAGCTGCAAAGACGCATACAAGAACTGCAAAGGGCTGGCGAACCATTTGGCTTGAAGATAAACCTGAAAAAGAGTCAGGTTATGTTCAATAACTTCGCTCAGGACAGAATAATTTCAGTTTTAGGAAGGGATTTAGAGATTGTGGACAGCTTTGTATATCTTGGGCAGAGGATTTCCATGGAGGGGAATACCGCCCGGGAGGTGGAACGGCGTGTTAAATGTGGCTGGCAGGCATTTGGTAGGCTCAACATAGTGTTTAAGAGCAGACTTCCACTTTGCCTGAAAAGAAAAGTATTCGATCAGTGCGTT
The DNA here is from genome assembly GCA_031761425.1 of Cosmopolites sordidus. Lineage (NCBI taxonomy): Eukaryota > Metazoa > Arthropoda > Insecta > Coleoptera > Curculionidae > Cosmopolites > Cosmopolites sordidus. The sequence goes on along the minus strand of JARFXV010000210.1, from coordinate 1,308,980 downwards.
CTACCCGTTATGACATACGGAAGTGAAACCTGGACACTCACATCGCAATCAATTCAAAAACTTCGGGTGGCACAGAGGGGAATGGAAAGATGTATGCTTGGCATTACAAGACGAGACAGAAAGTCCTGCGCATGGATCAGGGAACAAACAAAAGTCTGTGACATCATTGGAAGAGTAAAACAGTTGAAATGGAGATGGGCAGGCCATATAGCGAGGCGATGGGACGACAGATGGACCAAGGCAATCCTGGAGTGGATACCGCTTGATCGCAAACGTCCGCGAAGAAGACCGAAAGCACGATGGACTGATGACATCGTTAAGTATATTGGACCCGAGTGGCAGAGGAAAGCCCAGGACCGTGAAGGTTGGAAGCATGCTGATGAGGCCTTCATCCTGCAGTGGATCGATACGGGCTGATGATGATGATGATGATGATGATGATGATGATATATATATATATATATATATATATATATATATATATATATATATATATATATATATATATATATATATGTTCGGAAAGGCTTCCGCGGTCGGTAATATTAGAATTACTAGGTTCTAGGGTAGAACCGCGTTTTAGATTTATAAAATCTCGACGTTCGGCTTGAAGCCATTTCCAAGAGAATCTAGTTGATGAGAACGTTGACATTGAACTAGAAAAGAACTTGGACGGCGCGACCTCTGTATTCATAGGTGAAGTTGTTGGTGGGGCGCTCGCTTGAGGGGCGGGGGTGAGACGGGGGGTGGACGTTTGACTGGAAGGGTTTCGGATGGGCAATTTGGAAATAAACGGTTTCCATGTATTTGGAACTCTAAGACCGTCGTCCCTCTTGTTTAAGCAGTCTGGACGTTTTTCGATCTCAATTGATTCACGAATTATGCGGGGTTTGTAGGAATATATAGGTGCGATTACTTTGGCCTTGTCGAAATCTATTTTGTTTGAAGATGATGTTCTGCTAAAGTCGATGAGAGATCAGATTTTCGGACGGCGAGAGAATGCTCGTATATGCGATTCTGGCTACGACTATTAGTTTGACCGATATATGATTGGGAGCAGCCAGAACCAGGAATCTCATAGACACCATGTGACTCTTGCGGAATATTATCCTTCACTGGTCTGAGGAAACTGGCTATATTTCTTTCTGTTGTAAATATCGTTTCGATATTACGGGATCTAAATACGTGGCAACTTTTATCAGTAACTTCCTTGATGTATGGCAGACGAACTTTGGGATTTTTGTAAATAACGAGACAATATCAAAACTGACCAGAATGTCACTTTCGGATATACTGTGCCTTTGAAGAAGCTCAATAAAATGAGATCCGACTACCTAGTAATTCTACTCGAGAAGCTAGTAATTCTAATATATATATATTTATTTATTTATTTATTTTATTTTAACTTTATGGTCTGCATAGGACCACTCTAGTCAAGTTATGGTTCAGGTCCTTTTTTCTCTTCTCAGCCCAATACTTCTTCATCCACTCTGATCGCAATTTCCTTTCCTCCCCCGGAATCACTCTTCCTGTCCTCTGTCTGTTGATCCTTGCCTGTAGTGCTGTGTGTTTGTGCTGCAATATCTTAAGTGCATCTGACTTGCACCTTAAATCTTCCATTGTGATGTGCAACTCTCTCATGTCTTCCTTAAGTTCTGTGATCCATCTAATATTGCTCTTACTATTCCAAAATTTCTCTATTATTCTCCTACTGATTCTACTTTCCGGTGTCCTTACTAGATGCCCCAAGAAAGATATTCGCTTCTTTCTCATAGTGCTCGTCACTGGTTCTATTTCCTTATAGACGGTTTCATTGGAAGCCAGTCTCCAGACTCCATTTACTTGATAATTTTTATTCAAACAAGTTCTCACTATTCTCCTCTCTGTCTTTAGTATTTCATCTATTGCAACGGTGTTTGTTGTTTTGAATATTGTTTCACATGCATATGTAATTTGAGGTTGAGTGACCGTTTTGTAGTGTTTTAATTTGGTTGCTATTGAGAGACATCTTTTGTTGTATGTGTTCTTGGTCACATGCTGTGCTCTAACCAGTCTATCTATTCTACTTTGCCATGCTGGTTTTTCATTCAAATTGTATGTGATTATTTCACCTAAATATTTAAATCTTTCCACAATTTTTATCTCTTGGCTACCCAGTTCAATTTTGTTTACTAATGGAAGTTGAGTTGACATGATTTCTGTTTTTTCAAATGAAATTTTCAAACCAATATTCTGAGCTATTTCCTGTAAAGATTTTATTTGTTGTTTTGTTTCCTGAATGTTATTGGCCAGAAGAGCTAGTTCATCAGCAAACCCTAGACAATTCAAATGTATGTTGTCCTTTTTAGTTCCAATTTTTATATTTTTTGGGTTGTTCTTGTACCATTCTCTCATTATATACTCCAGTGCACAGTTAAAAAGAAGAGGTGATAATCCGTCACCCTGTCCCAAACCAGTTTTTACCAAGAATGGTTCAGAAAGTTCTCCCCTGAACTTAATTTTAGAAATTGTATTAGTTAGAGTAAGTTCTATCAATTTGATCAGTTTTGGGTGAAGTCCAAAATGTCTTAAAATTTTTAATAATGATGGTCTGTGGATGGAGTCGTATGCTTTCCTGAAATCTATAAACGTTATCCAAAGGGGGTTGTTTCGTTTTCTATAATATGCCATGACTAGCTTCAAAGTAATTATTTGTTCTGTGCAGCTTCTCCAGGGTCTGAAGCCTCCTTGGTATTCACCTAGCTCTTGATCTAGTTGTTGTTTAATCCGATTATATAGTATCTTAGAGAAAATCTTATATGTGCCGTCCAGTAAGGAAATACCTCTGTAGTTGTCTGGATTACTTCTATCACCTTTCTTATGAAGTGGGTTGATTATAGCTGTTGTCCATTGTTCCGGGAACTTTTCTGATATCCAAACCTTATTTAATATCATATGGAGGGAGGTCTGGGTTGTACTTCCGGCGTATTTCCACATCTCTGCAAAAACCTGGTCTTCACCACATGCTTTGTAGTTTTTCATTTCCTTAAGTGCTGTTTCAACTTCTTTTGCTGTAGGTGGATTTATATTTTCCGGTTTAGTTTTTATAGGGGTCAATAGATAAAAGTTCCTCAGGTTTATCACAGTTCAAGAGCTTGTTAAATGCTTCTGCCATGATCTCTGCATTTTCCTTATTATTATGTGCTGTTTTTCCATCCATATTTTTCAACAATAATGTAGGGGGGTTGTATTTTTGCAATTGTTTATCAAAGGCCTTGTAATAATCTCTCGAATTTGTTTTATAATAATTTTCCTCTATTGAGTTTATTAAATCTTTTTGATACTGTCGCTTAATTTTTTTAATGATTTTGGTGAATTCTTTTCTGACATTCTTGAGGTTAGTGGCGTTTTCTTCTGTTTTGTGAGTTTGAAATTTCAACCAAGCCTGATGTCTCTCCTCATGCATTTTGTCACAATCAGAGTTCCACCAGGCATGTCTCTTCCGCGGATTTAATGGGGCTAGATCTTTTGCATTCTGTTTAAGAATTGGTATTAGTTCTTCTAAATTGTCTGTTAGTCTTGTGGCTCCTGTTCTTTTCTGGTATTGGTCATTCTGGATTAACTGATGAGGGTCGTATGTCCTTTTCTCTCCCTCTGTGTTTTGTCTCTTCCTTCTTAAAGGGGTAAATTTAATCTTGATTTTTATTAAGTAATGATCTGAGCCGGTGTCCGTTCCTCTTAGAACTTTGACATTGTGGATTTCCTTGTGAAAGAACTTGTCCATGCATACGTGGTCCAGCTGCCATTCCCCTTTTGTCCAGTCAGGATGTTTCCAAGTTTTGAGTTTATTTGGTTTTCTTTTAAAATATGTAGACTTGGAGATGAGTCCATGCGTTCTACAAATTTCGATGATTCTTTGGCCATTTCTATTAGTATATCTATGAGAAGCCCACTTTCCAACTACATCTCGATACTTCCTTTCGTTTCCCAATTGAGCGTTAAAGTCCCCTATAAGGATCTTGACATGATTCATATTTACTTTATTCATTGTCTGATATATATATATATATATATATATATATATATATATATATATATATATATATATATATATATATATATATATATATATATATATATATATATATATATATATATATATCTGGACCGATTTTCATAAACTTTCTTTTGTTGGATAGATCTCGGAAAACGGTATTAAGAAAGTGTATCACATGTTTTTTTGCTAATAGCATGGCTAACTGCGTCAACTTTTATGGCTCCCATTTTCGAGAAGTGCTATTAGGATTTTCTTTAGAGAAAAACTAACAACGGATTCTTGACCACCACCTTAAATCAAAATGTACCGATTTTTATGGTTCTAAATTACTGGACGTCCTTGATATTATTTTATGATATTTTTACAATAACTATTAATAATTAATACTTTTTCTAATAATTTATTTACAGGTTAATCTAAATTGGCATTATAAAATTTAAATACTAGACATTTCTATCTAGTACTTTTCAGTAGGTCGTCGGATAGTGTTCACTACTTTTCTCAATTGTTGTTTGGTAATGTTACTGTAAGCCTGCCTTATACGATCACAAAGATCATCCGGAGTTTACAGCCTCGAAACATAAATCTTATTTTTAATTGTACCCTAGAGAAAAAAAATCAAGAGGTGTAAGGTCCGGGGATCTCGGAGGCCAATTAATTACAGGACTGTTTCGCCCAATCCAACGATTTAGAATATTATTATTTAACCAGTTTCTTACGTTAATTGCATGTTGAATGGGTGTCCCGTCAAGTGGTAAGTGTAAATTGTACCAATAATTAAGAGACAACGCATCAGTTTTATCATCAAACTCATTTTATAAAAATCTAAGAAATCTAGCCGCATTCAATTTTCCATAAAAAAAATATGGTCCAATAATAATGTCATTTAAAATACCGCACAAAACGTTCACCTTAGTAGAATAGTGTCTCTTATATTGTATCACCCAATGTGTGTTAAATTGAGCCCATAATCTAATATTTTGTAATGATACGATACCATTTGTCGTAAATATGGCTTCATCTGTGTATAAAATATTTTCTAGAAAGGTAGGATCTTGTATGTGCATGTCTTGTAACCATAAACAGTATTCCATTCTTCTTTCAGTGTCACCAACTTCTAATGTTTGAAAACATTTTGGTTTAAAAGGTGGAAACCTTGTTATTTTTCTTCACGCATAAGCAGATAGGGCTTTTCAGGATATTTAAAACTCTACTAGTGTCCCTAACGCTTGAGTGAGGATTCTCATTAAAACAATCAAGAACTAATCGAATTACTCGAAATTCACGAGAACGATGCTGATTAGGAATTTTATTAAGAGTTCCGTTTTGATTTGAAAATATTGGTTTATGCAAGATACTGTAATGATTGATGTTCCGTTCTGGATGTCTTCTATTAAATTATTTTGCTGCTTCACGAAAAGTTCGCGTGCCATCACCAACTAATCTTAATATTTCTACTTTTCCTTCTAAAGAATAAATCATTATTGTCGTTTGAAATCACCATAATACAAATCAATCAGTCAAAGTGACATTTGTTAATTAGTTTAAAATGTTTGATTTCCATGGCATACATAGTTTTAATAACAGAAAGTACATGTAATTATTAGAAAAATTATAATATAAATATCACAAATATGTGGGACACCCACTAATTTAGAACCATAAAAATCGATACGGTTTGGTTTAAGGTGGTGCTGGTCGAGAATCCGTTGTTAGTTTTCCTCTAAAACATTCCTAATAGTACTTCTCGAAAATAGGAACCATAAAAATTAACGCAGTTGGCCATGATATTAGCAAAAAATAACATGTGATACACTTTCTTAATTACGTTTTCCGAGATCTATCCAACAAAGTTTATGAAAATCGACCCAGAAATAAAATTAAGGGGGTGGTAAGTTCTTATCCTGGACACATTGTATGTATATATATATATATATATATATATATATATATATATATATATATATATATATATATATATATATATATATATATATATATATATATATATATATATATATATATATTAAAAAATATATTAAAAATGTGAGGTAAAAATATTGCGATTTAACCCAACTTACCTTAGTCCAAAAGTTAATAGTCATGTCAATTAAAAAATATTTAAAAAATAATGTGATCAAAAAAATATGTGTGCGTATTGATACTTTTGGTTCACATTTTATCAGAAATTGATTTTTACTGTTTGATTGGCGTTGTCAGTGTAAGTTGTGTGGCTGTTGTAAAAACAATGGGTCGTACTAAACATTGCACTGACGAAGAACGCCGATTAATTTTGTAAATTTGCGACAACAGAAAAAATCTTATAAATTTATTCGTCAAACTTTGAAAAGATCTCCTTGCGTTGTTTCAAAAGTATTAAAAGAAATAAAACACGGAGAAAGCGGAAACGGAGAGGCCGGAAACCAAAAACTTCTCGTCGAGAAGATGCCCGTTTAATTCGGGAAGTGTGTAAACATTCTTTTTGGCTTCGACGCTTGCCAAACACCAATTACAGTTACCAATCAATACGAGAAGTATTAGGAGATCTATGCAACAATTTGGCTATAATGGCAGAATTGCGCTTACGCATTAAGACAAACATTTACGTGTTTAGATTTGTTTAGCCCCCTGATTTCTTCTAGTGTTTTTTGCTCTAGCTACATGTTAAACCGGTGCATCTCCTCTCGAATACGTTTTCTTGTAGTTTTGCAAAGCTCAACTTACCCGACCATGTTGTTATATATAAATCGATTGACCATCACGTAAGAAACCATATTCTATTGGCATATTCCTATAGATTTCCTGTGTTAAAAAAAAATATGGTCTTATTACTCCTTCAGCCTAGACAAAACAGTGACTTTCTGAAGATGGAGAGGTAACTCGTGAACCAATTGAGGATTTTAATCGCAGTCCTGTTTGTTGACAAACCAATTACGCCAGAAATGAGCTTCGTCGGAAAAGAATATTTTTTCTGTGGAGGGTCGCCTTCCAACTTTCAATTTCCACGCGTTGTTCAATCGTGTTACTTTCCACGCTGAACGAATACAGTGTATAGTGCGCTTCAAGATATATCGTTGACCGATTGGCTGCAAGAAACTCTTAACAACCTCTGTCGTAACGAAATCCGGCAATGTTGCACGAAACATAAACAGGGCCGGGTCTATTAAAATAACACGTAAAAAGATAAAATTAATTTTATACCTGATTTAGTAGTTTCGAAATATTTTAGTTTAGTTCGCATTATTTTCTTAAACAGTGCAGTTCCATAATTTCGATCGTATTATTTGTTATTTCAAACGTGCTAAAAATGTGGCGTTCTTGGCAAGATAATAATCATTCTGCCTCCGGTAGTGCCAATTTTAAAAGAAAATATTTATCGCGCGATGCGATGCAAGCAAATTATTAAAAATGTGTATGTTTCTTCATACGCTAGGGAGCTATGTCAATGCAGGCGCAGCAGAAACGTTTTCATTACCGAAAGCTTGGTTGTCTACAGTTAAATATATTGTGACGAAGGCAAATAAAGCCAAAAGGGTGATTATGGTAAAAGCAAATGTGTTAACGAAAGCGACAAAGATTTAATTCGAAGCAAAATTTATGCTCTGTATGAAGAGCAAATGAATTGCATTAATTGCAACAGCGACTAAGGAAAGATGAAACCAACATATAAAAGACAAATATTAATGGAATGACAACAATTGCGACGATGGCGGTTTGACTCTAGTATTGAGAAAATCGTCCCATTATCTACCTTGATGAAACTTGGAACGATTGCGACGATGGCGGTTTGACTACTTAAACTCTATAAAAAAATACAGATTACAAAATAGTTCCATTATCTACTAATAGATAAAACATGGTTGGATACTGGATACATCAAGAAAATGCCAAACCAAAACCCCATCGAACAAGGGAAAAATAATTACAATTTTAGATCTTGGTTCCGAGGAAGGATGGGTTCCAAATTGTTTACGGTTATCCTCCAAAAATATTAAACATTGATCTTTGGACTACCATGACGACACCACAGAAGAACTTTTTGAAGTTTCGTTTATAAATAGTCTTTTGCCCAATGTGCCTAAGGAAAGCGTAATTGTAAGGGACAATGTTAGTGATCATAACCGCTAAATAAATAAAGTTTCTAATGCAAATAACACTAAATTGGAAATTCAAAACTATGTTAAAAAAACGATATATACTTCGAAAATACATATAAAAATGTGATCTTCTAGAAATACTAAAAACATTTAATCAATCAACATCAAAAAGGAATATGTATGAGACACCATTGCTGCCGATATGGGACATACGATTTTAGGCCTTCCCCTGTATTACTGTATTTTTAATCCAATTGAGCATATGTGGCATCAGGTAAAATTCAATGTTAGAGCAGAAAACATTAATGCTATGTTATTAAAATAGAAGATTTCTATGTATCATTTACTAATAATAATAACCAGTTATTATTAATGTAGATCAAAGTGACAGTGAGAGCGAAACCGAATTAAATATATAATTAAATTTAAGTTATAATTTTTATTGTACTAATATATAAATTTATTTATTTATTTATATGTATTGTACTAATAAATTCAAAATATATAAACCAATAAACAGTGTTTTAGTCATACATAATAATTTATTTATTTTAACTTTATGGTCTGCATAGGACCACTCTAGTCAAGTTATGGTTCAGGTCCTTTTTTCTCTTCTCAGCCCAATACTTCTTCATCCACTCTGATCGTAATTTCCTTTCCTCCTCCGGAATCACTCTTCCTGTCCTCTGTCTGTTGATCCTTGCCTGTAGTGCTGTGTGTTTGTCCTGCAATATCTTAAGTGCATCTGACTTGCACCTTAAATCTTCCATTGTGATGTGCAACTCTCTCATGTCTTCCTTAAGTTCTGTGATCCATCTAATATTGCTCTTACTATTCCAAAATTTCTCTATTATTCTCCTACTGATTCTACTTTCCGGTGTCCTTACTAGATGCCCCAAGAAAGATATTCGCTTCTTTCTCATAGTGCTCGTCACTGGTTCTATTTCCTTATAGACGGTTTCATTGGAAGCCAGTCTCCAGACTCCATTTACTTGATAATTTTTATTCAAACAAGTTCTCACTATTCTCCTCTCTGTCTTTAGTATTCCATCTATTGCAACGGTGTTTGTTGTTTTGAATATTGTTTCACATGCATATGTAATTTGAGGTTGAGTGACCGTTTTGTAGTGTTTTAATTTGGTTGCTATTGAGAGACATCTTTTGTTGTATGTGTTCTTGGTCACATGCTGTGCTCTAACCAGTCTATCTATTCTACTTTGCCATGCTGGTTTTTCATTCAAATTGTATGTGATTATTTCACCTAAATATTTAAATCTTTCCACAATTTTTATCTCTTGGCTACCCAGTTCAATTTTGTTTACTAATGGAAGTTGAGTTGACATGATTTCCGTTTTTTTTTTTTTACACAAATATATAATTTTACATAATTTTACCCATAATTTTACATAATAATAATAATAATAGTAAAATAAATAATATAATATATAATAAATAGTAAATAATAATAATGAAAGTTGCAATCATGGAGAGAAAAATCCCTGCATGGGAGACATCAGAATGAGGTCAACCAAGAACAAGTCGACATATTAGCGTCGAACTACTGGCTGACTGCAGGACAGATGTTTCCCCAGACAGAGGGATTTATAGTGGCAATCCAAGATCAGGTTATTGCCACTAGAAATTACCTTAAATATATTGTTCGAGATGCTGGTATTTTGAACGATCAGTGTCGATATGGATGTCCGACCTCCGAAACCATTCAACACATTACTGGGGGATGTGCGATGTTTGCGGCTATCGATTATAAAGATAGGCACGATGCAGTCGCAAAGATTTTGCACCAGGAACTTGCAATAAAGCTGCAGCTGTTAAAAGAGAGAGTTCCACATTACAATTACAATCCCGAACCTATTCTCGAAAGCAATAATAATAAGATCTATTGGGACCGTACTGTACTCACTGAGCGAAGACTGGATCACAACAGGCTCGATATTATTAATGTGGATAAATTATTTAAATGCGCTCTATTAATCGATGTGGCCATTTCTAATAACAATAATATATTAAAGAAGCAAAGGGAAAAAAATCAGAAATACCAGAAATACCTGTTCCCATAATAATATCAACAACGGGTGTTATTCCAAAGAGCCTGCTGAAGAACATAAAAGTATTGGGTCTCAACGAGCAACTTTTCAAGCCCATGCAGAAAACAGCACTACTGGGAACAGCGAGAACCGTCCGGAAGTTCTTGAACGACTCAGGAACGTCAAATAATTCTAGCGTTATCTTGCGGCCCGATAACAGGGAAAGGCCCCCCACAGAGCTTAATCCTTCTGATATCTAGGATAACTGGGATAAGTCAATGTTCCCATTAGAGGGAGTGCGAACGCCTTTAGGCTAAATCAAGCAAGCGCGAGGATAATAATAATAATAATAATAATAATAAGTCAAGTGGTCAAACAAAGAACTGGAAGAGCTAGACCGCATGACTAGACGACTTTTAACAAAATTCCGTTGTTTGCATACCAATTCTTCTGTGCTGAGATTATACATTCCTCGAAAATATGGAGGTAGAGGGCTTATTAATATCAATGAATTATGTCTTAGTCAGGAAAAGAAGCTTCGCCAACATTTTCTAAGTTCGAAAGATCAACTTATGAGACTCGCAACTCAGTTTGATCACAATTATACACCACTAAAACTGAGCCATGCAAACTACACTATCGAAACAGGGACAGTACAAAACAACATAAATCTCTGGGAATATAAATCAATCCATGGTAGATATGTAGAATTATTAAATGTCAATACTATTGATAAGAAAGCTTCTCTGCTCTGATTAGACGAGAATGAACTATATCCGGAAACTGAGGGTTTTGTTATTGCTATCCAGGATAAAGTAATCAAAACTAATAATTACAAGAAATATATCCTTAAAGAAAACACTGAAGATGTATGTCGAAAATGTGGTAAAATAGGGGAGACTGTTGAGCACATTATTGGTGGATGCCCTACTTTAGCAGAAAACGCATATTTAGGAAGGCATAATCAGCTTGCTAAAATAATCCACCAAAAACTGGCACTTAATTATGGTCTTTTACCAACATCTACTCCGCCGTATTATAAATACATTCCTCAAGCTGTTCTGGAGTCTGACCATGTGCTGCTCTACTGGGATAGACCAATAATAACTGACAGGGCTGTCGACTACAATAGACCAGACATAGTCTTAATAAATAAAAAAGAAAAGTGGGGAACAATTATTGATACTGCCATACCACTGTCTCATAATATACATAAAACGGAGGTGGAAAAGGTTTCTAAGTATCAGAATATTTCTTATGAATTGAAGAACATCTGGCAACTTGAAAAAGTGAACATCGAACCTTTTGTAATTTCCGCAGAGGGATTGGTGAGCCAACAGGTTCTCTAAAAGTTTAACAAATTGCGGACTAAATAGAAATATCATAAAAGTGGGACAACGGGCTATATTGTTGTAAACCTGCCACATAGTTCGAAAATTTTTGTCTTAATGCCAACGGAATACTGGGTTATAATGAAATTTATCCCCAGGCTCCGAGCCGAACTCCAACATCGCGAGGGAGGAATCGCTTAATGGTTTCCAGCTTTTTGAGCTGAGAGAGTGATACCAAGTCGATGAATAATAATAATAATTTAATCATAATTTAACAATATTAAATTTTCCCCAAAATTATTCAGAAGTTAAACGACTCCGGCTCTGGCGCCTTTTAAGAAACAAGGAATATTTTTATTGAGATTTATTGGGGCAATTAACATTTTGCCAAAGGGCAACTAAATATCCTGAAACGGACTATACCGTCTGTGAGTGACATTTACATTTCAAACATTGTTGCCGCTATTACGTTTCAAGTAAGTTCTGACACTCTTATTGGAAAACTCTTTAGAAGTACTATAAAAACCTAACATTCCTTTCGAACGAGATCGTTTGCGATATTTTATCGTTTCTCTTTTCGATTCCAAATCAAACGTCAATCTCCCGATGTTAAACAAAATATTTTCGATCGATCCTCAAATCAACATTGTAAAATTTAACGTCGACGACCTAATAACGTAACTATTTTTGTTCATCGTTGTACTAAAAATAAACGGTGAGGTTAACATGTGCCCGCGTTTAGGAATGCGTCGTACCGTGCCAGCGTTCGACAGCCCCAAGATTTTGTTGCAGATTCGCAAATAATGCCCAACATAGTGTACACTTCACGACCTTCGCGTTTGACACATTCACCTAATGCTTGTTTTATCCGCACTCGCTTTACTCATTACTTTTATTTGATTTTGAATAATATCTGAACTTTTTATTAATAAATACGAAAGAGTTTTCCAATAAGAATGTCAGAACTTTGAAACGTAATAGCGACAACACTGTTTGAAACGTAAATGTCACTCATACATACTGGACATACTTCTACACCTGTTCAACATTTCCGTTTAACGTGCATTTAAAGCTGCGTTATTGCATGCATTAGCGCAGGGTAAGACGCATGCCTCTTTCCTGTCCACATGTTTGCGCCAGTTTCATTGAACAACTGACGCAAACATGTGGACAGAAATCTACCGTCAAATCCACGCCACCCTCAATTTGGTCATACTTATATCTTCCATAAGACTATACTTATATAATTATTATCTGTGACTTCCAATCAAAAAATCTAAACACTTAGTATAAGTAATACTATTAATCATTCTATCTACAATAATTATTTTTATTTTAACTATCATAATGATTATCCTAAGCTTAATCTCTAAAAAAAGATTCTCTGATCGAGAAAAAAGCAGCCTTTAAGAGCGTGAATTCGATCCATAACCCCCACCCCGTTTACCATTCTCCCTTCACTTCTTTCTTATTGCAATCATTTTCTTAATCTTTGACATTGGATTAGCCCTTCTATTACCAATTATTTTTACAGTAAAAATTTTAAAATTTAATTAAAATTTAAAATAATATTTTAAATTTAGCCTTAATTACAATTACTTTTATTTGTATTCTTCTTCTAGGTATTTACCACGACTGAAATCAAGGAGCTTTCTCACGAACATCTTAGGATAATAAAAATAACGTTTAATTTGCATTTAAAAAATCTTAGATTAAGAAACATTTAATTGTATTTAGTTTCGACCTAAAATGTTGATCATCAAAGCTCCTTAATCTTTAATTGAAACCAAAAACAGGTAAATCACTGTTAATGATTACAATTGGGAATATTTCTCCAATTAGAGTTCATAATTAAGCTTCTAACTTCAATTTTAAGCAGTGTAACTCTGTTTTAATTCCATTTATATAGTTTAAAAAACATTACTTTTTCATTGTAAAATTAGAACTTACCCTATTCTTATAAATTTATTTAAAAATAAATAATATCTCCTTAGTATTTTCAATACTATGCTGTAAAAATAAGCTATTTAAATATATAAAACATATCAATCCCCTACTGAATCGAAATAGCAAACTCGGCCTTCGCAACAAAGTCGCCATATTCAGACAAATCATCCGTCCCTCTTTCCTGTACGCTTCTCTTTTACCATCCCACCGCCGCTACCAGGGTCACCAAGTATCAAAACAAAATCATTCGACGTATCACGAACTCCCCGTGGTACGTCCGAAATACTGATATCTACCGTGACTTTAACATTCCCTCCTCGAAAGACTATGCCTTAAAGCGCCTGGAAAAAAATCAAAAAAGGTCTCCTCTTCCACTCCAGTAAAACACTTAAAAATGATCTCCGCCCTAAACCAGGTTTCAAGAAAATCAGAAATTTTTCTGAACCCCAAATTCCCCCCACAATCCCGATGATGGTAGCCGGTTGAGGGTAACATTCAGTATTAACGGTTTCGCCAGGTTTTAACAGCTCACAATAGATCACACCAAACACTGAGCAATGTTTTCCGTACATAGCGATTTGGCCTTGCAGTCGATGTCGATGGTTCGTCTGGAGTTACCCATGATATTTTACGTTTTTTTTCTTCTATATGTATTAAAACTAGTCAAAAAGACTAACCATTATTTTTTCCCTAACAAATCTTAGCCTAAATACTTATCAATTAAAGTTTATCCATTGATGTCCTTTAGATTGTTCTAATGATTATGTTATTTCACTCGCCCATTATGCTCTGCTTTTGCACACAACATACTACACGAGGTGACGAGGTTTAGTTCTCTTCAGTCCTCGGCCATGATTTTGGTTGTCCAGCAGTTGAAAGGCTTCACATGAAGGCGTAGCCTGGCTTCATGCGTGCCTGTACACCTCCTCATTTCCTTCTTGAAGGTAAAGCTGACATGCGTAAATTTTAGTTCACTGAGCTTGATTTTCCATTTTTTAGTCCAATTTACTATTTCATCGCTTAGAGATTATAGTTTTCATATTGAGGTTTCTATATTTTAGTCCACTGTTAGTAGAGCAGTATCGTCAGCAAATGTAGCTATGTTAGTGTCTTTCAGAGCTGGTAAATCGCTAGTATCGGGATCAAGAACGCTTCCTTGAGGAATTCCCGCTCTTATTTCTTTCAAGTCAGAATATTCAGCTTCTTGCTTTATTCTGAAAAGTCTGCTCAATATATGTGACATCAGTACTCTACATATACTTTAGGTAACATTTTGTTTAGCTTGTATATTAGACCGTTGTGCTATACTTTATACATTTTACATTTAAGATTCTCAAAATATATCCATTTTTCATAGTCAAGTCATTTTTCATAGCAAAGTCACAATTCGATGGAGAAATAAATGATTTTCTTTTGTACCTGGCGGGCATCATTTCGCTGGTTTTGTGTTTTTCCTGCTGTCTTTTATTCAGTTCATGTGGAACCCATTTTCCCATCTTTTGGATATTTCTCATGGCTTTCAAATCTATGGAGATGGCTTCTCGTATCACATTTAATTGATCCACGAGTTGTTACGTTTGAGAGTCATCCTCAATCAACAACGCTTGCAATTCGCTGTCTTCAAACTTTTTCGGCACGTTCTTCGTTTCTCACATCAAAAACGCCACTTTTGAATTTTTTAAACCATTCAAAGCACTGTGATTTACCAAGAGCATGCTCACAGTAAGCTTCAACAAGCATTCGATGCGATTCTACAGTAGTTTTCTTCAAATGGTAACAAAAAATCAATGCTGTCCGCAAATCGTAGTTTCCAGGCACAAAATTCGACATGTTCAACGCTATTACAAACTGTGCTGTTGTATGAAACTTGTATTGTTGTGAGTTGAAAATTTTGTCAGATGTCAACAAGGAAATGGCGCTTATGACGCGGTTTGGCGGTCACTACATTGATAACTAGAGCCATCTATGGGCAAAATTCTGGTTTCATATTTACAGAATCACGGAATCACTTGAGGATTTTCATTGCCCAAAATCGGCAGTTATGTTTATTCACAAATCCATTAAACCAGAAGTGCGCTTCGTAGGAAAAGAATTTTTTCAGAAATTGGGGAAAATGTTTTCTTACAACTGCTCGAGAGCTCTTGCTCGGGTATCTTTTCATGGTGGATTTACATAATATACTGAACAGTCTATGCGTGATATTTACAATGTTGCAGCTATAATTTATGAAAGTTCTGATACTGTTATTAGAAAACTCTTTATTACATCTTTAGGGTATGCGGAAAAAACGAATACCTGGGGATCACCGTCAGTCAAACAGGCATCGATTCACCGAGGGATAAAAAAAGAAATTGCCGGGTTATACAGAGAACCTTTGCCAGATTTTTCGAGTGAACGCAAAAATTCCGGGATTTTTTTGTATTTTTATGTATTTTATTACTTATGATACAGCTAATCTGCGAGAAATGTGTGATAAACTCGGCTCAAAATAGTTTTCTTTTATATATATAAATATGAGCGGGCACGAGAATTTAGGTTGAAAGAAACCATATATTTTTTTTTGAGGTTGTTTTCGATTTCTTATCCAACTCTTGATGATGATGAATGACGGTACGAATTTAAATATTAAGGGGATTGAGAACCAAACACAAAATAACACTTTTTTTATATTTTAAAATAAAGTAGATACCAGGTGTGGCGGTTAATAATTCGTAATTTGGTTTTCAAAAAACACATTTGGGAGAAAGGTAAAACATAGTTTATTCAAAGTATAAGCCATCGCTATCTGCACATTTTTGCTAGAAAAACCAAGACAATCTCTGTGAGGACAATCGATGAAAATAAGCGGTAGTCAGAAGGGGACAAGTCTGGTGAATACGGCGTGGGTGAGTGCTTTCTCTGACCTCTGATCTCTGTTTGTAGTCCATTCTGGTCAGTTTTCGACCAATGCATGGTTCAAAATTGTCGTCTTTTTTTCATTTCAGAGTTAATTGTTTCTTTCTCTTTTCACTCACGTTCACACTCTTTTGATCCCACCAAAACACACAACATTGTCTTCTTTTCATAGCGATTCGGTCTTGTGGTCGATGTTGATGATTGTTCTGGGTCAACCCATGATTTTCTGCGAAATGCATTTTATTAAAAAAATCCGGAAATTAATATCATTTGAAAAGCCGGCTTAAAGGAGTTGTCTTTTTATCGCTAAGTTGGCACAACTGCTCTCTATACTGACGCGGAGTTTAAAGGTCATCTGTCATTTAGTTTGTTTACAGTGCTCGTTTTTGTTAGTTCATCTCAAGATAAAAACATCGAACAAAGAATTTGTCTTAAATTTTGCATTGCAAATAGAAATTCGTGTATCGAGTAGCTGAAAATGTTGTGTTTTACTTTATCAAAAACACGTGCATATGAGTGGTACAACGCATTCAAAAGCGGTCGAGATGTGGTGGAAGATTTGCCTCGCTCTGGTCGGCCATCAACGTCTTCAACTGAAGTAAACATCGCTAAAGTGAAGAAAATGGTGACTGAAAATAGTCATTTAAGTTTGAGAGAGCTAACCGGTGATCTTTTTGTATCTCACGAATCAATTCGTACCATTTTAAGCGATTAAACGAGTTGCCGCTCGACCACTACCGAAAGACCTGAATTTTCTTCAGAAACTATGCTAGAACGAGTCATTCATAAAATGCATAAAACTGGTGATGAGACATGGGTATATGAGTTTGACATGCAAACCAGTCAACAAGTTTCGGAATGGCGCCTTCCAACTGAGTCAAAACCGAAAAAAAAACACGTCAACGTCGATCAAAAGTTAAGGTGATGTTGACTGTTTTCTTTGATTATCGCGGTGTTGTGCACTGGGAATTTTTGCCAGAAGGTCAGACGGTAAATAAAGACCATTATCTGAGCGTTATGCGGCGTTTGAGAGAGCAAATTCGTCGAAAAAGGCCAGATCTCAGAAGGCTATCATTGTGAATGAATTTCTCAACCAAAAACTCAACAAACACCATCGAACAACCACCGTATTCACCAGATTGGCTCCGGCCGACTTCTTTCTCAATTCAAAACTCAAATTACCATTTCGAGGCACCCGTTTTCCGTCGATAGAAGACATAAAATAGAATTAGCGGCGAGAACTAAAGTTCATTCCGGAAAATGCGTTTAAACGTTACTTTGAAGGCGATACAATAAATCTGGATAAATAATAAACATTTTGTGTTTTATTGAGCAATTCCCGGTACTTTTTTGGCAGAATGTAAGTAAAATTATATGCTCCAGACCTTAATAATGCTGAACTAAAACTATTCCGCAAACGTCTTATTTGCCAGATAGAACACCGTGTTATTATTTTCATCAATGATGTATAACAACGATGATAACGATGCCGGTAAATAATTTCGAAATAACCTTGTGAATAGCCAGCGGAATCGAAATCAATGTTAAGTTGTTTGTGGTGTAAATAAAAAAAAATCGATTTCGAATACTGGTTCAATGATATTGATGCGAAAATTAAATGAAATTAAACTTTAAAACGTCGGTGAATCATTGTGACATTCATATATGGACTGTCATTGTATTCCGAACGGTTGGAATAAATAAATAAGCTTTATTTGTTATTGTAATAGAAGTAGGAAGTATGCAGCTACGATGCATATTCATATTTTTGTAAGAAATTGGTTATTTATACAAAAACAGATCCTCCATGAATAATATTTTTAAAAATCGCGTATTATTTACGACGATAATTTCGATATAAACATGTTTTCCTCTACGCAAGCCATTAGAATAAAACGGTAATCAAAAAGCATGCAATACAAAGTCATCATTAAAATTTATAATGGGTGTAACCATAAATAATGCCGTTTTTTTTGATATACTGAATGTAAGAAATATTTTTGTTTAGTATATATTTTTAAGCCATCGGTTTCATCTCAAATAAAACGATAGGTCTGTCGTTTGTTTAGGAGGTCTTTTAGCATACAAATGTAAGTAATATGTTTGTTTAATTTACATCTTTCGGTCTCTTGTTCATTCTCAGGCAAAACGATAGTTATATCACTTTTTAGTAAAGACACTAAGTACACTGGGTTGTGTTATTTTCTTTAAATTCAATGTGTTCGCTGATTCTATCTAAAAGCTTCGATAATACTTAAGTGTAGTTATCGCCAGATGTGCGATAATGGTGGGGCATCTTTAGAGATGCCTTCATTCCAGTATTTGAAACCAACATTTTCATTTATACTGTGAACAAGTGTAGTGTCGTGTCGTTCCCAAATAATTCCAAGGGCGAGTGTATCACTGAACACTTTGTTATCTATTAACTTTTATTAGTTGTGAGTTTGTCACTGAACCCTTTGGTTTCTATCGATTTATATTAGTTTTGAAATGTATATAAAGCTCTATTATCTTTATTATTTGTATTTAATGTTTTCATTGATATTGAATGATTATTGTCTTCTAGTATTTTAATAGTTTCGATAAGTATTTAAAGAGTACTTAAATTTTTGTTTTTCTGACATAATAGTGTTCTGATCATCATCATATAATCAAGTGTAATTGAATTAAATCTGTTATTGTATTGTAGTGGCATCAGCATATTGATATGATTTATAATTTAATTGAAACAGAGATCCATGGTATTGTCGCGCGGTTTTTCTTTCAATACTATGAAGTGGGTAAATGCTGTTTTGCTTTTCTAGTATCTGGAGCGGGTACATCGCCTATTTGCCCTTTGTACCCATTGCACAACTCAGTACTAGAGGTTACACCGTAGGGTGTAGTTGGATAATCCATTATGTTTTGTTTAGCTCTTTGGGTGGGTATCTCGTGCGGGTTTCCCTAGATACCCCCTTCATACCCGAAGCTGGCACTGTTGAGTGTTTGCCCCTCACTGTCAGGAACAGTACCCAGAATGATAATTTTATTATTGATTGATAAAATTATCATTGTCGAAAATGTATGATCTGTAATTTAATAAATATTGAGAGATCTCCATGGTATTGTCGCGCGGTTTTCCTTTCAATACTATGAAGTGGGTAATTTTATTATTGATTGATATTTGATTATTGGCCGATAATAGTATCATAGTTTGAGTTATGTAGAAAGTCTATTTGAATTTATGTTGATAGCGATCATGGCTAATATAACTAATATGCTAACGAGTATATCTCGTTGAGTATGTTAATAGCCTCGTGGTAAAATATGATGTGTATCGATCTGATAAATCTAAAGTAACAGATAGTAAACAGATAATAGTTTTATGGATTCGGAGTGTTCAGGGTTACTTTTATTTCCAGGTAGTTAAAGCTGCAATGTTTGGAAGCCACCACCATGCTCGTCAAACTCATGTACCCAATTAGCCGGCCAGTTAGAGCAATTACCGCCATATCAGTTATTATTGGGGAGATATGTATATCTATCTCTATGTGATATGTATATAATATTAAAAAAAAAAATCCTTTAATTTTTTGTCGTATCTTTACATGAACAAAATTATATTTTATTTAAGAGATAATACAGTATCATTCTGGGGTTCAAATGGTTTAATGATTGGGTCTCGGAAATAGTCTAGGTTGCCGATATCTACACTGTAAGAAATGCTTGAGTAAAAAGTTTAGTAAAGACGCACAAATAATCCTACCTCCATATTCGCGTCGAGGGCCGTGGACCCTTCAGTACGTGAAGAGGGTCTCAGAATGTTTTTCGTTTTTGATACTTAAAAAATAAAACAGAATTAGTTCAAACTTGTTTGATTGCCGTTAAATTATAGAGTAGTTGTTAAATGTTTATTCATGAAAAACAACCATCAGTAAGTGCGCACCATCCGCTTCTTCACACTTATTTAACCTGGAGCTGAAATATTCAATCATTAGCTGGAGCATCGTTCTTGGAATAGCGTGGATTTCGTCTGTTATTCTTTGCTATAAAACATTTAAGTTGGGTGGTGATGGGTTGAAAACTTTACTTTTTAAGTAGCCCCATAAGAAAAAATTACCAGGTGTTAAATCTGGACTCCTCGGTGGCCAGTTGATGTCCCCTCGGCGACTAATCACTCTTTCATGGAATAAATCGTGAAGAGCTGCTAAAGAATCATTCGTGACGTGAATATTCGATTCATCAGAAAACCATATGTTAAGGTACAGTAGCCAAAACTAAAGTTAGTGTTAGTTAGTAAAACTTCAACTACCTTCCTGCGATTAGGAAACACTCCATCTCCATTAATAATTCCATATATATATATATATATATATATATATATATATATATATATATATATATATATATATATATATATATATATATATATATATATATATATGTTCAAGTAGGATTATTGTGATCTCAAATCTGGGTTTGGAGTGTAATGGTTAAAACAAAAACGAAAAACATTCTGAGACACAGCGAATCCATCGTCCCAGGATCCTTCCCCAGTCCCCGATCCTCCAGGTTAGGGAATTAGGCGTGAGTCTACCAGTCTTACCCCGGAAAACAATTTTTTCTGCGAAACCTTTAATTCAGCTTCGGATTGCATTTATTCAACATAGACACGTCAACGAAATACGGACATGAAATATAGTAGGTATAACAGGTTCGTACAAGCGATGCGCTTTGATAATTTCTTGTTTACCAAAGGAACGAGACGAAGAGTTTTATTGTTAATTACGTTTTTACGAAAACAAGCACTATGCTTTCTTCTTTCATCGAATTTTAAATACAACAATCAGTGTTAAGTTATTAATAAATTAATAACAGCGTGGTAATGAAATAAATTAATAATATGGAATAAAATGGACAAATTTGTGACAAAACGAAATACACCGTCTACATCTCGTAAAACAGTAAAGAAAAACAGCAGATTGTACAATGAAACATATTTAAAATATGTATTAATTGCCTTGGATGACAAGCCGCAATGCGATGTTTGTCATCAAGTTCCGCCCACGGATACTTTCGCCCACGGAACTTGATGAAGCCTTCAAGGCAAAGATGAAGTCTTCAAAATTAGTCCGGCATTTGGAAACAAAACACCCGCCTTTACAAAGCCAACCATTAGAATTCTTCGAGTATCAATCACCTGTCTTGAAAATCAACAAATTGGTATCAATAAATCAAGTCGTAATGAGAGCGCAGCACCTCAAGTATCTTATTTAGTAGCATTAACAGTGGCCAGGGAGTCTAAGCCCCACACGATTGCGGAAAAGTTTATGTTATCCTCTGCCATTGGTCAATGTGATGATGATAAGTTCGGAAGAAGCAAAAAAGTTGAAGACTATAGTATTTTCAAATAATACAATATCGAGACGTATTAACGAAATGGACTATGATGTTCACAATCAAAAAAAATTGAAAAGGTTAAATTAAGTGAATTTGTCGCTGTTCAGTTTGACGAGTCAACTTGGTGAAATTTTTGTGTTTTATCCGATACGAATACGAGGGTCAATTAAAGAAAATATGCTATTTTGCAAATCAATCTCTGGTTGTGCAACTGGCGAAAGACTCTAAAGTTTTTATTGATGCAACACAAAACGAAAACTTGGACTTTAATAAATGCACTGCGGTATGTATTGATGGCGCGAAAGCGATAACGAGGAAAAACAGTGGTGTGATAGTAAAATTAAAAGACATTATGCCACATATGGAATGGACGCACTATTTTTTTCACATAAATGCGCTTGCTACAAAAAATATACCAGATAATTTACAAAATGTTCTGTTAGAAGCCGTAAAAATTGTAAATTTTATTAAAAACCGACCATCGCAGACTAGATTGCTTTCTACATTGTGCGAAGAAATGGGTGCCTGCCAAATACGACTCACTGTTTTTCCATACTGAAGTCATGTGGTTATCGCGAGGAAAAGTTCTAACTCTTTGAGGCTCTTTGAATTGCGAGATGAATTGATAATCTTTATTACAGATAAAAATAGCTCACTTTCAGAGCTTGTACAAGATGGAAAAACCTTATTACTGTTGGCTTACTTGAGCGATGTATTTTCACATTTGAATGAATTGATTAGGAGTTTACAAGACCATAAAAACATTTTCCGAATGACAGATAAAGTCAATGCCTTCATCAAGAAGCTTGGTATTTGGATTATACGCCTTGAAAACGCAATTTTTGTGCATCCATTTCGGATTATATTACCAAAAATATGGACTTAGAACATTCCGTTATTGATCGCGTGGAATTGAAAATTCAGTTACCGGAATATTTTCCAGACAGCAACGATGATTTGTCGAGAAGATGGGTTCTGAATCCGTTTGATGAAAATGTTTTGCAGCTGCTGAATTATCTATTAAGATTCACAATCAACTTATTGAAATATTGGCCGACAAAACTCTACAACTAGAATGTCTACGTCAAGATTTAGATAAGGGTTGGGCTTCACGACGATGTGAATACAAAAGCCTAGTAACGAAAGCTTTGAACCATTGATCCCTTTCGCAATTTCTTACTTATACGAAAAAAGCTTCTCGTCTATAGTGGCTTTAAAAACTAAATATATAAATCGTCTATTATCATTAGAAAATAATTTGTTTAAAGGCCAGTCCTACAATGCAAGAATATACCAGGTATAAGCCATACTCGGAATAAACCCCCTTTACGCCTGTCCTACAGAACGGGCGTTTCACATTTTATTCCAAGTATAGCTTATACCTGGTATAGTCTTGCATCGTAGAACCGGCCCTAAGTGTGTTTGCAATGATGATCCACGTATAGAAAAACTTTTCAAGTGAAAAACAAAATCAACCGTCGCGTTAAATTATTATTTGAAACAACTTTGGCTAGTGCTTTATTAAAGTTTATTTTATTATGTTGTTATCTGGTAATATTTAATTTTCCAACACTTGTTTCTAAATTAAAAATACTTTAATGAAAGGATGTTTCGTATAGGAGTCTTATTTTTTTAACAAATTGCGGTACCCCATATTCCTGAACGTGACCCCCCTAGGGGCCGCGACCATCAGGTTAAGAAACGATGAAGCAAAGGTTAAAATAAAGCAAATTGAGAAAAATTTTTTGTTTAAATACTTTTTCCTTTACTGTATCATTCGGTATCATCATAAAATCAAAATTGGTTCGTTTACCTCAATTACGCCAATAACAAAAATGTAATAAACGTAACTATTTATTTTTAAACGTGGAAACGATAAAAACATTTAAAAATTATCTGTAATTAAAATGAGAAAAAATGAAAACAGAAACAGAGACAGAGTGAGAGAAGAGCGAAATAAAATAAAACATTTTTGCCAGGCATTAATACCCGGCATACACGGTATTTGCAATTCGCGTTTTCAAAACAAACAACTTATTTAGCACGTGTTTTATAAAACGTCGACCTTGAGAGAACCTATCGGGTTTCTTGCTAACCAATTTATTTGTCGACAATGGGAAAATATTGTTAATAAACATTATCCGAACAACACCCACAAAAGAACGTATATGGGTCAAATCTTTTTTGCGGTTTTAACACGAATAAAAGTACCAGGAAACTGATTCAAAATCAAAGAATTCGTCAGTCATCATCGATCATGAGTAGTGGGTACCAGGTGTGGCGGTTTAATAATTCTTAATTTTTTTAAGAGATGGTGCTGAATACAAGGGTCGGTTCACAGTCTAATCTCTTACGTATTTTAAAACGTCATTGATGTTTAAATGATTTCGAGTTAGTGGCATATTTTTTCTGAGTTGTAAACATGTCGAGTTTGTCGAGTCGAGAAAAATTGTTTGTTTTATTTTTATTATTTGTTTATTTAATTATTACGGAGTAGCTTATAAATACTAGTAAAAAAAATCATAAAATTAAAAAAATCAATATATTTATAAGCAAAAACATAATAAAAAAAAATGAGTGGAAATATATCTGTTGTTATGCAGCACGTAAACTAATTTTGTAACGCCGATTGTTGATTGATTTTGTAGTAAAAATAATGACAAAAAATTTGTTCAAAGTGTATTTATTTAGATCAAATAAGTTGATAATTAAAATACAAGCAACAAATCGGTCAATAAAACCCGAGTCTGACAAATAAAACACACAATATTCTCCTTGAAGAACAAATACAATCATTCCAATGTTTTTCTAATTAGACATTTTTTCTAGAACGATTCCTCGATGCCTTCAAAATATCCTTCACTTTCGGTAGTTACGACTTCATTGGAGTGAAATTTCTTTCCAGCGAACATTTTTATTTTATGTCGGGGAACAGAAAATAGTCGGTGGGGCTAAAAAGTGGATGACGAAGTAATTCGAAGTGCAATTCATGCAATTTAACCATCGTCGCCAACGATTTATGACAGGGTGTATTGTCTTGTTGAAACAGCACTTTTTTTGTTCATTTGGAGCTTTTTTTGCGATCTCATCCTTCAAACGTACCAATAACGCTCCCTAATATTCGCTATTGATTTACCTTTCTCGAGATAATCTATGAACAATATCCCATGCCCATCCCAGAATACAGATGCCATAACCTTGCGTGCCGATGGTTGTGTTTTTCGTGGCTTTGGACAGATTTCATTGCTTAATGAACTTACTCTGTTGGCTCCGGAGTTGGTAATGGATCAATGTTTCCATGTTCCATTGTCACAAACCGCATGAAAAAATTCTTTTTATTTCGCTTAAACAGCTCCGAACAATTCAATTCTTCTATTGGAACCTTTGGTGTGAAATACTAAACTTGAAGAGATTTACCACTAAACACCAAATCACTTTTTTTTTATTTTGAATTGCTCGACGTACGTTTCGGTAACCATGTTAGCATCATCAGGAGATGATTTAGTCTGCCTTTAATCTCTAAAAGATTAAATCATCTCCTGATGATACTAACATGGTTAGCGAAACGTACGCCGAGCAGTTTAAAATAAAAAAAAAAGTGATTTGGTGTTTAGTAGTAAATCTCTTCAAGTTTAGAGCTACGAACATTGCTCAGAATCATCAATACGTTGTTGGTTTTGATTCGCTGTGAGTAAACGCGGTAGCGGTAACTAGTTCGATAGCAATTTACGGATTATCAAATCTTTATGCAAAATGGTGTAAACTATATATATATATATATATATATATATATATATATATATATATATATATATATATATATATATATATATATATATATATATATATATATATTATGTCCCAAAAATCAACGTCAAGCCGAAAACGGGTGATAGGCCAGGTGGTGACAGTTATCAGAAGAATTATTAAAAAAATCTTAGTCATGTATTTTTAAAATTATAGGCAATCAAAAAAAATAGAGAAAAGTGACACCCTGTGATGATCTTTCCAAGTTACTTTAACTACAAATCTTTATTTTATTTTTGTTATGCAACCCTGAATAACCCTTCTGTACATTGCAGTCTAATATTAAAATACAATACAACCGCCTCATTTTTAAAGATCTATCACTTTTTTGTCCAACTACGTACTCATTATTATTATTATTACTCAATTATTATTTCGTTCAACTTTAACGAACTGTACTGGGAAAAAAATATACTACGCTATTTTGGTAAGTGATTTTAAAAGATGGCGTATTTAATTTAGATTCCAAAACGGTATGACACACTATTATTTCTTGAATGAGAAAAAAAATATTTAAAAAAAAAAAGCCGATTTCAAGCAATTTCTTTTTACTTAGTTAAAATGCTCTAGTGCACGATAGTCTTGCTCTAAGTCTGTATCTTCGGGCGTATCTTCCAAAGTTGATGTATTCAACGGCTTCAAATTGCGGATACGCCCCTTTAATTATCCGATCTTTTTTAAGAAGATGTAGTACTCACATTGATCATCGCGCCAACAACAACATACTATAAATATCACTAAAATATATTTTTTTCATATTCTACATATCTCTATCGACTTTTCCACATAATTTTCATTTTTGTTCAAACATTTATCATAACGCTCAACAAGTTTTTGAATTCCGACGTCAACGAAATCTGCTGCCTGTGAAGAAATCCAATCCATGACCGCAGTTTTAACTTCTTCATCGTCGACCACCCAGGACCTCCCTTAAGCGCCGAAACAAATGAAAATCACTGGGGGTAAGGTCTGGACTGTAAGGTGAATGATCCAGTTCTTCCCATCCAAAAGACCTGATTAGACCTTGTGTTTGTGCAGAAACAAGCGGCGTTGCATTGTCATGGAGCCACATCACACCGGAAGATAGTAGGCCTAGGAATTCGGTGAAAACAAGTGGCGTGGTTTCACAAAATTGATTGTTGATAAAATCTACTTTCCTTTCCTGTCCTAAAAGACTGTTGTTATGACTGAATTGCTGCGTGCTGAAATTGTCTGTTTGGCTTGGTTGGCGACGATGTGTGTCGCCATTCCATTCACTGTTACTTGGACTTAGGAGTCAAGCGAGGCACCCAATTTAACATTTAACATGGAGTCGTACACAATACAACAACGCGTTAAAATTGTTGAATTATTTTGTAAAAATAGGCATTTATTGAAAAATTGAAGATGGATTTCAAGAGAGCAGTATGTATTTTTGCTCTAATACTAAAAAATAGAAAAACGCGAGCCATTTTGTAACATTTCACAGTTTTAAAATTAGTCGCGGGAAAAAACCGCAAGTGCGGGCGCTTGTATTAGTTTTCTTGACTCACAAAATCACGCGGTTAAAAACCACGGCGGTTTAGCCGCAATGCGGCCTAAGGCTTATTCAGGAATTAAATCATTTTAAAAGACCTTTTACTTATTCTACTTTCTATAATACTTTTCAACAGAATATTCATATAAATCCTTTTTTTTTCTTGTGATATTTTCCTTTTTTCAATGACCTTCAACGTCCATAATATGTAAAAAAAACACCAGTCCAACCCTGTTATCAAATCAATGTATTGGCATCATATTTGCAAATTGCCACGGCCCATCGTCCACATTGTAAACAACTTTGTCATCCTTTTTCGTTCTTAACTTGATTATGTTTGTTTTGGAAATCGCTCCTTTAATCTTATAAACGAAACGGGGAGAGAGAAGGGTTGTGTAGTGACAACTGATATGTTAACGGATTGTGACCAATTAAAATTCGTATAGTAAATCTTTTAAACATAATAAATGTCATTTTTTATTCGTAATAATGATTGGTATACCAAGGTGGTTCACGAATTAAAGAGAAAAGAGAAAACGATTAGAAAAGAAGGACGCGAGAAGAGTGGCAAAGAACATAAAAGAATGGAGGAAGTTTGATATCGATATAGTTTAAAAATGACAACTATACCCTTCACCGCTATGTGGTTACTTACCACATAGTTAATTACCATAATGCACAGCAAACAGTGACTTGTTTAGGATGTAAAAGTTTCTCATGAATCAATTGTGGATATTCCTCGCCCCAAAGGAGGCAATTTTGATAATTAATAGAGCCATCAATTTTAAAATGGGTTTCATCTGAAAAGATGATTTTTTGAGAAATATTATCTGTTTGTTATTTTATCCAATTGATAAATGCACGATGTTTCGAATGATCCAGTGGCTTTAGGTCATGTGTTTTTTTAAACCTTGCTCTGCTCTGCTCTTCTTGTATCTTCTACTGAACCAGTTTTTTGAAATTTTTGTAACAATTCGATTGACAGTGTATTGAGATGAACGATTGTGTAAACTGTAAATATCACGTAATTTTCTAAAAACATTTTTTCACCGAACGCCCATTTTCATATAATAGGCCTTTTCACAGTTGAACATTTTGTGTGCGCATGCCCAAACATGCGCCATGTTTTTCGGGCACTTTATGCGTGTATAAGCTGTAAATATTATGTTTTCAATGTAATTATTAATTCACTATCAATAGTACTGATAGTTTTGATTGTTATATAATTGAAGTAAAATAATAATACAAACATTTTAATAAAAATATATAATGTTATCAGTAAAAAAAGAAGTGAAAAAACGTTGTTGTTATGGGATATGCCGGAGCTATACGTGTAGTAAATCATTTTCGGAGCATGTATATTACTTTATTAGTTTTCCAAACCCTTGTATTGAATATCGTCGAAAACTTATTAAATCAAGGAAGCAAAAACATATAAAAATATGTCCAAAGTGTTGCTAAATGTGATTTGTGAGTTAAGAAATGTGGACGAGGTGATGAGGTGGCGTCGATTCTAACTGATTGATCATATTAACAAGCATACGTAAAATTGTTCACTTCATTTCGAAGGAGAAAGTGGCCTAATAACAGAACATCCTGGCCCTGTCAGTTGTGTAAATTGTGTAAAAATCATGTAATCAGGTAATTTTAACCCAATAATTGTTAATGTAACAGCTCATGCTATAACCTCAAATGATGAATGTTTTTGTAGGTAAAAGTAAAAATGGTAAAACCAAACCAAACTCATGGAGTAAGTTAATTATTTTAAAAAATTGCTCCCATAGCAAAAAATCCCCAAACTTAATATAAAAATAAATGTAATGTTATAAATATAATAAATATAAAAGTAATATGAATATAAATGTCATCCTAACCTTTCAACAAGTTCTGTTTTTTTTCCACGTTGGGGACTGCCATGGCATTTTAACCATTGTAATTGAATACAATTATGTCCTTTTATTGTAGGATGCACTAATAAAGCACCATCAATTAATTTTTGACTTAGTTGCACTGATAATAAGGGTAAGGATCCTTGTTGTCCAGCCATATTAATAAAAAGTGCCCGAAACTTTCATATTAACGCCTCGTTAACATGGCCGACGCGCTTGCGCGCAACTAATCATGAAAAGATCTACTCAACAATTTTCACGCGTTGTTGTATTGTGTACGACTCCATTTTCATAAATGTCATACATTACACTTCTGAAATGAGACTATTCCTAGGCAAATTCACAAAACCATCTGTGTTTTATTCAGGAATTAAAAAAATTAATGACAGGACAAATAAAATTTATAAAAAAAAGTTAAAGTTAACACTTGCGTAGTCCTAAAATGTTCGACAAGTAAATGGAGAAACGAACCTTTAAGAAAAGCTTGTTTGATCAACGTTCGCTAAGTAAAAACAATTGCTTACACTTCGAAATGGGACTATTCGCGAGATACATCACCAGGAAATACTATTAGACATATTTGAATAACGTTTTTTTCTCTCCTCTCATCTCTCTTTTTAATTCGCAAGCGTCGGCCTTGAGAGACTACCAAAAATAAACAAGGTTAATTATCGCAATGGCCCTGAATGGGTATATGCATTTGACTACGGCTCTAATAAATAAAACCGTTTTAGTGAATACATCACGAAACCACACGAAAATAAAAACTATGTTTAAATTTTTTAACGAATCTTTCAACAAGTTTTCTTTTGATAGATTATTTGGTGCATACAGGGGTAGGGTGAAATGTCTGATAGGTTTTAAATTATATCTTGTTTTTTGATCGAATTTCCATGTAGCCTCCTTTTAAAAGGTGCTTTTTTGATGTGTCCGAACTTTCGATAAGGGTCGCTATCAAATCATCATGGAGCATCATGGAGCAACAACAGAGCAACGCTTGCAAATTGGATAAATTTACTATCAAAGCCAGTGTTCTGAGCGCCGAACTTATAGAGCCTTTTATGGTGTACATAATCACCCAACTGAGCGATGTATTCACAGAATTATCGGCAAATTCTGAACACATTTCAGCATTTATCCTCCAGCATTTATCACAGTAAATAATTTTTCAGATAAAAACACCATATTTTACTTCCTGTATAGGAGTTGTTTCAGTAGCAACGAA
This sequence comes from Cosmopolites sordidus, assembly GCA_031761425.1. Classification (NCBI taxonomy): domain Eukaryota; kingdom Metazoa; phylum Arthropoda; class Insecta; order Coleoptera; family Curculionidae; genus Cosmopolites; species Cosmopolites sordidus. The sequence continues at coordinate 1,278,813 of JARFXV010000210.1, read as the reverse complement.
AAGTAAAAACGAGGAAGGAGAAAGCAAAAAAAAATCTTCAGCAGCAGTATTTTCTTCAACGAACTCCCACTTCAAAAACCCACGAGCCGTCACTGGTATAGGTATATTGCTAGGACTTCAAGGGGACTTTACAAAGTATTGCTGTTATTGTTTTTTGTGTCTGTGGGATAGTAGGGCAACAAAAGAACATTACAGTAAGAAAGATAGGCCTCATAGAACTTCTTTTGAACCTGGTACTTCAAACATAAAATATGCCCCCTCTTAACCCAAAAAGGTGCTTCTTCCTCCTCTCCATATTAAGCTTGGACTAATGCAAAACTTTGTTAAAACCATGGAAGAAGGTAATGGTTTCAAGTACCTAAAAGAAATATTTCGTTAAGTGATGCGAAACTAAAAGAACGTTTATTTATTGGACCTCAAATAAAAATTATATAAAAATGAATTGGCAGCTTGGAAGTGTTTTGTAAGTGTAGAGAAAGGGTTTTTTAGCAATAAGAAAAATGAAAACTATAAAAATCTCATAAATGAACTCTTGAAAGCCTATGAAATACTAGGGTGTTTCTTGTCCTTAAAAATGCATTGTTTATAGTCCCATTTGGATTTTTTACGGAAAATTAGGCTACAGTAAGCGGCGAACAAGGCAAGATGTTTCACCAGGACATCAGGACGATGGAAGTAAGATAACAGGTAAGCTGGAACCAATTTATGTTGGGCGACTACTGTTGGTTTTTAAAAAGACATGATGCTACAAAACACAAGAGGCAAAAGTTTTTATCGCTGTATGATATCTCATGTAATATATGTTTTATTCACTTAATCTCAGTACGGTATTCGCATAGATTTACATGTTTATATTAAATAAATATTAGTTTGTAAAAATATTTCGTTTCCTTTTTTGTCCCCACCATCAACCCCCTGTAACAAAAGAACTGTACGTGTCATAGTAATTAGCTTTCGGATTTATGACTACAAAATACTTCATATACACCTATTTTCATCAATGTTACATCAAAAAAGTTTAAATTTATTGATTTGTGTTATTTAATTTCGAATTTGAACTGTATTGAGACAGGACGGCTCCAGGACGGCTCCACATGTCATACAACAATCGCAACAATCGACTGATTGAGGGAACAATTCGGTGAGAAAAATATTTCGAATAATAGTCCGAGTATAACGGACCTATTAATGCCTGGCCTTCGTGGATGATCTGACTATATTGGCAAGAACCATAGAAAAAGAAGGGAAGAAGTTCGGCTTGGAAATAAATCAAAATAAGATGGTGATCTATTGGCAATAGAGAGAAATATGACCATGGCAGCCAGTGATGGAAGAGAATCTACTTTCGAAAGAGTTCAGAAATTCGGCTACCTAGGAGTTTCAATCGAAGAGGGCGGGCACGAAATGCACGAAATATAGGCTAGGATAGTAAAGGGTAATCGAAAATATAGAAGCCTGAAGGCACTGATGAAGTCCAACTATGTGTCCAGAAGCACAAAACAAAGAACCTATACAACAGTAATAAGACCCACAACAACTTAGAGGCTAAACCGAACGAAGGAAGAGAAGCTGAAAAGATGGGAAAGGAAAATGTTACGAGCTATTTATGGAGGAAAGAGAACTGAGGAGGGATTGAGGAGAAGAACGAATAATGAGCTGGAAGAACTGTACACAAGTCCAAATATAATAACATTTGCGAAAGCGCAGAGAGTGAGATGGCTTGGACACGTGGAGAGACTGGGCGGAGGGAGAATGACAAATCTAGTGTTACGCAGAATGCCAATAGGGAATAAGAGGAAGGACAGGCCAAGAAAAAGATGGATGGTCAAGTGCAGGAAGATTTGGACACGATAACGATGGGGAATGGTTTATATTTATTTTTAACCCTAACTCATTAAATCTTTTGCAGTTTGCTTTATACCCTATCACCATGCACCTTGTTTTCAGTTCGTTTGGTTTAACTTTATTTTTGCATAGCCATCTAAATAGAATTGCCAGTTCACTATTCAATGTTTCAACTATTTCAGGCAAATTATACCCAGACACAGATATGAGAGTATCATCTGCAAAAAGACTAATAAAGCACTTATTCAATATTGTAGAAATATCGTTGGCATATATCAAAAACAGCAACGGACTCAAAAAACTACCCTGAGGAACTCTCCAAACACTTTCCCTCTTTGCCGACACTATTTCCTCAACCCTCGTCCTATGATGTCTGTCTGTTAAGTAACTCTTGATCCATTTCAAGGCTTTTGATCTTACACCATAACTTAATAATTTTTTACACTGTATATCCCGGTCAATAGTTTCGAATGCTCGCTTTAAATCTATAAACACACTAAGCACAGTTTTCCCGTCCTTTATATCGTTCCTCCATGTTTCACATGCATACTGAATAGCCGTCTCACAAGAATGTTTTGTCCTAAACCCTGATTGAGTAGAAAATAATTCACTGGTTTCAAAATAAGTTTTCAACTCTGTACATACTACAGTCTAAATGATTTTATCAACAATAGGTAATAAATTAATTGGTCTAAAGTCACTTGGTACACTAGGCTTTGGTATTTATTTATTTATTATTTTGGTAATGCTGGTTTTTAAGTCCTCAGGAAATGTACTCGTTTCAAAACTTGTATTAAGTTCAATAAAGGATAACCGATGACATAATTTTGTTTTTTATTAGCCTTATCGTAATTTCATTATCACTCGTATTTCGGCTTTTTAAGCTAAACACGACTTTTATTAATTTGTTTAGAGTAACATGGTTAAACTCAGAAAAATCGTGTGTCTTGCATACTTGATTGACATCACTGCTCCAGTCCCGCTCTTCGATACTCTGTTCTACTTCATTCAAACTATCGAACTAAAAGTTATTGAAGTTCTCCTCAGTAGGTCCGTAGTGAGCGTCAAAGTCGATCCGAGAAAAATCGGCACGCCCCTTACCACTGCCTAGTCAATTTTTTATTGTTCTCCACATCTTCCTCTCGTTCCCTCTATAAACATCGATATTATTATTAAGGTACTTTTTCCTCTCAAGTCGCATCATGTACAGTGCAATATTTCTTTTCTGCTTATAAATTCTCCAATCATGTCCAGTCTTTGTGAAAGAAAATTTTCTATACGCTCTGTCCCTCTCAACTTGAGCATTTCTTAGCTCTTTGCTCATGCAAGGGAACTTTCTAGGTTTTACTAACATCAACGGAATTGTAGTATCAATCATATTTTTTTCCTTTATTTGGGTTTTTCGCCACTATCTAAAACTCAAAAAATATCAAAAATACCTGTTCTTATGTAAAGACTCACTGGGTAAAAACAAAAAACCAAACGGAGGCAAATTTGTCAGTGATTCTTTTTGTAGTAAATTTGCCTAACGAACAAAATTTTAAAGATATAAAAATGTTATAAAAAATTTTACAAACTTTTAACGTTAACGTTTCGCAGGGTACTCTCCTCTCGTTTCCAAAACTAAACTAAAAAATAAATTATATTAATTTGTAATATATAAAGTAACGAGTGAAAGTAAATATTTTTTTTTTTGTATGTCAACGATACTTACATTGACAACAATTATAAGAATAATAACAACAGTTTTGATATAATAGTTTGTATAATAACAATTTTTGCATTGTAGAACCGGCCCTAACTCGACTGGCGAGCATTTTCCGAGGTTGGTTCATTAAGATTCCTCTTAGAAGACTGATTGATTATCCCGTCTACAAAAATGTGATTCATCTGCAGTTTTAATCAAATTGCAATAATAAATTAGGTTTAAAAAAATAACATAGTTCATTTCATGATACATAGACTATTTTCAGCGCATTTTCATATAGTTGCAATTCCCAGAATACTTATAACTATTCATATGGGAGTTGAATCATGTTTTTATTTATCCGCTTGTCAACCAAGGACACGCAAATAACATTCTCGCCTGTTTACAAATATACCCACAAGTTTATGCGCCTTGAAATTACACGCGGTCTTTTTTTATATGCCCAATATTTCATAGAAACCACTCGTAATTCCCTCTAAAAACTCCGAGAATTCTCTGAAGCGCCCGGCTTCGTCTAAGAATTCGCCAGTGATTTCCGATACGTTTATTATATTGATTTAAAGCACGATAACATTCTAAGAATTTCGATTGTTTTTAATTGCCAGGAGACTTAAGGAATTATCGCCTTTAGCCAAGAAAAAAATATAGCAGACGTTCAATTATGTAAACTAATAAACACCAGGTGTAATAAAATAAAATATGAGTGGTGGAAAAAACTTTTAAAAACAAAGTTTTCTTTTCTAATTTATTTACCATATTAAATATATTATTAGCTGACCTTTAAACATTTTGTTTACAATATAACCAGCGCATTTTATTGCTGCTTATCTTCTTAGAGAATTTATTTCCTCCTAATGGTTTGTACTTCAGTGGTGAAAAAAAAAAAAAAGAGTGTACTACTTTTATACAGGGTGTCCCATAACTTATCTGCCATAGAGCAACTGGTGATACTAAAGATCAAAATTAAAGGATTTAGTCAATAAATGTGTTGTCAAATGTTAGTTATTAAAAAGATACAGGGTGTTGAAAGTGAAAGTAAATTTTCGAAAAATTAAGATAATTTACACACGGTTAAAGATATCAGGTTCAAAATCGGAATCTAGTACTTGTTTGAGCCTAGTTCCTAGATGGCGCTTGCTACCTACTTATTAACTCCCTAATATTTTTTACACTATAAAGCTGGGAATATTTTGACTTCAAAATAGAGAATAGTCACAATTCCCGCGTAAAAAAGGTACCCTTGGTTAATATCTATATCTCACGCCGTTTGCGAGATATTCGTGTTCAAATATTCCATTGCACATCTTTGTCGATGGTTGAGAATCTGCAATTCACAAAGTGTGCCTTGAATACGAGGAAAAAAAACATTAAGATGTCAAAAATACAACGGACTTTATTTCAAATAACAATTTTTTGAAATTTACTTCAATAGGTGTTGTCAGTGTCCACCGTTTACCTCAATACACTTCCGCAGGCTCTTTGTTAAGTGACTCCTCATATTTGAGATGTTGTCTTCATTTCTAATAACACTGACTGCTTGCTGAATTTTTTGTAAAAGTTCGTCTTGTGTATTGATTTCATCATGGAAAACTAAAGACCCCAAAACAAATGACCCCACAAATAAAAGTCTAACGGATTAATGTCTGGGCTACGAGGTGACCAAGGAAACTCATCACCGCGCCCAATCCATCGATGTGGAGAATGTTGATTTAAACGATTTCGCACTGCAATAATAAAATATGGTTTCGCCCCATCTTGCATGAACTACATGTCTTGTTTTAAGTTTAGAGGTATACCGTCCAAAAAGTCTAATAAATCATTTTCTAAAACTGCATATATTGATCTCCATTTAGTCTTTGCGAAAACTCAAATGAGTTGATTAAAAAATTGCCACATAATGCCACACCAAATGTTAATTGAAAATTCGCTCACTTGTTAGGGGTGGATTTTCCAGGACGTAATAATGATTATTTCCCCAGTTAAAAATTCCGTGTCTGGTAAAAGTTGCCTCGACAGCAAAAAAAAAAATATTTTTCGGGAACATGGTATCTTCGTTTTTTATGGTAGAGATTTTGATAAAATTCTGATCTAGTCGGCAAATCTTGTGGGAATAAAGTTTGAACAGGCGAAAAATGGTCGGGAAACAATTTTTTTTTTATGTAAAACTCTTAATACGGCAGATTTGCTATTTCCTGCAGATGCCTTCAAACGCCTAGTGCTTAGTTACTAACCAAAATGTCCTCTTCATGTTCTATCGTTATACATTTCGGTCGTCCACTAGGATTGTTGTAATAAAACAAACCTGCTTTCTAACTGATGGACAATTCTTGAAAAATGTGTCGATCTGGAATGATTCTGGTCGGGTAGAGCTCATCATACATTTTAGCTGCAGCCGCTAACTGGGAACTGCATCCCTTAAATCACGGTTAGAAAACTGATTAAGTCTGGGCATTTTTTACAAATTATTTAATATCAACTCAAGATTGGAGAAACTTATTTCCACCTACGTTTAATACGAGAGATTGAAAACAATGACAGTTGTCATCGAGACGTAATAATGTGTACACCACAATCAAGGCACACTTTATGAATTGCATATTTTTCAGCCATCGACAAGATGTGCCGTGGAATATTCGAGTACGAATATCTCGCAAACGGCTTGAGATATCGATATTGACCAAGGGTACCTTTTTTACATGGAAATTATGACTATTTTGAAGTCTAAATATTCCCAACTTTATAGGGTAAAAAAATATGAGCGAGTTAATTTCTCACAAAGTAGGTAGCAAATTCGGATTTACCGCCTTTGAAAACCCAACTACCCCGATTTTGAACCTGATATGAAGATACCGGTTGAAGACCGGTTTAAAATTATCTCATGTTTTCGAAAATTTAGTTTCACTTTCAACACCCTGTATCTTTTTAATGACTAACATTTGCAAACACATTTATTGACTAATTCGTCTTATTTTGATCCCTACTATTACCGGTTGCTCTATGGCGGATAAGTTATGGGACACCCTATATACACTAGGCCAAACAAAGAAAAATGAACGAAAACCAAATTTGATTTCATGTCATTTTTAGTAAATACATTGTTTCTTCAATTTTTCTCTAAAAAATGGGACGAACCTTTTGCATCAAACCGATATATAAAAAAAGGTAAGTTAAATGATGCAGGGCTGGAGTAAAAAAACATTTAAAAGAAGAAAAGAGAGAGAACGACAAAAAAACGAAGGAGGAGAAAGAAAAAAAAAACAACTGGAACGAGTGAATGACGTTGTCTGTCAACACCTGGTGAGAATGGAGCCACGTGTATAATAAATGAGCTGACTAGATTCAAGGTCAGCTATGGTCACGGCGTTTCCACTTGTTGCCAAAATTGTTGCTAAACACGATAATTACGGCACGATTCGCAAATGAAGATTTTTTTTTATATATTTCTCTCGCTTTATTATTATTTCGGATGTTTTTCTCTCGTGGAGGCGTTTAAGTTGTGTGTGTAGAAAATCAGCGACGTCCCTGTGCTGTTGACATTTTCGCTGTTGATCAATAATCTTAACATTGGTTAGGTAATCAAGAAAATATACTTTGTTGTTGACAAATTTCAATATTTCATCTTTCATGGCAACCGAAGATTGCTATTGTTTGATTGCGATTTTCCGAACAGAATAATTTCTACGTAGGTCAGTCTGAAATTATTAAGTACTTACTAGCGGTTACCCGCTCGCTTCGCTAGGGGTAAATTAAACTTTAGTAATAATTGATTTTTTTATTATTAAAATTACTTTTAGAATTCCCTAGTCTTTACCTGCTATTTTACAATCTGTGTTTATAAATTTCATCGATACAGTCCTAAATTTCGGAGTATATTTTTTTTTAAGCCCACGCAACCCCTCTTAGGAGGTGTTTTTTACAAACCCCTCTCCTTGGCAACATCTACAACGCATGAAGAACATTCCTGCCAAATTTCGTGCCTATAGGATCTAAATTTCAAAAACGGGCTTACACTTATCTTTTACGCTCTCGCAGCCATCATTAGGAGTCGATTTACATGGACTCTCCTGCCAAATTTTAAGTTTGTAGGTCTTATAGTTTCGCATAATTCGCGAAAAGAGAGTGGGACTTCCTTTTGAAAAACCCTCGCCGAAACTTATCTATGCCAAAGCGTATGCCAAATTTCATTAGAATCCTTCCATTCGTTAGTTAAATATAATTTTAATATATTGGTTTATAAAAGATAGTTTCTATATCTTTAATAGTTAGTTAGTTGAATTATCTTTAATACGTATCAATTTAAACAATATTTAGGCCGCCATTTGTAAATTTAGTCTTTAGCCAAAACGGAGTTGCACTGTCAATATTATTAATTTATACGTGAATATTTGGTGAAAAATATATAAAATGTCTATTTCGGAAATAAAAGAACTGATGTCCAATCTAGCAAGAAAACGATCGCGAAATTAGGAAGGTTGAAAATGAAGTGTTAGTAAAGTAAAAAGGTTTTTCCATTTTAACATATAGTTGTAATAATGTAAAGTTTGTCTATAAAGTAATACAAGTAATACAAGTTTGTCTATAAAGTACTATACAAGTAAAGTTTGACTATAGAGTCAAACCAATTTTGTTTAAAAATAAAAGTGATAGATAACAGTAAAAAATTGTTTTGTTCCTTTTCTAAAAAATGAATTATCACAAAGTAACGGACAAATCAATGAATAATTTCAGAACATAACATATATAAATGGAAAATATATACATATAAATAAACTTTTATAGCGTAACACTAAATTTTATAATCTTTTTTAAAACATTTACCGTCACCAAGTCGTAAATTCTATATATATATATATATATATATATATATATATATATATATATATATATATATATATATATATATATATATATATATATATATATATATATATATATATATATAGATATATAGATATATATATATATATATATATATATATATATATATATATATATATATATATATATATATACATATATATATATACATATATATACATATATATATATATATATATATATATATATATATATATATATATATATATATATATATATATATATATATATACATATATATACATATATATATATATATATATATATATATATATATATATATATATATATATATATATATATATATATATATATATATGGGTGTTAAGTAAGTTAAAGTAAGTAAGGGTGTTAAGTAAACATGCGACAAAAATGCAAGGGGTTATTCCTTGTCCTATTCTAAGAATATTTTGTCCTATGATGATTTTTGAAAAACCCCTTTGCTTCGAAGATACAGGGCGAACAAAATTTGCGACAACCATATTCGATATTTGTTGAAATCATTAATGTAAATAAAAGTAGAGTGTACGTCAATGAGTTTATCAAGTACAAATTTTTTTTTTCGATCTCGATCACTTGGAACGGCTGTTTTATCTAGTAAGTGGATTTCATCGGTCGCATTTGTTTACATAGATAGTTACATAGATAGTTTACATAGATGAGTGACGTTTGGCGTGTCTTAAATAGTAAGTAAAGTCCTCTATCATAATGTATATAAACGCCGAGATGACTGACATGCACTTCATGTATGGACTTGCTGATGGCAATGTATTACAAGCTAGGCGATTGTATAGTGAACGATTTCCAGCCCGTAATGTCCCCGACCGAAAAATCTTCGAAAACATTCATCGACGTCTTCGTGAAACAGGCACATTGAAACGAACTGAAGGGTCAGGAAGATCACTGACTGTAAGAACGGTACAATTGGAACAGAATGTGCTGGACATGATAGCGGAAGAGCCTGATAGTTCTACGCGAAAAATTGCAAATACTTTGAATGCGAGTCACTGGACAGTTTGGAAAATTCTTAAGGACAATTTGTTGTATCCATACCACATTCAATGCGTTCAGGCACTACTAACTGTTGATTTTCCTCCACGTATTGCATTATGTCAATGGATATTGCAAACTTTACTTCGCATCCCTCTATTCCTGACACAAAATTCTTTTCACCGATTAAGCCACTTTCGCAAGAAACGCAATAAGGAATTTTCATAATAACCATGTGTGGGCAGATGAAAATCCGCATGAGGTATGCGAAGATAGTTTTCAACATCAGTTCTCGTTGAATGTTTGGGTTGGAATTGTAGGTGACTATCTAATTGGACCGGTATTTCTATCACAAAGACTTACTGGTGAGGTGTATCGTAACTTTTTGGAAGCAACGCCGCCTGAGTTTCTGGAAGATGTACCACTGGCAACAAGGCATGAAATGTGGTTTATGCACGATGGTGTACCACCACATTTCAGTTTGATTGCTCGAAGTGGGCCACACGCATGGCTCGATCCCCGGACTTAAACCCCCCGGATTATTTCTTCTCGGGATATCTGAAGTCATTAGTTTACGCTACTCCATTGAAGAATTTGGATGATTTGCGAAATCGAATAATTGCTGGGTGTAACTCAATTAGAAACGACACTGGTGTGTTTGAAAGAGTTCGGCAGTCAATGACGAGAAGATTGAATGCTTGTATCAAGGCTGGAGGAAGTCATTTATTGTAGATTGAGCAACTTTACATGTACTTTTTGATAATAAAATGTTGTTAATGTCGTAAATTTAGTTCGCCCTGTATCTTCGAAACAAAGGGGTTTTTCAAAAATCATCATACAACAAAATATTCTTAGAATAAGTCAAGGAATAACTATATAATAATTATTTTATCCATATTTTTTACGTATATAAGGTATATCTTGTAAATGTCGCTCCGAATTACCGTTTTCTAGATATCTGCGTTTAAATTGTTCATTGCACTCTTTCAAATTGCGCTTTTGAAATGTAACAGTTTTCTTAAAGTAGGTAGGCTATGATTAAAACAAATACATCAAGACGACTTTTGCATTGAATGTTAATAGTTAATATTGTGAGTATTTAAATAGTTTTAAATAATAATAATAATAATTTTAATACACTATAGTAAAATAGTTTTTGCAAGATTTTCACTTAAGTCAAGAACAAAATGGCCAGACATAAGTTATTTTGTAATGAAGAGATGCGAGATATGATAGGGATATAGCGAAGGATAATTTTAATGGACGCCGGTCTCATCGAAGATATTTGGTAACGTATCCATGACGAAGACCGCCGGATTTTAAGATTTTCAAAAATCTCTACGGCAGACTGGAGGAAACAGGTTATTTCCGTCCGAAACGAGATTCCACAGGTCGTTCGAAGACTCTAACCACCGACCAGGAAGAAAAAATTGTGGTTCGCGTAACCGAAAACCCTGAAGTAAGCCCAAGACGCATTGCTCTGGGCGTTGGGGTGGGCAAGTCCACCGTATGTAAAATTTTTCACGAGGAGAAACTGTATCCGTTTCATTTTACGCCTATACAGAATCTACTGGAAGCTGATTTGCCAGCCAGACTGGAATTTGCTCGTTTCTGCCATATTTAGCAAAATATATATATATATATATATATATATATATATATATATATATATATATATATATATATATATATATATATATATATATATATATGTATGTATGTATATATATATACAGGGTATCCGCTAATTAATGGTACACAGCAATACTATAGATATTTTGAGTAAAAATAATGCGATTTAACCAAACTTACCTTAGTTCAAAAGTTAATAGTAACCAAACTAGTCTATCTCCAAGTCAAAACGTACAAGAAACAAAAAAGGTGGTCCATCTCGAAAGTTTTCAACTACATATTGGGTCTAAGAAATAAGCGGTTAGTTTCTGTGTGTAAGAAAACGTTTCTCGGAATTTTGTATATTGCTGGAGACAGAGTGAACATAGTACTAAATCGACACTTTCAAAGTTCAGAAATGGCCACTCAAAGAAGACGCGAAAATACAAAGACAAATACGTTTTCGAAAAAAAAAAGAGAAGAAATTATTCCATTCATTAAGTTTAAGTCATTGGAGTTTCATTACTGCAGAGCGAAAATTGCTTGTGGTTGCTACCTGACCAGTGATCTACATACCAGAAAAACGTGGAGGATGTTTCGGCATCCAATTATTTCTTTTTGTTCCCGGGGCTGAATAATAAACTTCTTTGCTTGCTTTCAAATGCTTTCAAAATGCATGTTTTGGAGATACCTCAATCGGAATGAAAAAAGTGTTATGAAAATGGGTTCAAACGTATGCAAAAGTGTATCGATCATCGCGAAGAATATATTGAAAATCAATAAAACCCTTTTCAATGAAAAATATTTGTTTTTACTTATTATTCCGGATACATCAATAGCAACCCTCGTATATGTGTACATTGACCATTGTTATCTATGACCTCTTGGCATCTTTTTATCAATTTCATTATTCCGCGTACGAAAACGACGAGTGTTATCGAAGAAAAGCCGATCCAGGTGCGTATTAGCACTCTCCTCATTAACGAGTGTTTTCTTATTGTTAAGAGAATTCGGCACCAACCAAGATAAGTACTAAACTCAGAAGAATAAGAGCAAATTTGTAGAACTCACACCTGAGAATACACATTTTGTTATTGTTGTATTATTGCCCTCCAGATTCAAGAAAAAAAACTTTCCCTATAAATTCGTGATCTCGTACGAGTTATTACAAAGGTATAAAAACTATTCGGTCACTTTTGCAAAGATCTATTGTCATATTTACGAAAATTCAAACATGATACGTCCGATTGTCGTTTAACTGGTTGCCGGATTCAAATGCGGAAGCGAAACGTCAAAGTCGATCGACGTAGGAGAAAAAATCTAAACAGGGGCGGCAGAACGACGCCCTTTGAGGCGTCGTCTCATCACAGAAACGACCTTGTTTACGTTTTCCAGCAGAAATTAACTGAAAAAGAGGCCGATGACTCTATGCAACTCAATCATTTCCCGACAGGTTTGTATTAAGCCCCTCAATCAAAAACGTTTTAAAATTCCTCCTATAAAAGTCCTAACTATTTATGGAAATCAATTGAATCGGTGGGTTTAAAAACAGTACGAATCCAAATATGGCATTTCATGTATAAAATTGCTTTATACGAGGTGAAGTCTTCTCTTGGAATGCAGTATCTCGCTTCTGTAAACAAATCCGTATAGCCGTAGCCTTCGTTTGGATTAAGCTGGGTCCACCCACACCAATAAAATTTCGCGTGTTTCGCAAATTGCTTTGAAACCACGCCCCTGGTCAATAGATGGCATGACTGGTTGTTGAAATATATCTTAAGTACTGGCACTTTTTATTTTTTTTTAAGAGAAGAAGAAGAAGAAAGAGGGGAAATCCCACCATATCCCTCTCCACCGCCAATTCCTGAAGGGAAAGGACGATGCCCCTCTTGATGATATCTTTTTAATTAATAAATTAAATTTAAAATTTTCAAAAGAAAAGCAAAAATAAAAACTGATCATCCTGAACGAGGTAACTTTTCCCTCCATCTTATTCTGTATCATTACAAAACTTTATTAATGAGGCTTAACAAAATAAATTTCAAGAATCAGTTATGCAGTTTTCGCAAGAGCTGTACAAATTAACTTAGAGAGAATGGGCCCCACAAAAATGGGCAAAGCCCGGGAGGTACCTGATACCCTCCCAAGTACTGGCACTTAATGGACGCACTGTGTATAAACTCAAAACAATTTAACACAAATTTATTTGAAAATACGGCATTTAAAATTAAAATAACACAAATCGCAATAACTTTCTTAATAACCTAATATTTATTCGTCACTTAACGTTTATTAAAAAATGCAACAAACATTCAGTGGTTCTACAAATCTACTGAAACAAAGAGAATAGAAGAACAAAAACATCCATTTTGCATGACTCTGAACTTGAATAAAGCATACATGTTTACGTTTTTATAATTGTCAATATGATTATTTTTCTTATTTCCTGTATTTCTTTACGTAAATCATCAATATTGAGGTTACATACGACGCATATTTATATTTTACTGCCAAAACTATAGCAAACTATCTCTGTAAATATAGTGATCAAAATAAATAAGTATTGGAACAAACCCAACTCAAGGCTAATCCAAAAACAATATGGCAAGTTAAATTTACTTTAGAAATAATCAGTTTTAAGATTAAAATGTTTTGCATATTAATCCCGATAATGAGAGTTACAAGTCCCAAATACTTTAAAATAGACGGTGCATTAGGCGAAACAACCGATTTATACTAAACTCGAAGAGATTTAGCACTAAACACCAAATAACTTTTTTTGAGCTTAGCTTTTATCTAGTTTCGTGAACCTTGATGGCATCATCAGGGATGATTAAAACTTTAAAATTCAGTTCTAATTTGCACTGATTTCTAATGTATTTTTTAACATCTCTTCCCTCTAAGTACGTACAACTTCTGAACACCTTCATAGAACAATTCTTCTATTGGAACTTTGGTGTGAAACACTAAACTTGAAGAGATTTACCACTAAACACCAAATCACTTTTTTGAACTTCTCATCAGGAGAATATTTAATCTAGTTTCGTTTTAGAATTAGATCAAATCATGTCCTGATGATGTTAACATGGTTAGCGAAACGTGCGTCGAGAAGTTCAAAAAAGTGAGTTGGTGTTTAGCGGTAAAACTCTTTAAGTTTAGTTTAACCTTCATAGAAGCTAAACTGAGATTCCAAGGTCCATGTCAAATGTATGAAAAAATATGGAAGTGATTTTTTTTCATAAAAAAAGGACCACAGGAAAATTTAAAGGACTACCTGCCATCCAATACGCCTCCTTTCAGTAATGTACAACCAAGTTTTCTCCAAGATAATTAAAATAATATTAAGAATACTGAATGACGAACGCACAACCAAGAAAGCAAGCAGGGTTCAGAAGTGAATTCAGTACAATAAATCTCACCCAGGCTGTACATCAGGCCATAAAGACACAAGGGGGGGCTTCATATAGCCCCACAAAAAATAGTCTAGCGGCGTCAAGTCGCATGACCTTGGTGGCCAATTTACGTCCCCATTCCGGGCGATCAGCCTCCCTCCAAACTGTGTACGCAATAAAGTCAATGTTTCACATGCTGTATGACATGTTGCACCATCTTGTTGGAACCACATATTCTCTAAATCCATGTCCATTATTTGATCCCATAAAAAAACATCAATCATCGTTCGGTCTCGTTCTCCGTTTAATGTAACAGCTCGTTCATCTTCATCTTCAAAAAAATACGGTCCAAAGATACCCTCAGCCCAAAAACCGCACCAAACTGTAACACGTTGAGCATGCATCGGGATTTCGTGGATTTCTCTAGGATTTTCATTGCCCCAGATGCGACAATTTTGTTTATTTACGTAACCGTTTAAGTGGAAATGAGCCTCGTCCATATATACTGCCTTGAATCGAGCTGCCAGAGATTCGTGGCGGTCATTTGACAGATGTTGTATTCCACGTATAATTGTACACTATCCAGCTTCGCACTGCCATAAATAACTTTCAGGTACGTTATGAAATGTTTCTTTTATTTGTTACCAACATTCGAAACCTCTTAATGGAATACCCATTATATCGGTTTCAACAAACCCTTGCTTAGCAATTTATAAATTACTTATAATATGTATTTTTTTAAACTTTGATGTGGCAATGAAGCTACGGTTTGCGCGTATTAATTTATTGGCTCGTGTTCGAACCCTGACGAATATAAATAATTAAATAAGAATAAGATAAATAACTTTATTTGCAAAACTGACATTAGAAGGCGTCACAATATATTAATAATACCACACGAAAAAAAGTTTATGACTCTGCTTTTGCTCTATTGTTGTGGTATCGGTCTTGGTCCAAACCTTTTGAGTAACGAGTGGAGGGGAGTACTAAGTGTCCCTAGCCTGGTGTAGACAAAGACTTTGTAAACTGAACAGGATCGATATATGATGAAGCTTCAGCGATAGTTCATCTTGATGATCTTGAAGTTACAATCGACGTAGAGCGGGGTGTATGGCAGGGTGACGCCATATCGCCTGTTCTTTTCTTAGCCTGCCTGATCCCGTAATCTGGATTGGGAACTGGATGGAATAAAAATCAATGGCGCATACTTAATCCATCTTAGATTTGCAGATGATGTCGTTCTCCTTTCACAAGACCCAGATGAGCTACAAAACCACATACAAGACCTGCAAAGGACAGGAAAACTACTTAGCTTGAAAATAAACTTGAAAAAGTGTGAATAAACCTGAAAAAGGCCCTGTTCAATAACTAATAACGAAAATAGATGAATTTCTGTTTTAGGAAGAGAAGATTTGGATATTGTCGTTCACTACGTATAATTTTGACAGATGATCTCAATGGAGGGTGACACCGTCCGGGAGGTGAAACGTCGTGTTGAATGTGGTTCGCTCAACATAGCTTTTAAGAAGAAACTACCTAAAAAGAAAAGTCTTTCATCAGTGCGCCCTGCCCATTATGACAGACGGGAGTGAAAAATGGACACTCACATCACAATCAGTTCTTAAACTCAATCACGTAGAAAAGAGAGTAAAGGATTTATAATGGAGATGTGACGACAGGAGGATGAAAGCAACCCTGGGATGGATACCGCTTGATCGTAAACGTCCACGAAAAAGACCGAAAACACAATGGACAGATGGCATCATTAAGTGATTGGACTGGCAGAGAACTCAGGACCGCGCGAATTGGAAGTACATTGAAAATGAAGAGGACAATGGCTGAGTGATGATATATCGTATACGTTTCACTTAATTTCATAGATAGAGACGCCATGGTCCAGCCAAAACAGTGTTCTAATGGTATGTATGGCCATCTAACTATCACCATCTATTCATAAAACCAAAACACACTTTCTCGACCACCTTAAGCTGGGTCCACACCAATAAAATTTTGCGTGTGTGTTGAATTTACTGGAACCATTTGTTTGAATTATCTGGTGGACGACAGATGCGTCAGAGCGTCTACAATGCCGCGCAGGCACTCCACATACAACACATACAGTCCGTACAACGCAAATTTGTATTGATGTGGATCCAGCTTTACATAGTAAAAATCTTGCGTCAATTTTAACACAAATCGCGTGTAAAAAAACGATTAGTACAAATTTTTGTGTCATTTTAACATGAACCCTTTGTGTCAACTACGTAAAACAAATTTTAATGTTCAATAAATCCTACCTTTAGAATAAAAGGATGTATAACCTCACTTTATTGCTATATATTTAAATACTTGTTGAGTTTCGATTGTTATTGATATTTTAATAGAATTTATATAATTGATATTTATACCATGCCACGATAAACATGTAAACAAATATATTGTATGCAATGAAGATAGCATCGTGCTTCTTGTGTAAAAATAATGGGTTGGAGGGAGTCTTCGACAGATGACTAGTATAAAATCAACACAATTTTGTGTTCACTGTATATTGACAAATTTAAAGCGTTATTATTAAACGAAATAACACTTTTTATGTTAAAGAAATAAAGCGAACGAATAACACAATCGTATTGTGTTAAATCAACACATAAAAGTGTTAAATATTTAACAAAAAATTTTAACACAGGCTTTGTTTGACGTAACGACGGTCATTTTTTACTGTGTAATATATGGCACCGATAGATGACAGATCTACAATTTATTCATAATTAGTCGAAAAATGTTCAATAAACACTCTGTACAATTTTAAAATCGACCCTCGTACGTTATAGTTACATAAAATAGGCTTAGACCATACATCCGATGAACAAAAACCTTATTATCATATAAATTTTTCCGCCCAGAAAGAGAAACAGTTAAATAAAAAGCGTAAATATTTTTTTAAGGCCAAAAAGCAGATAAAAGCAAATTAAATAATTTTTTAACTATTTATAAACGATCACGCGGCTAGTGGATGCTTTCTCTTTGTTTACTCTATTTTATATTAAAAAAAAGGCGCGTGCGAGAAAGAGAGAGATAGCGAGAAGGCAGGAGACTAGAACTAGAATAACAATATTTCTTGATGTCGTGTAAATTTTTTAAAACAACCAACGTTGACAAGTTCCTGGCATGTTCGACTTACCTTATCGTTGCAGGTACCCAAAAACGGCAACTGAAAAGCAAAAACAAACACATTAATCACAAATGGTGTATTTGAATTAATATTAAATAAGTTTTGGTGACTACAGCGCCATCTATGATGTAACACTTTAAGTATATTGTCAAGAAATAGTAGATTACTTTAATATGATAACACTATCATATATTAAATTGTATAATAAGTTGCATAACTTGTGACGAATTTTTGGATTTTGTATTGGAAACGACCAAAGCTTTATAGGTCATAAACCAAAATTATAACGGATTGGTTCCGATCAAAATAATATTTTTAAATTTGTTGGACTGCTGTATGTCCAGATTTGTAAATCATTGAAAATATCTAGGGAATGCTTCAAGACGAGTTTATAGTGACGAGTTTATATTCCACATCAAATAATAAAACAGTCGTATGATTCATTACCAAAAAGGATTTTTCGATTGAATAATAAGAAGGGATGGAAAAATCACAAAATATTAAAATGTCTGTTTTCCTCTTGTTAATTTTCCTATAAAATTGAGGGTGTCTAACATTTTCACAAAAATCCCCTAAAAAAAAATGATTGATTTGTCCGTTGCTTTGTGATTCATTAATTTTTCAAGTTCATTTTTAATTCAAATAAAATACATTTTTTACTTTGGTATATTGTGTGCTATAGTTTCTTAATCAATGTTACATAATCAAACATCGACAACCGGATGTACTCCCGGAAAAAATCCAATACTTGTGTCTGAAACAGTTTCTATCCTGAATTTCACTTTGTGTAATATTTGCTGATCTTAAGTCCTCTTTAATTGCAGCAATCCATTTAATTATTTCTACTGTAGCTCTACTCCTACTTTCATAAACTTAAGTCTTCTTTTTCTCATATCGCTATGTATATCTGTGTATTGTTTGATTTCTTGGTTTTCCCGAAGTCGGTATGTTGTGCTATTTATTTGTTTGGGCCTAAGATTTTTATTTCTCTCTTTTCAATCTCCTCGATGTCTATTAAAAATAAGCGTTTCCGCGCAATATAGATATTCTGCTTTAATAACTGTGTTGTAATGTCTCAGTTTTGTGTTTTTAGATATGCATTTTTTGTTGTAAATATTTTGTGTAAGTCTCAATGCAGTTTCCATATTTTGACATCTACCCTTATTGGCGGCTTTTTCCAATCCGTTTTCCATGATTATTTCACCCAAATATTTGATTTGAGAGACTCGTCTGATGTTACATATTTTGTTTTTAGAAATGGTGTTCTTACTCTGTTGTAGGTCATGTATTGTGTCTTTTCACAATGAAATTTGGAGTCCTATCTTTTCTGCTGTTTCTTTTAGGATTTCAATCTGTCTTTGTGCCGTTAATATGTCTTGAGCTTAGCTAGATCAGAGCCTATTGCTAGATCATCAGCAAACGCCATACAATCTATTTTGATGTTGGTTCTCCCCAGTTTAATGGGCTGGTCAATATTCAAGGCCGATTTTTTTGCACGCCACTCCTGTATTAATTTTTCTAGAACACAGTTAAATAAGAGTGGCGAGAGTCCATCCTCTTGCCTCACTCCAGTTTTAATTTCGAAGGGTTATGAGGTTTCACCCATGAATTTAACTTTTGACCTTGTGTTAGTTAGTGTTGCTTTAATAATTTCCAGCGTTTTCAGATCTAGTCCTTGTTATTTCAAGATTTGGAATAAAGATTCGCGGTCGATAGAATCATATGCTTTTTTGAAATCCACAAATGTACAGACGAGATTTTTATTGTATAATTTTTGATGTCTTAGATGAACTTTAGATTCAGGATCTGTTCCGGCCAGGATCTGCCCGGTCGAAAACCTGCTTGATATTCACCAATTTTAGCTTCTAAATGTCCGTGTGCTTTGTCTAGTAGACATTGAGATATAATTTTGTAACAAACTGGGAGAAGAATCAAAAAAATGTTTTGCCCAAAATTCACATGTTCAAAAAATTGACAATAACTTTTTTATTTTTGAAGCTATGAAATAATTTTCTTTGGCAAAAGTGTAGCCAATAACATTACTTTTTCAACGGTATACAGAACTTCGAGAACAATTTATGTAGTCGAATGCTATCGCCAAAAAACAAAACCTGTCCCAACCTACCTACGGACGTCTCCCTTATTATTATTAATAGACAAGTGGTGCCATCTTTTGATCACAGCAAATACCTTAATTTGGAGAAGCTTATTATAGATGTCGTTGACATGGTAAACAACAGAACGAAACCGATCACGAGATCAATAAAAAAGTTGATTTATCGACATGCGGTTCAAAACAACCGAAATTGAACGTGAGATTAATTAAAACACGGCAATCGTAAACAAGTCTGTTTTAGATCGAGACATAATGCAGAGTTTTATTAAAAAACCCAGTAAATCAACAACTCGAAATAGATTGAGGTCATTAATGACCTGTTTTTTTCTAATTTTTTTAAGGACAAACGTACGAAAATAACAGGCACCAAATGCACATAAGTCAGAAGTGGTTTCGAGAACGCTCCCCAGAAAAATGGAATAAATATTTTGGATGTTTTTCTTGAAGGGATCACCGGCAATGTGATTTTCAGATTGATGATGCAACGCTGCCAGTTTTCGTAAAAATTATAAAACATAAAGAAATAAACCTTTATCGTGACGTATAGTTGATTAAATATTTTTGCGGGCGATTCTGAATGATGTAGAAAATAAATTGTAATAACGGAAATTTCTGATGACGAAAGCTTTGTTAAAGAAACGTCTCTTTCCTTTAATTTTTCCACACAATACAGCTTTATTGGTTCAATCAGGCATTTAAATTTTCAGGAATATAATTAAGAAAATGCACTGTTGCCAAATGTCGGTAAATATCACGAAATAACCAAACTTCGGTTTTTAACAAAAAATCGGTTTTTAACAAAAAGAGATTTTTTGTTAAAAACCGATAATTATCACAGTGTTGCAAAAAGGTGCAGAAGGGTTTAATGATGTGACAGAAGGAGAACTGAATGATTGCAAAGACGAACAGATCTTGTTGACGAATAGGGAGATCTTGTTAAATATTCTTCAGGAGAAAATTTTTGTAAATTGGCAAAACATTTCAGTCTGAGCTGTCAGAGAGTAATTTGTTCTCTGCAATCTTCGATTTCTATTAAGTAGTTTCAAAACGATGCGCATCCTGCGTGATTCACCTTCAAGAGGCGTTATCTACAAGAGATGGAAAACCTTTCTTCTGCTGAACTCAGCGAGTTACGCAATGAGAATCAGGAATTAAGTACAAATTTGGAAAAGCTCAAAAAAGAAAAGAACTACGGGAAAAAGTAAGTCAGGTTTCTAAAAAATCTGATGCTTTTGTCAAAGCATCAGATAGTAAAAATGAAAGAGAGAAAACCGCCATGGAAGACGACTTTCAATTTTATGGTTTTGACATAGACCTATCTGAAGGAGGTTGGACGTCAGCCTCAGGCTCATTCGGACTGCAGCAGCAGACCTAGAAACAGAAAGAAGCCTTCAAAGCAACATAAGCAGAATTTCCCGCGTCTACAAAAACTGGTGTCAGAGTTCAACGCAAGCTCCAGTCTTCAAGAAGCCAGCGCCGCCAAAACTGACACAGACCAAAAACGCACCACCCAAGAAGCTAGAGGTGTTCAAGACAGTGAAGTCAGTCAAAGTACTGCCGATAGTTCTCCGTGATAAATCGGCGTACCTCCAGAACCTTCATCTATTCAAAGACAAGGACATCAAGCTTGGAAAATCAGACGACTACTGCCGACAACTACAAAGCCTTCACTAGATTAGATTACTGGATGAGCAAGACTATAAGTATCATAGGTTCTGCACCCCTGAGCAATACAATATTCTCGTTGTCATTAGGGGTGTATCGGAGACCATCCCCGCACCGACAATCGCAAAGGAACTTATCGACATGGGCCTTTTCAGGCTCGCAAAGATTAAAGATACCTCCACTAACCTTCGTGTGGGGATCCCAGCGGAACTCTGCTGCAGCCACAACGCCCGCTTCACAAGCTAACCCCTTCTCCTAGCTTGTGGAACAACTAATAGCTCAGCTCGTGAGCCTGATTCAGGCTCAACTGAGCGACGCCCTCCAAACCTCCCTTGCAGGGCTGAAAATCCAATAACCGTGTTTCGTCCCTCCAATTTCCGGGCAGCAGGTATATGGGACCCGAACTTCTCGGGTTTCGGCCTTGCATAATTTCCTCTGAGAAAATGTGCCATCGCCAATCGTCGGCCGGGCATTTGGACGTGGCCAGTCAATTTTACGATGAAGACTAGATCTGTCATTTCCTATATAACCTTCGCGAAGTTTCTCTGAACTTCGTTGCAATCCCAACTTCTGGCATCGCCACAAAAGAAAAGGGGGAAAGTTCGACGCTTTCAGGGGTAGAAAATCTCCCCAAAAAAGGAAAAAGTCAGTTTTCGGAGAAAGTTATTTCCAAACAGGTCGAAAGTTAATTTCAACCACTCGGCGATCAATTAAATGTGACCCGAGAAGCCGCCTCTATACATTTGAAAGCCATGGGAAAGATCTAGAAGATGGAAAAATGGGATCCACATGATCTGAATGAAAATCGAATCGCTATGGATGGATGATAATGCTGTGTGTTTGGTGGGATCAGAAGGATGTGATCTATTCTGAGCTGCTAAAACCGTTAATACTGAATGCTACCGATAACAAATGATCGTTTTGAATCAAGCTTTGCGTGAAAAACGACCAGAATATCAAAAAAGGCAACACACAGTGTAATGTTTGAATGATTGTGGCGTGTTCATATATTTTTTTTCTTTATTTGGGTTATGTAAAATAAATAATCACTGGGAAAAAATAAAAAACCAAAACGGAGACAAATTTCTCAGTGATTCTTTTTTGTAATAAATTTGCCTAACGAACAAAATTTTAAAAATATAAAAATGTCCTAAAAAAATATACAAACTTTTAATGCTAACGTTTCGGGATGTATTCTCCTCCCGTTTTCAAAACGAATCTAAAAATAAAGTATATTAATTTCTATAAATTATGAAAAAATAGAAAGTAAATATATTTTTTGTGTATGTCAATGATACAATGTCACTATATACAATGTCAATATATACATATGTCAATAATACAATGTCAATGATACAAACAACATTAACAAGTAGTTTTTAATGACAGTTAATTAATACAATTAAGTTTACTTTAGAGATGAAGAAGCAGAATAAATTGCCATTCCTCGACACTTTAATATTAAAACAAAAGAACTCATTAAAAACTACAGTTTACAGAAAACCGACAAACACAGATAGGTATCTCAATTTCTTTTCCAATCACTCAAAATCGATCAAAATAGGAGTAATTAAAAGTTTATATGACAGTAAACTTGAAGAGATTTACCACTAAACACCAAAACACTTTTTTGAACTGCTCGACGCACGTTTCGCTAACCATGTTGGCATCATCAGGAGATGATTTAATCTTAATAATAATAATTCTTAATAAAAGAGCATAAAAATCTTCTTAGAAAGGGCGATTTAAATAAATCTAGAATTTGCCAACAAGCATGGGAATCGGGTCATAAAATCAATTGGAATAATTTCAAAATGGTATTAAAAGAGTCGGTAACAAAATACAGAAGATTAGAAGAAACCGCTATAATTAATTTAAATAAAAATAAATGTATTGCTATGCCTTCGGTAGACTTAAATTCAATATGGTTCCCGATTCTAAAGAATACAATTAAAAATATTTAAGAATTGCAATAAACAATTACAATCACACTGTAAACCTCACCTATATATATATTTTGGCAGTATGTTTACAAAACTAATTGTCAATGTAAGTATCATTGACATACACAAAAAATATTTTAACTTTCTATCTTTTCATAATTTATAGAAATTAATATATTTTATTTTTAGATTCGTTTTGAAAACGGGAGGAGAAAACTTCCCGAAACGTTAATGTTAAAAGTTTGTATATTTTTTTAGAACATTTTTACATTTTTAAAATTTTGTTCGTTAGGTAAATTTATGACAAAAAAGAATCACTTAGAAATTTGTCTCCGTTTGGTTTTTTTGTTTTTACCCAGTGATTCTTTATTTACATAAGAACAGATATTTTTGATATTTTTTGAGTTTTAGATCGTGGCGAAAAACCCAAATAAAGAAAAAAAATATACACAGTTATTTTGCTTCATGGTAATACACAGAAAAACGGTCAAGAAAACTATTGAGGCGTTTAGTTGGAAAATACTTCCGCATGCAGCTTACTCCCCAGACTTGGCTCCGTCCGATTACTACTTATTTGCATCGACTTGCTGAGCAGCGCTTCACTTCTTCAAAAGAGCAACAGTTTTTTTTTGGCGTGGTATCCACAAATTATTAGACAAGTGGGAAAAATGTGTAGCTAGCGTTGGGCAATACTTCGAATAAAATATTTTTTATCATTTTCATACAATAAATGTGTATTTTCTATACAAAAATTCCGATTTCATATTTACATACCTGGTAAGATTATACTCAACATAGAAAGAAAACACAGGATATGCCAGAAACAAGAAAACCTAAGCAAACAATAAAATTACATCCAACAAAACATCGAAGCAGAGGAAGGCCAAAAACAAATTGAAAATAAGACGTAAAAGTAATATGTGCTAGAAATCTACAAGAAACTGTAAATACCGAAAAACATGAAGGTAAGGTGTCGGACATAATCAATGATTATATAAGGGGAAATATATTGTTACCGTAAACTGGAGTGACATTGGCACCGAGTCTTGGAAGCGAATCGGGGGTGTGGGAAAGAGAAGCGCGGGCGCTAACCTGTCCGTACGTGGTTGAGTTTTGTTACGGAAGGTTGTGTGTTGTATTACGATGCCTCGTAAAAACGTTAGTGCATTAGGCGCGCGTAATTATCGCAATTATAGTGACGATGACCTGAAAAAAACACTAGAATATATTAAAAAGGGCATGTCTCAAGTCAAAGTAAGTCCAAACTGGAAAATACCTCGTGGCATTATTCAAAATAGATTAAGTGATACACAATAAAAAAGTCGGCGGTCCCTCTTGCATTAAATCCCGAAGAAGAAACTTTGATTACGGACACTTTACGTTAAGTTGGAATACGGAATACTATACGACTATTAAAACATTAAAAAAAAATTACCAGGACCCGATTATATCGTGAATTTCATGCGTCGGAATAACCTCTCTATCAGAACAAGATCTAACATGAAAAGAACTAGAGCCGTCCGCAAAAAACAGAGTTTTCTGAAACTTCCTCGTCTCACGCACGTGTTTTGGATGCATCTCTCATTGATCTCTTAAGCTGGGTCCACACCTGGAACTACTGGAACAATTGGTTTGAATTATCTGATGGAAAACAGATGGTTCGTGGGCTTGCTGTGCGGCGAGAATATTTGTGTGTGACTTTGTGTATCAGAGCGTCTACATTGCCGCGTAGGCACACCATATACAACACATACAATCCGCACATCGCACATTTGTATTGATGTGGACCCAGCTTTACGAAAAAATCGGGGAGTGACGAATGAACGAAGTCGTAAGCGTGGTAAAAAAATTAGGCCAGGTCAAGTGATGCAACAGTCTGAAGAAGAACCGACGAGTCTCAGCCTAAACCTTCCCAATCAAAGAAGAAAAAAGAAGAATATGACGATGTATGCTCTATTTGTAAAACAAAATGGAGCACATATAAGGGAGTGGATTGGTTACAGTGTATCACATGCAAGAAATGGGTTTTTGGTATCTGTGATAGAGAGAGTAAAGATCCATATTTTGTATATGCATTTCGTGAAGATGATGATTAATATTTAGTTTCTTTCTCAATAAACCTGTTGCTTTTAAAACTTGTTGAAATAAATATATGTTTACTACTTAATATTGTTTACTTTTGCACCCATTATTTTAAGTTACCTAGTCACAGTTAAATATGAATGTGCATTTGTGTTCACCTGCCAATGACACCCCAAACTCCGGGTAACTTTGGCATGGTTCTTTTAGTGATTTTAAAATTTTAATATCATTAGCACAAATTTTTTGTTCGAATGACTAAATCAAGAGTCGCAAGTGGCACGTGAACATTAAATAAAAAGTATTTTTATTAATAATTGATTTAAAAAGTTTTTTACGGTACCTAGCACACCCAGTATAAACAAGTCAACATTCTCCAATTTCATTTGTATATCATGTTGCTTCCGGGATGGGAATTTCGCAGACATGACTTGGCAACACCACAACCGGCTGTGAAAGACTCGAATTTCGTAGGTAAGACGTTTCCAGTCGCATAGTCAGCTGCCGAACAACTTGGCAACAAGGTGGAGATCCTGCTTATAATACGTGTACAGAAAACCATTATCCTGTTACCGGTAATTGATCAAGAAAACAATATACAATCAGTGTTGCGGCAGCGAGTGCGATCAAAATAAAAAAACAATCGACAGGAAAATCAGGAAAAATTTTAAATAATTCTCCGGTGGTTTTTCTTTTATTGTCTAGTTTTTTTTATGTGGATCAGTGTGGACATTTGATAAACTCACATTTCTTCGGAGAAAAAACTTAAGGTAAGTTAAGTAATAACGGTAACATCAGCAATATTCTGTTTATGGTAGCACTAAAGCGCACCGTGATATTTTGTAAAATAAAACAACCTTATCTAAAAATTATATCATTTGTTAACCTTTTCGTTAATCTTTTTTCTGATATGAAAGCATTCAAAATTAGTAATTTTGTTGGATAACCTACACCGTAATAAAATTGCCACGAACAAACTAAAAGTTTTAAAAGTTCGTAATACTAATAAAGACATTAATTATTTGTCATAAATCTCGTTGACAATGAACGAAATAAATGAATTTTTTCTTGAAAAAATAAAAGCAGAATACAATCAATAGACGTTGCCCAGTTTTTAACACTAGATGGCCCCACTAAATATCAACTCACCCAAAAAAAAAGAAAAATAATGAATATATCCATTATAACATAAAAAACAATGATAAACTACCATTCATTTGTGATGCCTTCCTTACTGTAAACAATGCAACAATCCTTGGTAAACGATACCTTATTACCATTGCTAATCACTTGACTCACAGACAACAAATTGGTTGTCAGATCCAGCACACATAAAATATTTTTTTCTGGTATCAGAAATTCGCACTCATCAGTTTTTGGCACAACGTTACATACAGTGCAATTCATAAAATCTGACGATTACGTCAGAACAGTAAGGTGAAAGCTAGGAAATCCTTATTTAAAATTTGCAACGTGTTAGAAAAAGAAGTATTACTGTAAGTTCAAAAACATAATCAATGTATTTAACACAAGTTAGAAAGAGAGCAACAAAACCGGTTATCCTAGCTACATCATGTAATTTCGTGTGTAGTTCCCATATATGGTAGTTCCATTGATCACCTAAAATTATTGACGTTTTCTGTTGTTTGTTTAGTAATAAAAGTTATATCGTATTAGTATTTTTCAACATTTACACCACACTTTAAGTGATAAAAAAAGGATATTTTCATTATATATTATGTAGTTTATGATTTTATTAATATTTTATTCGTTCTAAATTATTATTATTATTTAAAACTACAGAATCTACAAATAGGCGCTCTACTGAATGATTTGCGAACTAGAGAGCTGGCATCTGATTGGTGATTCGGGTCGACCAGAAAGTCTTTCTCGTTGGCCTTGATCTGCTCGTAATCTGGATGGCTCTAACTCAGACATATGTACAATTCTTAGTTCAGATGGATTTTGTTTGTGACGTAATCGTCACGTTTCGAGAATTGGACAGTAGAACCAATACATGATGTACGATACGTAGAACCTTAACTTGGTTACTATTCGCAACAACAACCTCCTTCGTTTTTGATACAAAACATTCTCCATTCCTTCCTCGTTAGCCATTAAATGTGCACCGTTAAATGTGCATTACCACTCATCTTTGCTAAAACAGCCATTTAAAAATACGACACTGAACGCATTTATCTGTTTTCTAACAGTTTTCTTCTCATTCGTATCCTTTTTGCACTGATGGGCACTGAGCTTCCATGTCCAATAATTTGATTTTAATGGAGTCCGTTGTAATGGGAATGGCGGAATATTCAAGAGACTCGCGGCTTTTTAAAGTGCGAGGGCGTAGAATAAAGCGACTACACGAAATTTCCATGTTTTCTCTATTTGAGGGAGAGCGGAGCTAAAAGCTAGGATTGGATTAAAACAAACTGGCCTGAAACAAAAGACTTGACAGTTGGTAAACAAAAAACATAAATACAGCGCTAGTTACTAGCGAGAAAATAATTTTGCCTCCATTCCACATAAAACTGGCAGTAATGAATTGATTCCTGTTGATTACTGCTGACATATCATGCATGAGTGAGTGCCTGGAAGGAAGTCAGTCGAAGAAATCATGAAAAAGAAGCTTTCTCCATGTTCAATCAAGTAACAAATATGAAATAATCGTATTTTTTCGACATCTATTATATCTCGAAAACTACACACACGTATATTTCAAAAAATATATGTCAGAACCGTTAAAACCACCATAACGAGCTTACTCAAAAACAGTTTTAGTCTGATCCAAAAGCGACAAGCCAAATCCATCCAAAAGTGACACCAAGAAAAACCAGGCTAGAGAGCATGCAGGAAATAGAATTAAAAAGATGGAAAACAATGGGAGTAATGGCACAGAATCGGTGCAAAGGAAGAAAATGGACCAATGAACATTGATCGGGCATAATATCGACTTAATGGACGTAGGATGTCATTTAGAGACTCAGCAATTTAAAACCCCCACACCTCCAGCATCGCTATGGTTTAGCTAATTTTATCTTTGGTGAAGTTAGAACTAACGCAGAATTTTGCAATAAAATGATGTTTTCCGACGAAGCTCACTTTCAGGTTATGTGAACAAGCAAAATTGAAGGATTTGAGAAAGTGAAAATCCTCGAGTGATTTCAGAAGAACCTTTACGCCCTCTTCGAGTAACAATGCGGTGAGCATTGTAGGCTGGAGGGGTTAAATGGCCATTTTTTCATGAAAAATGATGTCGATGAAACGGTAAATGTTAATGGCAAACGCTACCTCAATATGTTAACAAACTTTTTATGAACGCAAATAATGGAACGATAATAATGGAAATTTTGGATTTGTTCTTTGGACTGAACCCTCCTCGACTTTTTCCTGGGGGGGCTTCCTGAAGGACAAAGTCTTCAAAGTCTATTCGTAATTGTGCCAAATAAGAGCCGAAGGGGCTGAAGGCATTTGTAGAATTTTATTTTTAAAACATAACTGCGATGTATCTACTTTTTGATAAACCAAACAAGCATGTTATTTTTCTAAAATTATTGAATTTATTTAAAAAGGAAATCCCGAAGTGTCTCTTGGGACGCCCTCTACTATCAAACGAGAGACAACTCCAAATCATTGTGCGAAAAATCTTAGACCGAAAGACCTTAAAGACCTTAGACCGGTGAGTTTATTTGTGTTAAATTCGCAAAAAATCCGGTTACCTGATTTTTTCTATAAATAAAACTAAAAACAGGTTTATCTCATTTTTATTTCAATGTGATTCTGTTGAATATTTTTTTATTTAATTGAAAATCAAATGCTGACCAAATATTTAACATTTTCGTATATACAATAGTATGGTAATTCCGGAAGATTGAAAATATGCTCTAATATATCCGCTACACAAGAAAGGAGATAGAACGGATGTAAACAACTACAGAGGGATATCTGTTCTCTCAGTTTGTTACAAGATTCTATCTCAATGTCTACTTGACAGAGCACAGGGACAGTTAGAACTTAAAATTGGTGAATATCAAGCAGGTTTTCTACCGGGCAGATTCTGCCCTGAACAGATCCTGAATCTGAAGTTGATTCTAAGACATCAAAAACTGTACAATAAAAATCTCGTCTGTACATTTGTGGATTTCAAAAAAGCATAAGATTCTATTAACCGCGAATCTTTATTCCGAATCTTGAAAGGACAAGGACTAGATCTGAAAACGCTGGCAATTATTAAAGCAACATTAACTAACACAAGGTTAAGAGTTAAATTCATGGGTGACATCTCAGAGCTCTTCGAAATTAAAACTGGAGTGAGACAAGGCGATGGACTCTCGCCACTCTTATTTAACTGTGTTCTAGAAAAAGTAATACAGGAGTGGCGTGAAAAAAAGTCGGCTCTGAATATTGATCAGCCCATTAAACTAGGGAGAACCAACATCAAAATTGATTGTCTGGCATTTGCTGATGATCTAGCGATTTTAGCTCAAGATGTATTAACGGCACAGAAACAGATTGAAATCCTAAAAGAAACAGCAGAAAAGGTAGGACTCCAAATTTCCTTTGAAAAGAAACAATACATGACCTGCAACAGACTAAGAACACCATTTCTAAAAACAAAATATGGTAACATCAAATGAGTATCTCAATTCAAATATTTGGCTGAAATAATCAAGGGAAAATGGGTTGGAAAAAGCGGCCAATAAGGGTAGATGCCAAAAAATGGAGACTTACATAAAATATTTACAACAAAAAATGCATATCCAAAAACACAAAACTGAGACATTACAACACAGTTATTAAGCCAGAATGTCTATATGGGGCAGAAACGCTCATTTTGAACAGAAAGAGAGACATCGAGGATATTGAAAAGAAGGAAAGAAAAATCATAAGAAAAATCTTAAGCCACAAACAAATAAATAGCACAACATACCCACTTCGGGAAAACCAAGAAATCAAAGTAGTCGAAGTAGTTTTATGAAAATAGGAGTAGAGCTAAAGTAGAAATAATTAAATCAGTTGCGGCAATTAAAGAGGACCTAAGATCAGCAAATATTAAAGTGAAATTCAGTATAGAGGCTGTTTCAGACACAAGGTTAACGTTTGGAAGGTTGGCCAGAGAGAAAAATGTAGGAAGACTGGAACAACTTTGTCTGATAAAAGGAAAAAAGCTCATAGCGAAAGAATGAAATTAGTATGGGCGCAAAAGTAGGCTAACAACAACAAACGCCTCTAATTGTACTTCGCGTGGTCCACCAGGGCCTATACGTAAATAATAATAATAATAATAATAATAGTATGGTAACAGAGATGATCCACTTAATTTGCTTGTTGGGTTATAAATTATTATTCTATCATCTAATTTATTTTAATTTGGGAGTTATTTAATTCGAAAATATAAACATTTAAATAAATCGCAAGTGGTAATCAAATCTAACATCTAATTTGTTTTTTGTTATAAGAAATGTTTTATTCATTATAATTAACTCATTCATTATATTAACTTTGTTTTTATTTGACTTTCTTTTTCACCAAGTTATATAAAGCTAGTTTTAAACTTGCCGAATTTCCCCCAATACAAGGAAAACCATTCAAATTTTAACTGAGTGTTTTATTTTCAGGGATTTACTTAAATAACTTTTTCAAAAACAACGATAATTTTATTCTTATCATAATATATTTTAACGTAAAATTATGTATCTAAATTTCTTGAAAGTAACTAAAATATCCAATAATTATGTACCTATAATTCTCATAAACGACTAAAATAATCAAAAATTTAACAAATCACGTCTAAAAACCCCATTCTTTCGTAAATATGTTGACTGGAGAACATTTTATGTTTAGATTAGTCGAACATAAATAAAATTAGAGATATTTTCAATATGTAGGTAATAAAAAACTAAATTTTCACAGGAGCCGCTGGGAATTGTTTTTGGAAAAACACCAAAAATGTCCTTATATTGTATTTTAGAAAATAAAATGTAACCTTCTTATTCTTGGATTGGATTGGTATAGCTTATTATTTAAGAGGATGAACTTATCAGGATTTAAAATTTCTGGTAAATATAAGTTACGTCTCGCGGAAAATAGGACTTTTAAAATAGCCTATTTCTAGTGGCTCTATCTTTTCACAAGGATAAGCGTTAGAAAGCTGCAGCCGTCACTGAGGTTCTGACTAAATTTCATGATATGGTTTATACCATCGGTCGAAAATGCGAATATTAAGTTTTGTTTTAAACTTGGTAAAACATTCACCGAAATTTTTCAATTAAAGAAACAAGTGTATTGTGAGGGCGAACATGAAAAAGTCCGTGGTTACTCAAAGTAAGTTGAAAGATAATAGAAGATAAAGCAATAGAAGTCAAAAATCGAACCAATGTTGATTTGTTTCTAGGATTCGGAGGGAATTGTGCAAGGAGTTCGTTCCACCTGGTCAAACGACCAATGATGTTTGATCTTGGTGGTATGAAGCGTTTCTTGTTACGTATTCGTCGTGTATGATAAAACCGTCAACAAGGTAGCTGACGCTTGTTGCACGGTAATGTGCTATCACATCGCTCGACACTTATTACTGATTTTTTGGCCAAAAATGGCATTTTAACCATCAATAATTCACCATACTCGCCTGATTTGGCTCCATGCGAAGTCTACCTCTTTGAAAAACTTAATTTGTCGGACGAAAGGACAGCGTTATACCGACATTAAAACCATTCAAAGAGCGCCGGCCGCTATCTTGAAGGACATATCTTTGGCCGAGCTCAAAAATTCATTCGTCAACCTAATTGACCGTGCAAACATGTGCAGTTTCGAGTCAAATAAAGAACATTTGCGGCACGTTCATTCAAAAGAAAATAGCGAGTGAAAGCCGTAAAAGATTTGTGGAAGCTTTCGGTGACAATGTCTCAATGCAAGAAGCTTATGGACGTTGGTTTGGACGATTGAAACGTGGTGATTTCGAGTTGAAAGAACCGAATAATGTCCAGGTCAAGCGAAAAAATTTGAAGATGCCCAATTGAAGATGAAGATGCAAGCAATTGTGGAAGAAAATCATATGCAAACTCAACAAATCGACCGTTTTAACCAAAATCACAATAACTGCATTTTGTTACTAATGGAGAAAAATCGATTTGTACGAAAATTTTCGTGCAATTACTGTGTTTTATCCAGTCACTATCTGACGTATTTATTATCCGACTGGAATGTTTTATATACAAAAATGCTTGTTATAACACAGTAACTGGATTAAACTCAAAGAAATCTACCACTAAACTCCAAATCACTTTTCTAAAGCTCTCGACGCTCGTTTCGCTAACCATGTTAGCATCATCAGGAGACGATTTAATCTAATTCTAAAACGAAACTATGTTCTATTTATATGATAACTCTAATCATTAACCTTCAACTTAGGAAGCGTACTGCCTGCCTAATGCCTAAAGCGTGTACAAAAAGGATAAAAGAAAAAAAAAAAGAAAAAAGATCTATTTTCTGCCTAATGAAACGTGTAAAAAAATAATAAAATAAAAAAGATCTTTTTTTCTTTTTTATAGTTTTTTTTACATAGTTTAGTTTTAGAATTAGACTAAATCATTTCCTGGCGATGCTAACATGGTTATCGAAACGTGCGTCGAGAGCTTTAAAAAAAGTTATTTGAGGTTTAATGGTAAAGCTCTTTGAGTTGAGGGTTTCACACCGAAGGTCCCAATAGGGGAATTAAATAATTGGATTGTTATAAAAATCTCAATTCCTCGAAAAATGTCACATACTGTGTTTTTGCATAGCGCGGCCGAAATGGCAGAAAAGTTAAATTTTAGTCACCGAACCATTTGTAGTCGTTTGCATGCCATGGGAAAGATCCAGAAGGCAAAAAAATGAATATCACATCAGCTAAACGGCAGACAGATGGAAAAGGCATGAAAGAAATGCTTTTTTGTACCGGATCGTGACTGGAGACGAAAAATGGATATATTTCGAGAACCCAAAATGCACAAAATCATGGATTGACACAGAACAACCATCAAAAAAGAAGACAATGCAGTGCATTTGGTGGGATCAGAAGGATGACGTGTACCATGAGCTTCTGAAACCAGATGAAACAGTTGATAATGTTCGCTATCGTCAACAATTGACTAATTTGAACCATGCATTGATCAAAAAACGACCAGAATAGATTACAAGACACAGTGATTTTGCAACACGACAACGCCTCATCACCCACAGCGGAAACGGTCAGAGATTCGATTTCTGTATTTTCTCTTGCCCCACCCTCTGTATTCATCGGACTTGGCCCTTCAAACTACCACTTATTTTCATCAATTACGGAGATGTCGAAAAATGGCTTGATGACTGGACCACCTCAAAAGATGTACGGTTTTTCTAGGAGGGAAAATGGGAAGATGGGAAAATGTGCAGTTAGCGATGGCGTATACTTTGAATAAATGATTTTTTACCATTCTCCCAAATTAAACGTGTTTTTTTTTGTAAGAAAAAGTTAATGATTACTAACCGCCACACCTGCTATAATCTATTAAAAATTAAAAATATGAGGCCCTGAGAAACGTTTCAAAATCAACTTAATATATCTACATTTTAATTTGGACTCCGAACCACGAATATCAACTACCGATTAACTCCGGTCAGCATCACCATCGAGCTATCAATCTTTCAATTGCGCTTAACCTTTCAGATTATCGACAGGCGGGTGACCAAAGCAAAAGACATCTCAGAATGCATGCATCGGACAAACTTCATTGACCTTGGTACTAAATACTATCATTACTCAGTAAATAAACACAATCATCTACGCAGTGATCAGGAGTTGAACCCGCGCATGCATTATTATCGTTACGGTTATCACGGCCGGAAATTTCGCAAAGAAAAAACTATTTTAAAATGCTGTTTTTGATTAATGGATGCCTGAATTACAAAAATAGTTAAGGCCTTAATGTCAAGGCCTAAAATGTTAGGAATGTTTTTTTAGGAATATGTACATACTGATCTAACAAATGAACTAAAACGAAGATGATTCATGTTAGTATTAAGTGAGATAGGATCGTGTACCCATGGCTACTGATAAAGTTCTTTTACGCCACTATATGTTGTACGAATTCCAACAAGGAAGAAATGCGTGTAAAAATTTATTGAAAATGTTTGGTGAAGGTACAGTTTCTGATAGAACATGTCGAAGATGGTTCTCTGGGCGACCATGTTTGATCGACGACGATACTGTCAAAATCATGTTAGAGTAAAATCCTTCCTTTTGACAACATCGGAGATTGCGGAAAGGCTTGATTCAGTTCACAAACCATCTCGGACCATATTTAGAAACTAGGATTGGTGTGGAAATATTGGAGATGGGTGCCAAATGAGTTAAGTGAGAAGAATTTGAATGATCGAGTCATCATATGCACGTCTCTGCTTGCACGGAACAACTCCTTCTTGGACCGGATGGTAACTGGGGATGAAAAGTGTTACCTATGAAAACATAGTAAGGAAAAGGGCATATTGTGAATCCGGAAAACCTCCCCCCTCCACCTCCAAGCTGGGCCTGAGTAAGAGAATGTTGTGTATATGGTCGGACATTCAAGGACCAATACATTTTGAGCTGTTAAAACCGAACGAAAAGCTAAATTCGGAGAGGTACTGTCAACAAGTGAATAATTTAAAACCAGCACTTCAAGAAAAGAGGTCGACAATGTTCAATCATACTGCTTCATGATAATGCCAGGCCACATACTGCTTTGAGGTCTCGTCAGAAACTCAAAGTGCAGGACAAAAAATTCAAAAACGAAGAAGAATCAGACAAGTACTGGTTCAATTTTTCGTCTATAGGGATAAGGCATTTTTTTAAAAATGGGATATACAAATTGCTATCACGCTGGCAAGAAGTCATATATAGTGATGAAAAGTATATTATTCAATGAATTATTCAAAGTATGAAACATTTATTATTTGGTTTTATTTAAAAACGGACAGAACTTTCCGGTAGACTATATATATATATATATATATATATATATATATATATATATATATATATATATATATATATATATACAACTGAATACAACTGAAATCTGAACTCTAAACTAAGCCTACTACGAATTCACAAACAGGGTCAATTCTCAATATTTTGCTTCGCGTTAGATATATCGAAAAAAGTTATTAGAAAAAGTTGTTCAGGATGTTATTCTAACCCCATATACCAAGTTTCATGACAAAATTCGCATTTTTAATTTTGTCATTATTTTGGTCTATATACAAAATTATTACAACAGAATCGTAAAAGAATCGAAAAATGTATTCGAATAGACGGATGACTAGTTGTAAGAGATCACATTTGACAGTTAATTATTTGTATTATGGAAATTATTGTTATATATTACCAAAAATTGTTTTCCAATAATAATAAAATAATTATTCCTTTTTAAGTGCTATTTATTTTACTACGTTGGTCATTCGCCAGTCGGTAGGTTTCCTGATAGACTTATGGGTAGGCACATAACCAAGGGTTTATAGCCCGAGGGGGGTGCTGGTCTGGGTTTGTCGGAAGCTCATGACCGTGGTTCGGAACCCACGTTAAGCTGTAGGTCCAGTCGCTAAATAGCCTAGTTGCTGATGCGCCTCTAACCCAAACACTTTACTTTTTTTTATTTATTTTACTGAAATATTTGAATACATGACACTATTGACAATGTGTCAAGTTTTTACTCACCATGGCACACTAATTATCAAATTAAACAAATAAACTTGTAATAATTTTGTGTATAGACCAAAATAATGATAAAATTAAAAATGCGAATTTTATCATAGATGTTCACTTAGGTGGAGGGTTTATAAAAATCAACTCCTAAATAGGGTTGTGGGGGCGTAAAAGATAAATATACCCTTATTTTTGAACTTTAGGTCCTACAGATTTGACAGTTACCAGGAATATTCCTCAGGTTTCGTACATACACTAACTAAGGGAGATGGTTCGTAAAAATCAACTCCCATGAGGGGTTGCGGTGGTGTAAAATATAAATATACTACCGTTTTTAAGATTTAAGTTACAAATAAAAACAAATCATACATGGTAATAAACTAACATGATTGTATATAAAGAAAACAAATCAATTAATACATATAATATGTAATCAATAATATATATAACTGTAAATAATGTAACTGGTAACTGTAATTATTCAGTCAAATATTTTGATTTCCTTCCCTTAAAACATAAAAATATAATTAAAAAATAAAAAATATTTATAAAAATAGTGGTGGATAGTGAAAGTTCCATTAGATATTAATGGACAGCTGCGAATATCCCAAAATAAGCAGCCCCGAACCAAGGAAAAAAAAACTAAATCCACTTAGCGTCTGACTTGTATCAAGCGGCTGAGTGGTCAGCGTCTGTTCACCAGTGGTGCGGCTGATATTTAAATTCTGGAACTAACCCCTCCAGTCTTAACCTCTGAACCGTCATGGTTCAAACCTTTAATTCAAAGTACAAGATGAAGCGTTCTAGCAATTACCCCAGGAGGTAGACAATCCTCTGCCAGTTTTGCTGGTACAACCGTACTTTCGGATTCTGGGGCGTCCGGGCTTAAACGCAAAATCTTTCAGAGGGAGTCGGAGACCTCTGGCCAACGTCTGAAACCGAAAATAAAAACTTTCTTTGGAATGGTAAATATCAATTCTCTCCTGCGTCCAGGAAAGCTACACGAATTGGGGCGAACATTAAATCAGCAAAAAATCCAAATTTTAGCTTTGCAAGAAACCAGATTGATAGATAATAACACCTTGGAATTTGGTAACTACAGACTTTTTAAAAGTAAAACAGGCAAAAGAATACTCAAAAATACACCACATCTCGGTGTTGCTTTCGCTGTCTCAAGAAACATTCTTGGTTCTATAACAAATGTCCAGCCAGTAAATAATCGACTTATGACACTATCCCTCAAGTGTGCTAACAAGCTAATATATCATATATGTATGCTAGGTATTGCATTTTTTTGGTCCCCAGTATATCTTTTTTTTGTTCTCCAGTAAAATTTCAGTTGCTTGGCTAAAAAGCCAATAGATTCTTAATTGTGCTACGATTGACGTCAAAACAATATTGGAAATGATTAAAAATAATACATGCATGTTCCACTTTACGTACATTTTTAGTTCGACAAGTTTTTTTGTCGAGATGTTGACTTTTGAATTGTTATACAAACGTACTTATATATTTTAAATTATCTATTGTTTTTGAATACTTCAAGCAATATTATTGTAACTAAGTAAGATTAACAAAAATATGTAAGGTAAATAATCTACCTAAATTACATTTAGAGAGGTGGTTATACAGAGCCTTCGATTAATCCCGAAGCCCATGTGACTTATACATGTGGGCAACCAACAGGACAAGTTGGTGATGATTAACATGAAATCCCGAATTTTCTTAAATTACGACATCCGTTTATTGTTTTTTTTCCAGTTTTTATAAATAATCTTTTTCTCTAAATTTCACAGTTTAGCACTAACACCGGAAATAAACATAATAATTTGACCAGTCCAACATTATTTTGAACCTAAAGTATAAAAATGTTAAAATAACTCCATCGGAGCGGACGCCGTGGAAGGCAAAAAAGAAGAGGAGCGCATGTCGTAGATTTCTTTTATATTAAATGTTGTTGATGAAATGTAAACAATGAAAATTATTTCTTTTAAATAATCAAATGTGTGTAAGAGGTACTTTTAAAATATATTAGGCTAATTGAAAAGTTCGCGGAGAGACACCTATAGAGCAGTAAAAGAACTATATAATTTACTACATTTTGAAATTTCACATTTTCACGAATTTTCTACATTTTGAATATATATATATATATATATATATATATATATATATATATATATATATATATATATATATATATATATATATATATATGTGAAGTTTCAAGTCGATCTGTCAATTCATTCATATAAAAACAGTAGCTTAAAGTAAACGTATTAGTTTTATTTTTTAAAATGGAAAATATTGAAAATCGCGCAGTTATTAAATTCTTTATAAAAAATGGACTTAAAGACAATGGAAATTCATAGTGAAATGGTAAATGCATTAGGGGAGTCTGCCCCTTCAAACACAATGGTTTGTAAATGGGCTGGTGAGTTTTAACGTGGTCGTACAAGCCTGGATGATTATCCTCGTACTGGACGTCCAATAAGTGCAACTACTAAACAAATAATTCATTCTATACATGATATTATGGTTATGGGAGACAATTGACCTTGAGCGAAATTGCTAAGGTTATGGACATCTCAACTAAACTGGTGTTTCATATTTTGAAAAAGGAATTGGGCTTGAGAAAGCTATGTGCAAGATGGGTGCCGCATTTGTTAAATTCTGATCAAAAACGACTTCGAGTAAAACTTTCTAACCAACATTTCGATCTTTTTCGAAAGAATGAAACAGATTTTAAACGTCGTTTTGTAACTATGGATGAGACTTGAATATACCACTATGATCTTGAACTGCGACAACAAATCGCAGAGTGAACTTAACCCGGTTGTTCAGCTATGAAGCAGCCAAAGTGGTAAAATCGACCAAAAAGGTTCTGACATCTTTTTTTGTTTGGGATGCAAAAGGCATTTTGTTAAGTGATTACCTTCAAACCGTTAAAACAATAACAGGACAGTATTTCTCAAACCTTCTGGATTAATTGGATGCAAAAATTTGTGAGGAAAGACCTGGTTAAGGAAATAAAAAATAATTTTTCATCAAGACAATGCACCGGCTCACAGAGGTGTTCCAAGATGGCCAAATTGAAGCAGTTACACTACGAATAGTGGGAGCATCCACCATATTCACCAGATCTGGTCCCCTGTGACTGTCATCTGTTCCCAAACCTAAAAAAAATCCTACGTGGCAACCGTTTTTCACCAAATGAAGAAGTTATAACAACCGTAGATGAGCATTACGAAGCACTTCCAGAAAATCACTTCAGAGATGGAACAATTGAATTAGAGAACCACTGGAAAAAAATGTATTGAGCTTAAGGGAGAATATACGGAAGAATAAAGTAATCATTTCCATTATAAACTTTTTTTATCAATTCCGCCCCGCGAACCAATAATTTGAAATCATATGGGGAACAAATCTCTATGACAGATCTAGGGGAAATTTTAGAAATATTTTTGTTTATAAAACCCATGGGAGGAAACAAATAGCCGATTCTAAGAAGGTTCCAAATAACACCAGCGTTGATCCAATGAAGGAGCAGGGCCTTAGTGCCGCCTACGGAGAGGGTTCTGAAGACCACGGTGCAAAAGTGATTTGGTCTGTTCAGAGAAATTTTAGAAATTTTAGAAATTTTAGAAATTTCAGAGAAATTTTAGAAATATTTTTGTTTATAAAACCCATGGGAGGAAACAAATAGCCGATTCTAAGAAGGTTCCAAATAACACCAGCGTTGATCCAATGAAGGAGCAGGGCCTTAGTGCCGCCTACGGAGAGGGTTCTGAAGACCACGGTGCAAAAGTGATTTGGTCTGTTCAGAGATGGGGATTTAGACCTGGAAGGTTGGCATTGCTCTGGTCATCCTTCAAACAGTGATGTCGAGAAAATAAAGACCATTTGGTTGAACTCTTCACTCGAAGCGAACAATACTTGAAAATATCAAATGAGATTTTGGCGAAACGTCGTGACTCTTCACAGAATCAACGGATCGATACCCGGAATGATTTAGGAACATTATCTACCAATTCTTGATATTTTGATTCGCGTTACAGATATCGAAAAAAATTATTAGAAAAATTTGTTCAGACAATGTTTCATGACAAAATTAACATTTTTAATGTTTTCATTATTTTGGTCTATATACAAAATTATTACGTTTATTTTTTAATTTGATAATTAGTATGCCTGGAAAATAAAAACTTGACACATTGTCAATTTAATGGTGTTATGTATTCAAACATTTCAGAAAAATAAACAGCACTTGATTAAATTTAGAAAAAAGTATACAACAATAATTTTCATAATACAAATAATTAATTATCAAATGTGATCACTCTCAAAGGTCCTCCGTCTATTCGAATACATTTTTCGATTCAGTTTAGCTACTCGTCTAAGTTCCGGCATGTCGATTTCTTGACAAAGTTCATCTCGATTTCTGTAATATCCGAAGACCTCGGAGGCCACAGTTCAAAAGGATAGTTTCTTCCTATTGAGCGCATATGAAATTTTTGGTTCCACTATTGACGAACAATTCTTGAATTGTGGATGGATGCACCATCTAACTGCAAATACATATCCTGTCGCACATTAAAAGCAATATTTTCAGTTGTATCACAAAATTCCACATCGAAGAAGTTAACTAAACAACCAAAAAGATACAGAAAAAAGAACCAATTCCTAAAATCACACCCCAGACTTTTTGACTTTCTGGGAATATTGACCTTTACAATGTATAACCTAGTGAGGATTACCTCTGGCCCAGTATCTATAGTTTTGGGATGATACAACCCCCATTAGTGATGAATGTAGCCTCATCAGTAAACATAATCTTCTTTAGGAAATGTATGTCATTAAAAAATTACCTTGGCCCTATAAAACAATAGTCTAATCTTCTATTGTCATCACATTCTTTCATTGCATCAAACTTCGGTTTATAGGGCTTGATTTTGTGACGAACAAAACATCTTCTGATTTTATCCTTGTTAATATTCAGTTGATACGATAAATCTCGAAAGCTCATGCATGGATTTGCTCGATTTGCCGCCAATATATCGTTATCCTCAGGTGTATTCGACGAGGTTGATCTTTTCGATGGATACTAATAACACTGCTAGTTTCACTGAAAAGATTATTTACAGCAGCTGCTTTTCCATGAGTAATGGGAGCATGTTGAGGATGGATCATGTTAAATTCTGCAGCAACTCCTCTGCTACTACGAGCAAGATCACCAAACAACTGGATTCTTTCGATTTTTTCTCTTAAAGTTAGTGGCATTTTAATTCTGTGATCACTGACTACGACTTAACGCAATACACTCCAAGTTTAATCAGACTGACATTTAACAATAGTGTCAAATTATTACTTTCCATGGCACACTAATTATCAAATAAAACATAAACTTGTAATAATTTTGTGTATAGACCAAAATAATGAAAAAATTAAAAATGCGAATTTTGTCATGAAATTCGGTACGTGGGGTTAAAATAATATTCTGAACAACTTTTACTAATAATTTTTTTTCGATGTCTCTAACGCGAACCAAATATCGAGAATTGACTCTGTTTGTAAATTCGTAGTAGGCTTTAA
The DNA here is from genome assembly GCA_031761425.1 of Cosmopolites sordidus. Lineage (NCBI taxonomy): Eukaryota > Metazoa > Arthropoda > Insecta > Coleoptera > Curculionidae > Cosmopolites > Cosmopolites sordidus. The sequence goes on along the minus strand of JARFXV010000210.1, from coordinate 1,237,120 downwards.
CTTTAGACTTCAGTTGAGTATCTTAAGAAATGTGACCCATTAACTTGTATGACTGTGCAAAAATTAAAATCTGTATTCCTTCAAATAGTGAAAATATGGGGGGTGTCTTCATCTTAAATGCGATACAATGTACATATATATATATATATATATATATATATATATATATATATATATATATATATATATATATATATATATATATATATTCGTGACCGTTTAGTATTATTATTATTATTTTTTTATTTATTGGGATTTTCGGTCAGTGTAAATAAGTTTTAATTTTTTATTGTTTTTTTTACGCTTCGATTCTACAATGAACCATCATCAGAATACTTCTAAAATAAAAATTACTTTTATATAAAAAAAAAATACAAACTTACATTTAAAAACCTACCAATATCAATTAAACAATTAATTTTTTGAATTTTTTAAGTAATATGTGTCAATTTTCTATAAAATTTTTAAATGACATATTTGACTTTTGACATATTTAACAATTATTCCACCTTTTTTGTTTTTTATTATAACCTAATTGTTTTGAATTTTTTATGTGGAATGATATTAGATGCAAAAATTAAAAAAAATATGAAAATGTATTATTTAATAATGTTATTATATATATTATATATACAATTATATTATGGAATAATTGTTAAATATGTCAAAAGTCAAATATGTCAAATTGACACATATTACTTAAAAAATTCAAAAAATTAATTGTTTAATTGATATTGGTAGGTTTTTAAATGTAAGTTTGTATTTTTTTTTATATAAAAGTAATTTTTATTTTAGAAGTATTCTGATGATGGTTCGTTGTAGAATCGAAGCGTAAATAAAACAATGAAAAATTAAAACTTATTTACACTGACCGAAAATCCCTATATATATATATATATATATATATATATATATATATATATATATATATATATATATATATATATATGCTAACATGGTTAGCGAATCGCGTTACGAAAAATGAAATAAAGAGATTTAGTGTTCTCTTTATTCTACTACATTCAAATAGAAACAAATGGAACATCTAATTCTATCGACCAGTCCAGATATTGTGTCATTCAATTATTGATATTTCTTTAAAAATTGTGTAGAACTGTAGGAACAGAACATAACATCGTTCTCGCTATCTCAGAAACATTAGTAATAAGCACAAATAAAATTGCTTTATTTGTTAAATGTGACGAAATTTCCTAAAATACCCGAAAAAATTTAGCATGGATTTGAATATCACAATTTACAAATACGAAAATGAAGATATTTAATTCAATTGCCCAACGTATCTATTAAAATGCGAACACAAAGGTCACACAGGTCAATATCCTAATCGAATATTTTTGTTAAAGATGTAAGTATTTAGATCTACGGCGTAATAAAACTACAGAGCCTTCAAATGTGGACAACCAACACGACTAGTTGGTAATGTTTAACATGAAACCACTAATTTTCTTAAACGACGACATTCGTTCATTGTTTTACTCAGTTTTTACAGATAACACATGTCTACAATTGATTTTGTTCCGGAAAAACTAAAGCGTTCTTTTCCTCGAGTACGATAACGTGTAATTTTAGTACCTGGAGAAAGTAAATTCCTCTCTTTGAGGGATGCCAACAGTTCTAATCTTTCTTTTGAAAGGTCGAGGTCTCTGATAAGGTCACTTAAAGCGTCTTGAGTAAAAAGTGGGAGTTTTGACGACGTAACTTTAGAATTATCACTTTCTTCGCTGGTACAAGCTTGCCTATCTTTGGATGTACTACATTCTGTATCTGAAAGATCAGACAGGCCACGAAAAGTTGGAACAGGTACGTCTTCTGGATGAGAACAGCTCTTTTAGCAGATACTAGATCGGGATAGGATTTTTTTTCGGTTAATACAATGTACCTTAACTAAGCAAAAACAACAGTTATCGTAGTGATTTTTTGGTTACCTTTTGCAAACACTGTTTGGAATCCATGGTTTATAAACTATGGATTCCAAACATTCAAATCAGTTTTGATTTTGATCAGATATAGGTTTTCGAAACTTTTTCACCTATACTCGCCACAAAGGTAACAAAAGTGTTCCGGTCGTTTACACACGATCGTTTTGTCGATGACCTCTTCCAGATTTTATTTACTAATTATTTTCTACCCCTCCTACAGCGCAATGAAACATTAACAACTCTTTGGACCACCCTATATAAAGTTCATGGAATAACAATTTTGAACGGGAAAAAATATTTGAAAACATCAAAAAGTTTCTAATAATGACCAGAAAAAGTAGTTATTAACTACTTTTTTAAAAACTTTATATTTTTCTTTGACTATTGTATAAGTTTGGTGAGTCATTTGTACCTTACCTTGATATAACGTCATAAAATTTAATGCAGTAAAAATAAAGAAAATTAAGAAAAATTGCTTTGTTCAAATACTTTTTTACCCCACTGTACATGTTATTTAAACCAGTGTGTATATAATTGTACAGCTGATTCTAATTGGACTTTAATAAAAACATTCAGCATGTGTTACATAGATTGTTTATTAACTATAAAAAGATACGAAAGTAAGCGGTAAAGTTTGTAGAAAGACGTATAGATGGTGCTGTTACAGACAACTTTGACAGCTGTTTAATTAAGGGCGTGTCAACGTTTTTGACAAGATGTATTGTCAAGGTTTGTCAGCAACTAATATTAAGAACTTGACCCAGTAGTTTTTCCTCCTTCAAATGATGGCGCTCTTTTAGACAGTCCTTGTGACACCCTGACAAGTTTACTCCATCAAATAGCCAACTGTCAAACGTGTCAGATCGTAGTGTTCGTTAGCTTACGTTTTGACAGCTTTGTAATTAAAAATGTGACAGAATTTTTTACGAGAATCAATACAGTAAAAAATACGGAAAGTTTTTGTTGACAATGTTTAGACACTTTTTTCATTGTTTCAATTCTTTTTTCCCATTCATCGTCAGTAGATGTCTGAATCATCTCTTGATGATGCTAACGTGGTTAGCGAAACGCGTGTCGGGAAGTGATTTGGTGTTTAGTGGTAAATCATCTTTGAGTTTACTTATTTCCCGTTCAGAATTGTTATTTCACGAAATATTGTCTATTGAACTTTATATTCGGTTTTAATTTTGGTATAACTTTGTCGAAAATCAGTATTGGTATAACATTAAGAAAATTGGAGATGTTAACTAAAGGAAATTGGGAAGAATCAGTTTGTTTAAATAGTTTTTTCCCTCGCTCTGTATGTTGTAGAGTGGAGCACCAATTTTTAAGACCTAATATATATGAAATAGTACATAGTTTAATGCCAAAACTGTGTCAAGCAATCATTTCATCAATTTCGTAAATTTTCATCAACGAATCTTCACATAATTTTAAAGACAAAAAGTTCTTACAACAAAGATGAAAAACCTATTTAACTGAAGTAGCCGATACTTGATGGAAATTGATTTTTAATAAATAAGCAAAGATTAATATCTAAAAATTTCCACTATATTTAAAATTGTATGTATAACCATTTATTCGACAATTCATTCGCCTTTTTCAAATACAAAATATGTTAAACTAACAGTGAGAAAAGTAATTACTTATAAATGAGAAAAATAATTACATTACAATTAAATATAATAATATAATCAGGAGTTTATTTAGGAGTGCGGGTCGTGTCCAAAAGTCTAACAGGAAGATATTTCTCTACTAGAAGGTAAAAGAAGTTACACTAAACAACAAAATAATTCTCATTATGCTAGCCGGTCGCGTTGGTGCGGCGGTAAGAGCGCCTGCTTTGCCGAATCCGCGCTGGAGCGATAGCTGGTTCGATTCCAGCGCTCGGGTGGTTATTTTTCTTTCTTATGTCCGTTTATCTTTCCTAAATGTTTGTGATTGTTTCTAGGCAAGAGTGTAAAATCCGACTACGAATTACCCCTCAGTCACGCCAGTTAAAGGCTGGGTAAGGCCGGATGCCTTCTGAGAAGTGTTCTACGTTGGTCACTCGCCAGTCGGTAGGTTTCCTGATAGACTTATGGGTAGGCACATAACCAAGGGTTTATAGCCCGAGGGGGGTGCTGGCCTGGGTTTGTCGGAAGCTGATGACCGTGGTTCGGAACCCACGTTAAGCTGTAGGTCCAGTCGCTAAATAGCCTAGTTGCTGATGCGCCTCTAACCCAAACACTTTACTTTACTTTACTTCATTATGATAACCATTTAATGTTAGAAAAGCATACTTTCAATGATAATTTTAAAATGTTATATAATGGGAATAAATCCAAAACAAAATAAATCTTTTAGAGAGCCTAGAAATTAATAAAAGAAAAAATTTGGATATTTTGCTAAATGATCAGCTAAACTTGAAGGGTTCACCGTTATTAAACTTATATTGCCCTCCTAGATATTGGCAAAAAATGGACTTCCCCACTATCATGTTTTATGACATTATTAGGTCGATGGAGAGTTTAGGTTGTAATTACTTTTCTTACTATTAGGTTAACATTATTATATACAGTGTGTCGCATTTAAGATGAAAATACCCCCATATCTCCGTATTTCAGTGTATGTCAGTGCCTATAAATAAATTCCATTTAAAAATAAAAATGTATTCTGTGTGCGAATATCACGATCTTATTTAAGGAAAAGCTCTTCAAAGGGGAAAAGACCAGGAGTTAGGTGTGCTTACGGGCAACGATACCCAAAAAGCCGTTTTTCCTTTTAAAACGGCCTCAGGCTTGCATAGACTCAAATGGTCGACATTTTGAACATTTCATTTAATAAAACGATTAATCGTGTGTTTCATTTGACGTGAATCGTTAAAAACGTGTTATAATGCGAAACATTAGTGCTAGTAATTTTAACTTTGACATTAAACGTCAATAATGTGTAAGCTTTTCCTTTTTTTGTAACAAAACAAACCAAATTTATGCCGAAACCTATGGAATAAATGGTTATAAAAATATTATATTTTATTTTCACCGTAAGAAGCCAATCAAACAAAAAAAGTGAATTCCGTTTGACCCGAAACTGGGAATCAAAAATAAACAGAATTAAAAAAAGTTTGGACCTGTTTTCTGCTAAAATGGTTGCATTTTGGATACGTGTTTTAAATAAACTTTTTGTTCAAAATGATGTAAAGAATCGCTGGTTAAAGTTACGAAAGTTATTTCCCTTACACTCTGTAATTTAGCCATATGATATATTGATTTAATTATTATTAATAACCCACTTGTTCTAATTATATATTTATTTTATTTTATCAGCTTTTCTTCCCAAATAGACGTCAATATGTCAGAAAACTTCAAATTACCAGAACCAGAATGGATATTGGATCAGAACGGCAATGGCCCAATGTTCTGGAGAAGGGATATAATCGACGAGAAAAATTCCAGGTAAGAAAAACGCTAAAAAAAATCCCTCTACTGTTAAGCTGTATCCACATCAATAAAATTTTGCGTATGTGTGTTGAATTTTCTGGAACAATTTGTTTAAATTATCTGATGGATAACAGATGGTTCGTGTGCGTGCTGTGCGGCGATACTATTTGTGTGTGACCTTGTGTGTTAGAGCGTCTACATTATATATATATATATATATATATATATATATATATATATATATATATATATATATATATATATATATATATATATATATATTTCTCGGCTGGCCTTGAAGAAGTATTCCGTACACTGGATTGGGAACAGGATGGGGTAAAGATCAATGGTGCAAACTTAAACCATCTTAGATTTGCAGATTATATTATTCTCATTTCACAAGACCCAGAGGAGCTGCAAAGACGCATACAAGAACTGCAAAGGGCTGGCGAACCATTTGGCTTGAAAATAAACCTGAAAAAGAGTCAGGTTATGTTCAATAACTTCGCTCAGGACAGAAGAATTTCAGTTTTAGGAAGGGATTTAGAGATTGTGAACAGCTTTGTATATCTTGGGCAGAGGATTTCCATGGAGGGGAATACCGCCCGGGAGGTGGAACGGCGTGTTAAATGTAGCTGGCAGGCATTTGGTAGGCTCAACATAGTGTTTAAGAGCAGACTCCCACTTTGCCTGAAAAGAAAAGTATTCGATCAGTGCGTTCTACCCGTTATGACATACGGAAGTGAAACCTGGACACTCACATCGCAATCAATTCAAAAACTTCGGGTGGCACAGAGGGGAATGGAAAGATGTATGCTTGGCATTACAAGACGAGACAGAAAGTCCTGCGCATGGATCAGGGAACAAACAAAAGTCTGTGACATCATTGGAAGCGTAAAACAGTTGAAATGGAGATGGGCAGGCCATATAGCGAGGCGATGGGACGACAGATGGACCAAGGCAATCCTGGAGTGGATACCGCTTGATCGCAAACGTCCGCGAGGAAGACCGAAAGCACGATGGATTGATGACATCGTTAAGTATATTGGACCCGAGTGGCAGAGGAAAGCCCAGGACCGTGAAGGTTGGAAGCATGTTGAAGAGGCCTTCATCCTGCAGTGGATCGATACGGGCTGACGATGATGATGATGATGATGATGATGATGATGATATATATATATATATATATATATATATATATATATATATATATATATATATATATATATATATATATATATATATATATATCAATGAGCTTATTCAGACAGTTTTTGTCGTGACACGGCCCCGCAAACACGGAAGTGTTGTTGTTACATTCAAGCTTGGTTGAAAATTTTATTTTTCGGTTAAAAAGTTTTTGTTCTCCTTAGAAGAAGCACACTTACATCATTGTGCTATCATTGTATGCTATTTTTGTTCTATCAAGGAACGAAGGCAGTGAAAAAAATAACCGATACTTACGGGGATGTTCTGAAACTAAACAACCAAAAAAAAAAAGCATCATAGATGGTTTAAAAAGTTTAATAATGAAAACAGGAATCCCAAACATGCCGCACGAAAGGGACGACCCCAAAAATTAGATGTTGATATCCTGAAGGCGATGGTCGATTCAGATCCTCGTCAAACAATTAAGGAATTATCACTGAAGATTGGCTGTCCATGGTCTACAGTTCAGGATCATCTTCGTCGCATAGGAAAATTGTATTAGCAAGGAATGTGGGTTCCTCATGAATTGACGGAGACAACGCTCGCTCAACGGCGTACAATCTACGCATCTCTTTTGCCTCGGTATGAAGCCGATCCGTTTTTGTGACGAATTCTAACTGGAGATAAGAAGTGAGGGCTATACGATAATCCTGTACGAAAAAGACAATGGCTTTCTTCCACCTGAAGAAGTACCTGTTCCGACACCTCGACCATCACTAACAATAAAGAAGGTCCTTGTTTGTGTGTGCTGGTATTTTTCTGAAATCATACACTATGAATTACTTGAACCTGGTCAGACAGTTACAGCGACAGTGTTAAACAACTCGAGCGAATGAACCAAGAGCTCATAAAAAATGATCGGTTTTGATTAATAACAAAAAAATGATCCTTCAACACGATAACGCAAGGCATCACGCTGTAAAAATAACGCAGGAAAAAATAAGGGAACTTAGATTGGATCTTTTACCTCATCCACCCTATTCACCAGATCTCGCGCCGTCGGATTACCACCTTTTCAGATCGTTAGAGCATACATTAAGAAGTAAAAAATTTAACAATATTGGAGAAGTAAGAACGCACTTGGAAACGTTTTTCAGTGAAAGATCGAAGGACTTTTTTAAAAAGGGAATCGAACAACTACCTTTACGCTGGGCAGGGGATCTAGTGCTAGTGGGTGGATCTCCCTTAACTTTAATCGTATTTGAAAGGGTGCCATGAAAAAAGATATGATTTTCAAAGGATTTCCATGTTTCCTTTCCCAGCTTAAAGCAGCGCATCACCTAAAATATCTATATATATATATATATATATATATATATATATATATATATATATATATATATATATATATATATATATATATTGTTAATGCTTAATACTTATCAATGATCTCCTATAAATAATTAGTCCTGATAAGTTTAACAATCTGTTTTTCTTCCAGGGTCAAATTCAAACACGACGTGGAAATCAAAGAATTTCACAGGAAACCGCACGAACTTTTGGAGCCGCTTTGGGCTCAGGAGATCGAAAGAACAAACGTCTTCACAACCAGCATGGCCTGCATAGTATGCCTGACGGTATCTTTGGTCCTGCCCTGGTACATACTGGGGGGAACGATCTACTGACGACACCGCAATTTATATGTCTGTTATCACAAGATGTTTGTTTATTTATTTTTCCGTTGATAATGGTCGAATGCAAATCACACCATAGTAATAATGGATGAAGGTCAAATTAAAATAGATCAAGGTCCACTTGCATTTATAATGATTGTTGCTAAATGATCGGTAGAAAGAATGGGGCAAAAATTAGTGATATTTGAGTGAGATTAGTTATGTGATATTTTTGTCAATTAACTCTAAATTTAAATATAACTAAATAATGTAAGTGATCTAACGAGACAATAATTAAAATATTCTATAAAATCCATCGAATAAAAGAAAATTCTTAAAGCAAGGGTGGTAAATGAATTTGACAAAACAAACCACTGGGTATATAGATTGAAAGTTGGTGATGTTCTTAAATAAAAAGTTTGTATCATTTCAAAGTAACAGGTGCAGAAATTTATTCAGATATATATTTTATTCAAAACAAACAATTATACATTTATTATTTAAACTAAGTTTTAAAATGTCAATTATTTAGAATTAGAGATGCCTCAGCAACTGGGTCCATACATCCTTCCAGTTTTAACTTTTGACACACATATATAGATACTTACTGGCTAACATGGACAAAATAGCAAAAAGCTAAAGGGGGTTATGTAAAATTGTCATACCGAAAACAGCTAACTGGATCCAAAGTAAAATGAAAATTAAAGATATACGAGAGCAAGTGGCTTAACGTAAATTGAGTTTCACTGAAAGACAATAGATGTCATAACCTGCTACAGCAGTGGTGACAAAATGGTTGAGGAGAAGAACGAGAGATCGACTCTGGGTGATGACTTGAAACAACTTGGGGGTGGGGGCACAGATAAATGTAAGGACTTGAGGAAATGCCTATGTCCAAGGTTGGACGTCATGAGGAGCAGAAGATTCTAGGAAAATAAGGTCAGTTTCCAGCCATTTCTGATAGAGCAATGTAAAGATAATTCTACATTACGCTATTAGATGCTATTGAATAATCTAGAGAGCAAAAGATAGTTAATACTTAATACTCGTAGGATTACTCAATCATCTGTCTTATATTTAAGAGTTGGTCTCTTGAAGCAGTGCAATGGCATATTATTTGAGATTATCATAACTGACCCATTTTTAACACTGATGGCAATTCAACATAGAAATTAGTTCTTAAGACCTCTCAATAGCATCGCTCGTATGACCAAATGGAAGTTTAATGTAGTTGTTTGTTTGTTGACAATTTCCTGTGATTTTTCTAGTTTGCCAAAAAGGTTTGGATGGTCTTAACCAAGCTCGGTCTTTTTAAATACTCCTATTGGCATATACATTTTGATTTTGATTTTTTTAATCCAATAATGCTTAATCCATTCGTGAAAACCTCCCATGGATGGCGATCACCATCAACAACAATTATCTTTAGGATGAAGCGAACTTATTTCTATTCAAAAGGAAATATAAAGCTCCTTTATACCAGCGTTGGCAGAGAAGTTCGCAAAATGCCAACAAGCAACAGAACTTTTTCAACAGATTCCCTGACACACTGATAAATTTGGATCAGCGATAACCTAAACCATCAGCCTTGAAAAATTCAAAATTGTCAAGTATTTATGGTAGATTGTTGACAAATTTCTGAAGCAAATTATTTTTTCATGAATATTTAAACAGGTAGTAGTCTGATGGTAATAAGTCGAGTGCACAAAGCGGTTGTGGAAGAAAATCAAAGCCAATTTAATTAGTTTTTGTCATATAAATAACTCATGCATTGTCCTGATAAAAAATGACGTTCTTCTTCGTTAACTCAGGAAGCCTTTTTAAAGGTTTTGTTTCTAAGAATCGCGTAAGGTAATCAATCAGAAGGATATCTTTTGGAACATTTGGGATAGGGAATACTACTGGGTCAAATCCTTAACTTCGTTAATAATATCAGTTGCTAATAAAACTTTCAAGAAATTAAATAGCTGTCAAAATTGTCTTTAACAGCACCAACTTTTCAGCCTTTTCATAGTTTGTCATTTAAATATAAAGATCATTTCGCTAATGAAGGCATTTAAAGCCAGTTGTGAAAAAAATTGTATTACTACTTAAGAACACTTTGTATATTGTGTGCCTTATATATACCTGCATTGTAAACATCACAGAATATTTTTATTATATGTATTAAACATATTTATTCATAATATGGTATTGTAATATAAAGAACATTTCGCCAATGAAGACATTTAAAGCCAGTTGTGGGAAAAAATGTATTACTATTCAAGAACACCCTGTATATTGTGTGACACTTTTATACCTGCATTTCAAACACCACAGAATTTTTTTGATAAAATATTTTTATCGAAAATTCTCACCTTTAACTGTCTGTCTTTTCATTCATGGGGTCATCAACTTATTTATGGCTAATAGATCCTGTAGTTAAGTTACTAAAAATATATTTATTTTGATACTATAAATAATCGTAGGAATATAAATATACCAAATATATAATGTAAAATAATATTTATTTAAATAAACTTCCCCTTTTTTTACTTGTTTTTTTTAACATGCTTTACGAGGGTAGACTGATAAGTCGAATACTTTTTAAAGGAAATATTGTTAATACTACAAGGCCCAAGCCGAACCTCAACCCACATATTTTGGCGGATACCTGACTGATAGGCACATGTATTATTCTAAAAAACCGCCACGCTTTTCGAACGTTTTCCTTGTAATTCCTCGTCCATAACATGTTTTCCTCTGTGTTTAAAATTATCTGTTATACATCCTACTTCAAAATACAACACGACCGGTAAACAAACTATCCTTCTCGTATTTTTCAATTGAGTTTGGCGTTTTATTTTAAGATGTTTAAATATGTTTGGATATATGCCAAATAATTGGAAAGATAACATGGTGAACGTCAATAGGGAATATTGATTTTCCCATATGTTTCTTTTTGGAAAATACACTTCTTAGAAGCGACATTCGTATAATTTTAAAATTGATAGTGTGCTTCATCTAACTGTTTGTTGGATGAACGTAAGGTCCGGGACTATAAAATAGAATACCCCATGTTTATGCGGATTTTTATAATATTTTTCAGTATCATCGATCTGTTCTTATATATAACTGTATTTACAAAACAAAATCAACATTTTTCAATTTATTTACAATATAGATTAATACCTATGAAATTTTTACAAATATTAATTATACGGTAGGGCCAAAAGGTAGGACACTTGTTTATTTTGTAAATACAGCCTGTTTATCTTTACTTAACCAATTAAAAATCACAAAAAACAAGTGTGCCCTATCCTTTTGCCAGGGACTTTATTTTGTTCCCCTTAAAACAATTCTTTTCCACTACAAAACACCCATTATGATGTTTTTTTTGAACGCTCTAAATTACTAAAGCCTAAAGTTTACCATTTTTTTTTTTGAAACGCTGTATAATTTAAGTAGCTCTGACAATCTCTGATTTCAGTGGTATTTCAGTACCCTTACATTTATGTTAAATCATCAATAATTTATATGTTATATTCATTAACTCTTCGTGTATTTTCATTGTTAGAACCACAAAGTCATATTAAAAGTATTTATTTCTACTATAGGATTACTAGCATACAATATGCAACCAATAATACATTTTTGTTCTGTTTTTTATTATTACATTATGCAATATTTGCAGAAATAATGTGAATTTTGCTCAACTATTTAATGAAAACTTTAGTTATAATTATCACGAGTAACTACAAAATCACATAGAAAGTTTTTCTCGAAAATTATTATTCGACCATATGCAACCAATAATACACCAATATTTTTTGCTGAATTTGAATACATTAAATGGCCGGTAGGGGCGTTGAACTTTTGCGAATTCGTCAAAGAGGAAATCCTTGACACCGAAACGATGATCCGTGAAAATGCAGCCGCTTTTGTTTTCATCGCTTTTCCGCTTGTCTCGGCCTATGGTTGTAGTTAGCGTACGGTTTTCCGCTCGAGATTTCATATCGCGACTAGAGCGGTTCTTGTACGGGGGTCAGTTCGAAATTAAAATTTTGTTTAATTCCATATATGTATATATATATATATATATATATATATATATATATATATATATATATATATATATATATATATATATATATATATATATATATATATATATATATATATATATATATATTACTCATAAAAAAGATATAGGGTGTTGAAAGTGAAACTATATTTTTGAAAAATTGAGATCATTTAAAAACAGTTGAAGATATCAGGTTCAAAATAGGGATAGTTAGGTTTTCAAAGACGATAAATCCGAATTTGGTACTTGAGCTTAGTTCCTAAAGGTCGCTTGCTAGTGACTTCGGGAGAATTTAACTCTCTCATATTTTTTACCCTATAAAGCTGGGAATATTTTGACTTCAAAACAGAGAAGAGTCATAATTTCCACATAAAAAAGGTACTCATTGACCAAGGGTACCTTTGATCGATATCTCACGCCGTTTGCGAGATATTCGTGTTCGAATATTCCATTGCATATCTTATCGATGGCTGAAAAATATGCAATTCACAAAGTGTGCCTTGAATGTTGTGTACCAATTATTACGTCTCGATAACAATTGTCATTGTTTTCTATCTCTCCTATTAAACGTAGGTGGAAACAAGTTTCTCCACTCTTGAGTTGGTATTAAATAATTTGTAAAAATGCCCAGACTGAATAATTTTCCGAACCGTGATTTAAAGTATATGCCCTGCGTTTATGCACAAGTAAATTATAATAGTCGTGCTGTAATTAGAAGGTATGAAGAGATCTACAAAACCAGATGGACAAATTTTTCAAAGAATTTTCAATCAGTTAGGCGAAACAGGTTCGTTTTATTACAACAATCCTGGTGGACGACCGGAACGTATAACAGTAGAAGAAGAGGACAGTTTGGTTAGTATCGTGGAAAATCTTGAACTAAGCACTAGGCGTTTGGATGCATCTACAAGAATTAGCAAATCTACCGTTTCAAAAGTTCTCCATAAAGAAAAATTGTTTCCCTACCATTTTTGCCACAGGATTTGCCGGCTAGATCAGAATTTTATCAAAATCTACTACATAAAAACGAAGACTCCATGTTCTTGAAAAAGATATTGTTTATTGACGAGGCTACTATATATATATATATATATATATATATATATATATATATATATATATATATATATATATATATATATATATATATATATATATACTACTACTTTATATATATACTATATATATATATATATATATATATATATATATATATATATATATATATATATATATATATATATATAGATATATAGATATATATATATATATATATATATATATATATATATATATATATATATATATATATATATATATATATATATATATATATATATATATATATAGATATATAGATATATATATAGATATATATATATAGATATATAGATATATATATATATATAGATAGATAGATATAGATATATAGATATATAGATATATAGATATATACACATATATACATATTTTATAGTGATATATTTTATAGTATACATATTTTAGGTGATGCGCTGCTTTAAGCTGGGAAAGGAAACATGGAAATCCTTCGAAAATCATATCTTTTTTCATGGCACCCTTTCAAATACGATTAAAGTTAAGGGAGATCCACCCACTATAACATGACCTAACCTAACCGAGCGACTACCTAGGGGGCGGAGCTCTTAGTGTCTGAGTTTACGAGATGAGGTGCTCGTGGTGATGCTTGTCTGGGCTAGCATTTCAATACCGTTCCTTGAACCTACCCTGGTATGCTGGATATTTCAGGTTCTCCCGTCTGTGCACACGGAAAAGTGTCAAACAATTAAGAAAAATGTAAAAGACAATGCTGTTTTTGTGTATAACATTTTCTTCTTGATTGATTTTTAATTTTCACATTTTATTATTTATTCTTATATAACAACGGAAGTATGAAGTTTGCTCAAGGAAAAAGGTGATTAGTTGGAAATAAGATATAAAACATTATTTATCTATAGTTTTCATTATTCTCTTTTCGAAATAAACTTCTTGTGCGTCAGCAAAAACCTAGAGGAGTTCATATAGTTTTTTAAAGCATTCGCGGTACTTATAATATTCTTCAAAACAGCCAAAGCCTTCTGGGTACCAGAACTGACTGATTAAATCAATATTTTATGTTACATAACTTGTGAAGAAATAGACCACTTCATTCGATGGATTAGACATGGAGAACACATTCTAATAGTTTACTCCTTGCGGTAGTGCAAGGTGTTCGATAAGAAAGTTTCTATTTCATTGATTTTCTGCGCAAACGCAATAATTATGAGGGGCGCGAGGCGCATGTCAATCGATAGCCCCGCGTTTAGGAATTTAACTGATATCGAGCATTTCTTGGGAGCAGACCGTGCATTGTGTGTACGAGAATTTTACAAAAACAATGATTTGAGGCTCATTTTCATCTCAACAGTCATGTAAATAAGCGAATTGTCGTTACTAAAGAGCAACAAACACAATCGTCAAAAACCTCTACGTTCACCTAAAGTCACTGTGTGGGCTGCAATGTCAGCGCGAGGAATAATCGGGCCGTACTTTTTTGAAGACGGCAAGGGGCGCGCAATTATCGTCAATTCAGAGGGCTATGTGGAAAAGTTGGACAATTTTTTGGTACCTGAACTGCAAAACTTTGCTGGTTATAATCAAAGAACATGATTTCAGCAGGACGGAGCAACGTCACACACTTCCAACACGTTCCTGCACCGAGTTCGTGAAATTTTTCCACGTAGTCCAGATTTGAGCCCAATGGCCTTTTTTTTTGTGATACACTATCTAAAACCGAAAGTTTACGTTAATAAACCGGGTTCTTTGTTGTAGTTAAAAGAAAATATCAGGCACGAAATAGTAACCATTCCAGAGATTATATGCAGAGGCGTCCTAAGGACTTTTGTTCGTTTAGATCTCTTCAGTCTTCATTAATTTAATTATACAATAATTTATTGTTTTAAACAACTGTAAACTTGTATCAGTTTCTTGTTTTTATTCATACTGCCCTACGGCAGTGCCAAACCGGAAACAGTAGTTGACCATATGCAGTTACCATTCTGGTCCCACTTACAGAATCATATGGTCTTTCCTGTAGTTTTGTATTCAAAGAAATATATTGATATTTATGTTAACGGTTGAATTTCCAAGAAAAATCAATGGACCCTATAAGAATGGAAGAGCAAAGTGTTCCATATTAAATATTTCATGCTAAATGAGTTTCGAAAGCCTAACATTTTTGATCAGTTCATATAATTAAAAAGAAAAAGTTGATTAAGCACACCGTTACCGGCATTATCGATGTTTTTGTCGTTTGTTTTTCGATCTTTTTTCACGATTAATTTATGTGCAATTTCATTGTTTCTATGCAGGTGGCGTACGTGCCCACCGCCACTGCATACAATCGACTTTTTGCTTTTTTTGCATTGCGACAGTTGCATTTAATTGAAAACAATCGTTAGATGTTGTGCGGGACAAGCGCACAAGGTCATCCGCAGATGGCCGTGGACGGCAGCACGACGCTCATTTGTTTTCTGATCAGATGAAAAAAAATTCGACGGTCTCAGTGGCGGGGAAACAACTGGAAGAAAAACAACAACAAAAAAAAATACGTGGAGAAGTCAAGGACACGCCCACTAGAAAAGGGATTACGTAAGCGGTCAGGATGCCCCCGCGATGGCTCGAAATAAGTCTACTTGACGTCAAGTGATACCAACAACCACACCTTTAGATGAATTAATTTAGATATGGATCTGATCTGGCCATGACTTTGACACTTGTGAACTGATTTAAGCGGAGAGAAACAAAGGGAGTGGTACAGTGTTGCCACTGTGGCTAGTTTTGTTATAAAAATGGGGAAATATTACTATTAGTTTTCAAATATATCAATTCTTTGTTGGTTTATATCTTTTTAAATCATAAAGCACACTGCTAAACACAGTATTTGTGACAGCAATGTTTGGGTGTTTCTGGTGTAATTTAATATACTGAAAACAAACCCAATTTTTCTGAAGTAAGTTTTTTTTGGATTATTAAGTTAAAGGAGCGCATCAGCCACGCCTTCCACGGGAAGGATTAAAAAGTACAGTAAGAGAGTATGTGAGACAGTTAGAGAGGATCCACATAATAAGCAGATAAGGGTAGGGTGAGATATTGTCATCAGTGAGATATTGTCGTAAGAAAAGACAGTGACCAATTATAAGTCTGTTTAGTTCTACTTGAATTTGCCTGGAGAGAGAAAATCAAAGTGGAGGAAAAAATCTTTTGATGTGGAATAATTTATTGTTATCGTCTATGAGATCTCACTCCAGCTGAATGATGCAGGTTTTCTAGAGATTATAGCAAAATAGATTCTGTAAGAAGGGACTTTGGAGATAGAAAGACCAAAGCATATGACGTATTTTGTCAGTTCGTGCTCTCTTTCGTTACCCACGATGTTACTAATATCACTGTGAAGAATAAGGTGCCTAAGGAAAAGAGAAGGTTCCATAATCTGGGGTTTAAGAGGCGGATAAATTTGAATTATAAAATGACTGGAAAAATCAGACAAGCTACCCAAGAGGAGTTTTGTTCTGAGGACGTACTCTTAATTGTAAAGAGTTTAGCTGAGAATACAAAAGTTATATTGGGGGAGACTTCCTGTCCCAGCCTAACTAAATAGTTTTTCTAAGAAGGGACTTTAGAAATAGAAAGATCAGAGGATATGACGTATTTTGTCAGTTCGTGCTCTCTTTCGTTACCCTCAATGCTCATATGTCCTGGAATCTATCCAAATATCACTTTGAAGTATAAGGAGTCTAAGGAAAAGAGAAGGTTCCATATTCTGGAAATTAAGACGCGGATAAATTTGAATAATAAAATGACCGGAGAAATCAGAGTAAGTTACTCAAGGGGAGTTTTGTTCTGAGAACATACTCTTAATTGTAAAGAGTTCAGCTGAGAGTACATAAATTATGGTGGGGCAGACTAAATATGTCAGAAAAATGGGAGGAATACGTGGCAGGGTAGGCATTTATGAGATACTGTCGTGAGAAAAGACAGTGACCAAACATAAGTTTTAGTTCGATTTGAATTTGTCTGGAGAGAGGAAATCAAACTTGAGAAAATAAATCTGCTTTTTTTTCTGGCACAAATTGTTATTATTGTCTATGAGGACTCACTCAAGCTGAATAGTGTTGAAGAATTTTTTAGAGATTATAGGAAAATAGTTTCTGTAAGGACTCTAGAGATGGAATTTACACCAATGTTAAATTTGGACTGGAGAAATCAAAGCAAACTATCAAAGAGGAGTTTTGTTCAGAGAAGATCCTCTTGATTGGAAAGAGTTCAGCTGAGAGTACACAAGTTATGAGGGGGGGGAGACTAAATATGTGAGAAAAATGGGAGGAATACGTGGCAGGGTAGGCATTTATGAGATACTGTCGTGAGAAAAGGCAGTGACCAAGCATAAGTCTGTTTAGTTCGATTTGAATTTGTCTGGAGAGAGGAAATCAAACTTGAGAAAAGAAATCTGTTTTTTTTTTCTGGCACAAATTTTTATTATTGTCTATGAGGACTCACTCAAGCTGAATAGTGTTGAAGAATTTTTTAGAGATTATAGGAAAATAATTTCTGTAACGACTCTAGAGATAGAATTTACACCAATGTTAAATTTGGACTGGAGAAATCAAAACAAACTATCAAAGAGGAGTTTTGTTCAGAGAAGATCCTCTTGATTGGAAAGAGTTCAGCTGAGAGTACACAAGTTATGAGGGGAGACTAAATTTGCCAGAAAAATGTGTCAACACCTAAACCGGAAACGAATTTAAAGCCATCAGTGTAGACTACATGAAAAGAAGGGAACCCAGAAAGAAAATTGCGAAATAAGGACCTGAAGAAGGCAGAATAACAGGACTATTTCTCATGTTTAGACAGAGAGATATTTATGCGACGAGGCCGATAAGCCAAGGGAAATTTGAGGTGGGAATGGGGAGCATGGCACTGGAAAAGAAACTGAAAAGAAAGTGATCTTGATAGGTGAGTCAATCTCCATGACGAACCGTGGACTTTCGTGTCATGGATTTGGCTACTTGCAGTAAGTCTCTTTACATCCGAGCTCTGAGGTCTCATCAATGATTAAATTTCCTGTCCCAGCCCCAGCAACACACCCTGGACCATGATATTTCTTCCATCGAGTAATACTGTGGGAATGGTATTTTCGGAATCCAGTACCGTAAATTTTTTCTGCACAGTTTTTTTACTATCGAAACCAAATGAACAAAACTTACTTTTGTCAGTAAAACTGACTAAGTTCTAAAAATCTGATGGGAACTTGCCGAATTTTTTAGCGAACTTGACTGGAGTCTTTTTATCCCCGTTTTTTTGACTAATGGAGCGCTTCTTCCATGCATTATTCCTCCCTCTGTATCCGAATTATGAAAATAATTTTATTCAGTCCTTGGTGTGATATTTCCTCCAGAATGAGAAGCAATATCATTGACAATTTCTTAACTTGACAGAAAGTCAACTTTTTTTAACAAAATTAGTGTGTGCTTTCGGTCGGCCTTTCCTCTATTCGATTTCATGTTTTTTCATTTACATTTTTGGCAATTCGTCGCAATTTCATACTATTTGTTTTCAAATTCACAATTTCCGCATGTGTTTCCAGCTCTCTAGTTTTTCTAGCCATTATTATTACAAGATTAATATTCAACTCAATTTATAGCTAATTCAAATTGATTAGACTTGATTTTTTTTGTATATTGAAGTGAGAGAGCATAATTAGAATAAAACTATATCAGGCTATGGGAAACTTTGTAATTCCCAAGAATCCGACAAAAAATGACCATGCAAAAACTTGTCAACGTCGTTCGGGTTTAAAACAATATAGGAGAAGAATATACGGTGGTATTAAGGAGGAGAATCAGTGGAGAAGAAGGATCAATGAGGAAATAATATGGTTATTTGGAGAACCCCCAATAACGCGGATCATCAGAGCACGGCGAATAGCCTGGCTAGGATATCTAGAAAGGCTACCAGTACGCAGACTAACAAAACGGGTTGTGAGAAGGGGGAAAGGCGAGGGAAGAATATAGAGGGGAAGATCGAGGAGAAAGTGGCTACAAGAGGTGGAGGAGGATTTGGCCAGAATGGGTGTGACACAGTGGGAAAGAAGGGCAAGGAATAGAGTGGTATGGCGGCAGATTGTAAACCAAGCCAAAGGCCTTAAAGGCTTGTAGAGCTGTACATATATAATTGTATTCGATTACAACGTTGGTTAAAATGCCATGGCTGTCCCCAACATGAAAATAAAGCAAAACTTGTTGAAAGGTTAGGATGACAATTATATTCATATTAGTTTTATATTAATTATATCTACAACATTATATTTATTATATTTATAACATTATATCTATATTTTTAACTTTATAGTTATAACATTACATTTATTTTTATATTAAGCTTGGAGGAAAATTTTAATTTTCATTTCTATTAATACTTTTATACTCTACATAGGAACAATTAGCAGCAGTTAAAATTATTAACTTGCCCCATGAATTTGTTTATATTTTTCAGCCAAACAGGCACTTGCTACTTTATCATTTGAGGTTATAGCATGAGCTATTAGATTAACAATTAAATGGATTAAAATTACCTGATTACATTATTTATTGTTTACCCTACTGATGGGGTCCAGGATGTTTTGTTGTTAGACCAGTTTCTTCTTTGAAATGAAGTGAACAAATATACGTATCTTTGTTAATATGATCAATCAGTTGGAATTGGATCAATCAGTGGTTCGACACGTTACGCTTACTACACGTATAGCTGCGATATATCCCATAACAACAACGTTTTTTTTGCTCCTTTTCTTTTACTGATAACATCATATAATTTTATTAATATGCTTGTATTAATACTTTATTTCAAGTAATTAACAATTGAAACTGTACTATTGATAGTGAATTAATAATTAAATATGTTTTTTGTTAATTACATTGAAAACATAATATTCAAAGCTTATACACGCATAAAGTGCCCGAAAAACATGGCGGATGTTGAGGTATGCGCACAAGAAATTTTCAACTATGAAAAGCCCTATTCCTTGAAAAAGTATAAAACATTGATTTTGCCGATTCTCACATACGCCTCAGAAACATGGGTGACAACTTAAGGCCGACACAAATCTCACAATCTTCTAGAGAAAGCTGCTAAGAGCAATATTTGGAGGTGTTTGCGAAGATTGAGTGTAGAGACCCCGGTACAACTACGAGTTATACAACCTCTATGCCTTCTTTGGAAGAGGAGACGTTGTGTCCAGCATCAAACCGGGGAATTTCACCTGCATAGATGTTAATAGAATACCTAGCAGAATACCGTCTACGAAACCAGATGGTAGAAGAAAATCGAGAAGACCTAGACTCAGTTGAATATTGCTGGGAGGACAGTGTCAAGTGCGATGCCACAAACATCGGCCTACCAAACTGGAAGACTGTAGCAGCTGATAGGTCGAGGAGGAAGAAAATTGCGATGTAATAGTACTCGTTTTTACATTGTTGTACTAGCTGTTTACAAGTGTGGAACATCATTCAAAAGGGCATAAGGCAGGGATGTTATTAAAACTATTTGAACATCTGAGATTACTTTATTTTAAAAGTGAAATATTCTAAAAACCACAATTTGCTAGATGAATATTTTTTCCTACCAGAAACGGCATTACTTGTCACGTAGATGTCTGTTAATGACGTTAACAAAGCAGATACATGTTTTAAGAATAAGAAAAAATATATATGAACAATAGTGTAACTTTCCATTTGTGAGTTAATAGAAATTTAAATATGAAAATATGGATATTTTCAAGAGAAATCGAAAATCGCAAATAACTCGAAAAAACCCGTAAAAACTATACTAAGGCATATTAAAAAAACCGATTGTTCAAATACATGTTTTCCCTGAAAACCCGTTATTTTATTAACTATTTTTGAAAAAAAAAACTTTATATTTTGCTTTAATTATGATATAGTTTTGTTGAAAATCATGTTTTTCCTCACTGTATTTATAAAAATAATTATTGTAATTTATTTCTTCCTAGAGTCCCAAACGTACGGTTTTTCTATAAACAGGTTCTGTTTATCTCCCATCGTAACTTCCTCAACATTCGTGTAAACAGAACGAAAAAAAAACAAACTATGGAAAAGTAAGGGAAAATTACCGGCGTGGAAGCGGCAACGTCGCATCGAAGTTCTGCCTAGCGACAGGCAGTCTGCCTGGTCGCGTTGCCCTCAAAAATAATTGAACATCGCCAAAGCCGCCTTTGTTTCTAGGCGACAGCACACCTGGTCCGATACAATTTCTTATTATTTTTTTTTTGTGTTTTTAACAACATATCGCGAATATTAAATCGATTTCTACCGTCTCTCCATCTTGTTTGTTTATAAGAGCGCAACAACTATATTTTTTGCGAATAAAATGTAGCAAGTAAAAATTTTTCTGATGTTTAGACAAACGATCACCTTTAACTAAACCACAAGGTAAATCATTCAATTCAAAGAGATTTACCAATAAACACCAAAGTACTTGTTTTTAATTTCTCGACGCGCGTCTCGTTAATCATGTCGAGCATCATCGAGATCGATTCAAAGTTAGATTGAATCAATTTGGTATATGGTGGTAAATCTCTTTGAGTGTAGCGTTTTACACCAGTAATTCCAATAGAAGAGTTAAAGGTAAACTAAGTCTTAACTTACCTCCGAAGATGGTACGAATTTGCTGGGTCCTGCTACCAATGGGACTGGTGTGGGCAATCCTCGATTCTGCAAAGAGTAATGATATTAATGATTAACACATAAATTAAAACATCAAGAATCAGTTACTAAATTTCATTCATTTGATCAAAAAGTAAGGTGACTAGTTTTAAAAATTCGTGCGCTTTAAGTATCGATACAATCATTCGTATTTTAAGTTGGTATGACTATCCTTGGCATCTGAAAGAAGTATCGTATCATTTCGCTTGTTCAGTTATAAATTACAGCGTCTTTTGTAACTGTAAAAAAGAGGGTTCTTTTTTGATGAAAAAACCACTTCCTAGACTCGTTTTGGGTGTGTAGAAACCAATCAAGAAACATCATTGGTCACTACCAGAAGGCAAATAAAAAAACTGTTTCTAGAAGACTAAGAAAAAGTTATTTTGCATAAAAGCTTCGAAAACAAGCTTGTGCAACTGGCCCTGAATGCCCCATGCTTCGTGAGGAACGAACAAATCCATAGAGAGATGGAATCAGTTTTTCGTAAGCACTGCATTCGGGAAAACGTTGAAAAGGCCTTTTTGATGATCAATAGTCACCCCAATCAAGAACTACGACGACTAAACGAACTACAGTGCGAAGGAAATTGTAGAACAGGTTGGCAGAAAATACAAAAGACCTAAAACACATCTGGCTATTAGTATACCAAGTGCGGCGGTTAATACTCATTAATTTTTTCTTAACAAAAAAACACTTTTAAGTTGTTAGCTGCACATTTTTCCCATCTCTCTGGCAATTTGTAGATGTCCATCCAGAAAAACCGTAATCTTTTAAGGTGGTTGACGGCAGCGAAGGATATTAACCTGTTTCACCTGGTTTCAGAGTCTCATGGTACCAGACACCCTTCTGATCCCACAAAATGCACATCATTATCTTCTTTTCAAAGCGATTCAAATCGATTTCATCTTGCCGTCGATGTTGATATTGTCCTGGGTTAACCCATCATTTTCTGACGGATCACTGAGAAATTTATCTCCGTTTGGTTTTTTGTTGTTACCCAGTGATTCTTTATTTATATAAGAACGGATATTTTTGATATTTTTTGAGTTTTAGATCGTGGCGAAAAACCCAAATAAATGAAAAAAAATAACGCTAATTTAGACAGAAAATACCCACATGGCATTGTATAAACATGTGTGAAGCAAGCTTTTAAATATTTTTCTATATTATGTGTATTATTTACAATGTCCAACTATAAATTTACCTTGCAAAAATTAATTCTAGAATGTGCTCTTAGGCGCGCAAAGGCTTGAGACTACTGGTCGAAACCAACGCGCACAAGCGTCTTGCTTTAAACAAACCGTCAGTTTCCACAAGTATACGATGGCTTTCACTCACGTCTTTCTTTTGATTGAACAAGAAAAGCAGTACGTGCTGCAGACGCTTCCTATTTGGCCCGAAACTCGACATGCACCACCCGAAGAAGACGAAGAAATAAATGTTTTGTGTTCTATTTAAAAAGTTGCATTACTTTTAAATCACAGTAAACGAAAACAAGCAAAATAACACTTTAATAAACATAAAATGAAATGGAATAAAACTCACCTGGACTAACTCCAAGATCCGACGGCATTTTCCTCTGACGTGACCGAAAGGACAGGCCAAACATAACCTCAAAATAATGGGCAAATGTAGAGCCACCAAATCGAAATACTGAACCGGCGTTGTTCGCGAACTTCGGGCGCATTTCGTAACGGTTTCGTCACCCGTGTTACATCTGGGCCTTTTTTCGAACGTCACCGAACCCGCCAGCGAATTTCCATCACCGTTTGACCGTTTGCAATCAGATTTTTTCATTTCTGCGTGATCTTCCGGAGTAGAAGCACTCTCTGAACATTTATCGTCCCCGTCTTCCGCTTTATGACCCCACCAACTATCGTAACTGTCCAGGATGTCGTCCCTGCACTGACACGTCTGGTCCCCAACAAAATTGCTCGGGTCCAACCAGCTCTCCACCATCTTGGACACGACGTCCAAGGCCAGTTCCTGAATTTCCGTGTCCTTGGTGGAGTAAAATCGATTCAGATCAAGCATCACTTCATCGGAAACTGGTATTTCGTCGTTGGGTTCTTCGAGCTGCTCTTGGTGATTTGTGACGACGACCGAGTCGTTATTTGGTGCTGAGCGTTTTTGTGAAGTGCCATTAGCTTGAACAAACATGTTTGCCTTTTGTTGTTATTAATATTGTTTCCTTTAATTTTGTACTAAAAATTATTTTTTAAATAGTCTAGTCTTTGGTACGTCTTAATACTTTTTCATCTAATACTGAGGCGTTCTTCTATTGGTTCTCGTTAGTTTCAGAAAATTGGCCTGTAACAAAAGAAAAATGGTTAATGTTTAAAAAAATACATACAAATATACATACATACACACACACACACACACATATATATATATATATATATATATATATATATATATATATATATATATATATATATATATATATATATATATAAAAGCATTGGTTAGTTTTTTTTTTTTAATTTAAGTCACGTCAACGCTCAAAGGCGTTATTTAGTGACTTACCAACACCGACAAACACATACACATACGCACACAAACATCCATGCCCGCACCAGGATTTGAACCCGGGACCATTGGATTGCCAGGCGGGCGACTAATCTACCAGACCACCGCGGTCGGCGGTTAGTTGTTTGACCGGGAGGAAGCCCCACCCATTCCTTACATTGGAGGGCACATGTTTCGTCTGTTGGTGGTTAGACTCATCAGGGTACCGACATATGCTCTCTCGCCAAGAATAGAGTCCCTCTCCACAATCAAACAATCCATATATATATATATATATATATATATATATATATATATATATATATATATATATATATATATATATATATTCAAAATGTAGAAAATTCGTTCGAAAATATATATATATATATATATATATATATATATATATATATATATATATATATATATATATATATATATAAAATATGTTATATATATAAAATGTTATGTATTATATATAAAAAATGTTATGAATGTATGAATAATTTTGAAATCAGAGGAAGTCCTCTAAAAAAATTCAACAAGTAATATTTAATTTTATTTAATACAATTTTTTTAAATATATATATATATTATATATATATATATATATATATATATATATATATATATATATATATATATATATATATATATATATATATATAACTATAATAAATATAATTATTATTATTCACGTATGGACCCTGGTGGACCACGAAGTACGATTACCGCGAAGTACAATTAGAAGCGTTTGTTGTTGTTAGCCTTCCTTTGCGCCCATATTAATTTCACTCTTTCGCTATGAGCTTTTTTCCTTTCGTCAGACCACGTTGTTCCAGTCTTCCTACATTTTTCTCTCTGGCCAACCTTCCAAACGTTAACCTTGTGTCTGAAACAGCCTCTATCCTAAGTTTCACTTTGTGTAATATTTGCTGATCTTAGGTCATGTTTAATTGCAGCAATCCATTTAATTATTTCTACTTTAGTTCTACTCCTATTTTCATAAAATTCGACTATTTGTCTAGTTAGCCTACTCGGATTAATATAATATATATATATATATATATATATATATATATATATATATATATATATATATATATATATATATATATATATATATATATCATCATCATCATCATCAGCCCGTATCGATCCACTGCAGGATGAAGGCCTCTTCAGCATGCTTCCAACCTTCACGGTCCTGGGCTTTCCTCTGCCACTCGGGTCCAATATACTTAACGATGTCATCAGTCCATCGTGCTTTCGGTCTTCTTCGCGGACGTTTGCGATCAAGCGGTATCCACTCCAGGATTGCCTTGGTCCATCTGTCGTCCCATCGCCTCGCTATATGGCCTGCCCATCTCCATTTCAACTGTTTTACTCTTCCAATGATGTCACAGACTTTTGTTTGTTCCCTGATCCATGCGCAGGACTTTCTGTCTCGTCTTGTAATGCCAAGCATACATCTTTCCATTCCCCTCTGTGCCACCCGAAGTTTTTGAATTGATTGCGATGTGAGTGTCCAGGTTTCACTTCCGTATGTCATAACGGGTAGAACGCACTGATCGAATACTTTTCTTTTCAGGCAAAGTGGGAGTCTGCTCTTAAACACTATGTTGAGCCTACCAAATGCCTGCCAGCCACATTTAACACGCCGTTCCACCTCCCGGGCGGTATTCCCCTCCATGGAAATCCTCTGCCCAAGATATACAAAGCTGTCCACAATCTCTAAATCCCTTCCTAAAACTGAAATTCTTCTGTCCTGAGCGAAGTTATTGAACATAACCTGACTCTTTTTCAGGTTTATTTTCAAGCCAAATGGTTCGCCAGCCCTTTGCAGTTCTTGTATGCGTCTTTGCAGCTCCTCTGGGTCTTGTGAAATGAGAATAATATCATCTGCAAATCTAAGATGGTTTAAGTTTGCACCATTGATCTTTACCCCATCCTGTTCCCAATCCAGTTTACGGAATACTTCTTCAAGGCCAGCCGAGAAAAGAATAGGCGATATTGCGTCACCCTGCCGTACACCTCGTTCTATATTAATTCCCACTTCAAGATCATCAAGGTGAATTGTGGCTGTAGCTCCATCATATATCGATTCTAATAGGTTTACATAGGCTCTCTCTACACCTTGGCTAAGCAGTGCATCCATTATCGCATGCTTTGAGATGGAATCAAATGCTTTTTCGTAGTCGATAAAAGCCAAGCACAGTGGCATGGTGTATTCGTTGTGCCTTTCTATGACCTGCTGTACAACCTGGATGTGATCCATTGTACTGAATCCACTTCTGAATCCTGCTTGTTCTCTTGGTTGTGCGTCATTCAGTTTTTTTAATATTCTTTTAGAAATTATCTTAGTGAAAACTTTGTACATCACTGATAGGAGGCTTATTGGACGGTAGTTCTTTAAATCTTCCTGTGCTCCTTTTTTATGTAAAAGGATCACTTCTGCATTTTTCCATAAGTCAGGTACTTTTTGTTCTTTGAGGCATTTTGAGTATAATTTTGCCAGTATTTTATGTAACGTCCGACCACCAGCTTTTAGCATTTCAACAGTTACACTATCCTTTCCTGGAGCCTTGCCGTTCTTCATCAATTCTATAGCATTTGTTACTTCCTCCACTAGGATATCTGGTATTATATATTGTTCTTCCGTGGGTATTGCTGTCCCTGAGTGGCTCTGATCTTCATATAACTGGGAATAAAACCTTCTGACAATCTCTAACATTTGGGTACGCGTCCTGCACACTGTGCCATCCTCACGCTTTAAAGCATATATTTGCGTTCTTTTGTTTCTCAGCTTCTGTTTAGCTTTGTTAACTCCTTTGTTTTCTTCCAGGGTTTTTTGCACTAGCTGCATATTGAATCGGCGCGTGTCCTCTCTGATACGTTTTCTTATAGTTTTGCAGAGCTCAGTGTACTCGACCCTGCCAAAAGGACTACCTGCATTTCTCATTGCTCGCCGTTTCTTCATTAAATCAATGGTCTCACTGGAGATTTGTGTTTGTTTGAGACATTTTTCCTCTGGTGCTATTGAAGCAGCCGTTTGAAGTACATTGTTGGCGATTTCTTCATATTGAACTGATATTTCCACCTCCTCTGGATCTTGTAACGCAGCAAACCGGTTTGACAAAGCAATCTTAAAATCGCTTCCTCTCTCCAGCAGTTTTCCAGAATCCACCTTGCCCTTCTTTGATCTTACCATTTTTTCGCGCTCTTTTCGACAGTCAATCCGAACCCTTGCTCGTACAATTCGGTGGTCACTTCCAACATTAAAATTGTTAAGGACAGTACAATTGGTAAATATTGTTTTATCGTTGGTCATGATGTAGTCAATTTCGCTTGTGAGCCCAGATGGACTTTTCCATGTCCATTTTCTGCTGATATTTTTCTTATAGAATGAATTCATAATATATAGTTCTTGTCCTTCAGCAAAATCAACTAATCTGTCACCTCTATTGTCTCGCTCACCAGTTCCATATGGGCCAGTTGCATTTTCGTCTGTTCTTGTTGTTCCAATTCTGGCATTAAAATCACCCATCAGGATTTTGTACCTACATTTCTCCTTGTATAAAAGCTGGGCCACATCATCATAAAATTCCTCAATTTCCTCATCTTTATGGCTTATAGTTGGTGCATAAGCTTGGACGATTTGAAGCCTAAACTTTTTATTCAGCTGAATGACGCATTGGGCTAATCGGTCGGATGTACTTTCAAATTTTACCACACTGTCCTTCAGCTTTCGATTGATGAGGAATCCTATTCCGCCACATCGGCCATTTTCCGTACCTCGAGTGTAGAGTACGTGTCCAGTTGGTTCCAGTTTGATTAACTCTTCACCCTTCCTTCGTGTTTCACAGAGCCCAATAATATCCCAATGTATGTTGTCAAGTTCGATTAACAGTTCTTGCAATCGGGCCTCTGTTTTCATAGTCCGTATATTTAACGTTGCATATATATATATATATATATATATATATATATATATATATATATATATATATATATATATATATATATATATATATATATATATATATTATTATCGGATAATATATATATATATATATATATATATATATATATATATATATATATATATATATATATATATATATATATATATGTATATATATATATATATTTTCTACTTTAGCTCTACTCCTATTTTCATAAAATTCGACTATTTGTCTAGTTCGCCTACTCTGATTCATCCGTTTAACGTGTCCGTAAAACTTAAAGTCTTCTTTTTCTCATATTGCTATGTATATCTGTGTATTGTTTGATTTCTTGGTTTCCTCGAAGTCGGTATGTTGTGCTATTTATTTGTTAGGGGCCTAAGATTTTTCTTATGAATTTTCTTTCCTTCTTTTCAATATCATCGATGTCTCTCTTTCTATTCAAAATGAGCGTTTCTGCGCCATACAGACATTCTGGCTTAATAACTGTGTTGTAATGTCTCAGTTTTGTGTTTTTAGATATGCATTTTTTGTTGTAAATATTTTGTGTAAGTCTCAATGCCGTTTCCATTTTTTGACATCTACCCTTATTGGCCGCTTTTTCTAACCCATTTTCCATGATTATTTCACCCAAATATTTGAATTGAGAGACTCGTCTGATGTTACCATATATATATATATATATATATATATATATATATATATATATATATATATATATATATATATATATATATATATATATATATATTTTTTTTGTGTTACACTTGAAAACAGAAAAATGTAAAATATGTATACATACATATGTTTGTAAATAATTAAGACATTATATATATATGGAGGTACGAATTCTATAGTATAAATATGTAGGTATATATTAATTTTGTTATAAATAAAGATAAAACTTATTTTCGAAAATAATGCAAAATTGTTGGCTGTTTAATTTTTTTTGTGAGCTCCTTTTGGATCGCTCTATAAAATTGTAGTAGCCCATTCAAACCATTTGAAAAATTTAGACTTCTTTCTAGTGAAGGGTCTTCATCATAGACGAAATCTTGCAACTGTTGTGCGGCTAATACATTTTTTTGTATAGTCCGGTTTAAGATATTTCGTTGCTTTTCGGCAAAATGTTAATTGCCCCAATAAATTTCAATAAAAATATTCCTGGTTTCTTCAAAGGAGGCAGAATGGAATTCGGAATGGTGTAACTTCTGAATAATTTTGGAAAAAATAAAATATTGTCGAATTTTGATTAAATTATAATTATTATTAGGTATGACTAAAACATTGTTTATTGGTTTGTTTATTTTGAATTTATTAATACAATAAAAATAAATAAATTTTCCTATTAGTACAATAAAAACTATAACTTAAAATTAATTCGGTTTCACTCTCACTGTCACTTTGATCTACATTAATAATCAGTGGTTCTATGTTATTAGTAAATGATACATACGAATCTTCTATTTTAATAACATGGTTAATCGAATTTATCCAACTTTCTTTGGGACTACTATCTACAACCTTCCTAATTAATGTTGCAGCACTTGCACTTAAAGTCGGATAAATGTTTTGTGCTCTAACATTGGATTTTACTTGATGCCACATATGCTCAATTGGATTAAAAATACAGTAATACGGGGGAAAGCGTAAAATTGTATGTCCCATATCGGCATCAATGGTATCACATACATATTCCTTTTTAATATTAAATGTTTTTAATATCTCTAGATCACATTTTTTATATGTATTTTCGAAGTATATACCGTTTTTTAACATATGGTTCTGAATTTCCAATTTAGTGTTATTTGCATTAGGAACTTTATTTTTTTGGCGGTTATGAAAACTAGCGTTGTCCATTACAATTACGCTTTCCTTAGGCACATTGGGCAAAAGGTTATTTATAAACCAATCTTAACCGTAAACAACTTGGAACCAATCCATCCTTGGAACCACCATGTAAAATTGTAATTATTTTTCCCTTGTTTGCTGGGGCTTTGGTTTGCTATTTTCTTGATGTATCTACCCATTCTTTTGCTGGCGTATCATGTGTATCGAACCATGTTTCATCAAGGTAGATAATGAGACGATTTTCTAATCTGTATTTTTTTTATAGAGTTTAAGTAGTCGAACCGTCATCGTGGCAATCGTTGTGATTCCATTAATATTTGTCTTTTATTAATGGTCCGATATGCAAAACCCATTAGAGATAATATTCTCCGGACGCTAGTTTTGCTGCAAAGAATGTTGGTTTCATCTTTCCTCAGTCGCTGTTGCCATGAATGCAATGCAGGCATAGTTTGCTTTTCATACATAGCATAAATTTTGCTTCGAATTAAGTCTTCGTCGCTTTCGTCAACACATTTGCTTTTACCAGAATCACTACGAACTTTTTTGGCTTTAATTGGCTTCGTCACAATTTCTTTAACTGTAGACAACGGCGTTTTCGTTAATGAAGACGTTTCTGCTGTGGCTGCATTTACATTAATCCTTCTATTCAATAAAGGAAAATACACATTTTTAACAATTTACTTAGCATCGGACGATAAATGTTTTCTTTTAAAATTAGCACTACCGAAGGCACAATGACAATTATCTTGCCAAGAACGCCACTTTTTTAGTCCATTTGGAATAATAATAATACGATCGAAATTATAGAACTGCACTGTTTAAGAAAACAATGCGAACTAAACTAAAATATTTCGAAACTACTAAACTAGATATAAAATTAATTTGATCTTTTTACCTGTTATTTTATTAGACCCGGCCCTGTTTACGTTTTTTTGCAACTTTGACGGATTTCGTTACGACAGCGGTTGTTAAACGTTTATTGCAGCCATTGGGTCAACGATATATCTTGAACCGCACTATATATAAGGATATTTTCAAAATGTCCTCTTCAATGCTAAATACATACTTGTCTCGTATGTCGATCGATGAAGTGACAGTTGTTATTTTACTCATGTTTTCTGGTAATTGGCCTTAACAATAACTGAGTCCTTGATAAAATACTATTTCCATAGGCCACTTAAAGTTTTACAAAAATTTCCTCCGCCCTGTGCCCAAATCTGAATCAAAACTTGCTATCGCACCATTACTTGCAATTGTCGCGCACTGGGAAAATTCGGTTTACGAAAAGAATTGCTAATAAAGAAAAATACATCGTAGGATATGTAGATGACCTACACGTATTAACACGATCGAATCAATTATTAATAGAGACATATGATGAAATAAAGGTGAAAGCAAAAGAGCCGGTTTAAAAATAAATACAGACAAAACAAAGGTGACGGAAAAAGAACCAATCCAATAAGCGAACAGAACTGGATAATCGACGATGACAATATTGAAGTTGTGAAGGAATCTGGGCAGCAAACCTGACGAAAACAAATCACAGGAGATATCAGGAATCCCATTATGAAGGGTGACAAATCTACTTACTCCCTGAATTATGTCCTAACATCTAAACTTATTGACTCTGACCAAGTAATTCTAGAAAATGCAAACTAGCTCCGAAGACGCATCGGATGTTGACCTTCCTCCTCTCCAAGGAAGAACACACATTGTTGCCGGATCGAACGCCACGCTATCAGTTTCATTATTTTATTTTTAGGCCTCATAAAATCAGCTGATCTAACACAAACTATTTTTAGGATACAAAACTGTTCTCGTTAGAATAATCATGCGATAGGAATCCTATTTTACCTTTACCCCTTTTTTTTCTAGAAGATTGTTTAGAATATTCGCTTATGAAAAGAATTTATTATCTATGCACAAGCAGTTATTTATAAGTGTCACATTTTTTTTTAACTCCACGAGGCACGAAAAGATAAATACAAAATAATTATGTTTATCTTTTACGTTTGGAATTCACACCATAAGTTCTCACTATCTTAAACACTGTCGTTTAATAATTCAGCAAAAAATAGGTTGATTACATGGATGTTTTAGCAGGGATATGCTCTTTCTATACGGGATTTAAGGGAAATAACTTTCGAAAAATTTAAACAACGGTCCTTCAAATCACTTGAAAAAAAAGTTATTAGTCACCAATCGGAAAGCAATGATAGGAATCGTCATTTTAAGCACATATGAGTAATAATGGGTGTTTTAGTTAATAATGTCGATTTTTTCGCAAAATTTTAGCCAAATTGAAGTAGTGTTGTCATTTAAAAACCTCAAGTTAGCCTTGTCTTGATGTTTGTGTACAACATTTCATTAAACAAACTCAAAACGTTCTCTGAATGATGCTTTATTGTCTCACAGGCTACCGCCCAATTCAAAACACAAGTACATATAACAAAAATAATTTGAACTTAACCTAACGATGGTACAAAAATATTTATATAAAAATTTATTCTAAGATCATTACAAAAATCATTTAAAAAGCTCCGCTTTAAAAAAACACCCTCTCAAAAGCTGATTTATACTGAGTAAACGGGGACTGAAAAATATCCATCAAGGACACAGAAACGTTCCCGCCAATGACATATCTGTTATGGTCTCGGCATGCACCAAAGAGCGGTTATTACATTAGAGGCTGTTAATTCGGGGGACATAAAACCGAATCTCACTGAGGAGTTGATCATAATCAGAAAGAGTAGGATACACTTTACTATCCTCCAAGGACTAACAGAAGAATCTTTCCAATAACAGAGTGTGGCTATAACTTCTGCAGGGATACGCACCATCCAGGTTAAAACACAGATAGAAACGCCACTGAACCTGCTCAAGACGAGAAATCTGTGTAGTATATATTGGCGACCAAACAGGGAAAGCATGCATAAGTCTAGATCGTATTAAGGCATTATACAGTTAGAAAACAGCTGATATTATCAAAAGCTTTTATTGATCTAATTAGAAGGGCATGGACGCATGATTTGATCTATGTGATGGTTGAATGACAGTTTTCTATCGATAGCAACCCTGTACCAAACTTAGTACTTTGTAACTCGCTCTTATTCTTATTACTGATTGGCATCTTTCTGAAGAAAGGCATTTATTATGAATGTAATCAAACGGTCACCATGTGAAATTGCTAAAGTTTTGAAAGAATCACATGTGATCTAAAATCAACCAGAAAAGAGAGACCGCCCAAGAAAGGCTCGACTACATGTTGATAATATGCATGACCATAATATGAATATGAATAACTTCAGACTTATTAAAAGTGTAAATAATAATAGGGCTTTGGATGCATGTGAAAGCATTCATTTAGCAAAATGTAAGAAAACAATGAACCGGGATAAAGGGCCTATTCCATTCAGCCAACTTTTTTAACTATTCGTATAACACTTGGATAACTTCACTAGTCATGATTTTTACACGCTTCATTAGGTATGTTTGTCATATAAATAGAAAACAGTTTAGTTTTAGAATTAGACTGAATCATGCTGATGATGCTAAGGTGGTTAGCGAAACGCGCGTCGGTAAGTTAAATAAATTGATTTGGTTTTAAAAACGTGATACTTGGAAAGACTCTCGAATATAGACAGGACCCATCGCCACTAGGGCCTTTATAAAAAAATCAATCTAATTTCTGTCAAGTTACCAGAGGACATATTTCGAGATACTTGAGTTCCTTAGGTGTGAATACTAAGCGAAAAAAATAAATATAGCTAGTTTGTTTATATATCTTTGTCGTTTGGTGCTTCCTGGAGTTAAAAAAAGACACCACTTATAAACAACTGCTTGCCTGGAGATAATAAATTCTTTTTATAAACTAATAATATAAACAATCTACTAAAAAAAAATGTTCGGAAGGTAAAACATCATTTTTATAGCATTCGTCGATACTATTAGGATGATTATGTATAGAAAAAATAAGTAATATTATGACATCAGCTGATCATACTTACCGGTTTCTACGAGGGTCACCTTAAAACTCTGGATCGCGGACAGAAGAAAACCGTCACAGAACAAAGGAAACGACGGGATTTTCGCGGCCTGTAGCTGTTTTTCCCATAGTTTTCTATTCCACACAGTTAACAGTGCATTTTTCGGTCGAGTTACACGAAAATCCGCAGAAATCCAGCTTTTCTGACAGAAAAACCGTCCACGGAACAAAAGACTAGCCGGTATTCAACTATTTTTTAACGTCAATACACCGGCTGACTCGATCCAAAAGCCCAGCTGACTGGGAGAATGCTCGATTGCCAAATCTTCGTTTCAGAGAAAGTTTACTGTTTTTTTTTCTCGCAAATATTACTTAACATACTTTTATCCGAGAAGCTTTCTAACTATCTTTCATATTCACTTTTTTTACGAAAAATTATTTGTAAATATTTTATTTTTTAATAACAGTAGAGACCAACGAACGAATATAATTGCAAATTAAGTCACATTGTAACTAATAAATGAAATATATGCAAATGAAGCCCCCATCTAGATAATTAGTATTTCGAAATTAGCAATAAAAACAATTGTTTAAACAAATTGTTTCAATGTCATGAAATTTATTTCACGATCTGGCAACGTTGCACAATGTACCATTGCGCAAGCATGAGCGATGACTAAATTGGGAATAGTATACTTCTGCAAACGGTATAGCGGATGGAAACAATCAAGGTTTTTCAGTTCCACTCCATTTTCTTGATTTGCATTCGCGCTTCACTGTGATTCTAAATAGTAAATTTCTCAATTAATATTACTTTTTAATAAAAACCTTTTACAAAATGAAAATGATGTATTTTAATGTAAATATAAAATTCGGAAACTTGACAAACCGGTTGCCGCTATATTGTTGGGGCGAGTATACCAACTGGTTTTCCATTAGTTGTTTAATAGAAAAACGCTGTGTTGTCGGCTTGTGCTGGTTTTCTTCAACGTCCCAAATTAAAACAAATAATACAAATATATATTACAAAACATTTACATAAACATCCTACTCAAATTTACAAAAAAATATAAATAAAAAAAATTAAAATATTTTAAATTTAAATATTTACAGTGAAAAATTGGACCTAGTGACCGGATACGTCTTTACACCTTTTGGCTGCAACTTCTACCGCACCTATAACGGCACTTCGAAAGCCTAAAACAGAGAAAGATTATTGTTTAATGCAAAATCATAAAGTATCGAAACTTATTCAGCAAACTTCACTAAAACTGTGATGTTTTTTTCGCCTAATCTGCTTCCCAGATACCAAGTGTTCACTTAACTGTAATCTTTAAGGACTTTGATGATCTTTAATATAATTTTCATTGATTGATCAGGATCATATTCTTGTATTTTTTCCTCCCAAGCCCATTCTCATATAGTTTTTAGTGTTTTCATATCTCTAAATTGTTTTTGTAACAATGCAAAGAGTAGGATCTTACATATTTAACGAGGACAAAGCAAAAACAATAAACCCAGTTCAAAAGAAAAAAAAATATTAATACAAATAAATTATTTATTGTCGAAGATAAACTTTTTGTGAGTCAGAGAGTGAGAAGTACACATAGTCTTAATTTTAGGACGAGGCAAAAAGCGCATGGAGCTAAATAAGCAGAATATGGAACAATTGATGTGAACCAGTTCCATATGCTATTTCATTTTCGAAACCAACAACACTATCATCTAAATACCAACCTTTCGATTCCAAGAAGTGCAGACCAGTTGCTGTAGACCCTCCGGGCGAGGTAACGTCATCCTTCAAGACGCCAGGATGCTGTTTCGTATCTCTGACCATTTTCCCAGCTCCTAGAACGGTCTGAGATGCTAACCTATAGGCCAGATCACGAGGAAGGCCCATTTTTACTCCACCATCTGCCAGAGCTTCAATGAAAATATATACCTAAAAATAAATTATAGTTTTCTTGAGGTCCCACTATAATACACGTACATAAGCAGGTCCAGATCCGCTCAATGCTGTCACTGCATCCATCCAGGGTTCCGTGACCTCATCGCAAGTACCGATGCTCTGAAGAAGCCTTTTGGTAATGACGGTATCGGTATTAGTGACAGTGGTGCCTTTAACGAATACGGAGGCTCCACTCTGTACGAGAGCTGGTGTGTTGGGCATCACTCTTACAACCCTGGCTTCCTTGGGAAGCAACTGAAAAACGCACCTTCTTCACTGGTCAATGATGATAACGATGGGTAACTTACTTGCTCTAGTTGCTTGATTGTAACTCCCATAGCGACGGAAAGAAATAGTTTTCCAGAATCAATACCAGATTTTTTTAGATCACCTAAAGCTATGGGAACTATGTAGGGTTTAACGGATACTATCACGACGTCAGACTTTTCTACCACGGGAATATTTTCGGTTATGGATTCAGCTCCGAGATCCTGTGATGATAAAGAAGGTAGTAAGGCTTAGAAAACTAGGAATCATTGATACCGATCGGTCTAATATATGCGATAGAGTAGTCTGCTTCTAATACCTGTGAGCTCTGTTCGTGCACATGGGTGAAAATTATTTTCTTAATAATATTTCACTTCATAGTCCCACTATACAATTGTTTTTTTAGCATACTTGGTACCTTGCTGTGCTAATGCATGTTCGCGCAGTCTAAGCTACTGCGAAAGTCCGCCGTAGGATGGTGAGAGCTGTATGATATTACAACCACTTTCCGGTTTATATACTTTAAGACGCTCATTCAACTATCAGGACAACAGGCGTTGGTATCAGAACAACAGGCTGTAAAGTACAGGTCGATACTACGAAGTGGAAGGGTACCCATCTGATATTCATGAGGAAACTCATCTAACATGGGTACCACAGGAGAGGGGAGAAGGATTCCATTGGTGAAGGATTCGTAGGGACAATAGTTTCGGTTGGAGCTATCGCAGCTGTAGCCGAAAGGCATAAGCCGCCACCGTGAAGATGTGTCCTGAAAATATTGTAGGAACAAATTGAAAAGGAAACCAGCATTAAATACTCGCCATAAATTAACCCGAATTGATTTCCCTCGAAAGGTCCTGAACTGTCCAGTGGAAGAACATCAGTTTTAATGGGGAAAAAATGGGAGAAGGGAAGTGTCATGGTTTGGGCAGGTATTGGCTACGAAAAAAGGTAAAATATTATTTATTTTTCATCTAGTTGGGAAAACAATGAAACAGTTGTATGATTTACTACCAAAAATATTTTTGAAGTAAAAAATTCTTTAGCCGCGTTGAACGATTTTCGGTAGCGGCAGAACTTATGGGTTCGCGTCACCGACATGCTAGTGACCACTTCTGCCAGATTGGCGATCATTATTTGAATTGTTTAATTGTAGAATCACTATGCAGTACAAGAGTGAATACTTAATATGCTAATATTTTTATGTAGAAAAATGAATAACAAAAACAAAGCATTTATTTTCAAATATTTCCAATATTTGCATTGAAAATTTTGATATTATTTATTTTTCTAATATTTAATCTCTCCAATACGTGTACTCTGCATCGTACAATAAATATTTCATAGTGGCTTAGGAGTTATCTTACTAGGGCGGTAAAAAAGATTTCTAGTTATTCGATAGTATTTTTGTCGCGAATTTTAACATTAAAAATTCTATAAAATAAATTTAATTTCTCAAAATTATTGTTTATTGGTTTAAATTGTCAGAAATTAAATACGTGTTTTGTTACTTTTTGTAAAATTATCATTTAGAAACTTATATCATTCAATTTCACTATTAGAACTTTACAAAAAAGTATTATTATTATTCACGTATGGGCACTGGTGGACCACGCGAAGTACAATTAGAGGCGTTTGTTGTTGTTACCCTTCCTTTGCGCCCATACTAATTTCATTCTTTCGCTATGAGCTTTTTTCCTTTCGTGAGACCAAGTTGTTCCAGTCTTATCTGATCTGATATCTGAGCTTAGGTCCTCTTTAATTGCAACAATCCATTTAATTATTTCTACTTTAGCTCTACTCCTATTTTCATAAAATTCGACTATTTGTCTAGTTAGCCTACTCGGATTCATCCGTTTTATGTGTCCGTAAAACTTAAGTCTTCTTTTTCTCATATCGCTATGTATATCTGTGTACTGTTTGATTTCTTAGTTTTCTCGAAGTCGGTATGTTGTGTTATTTATTTGTTTGGGACCTAAGATTTTGCTTTCCTTCTTTTCAATGCCTTCGATGTCTTTCTTTCTATTCAAAATGAGCGTTTCTGTCCCATATAGACATTCTGGCTTAATAACTGTGTTGTAATGTCTCAGTTTAGGTGTTTTTAGATATACATTTTTTGTTGTAAATATTTTGTGTAAGTCTTAATGCCGTTTCTATTTTTTGACATCTACTCTTATTGGCTGCTTTTTCCAACCCATTTTCCATGATTATTTCACCCAAATATTTGAACTGAGAGACTCGTCTGATGTTACCATATTTTGTTTTTAGAAATGGTGTTCTTAGTCTGTTGCAGGTCATGTGCTACCTTTTCTGCTGTTTCTTTTAGGATTTCAATCTGTTTTTGTGCCGTTAATATATCTTGAGTTAAAATTGCTAGTTCATCAGCAAACGCCAGGCAATCAATTTTGATGTTGATTCTTCCCAGTTTAATGGGCTGGTCAATATTCAGGGCCGACTTTTTTTCACGCCACTCCTGTATTATTTTTTCTAGAACACAGTTAAATAAGAGTGGTGAGAGTCTATCCCTTTGTCTCACTCCAGTTTTAATTTCGAAGGGGTCTGAGATGTCACCTATGAATTTAACTTTTGACCTTGTGTTACTTAATGTTGCTGTAATAATTGCCAGCGTTTTCAGATCTAGTCCTTGTGCTTTCAAGATTTGGAATAAAGGTTCGCGGTCAATGGAATCATATGCTTTTTTGAAATCTACAAATGTACCGACGAGATTTTTGTTGTACAGTTTTTGATGTCTTAGGAACAACTTTAAATTCAAGATCTGTTCAAGGCAGGATTTGCCCGGTCGAAAACCTGCTTGATATTCGCCAATTTTAGGTTCTAACTATCCCTGTGCTCTGTCTAGTAGACATTGAGATAGAAACTTGTAACAAACTGGGAGAAGAGATATCCCTATGTAGTTGTTTACATCCGTTCTATCTCCTTTCTTATGTAGTGGACGGATTCGAGCATATTTCCAACCTTCCGGAATCCGTTCGGTTCGCCAAATTTCTTGTAGAATTTTGGTTATTTCTTTGATTGTACCTTCAAAAGTTCAGCAGTGATTCCATCTTCACCAGAAGCTTTGTTATTTTTAAGTCGCTTGATTTGCCTAATTATTTCATCTTCATTCGGTGGTAATGAATCTGGGTTTGTTTGTTTAGGGTTTAGTGTTGGTAATTTGTTTAAGGGCTCAGGACAGTTTAGTATTTGTTCAAAATATTTCGCAAGTTCTTTGAAATTGTCTTGATAATTTAGAGCCAATTGTCCGTTTTCCTTTTGGAAGCAAAGACTTTGGGGTTGATAGCCTGTTAATTTAGTTTTAAATGTGTTGTAAAAGTTTCGGTTGTTATTTTTTTGGAAATCTTTTTCTATTTCATTAAGTTGATTGTTTTCATATTTTCTTTTAGTTTGTCTAATTAGCTTTGATGTTTCTTTTCTTAGTGTTTTGTAAAGGGACCAACTTTAAGGCTGTTTTATTTTTTTTTCAATTCAAAGAAAAAAAAGTATTATAATATAATTAGTTTTTCTGAATGTCCATTTTCTATATTTGTATTGATCCTTGATCCTAAGTGAAAAAAAATATACATTTTTAAATTATACATTTAAAGGATAATTAATTTAAAAAATCAAAAAATGAACACAGTTATTTTAAAGTTTCAAGTTTTCACTTCTGTCGGCAGTCCTCATGATTGCTTACATTTTTTTTTGTTTTTTTTTTATTTTTAGTAATGAACTTTGAACTCGACAATCTCACAAACTATCACGGGGTTAGGTAAATTTATCTTAATCTGGTTCCAGAGGTAAACTACTCCATTACATATCTTTACTCATCGAAATAACAAGATCCCCAAGTTTAATAATCTATTTTTTAATAAAGTTATTAAGGGATATGGCTTTTATTACCTTGAAAGCTTGAAGGCTGGCTGTATCTGATGGATGGGAACTGGATATTATCGTTTCGCCTTTGGCTAGACCTTCAAAACCAGAAGACAACGTTATAGTATTAAATAATAAGTAATTTAAAAGTTAATATAAACAAAAAATGGGCATTTTAGGGATTATTATTATAAATAATGTATTAGTAGCGGAATTTGTATCAAGTTGTTTTTGGTCATAATAATTGTTTAATGTAATTAAAACAGACTTTAAGAACTTTGTTGGGTCAGACCAAACAGAAGCGAGGATGAAAGGACATCAAGGACCTCGAGATTGTATTTAACGGGTCAGGTCTGGACTCAAAAACTACCACTGTATCTGGTGCCAGGAAACACCAAATGGTTTATTTAACTTCTCGACGCGCGTGTCGCTAACCATGATAACATCATCAAGAGATGATTCAGTCTAGCGCTAAAACTAAAGAGTATTCTGTTTATATAACAACCTTGCCTAATGAAGAATTAACAATTGAAAAAGTTGACTGTATATAGTAGCTCCTTTATACATAGTTTTCTTAAATTTTACTATTAGTCCAAGATCCCAGGTCCCCCAGACTAGTTACTTATTTTCTCAGAGGTAAAATGTGTGGGATAAAGTTGTGTTTTGAATGTATGCATACCGGCTAGCTTGGGCCGATGGCCAATTTATAGGTACCAGGTGCTAAAGGTATGAAAAAGCACTATTCACTTTTCTTAAAGTCTCAGTGCTGATTGTTATGTTTGTTACAATGAATATTCAATTCTTCTATTGGAACCTTTGGTGTGAAACACTAAACTTGAACAGATTTGCCACTAATCACCAAATAACTTTTTTGAACTTCCCGACGCACGTTTCGCTAACCATGTTAGCATCATCAGGAGATCATTTAATCTAATTCTAAAACTAAACTATGTTCTATTTACGTGAACAATGAATTTACAATAAATATTGTTAAAAATTAATAATCAATATTGCCAGATACTTCCCGTCGGCGGTAACTTATACCAGAAGCTTTAAAGCTCCCAAAAAATAATGTAATGTTACTTACAGTCTCGGTCTTGATTTTTATCTATGATACTCAGGAAACTATTTCAATTAAATTATACAGAATATAATTCTCTAAGCAGCCAGACCAATCGTAAGGGGCTAAACATCTCCCAGACACGCATAAAGTGTCGTTATGAGTATAAGCGCGAGATCATTATTCGTCTGGTTGAGCGTGAGTGAGGTGTCTATGCGCATCCATATCCCTCCTATATTCACTATCTACTCTAACCTATGTGTGTTTATTAAATCAAATCTGTTTCGTGCAACTGTCAGTTACAACTTGTTTTAGAGAAATAAAAATATTTGCAGCGCATTAAAAACATATCATGGCAGAGTTATTAAACTTGCTCTCATTGATTTTTTATTCTACACTGGTCTACTGAGGAGATAGTACCATTTATTAGCAACAAAAAGATTGTTCATGTTAGGAAATGTCGGTCTTTTACCGTCAGTAACAATACAGTAGTGTCTGATATTGATGAAAATCTAA
The DNA here is from genome assembly GCA_031761425.1 of Cosmopolites sordidus. Classification (NCBI taxonomy): domain Eukaryota; kingdom Metazoa; phylum Arthropoda; class Insecta; order Coleoptera; family Curculionidae; genus Cosmopolites; species Cosmopolites sordidus. The sequence continues at coordinate 1,195,115 of JARFXV010000210.1, read as the reverse complement.
CGTGTCCTGATCATGAGGAAGCTGACACTAAATTTATTTATCATATCTGCAATATTGATGCTCAAGCTAATTTTGTTATTTGATGTTCCGATACCGACATTGAAACAATCATGCTGGGAAACATGCGCCATTTAAAAAATGATGACTCCCACGTGTAGATATTGACTGACATTGGAAATAAAGCAAGATATATTTATGTAACTAAGGTTTATGAACATTTGGGATCTTCGTTAAGCCGTTGCTTGCCAGGATTCCATGCAATCACTGGATGCGAATACAATCCTCCTTTTTTTCAGAAAAGGCAAGCAACGGCCATTCAATATACTGAAAATAAATTAAGAGTATCAGGAAACATTTATGAGATTCGGCGATCTAGCAGTGGCGGCTCGTGGTCTAAATAGGAGGTGAAGCGCAGCACGAAAAATAATAGGTATATCATAAGCAGCAAATTCAAAAATGTATAAAAACATAACAATAACATAAAAAAAAATAGCTTACTCACCCGCACTTCAACAGCGACTAACGTAGGGGCACTGCAAAATCTGCAACCGCACATAATGTTTCTATTTTTTAAATGTAAGGTCAATTCTTCGGTCTTTTAAAGCTGCAAACCTTTCAATAATGTCCTGATAAAATGGTTCCACACTTAAAAGTTCGTTCAAAAGTCCTTTTTCAATAGAAATTTTCGCCAAATTACTTAGTCTGTTTTCTGTCATTGAATTTCGTAAAAATGTCTTGATTCTTTTCAAACAGGAAAAACTACGTTCAACTGAGACACTAGTCGAGGGAATCATCACAATCAGGTATAATAATCTGGAAGCTTCCTTGAAGATATCTCTATTCTCGTGTAAAAGTTCCAACATTCGATCCAATTGAATTTTGTGGTAATTTTCATCATTATAATTGAAGGTTAATTCATTTTTCAGCCTTGATATATCGGAAAATAGGTCGAGAAAAAATGCTTTTAAATTATTCACTGACTCTAAAGGAAAGGTTTTTGCATACTCTGCAAACCGTGCTGTGTCCATGAGTGTAACGAAAATAAGTTTATCCATGTCTTGAAATCGTGTGTCAATTTGTCCAGAGATAGTATCTAAAATTTCGTAATACAACACTTTATATTTTTCAAATATTTCTTCAGTCGTTAAAGTTTTTCGTCCCTCACGATAATTAGTTGGTACTGACACTTTTACACTGACTGAATCAAAAAGTTTTTGGAAATTTTCCTCATTTCTTTTTCCATTTAAAAGACGTTGAGTATTCCTAACTTGTGTTATACAAAGATTAATGTTAAGTGAACGTTTCTGTAACACATCAAACAGAATATCAGTCATTTTGAAAATGTCACTAAAAATAGCACTGAGTAGAGCAAATTCAAAATTATTGAGATGATTTAAGAAGCCCACACTTTGAGTTATTGAACTTTGATCCGAAGTTTTGTCGTCTCTAATTTCAGTAAAAACTGTTTTTAAACCGTCCCATTCATTATCAATCACATTCACTATCTTAGAATTCGATGTCCAACGGGTTGAAACAGATGTGGGTACCCTTTTTTTCATTATTGTGTCAGCTACTTGAGTTCTCTTTGTAGAATGATGAAAAAAAGTCGGGAAACTATTGACGTTTGCGAAAAAAATACGGCACTGTGGTATAGTACTGCAACTCTGCTGAAGCACTAAATTGAAACGGTGAGCTGCACAATGTACAAAAATGGCTTGTCGAGCTTCGGTTTTTATTTTTGATTGGAGACCATTTATATGTCCTGACATGACACTAGCGCCGTCGTAGCATTGTCCTACTAATTTTGAACGGAAATCGTATTTTTCAATATGTTTAGTCACCAAATCAAAAAGAGCATCCGCTGTTCGGTCGATACTAACATCAAAGAAGCCCAAAAACCGCTCAACTAACTTTCCCGCACTATTAACGTATCGAAGTATAATGCTGCACTGAGATTTCTGAAGAATGTCCGTTGAGTCGTCGACTTGAATAGAGAAAAAATCACTGTCTTTTATTTCACGATCCACATGTTCATCGATGTAATCCGAAATACAGTCTATCAATTCGTTCTGGATTGTTTTTGAATTTGCAGAAAAAATGGGGGATATCTTCTTATAGTGTTCTTGAATGTTCACACTGTTCACTGATATATAAGAGTCCAAAAGTTCTTTGAAATTCCTCCCGATTATCCGAGGAATCAGATTCGTTGTGCCCTCGAAATGCTAACTCTTGTTTTCCTAAATAAACAGTGGCGCGAATAGGTAACTGCATGAATCTTCTATTTAAAAGCACATTGTCATTGAACATTTTTAAATACAACCTAGAATTTTCCTTCAACGCGTCTTCAATTGTGCTGAGGTATTTCTTTAATTTGGCAAACGATAATGCACAGTGAATGTGATCTGAAGAACCTTCATGTCTACTACAACCCCTTGTTACGTTTCCAAAATTGTTAAAACCGTCTTTATTCCACACACTTGATTTTACACCTACTCTCAAACAGGGCATACAAAACAGTTTCTTCAAATAAACACTTCCACACAACCACTTATAATCAGCATACCACTGATTGCGAAACTTTCGAACGAAAACTCTGTCTTTTGATTTTCCTTGTTTTTCTATTTCAAGAAAAGGTTTGGTGTTAGGTCCCTCTGTATGCAGAAAGTCTTTTTTGTCATCGTTTTTCCATCTGGAAAATGGTGTTTCCAACAAAATGCACACCGGATCGTATAATGGAAACATTTTCAAAAACTTTAACAGCCACCCGCACGGCGCGATACGATGTAAATTCACTGAATTTTATTCTTAAGGAAACGAAACGCGTGCAATAAAGCCTGCTGCAGCAGCATCCACGCGCCGCGCCGTTTTCTATTTTTAGCTCACGTATTTAGAAGACGGCTTCGTGCGTTACCATGGCAACCTCCGTAAACAAATCTGGAATTTGGCAGCGGTATTATAGATCGTGCTGGTTGCGCTTCCCAGGCATCTCATACGAGGTAGAGTTTTCTGACTGTTTAGTTAACTGAACAACGGCGCTCGCCGCTCGCCGCAGTCGTCGCTCTATTCTTTAAGAATACGCTACGTTTGTATATTGTATAATTCATATAATTGTTAGTATTGTATTAATTTGGCATTAATTATTATAATGCTGATGTATTAATGTATACGTAATTAAATAAATTATTATACCAATTATGTTTTATATAAAAAATAAAATATAAGTTTTTGTTGCGCATGAGCATCTAAGGCTATTTAGCGACGGGACCTACAGCTTAACGTGGGTTCCGAACCACGGTCACCAGCTACCGACAAACCCAGGCCAGCACCCCCCTCAGGCTATCAACCCTTTGTTATGTGCCTACCCATAAGTCTATCAGGAAACCTACCGACTGGCGAGTGACCAACGTAGAACACTTCTCAGAAGGCATTCGGCCTTACCCAGCCTTTAACTGGCGTGACTGAGGGGTAATTCGTTGTCGGATTTTACACTCTTGCCTAGGAACAATCACAGTCATTTAGGGGTGGATATGTATGGGCGTGTGTGAGTATATGTGAGTATTGCTGTTAAAAATGATGAATTTTCTAAATATATCCAATAAAAAACATTCTTCCCTAATTCTTCCTATTTTACTATAATTATCTTTATAATTAAACGTTAAAATAATATTTAATTATTATCAAAAACTTTCTTTAGATCATGAATAACATAAACTTAAAAAAGCTATGTTATCAAATCATCTAATTTTCACGCTCGCGCTCATACTCATAGTGACACTTTATATTTGTCTGGGGAATATTTAGCCACTAATGATTGGTTTGGCTACTTACAGAAGGTATTGAAGTAGTTCCCTGAGTATCATATATAAAAATCAAGACTGAGACTATAAGTAACATGACATTATTTTTTTGGGAGCTTTAAAGGGTCTGGCACAAGTTACCGCCGATTGATTATTAAGTTTTAACAATATTCTTTGTAACAATCAGCACTGAGACTTTAAAAATAATGAGTGGAGCTTTTACTTACCTTTAGCACCAGGTACCTGTAAATAGGCCGTCAGCCCATGCATACACTCAATGTACATACTAACACTACTTGATCCCACACATTTTATCTTTGAGAAAATAAGTAACGTCTGAGGCCCTTGGAATCTTGCTCTATATGCAACGAAAGGCTTGGTCATTGTTAAACATCGTGCAAATTGAAATGTCGAAATCTACGACGCGCAATAGTAGGGGAATTGTTGTTGCGGTAATACTGGCGCACACAAAACGAGAGCTCATCTCCCGTATAGGGACTAAATTTCCCTAAATCGAACAAGCATTAATTACTGACCCCACAGCACCACGAAACAATAACAACTCTTTGGATGTATAAAGAACATATTGCCCACATTAGATATAGCAGAAATGAGAAATTTTATGTTGACCATAACATAAATATTAGTAATGTTTTATAAATTTCAAGAATAATAAAACTTTCGATGCATATGCAAAATATTTATATAGCGAAATGTAAGAAAACTATGAACTGGGATAAAGTCAGATTGTAACGCTTGGTTACCTTCACGGTTCATGATTTTAAAAATTAAATTAAATTATCTCCTGATGATGCTAACATGGTTAGCGAAACGCGCGTCGAGAAAATATAAAAAAGTGACTTAGTGGCAAATCTCTTCGAGTTTAGTAAGTCATTACTGTTCAAGTACCAATGTTCACAACTTAGTACATAAGTCATTAGTCTTAGAACTATAACGAGATCTTACCTTGATGACGATCGAAGAATTACCTGATCGAAACGTCGCTTTTATACTAAAAAATAAAAACAATAAAAATCCAGCTACACATTATTAGTCATATTTAAAAAACGATCAGAACTATATTCAACACCAACGACTTTTACAAAGGCATCCATAATCTGAATGTGTCTGGCGTGTAAACTCACTGCGACAGTTTCTGCAATAGGTGCGATGGTTTCGATGTTTCCTTAATGTTACCGTCGCATAACTGGGCATTTTTATGACAAATAACGTTAAATCAAGTAGTTTCGTTTACATGGTGATTAAAAAAATTGTTAACAAAAGAACCCGAGATTTTTCAGATATTTTTTTTAATTTTTACACCTTACAATTCTATACCCCGCCACGATATATATATATATATATATATATATATATATATATATATATATATATATATATATATATATATATATATATCATCATCATCATCATCATCAGCCCGTATCGATCCACTGCAGGATGAAGGCCTCCTCAGCATGCTTCCAACCTTCACGGTCCTGGGCTTTCCTCTGCCACTCGGGTCCAATATACTTAACGATGTCATCAATCCATCGTGCTTTCGGTCTTCTTCGCGGACGTTTGCGATCAAGCGGTATCCACTCCAGGATCGCCTTGGTTCATCTGTCGTCCCATCGCCTCGCTATATGGCCTGCCCATCTCCATTTCAATTGTTTTACTCTTCCAATGATGTCACAGACTTTTATCTGTTCCCTGATCCATGCACAGGACTTTCTGTCTCGTCTTGTAATGCCATGTATACATCTTTCCATTCCCCTCTGTGCCACCCGAAGTTTTTGAATTGATTGCGATGTGAGTGTCCAGGTTTCACTGCCGTATGTCATAACGGATAGAACGCACTGATCGAATACTTTTCTTTTCAGGCAAAGTGGGAGTCTGCTCTTAAACACTATGTTGAGCCTACCAAAGGCCTGCCAGCCACATTTAACACGCCGTTCCACCTCCCGGGCGGTATTCCCCTCCATTGATATCCTCTGCCCAAGATATATAAAGCTGTCCACAATCTCTAAATCCTTTCCCAAAACTGAAATTCTTCTGTCCTGAGCGAAGTTATTGAACATAACCTGACTCTTTTTCAGGTTTATTTTCAAGCCAAATGGTTCGCCAGCCCTTTGCAGTTCTTGTATGCGTCTTTGCAGCTCCTCTGGGTCTTGTGAAATGAGAATAATATCATCTGCAAAACTAAGATGGTTTAAGTTTGCACCATTGATCTTTACACCATCCTGTTCCCAATCCAGTTTACGGAATACTTCTTCAAGGCCAGCCGAGAAAAGACTAGGCGATATTGCGTCACCCTGCCGTACACCTCGTTCTATATTAATTCCCACTTCAAGATCATCAAGGTGAATTGTGACTGTAGCTCCATCATATATCGATTCTAATAGGTTTACATAGGCTCTCTCTACACCTTGGCTAAGCAGTGCATCCATTATCGTATGCTTTGAGATGGAATCAAATGCTTTTTCGTAGTCGATAAAAGCCAAGCACAGTGGCAGGTGTATTCGTTGTGCCTTTCTATGACCTGCTGTACAACCTGGATGTGATCCATTGTACTGAATCCACTTCTGAATCCTGCTTGTTCTCTTGGTTGTGCGTCATTCAGTTTTTTTAATATTCTTTTAGAAATTATCTTAGTGAAAACTTTGTACATACTGACCGTCCAATAAGCCTCCTATCAGTGATATATATATATATATATATATATATATATATATATATATATATATATATATATATATATATATATATATATATATATATATAGCAAAATAGCTCTTAACCTCCTCTTCTTCGAACTTCCTCCTCCCAAAGCTTTTTCATCCATTCAGATGTTTTCTTCTAACCATTAGATTTAGTAACACGGCATCACAGAAAATATTTTAAATGGAGAGCTCATATTTATTTACATAAGTGTCTAGCTCTCCCTAAACGTCTAATGTCCCAGTCCCACCCTGTATATATATATGTATATATATATATATATATATATATATATATATATATATATATATATATATATATATATATATATATATATATCCCGAAGCTTTTTCAACCGTTCAGATATGTTTTCTGCTAACTTCCTCCAGTTCCGGACTCTTAGAAAGTTTATTAAATCCAATTGTACTTTATCAGATCACCTTTGTTTCGTTCTGCCCTTCTTTCGCTTCCTTTCAATGTCTTCTTTGAAAATTCGCTTCTGAACCTTTTCCTCGCTCATGAGCACATGTCCTATCTGTCTTAACCTTAGAAATTTAATATGTTCTAATTTGTCCCTATCTTATATATCTTCTAAATTTCGTGATTGTATCTGCTTCTCCACCGATCTCCCTTTTATAGTAGGGTGGTTTTGTTTAGGTAAGTCAGGTCCAAACAAGTGAACTTCCCGACTACTTCGATGGTCATGTCCATTGTGAAATTCTGCCCAATTCTTCTACATATTTTCACTGGCATAACTTTACTTTTTGTTTGGTTTACCTCTAAACCAATTTTAAAAGAATGCTCTTGTATTTCCTGGAAGACTTATCCCACCTCTTGCAGCGTTCTCGCTGTTATGTTGATATCATCGGCAAAACCAATTAGCTGTACAGACTTTGTTATCAGTGAGCCGTTCCTAAGAGAAAGGTTTAAAAGTGTGGTTGCCAATCCGTTCCCTTGCCTCAACCCAATAGATTTTCAAAATTAATCAATAAATTGTCCGCAATGCGTACTTGACTGCAGTCAATTGAGTGCCATAATCTAAGTGATGTCTCTCCATTATTAATAATGTAAGACGAAACAGTCACTAGGATAATTGAAAAGTTTGCGGGGCGACACGTATAGAACAGTAAGAGAACTATATAATCTACTACATTTTGAAGTATCATCCTTCATATGAACATATATAAAGTTTCAAGTCGATCTGTCAATTCATTCGCACAAAGCAGCAGCTTAAATTAAACGCTTCAGTATTATTTTTTAAAATGGAAAATATTCAAAAAATCGTGCAGTGATTAAATTGTTTGTAAAAAATGTTTTAAAGGTAATGAAAATCCATAGCGCATGTATTAGGGGAGTCTGCCCCTTCAAAAACAATGGTTTGTAAGTGGGCAGATGGGTTTCAACGTAGTCGTACAAGCCTGAATGATGATCCTTGTTCTGAACGTCCAATAAGTGCCACTGCCGAACAAATAATTAATTCTATACATGATAAAGAAGAATATACGGAAGAATAAAGTTATCCGCTCCGCGAACTTTTCAATTAGTAGTAAACAGTATCATTTTCAGACATGTTTCGTTTGCATTTCTTTATTTTTAGAGGCATTTTTTATCAGTAAATAATTACATTATTCCATAAACAACAGCTAATCTACCAAAGAAACACTCAAAAATCAATTTACTCAAAAATATTACATTAACGTCGTGTTAAAGATCTTAATATAATTCTCATTTAGTTATTTTGATGTGTGTGTATCATCGAAAGTGTTTTAAAATGTTAGACAGACCTAATCTCGCGCTTGCAATAATGGAAATTTTTATAATACTCGGAATGTTATCTAAAAGAAAACAATTTGAATGTAAATATTACAGTTGTGGTTGACAAATCTTATCGTTTTCTATGACGGTCATTCTGAAACTTATGAGATTATCAAACGTAGTGAGAATTTGTCCATAGAATTTGTCAGAAACAGTTATGGTGTTGGTTAGGTCCTCAATATAATTCTTGCCCGAATTCGAATTTTGAATCAAATTTTTTCCCGCTGTATAACTATTTTAAACCTTCTTTCCGCTTCAAATAGAATAATAATATACGAGCTTATTGTGAATACCAAGTGTGGCGGTTAATAATTCTTAATTTTTCTTAACAAAAACACGTTTAATTTGGGAGAAAAGTAAAAAATGGTTTATTCAAAGTTTGCGTAATCTTTGGCTGCACATTTTTCCAAAAACCATACATCTTTTGAGGTGGTCCAGTCATCAAGCCGTTTTTCGACTTATCCGTAATTGTTGAAGCATTTCATGGAAACTGCGTAAGACATCGATGAACACGAGTAGTAGTCGGAAGGGGACAAGTCTGGTGAGTACGACAGGAAAGGTGTTCCCAGCCAAGTGCAAAAATGGTCTCTCCGATCGTTTTCGTTGAGTGTGATGGGGCGTAGTTATGCTGCAAAATTATTTTTCCGTGAATCGTAGCCCATTATGGATGTCAATTTCGATCAATGCATAGTTCAAACTGATCATTTCTGGACGATAGCGAACGGTATTAACTGTTTTACCTGGTTTCAGAAGCTCATGGTAAACGACATATTTCTGATCCTACCAAATGCAGAGCATTACCTTCTTTCCAAAGAGATTCGGTCTTGCGGTCGATGTTGATGGTTGCCCTGGGTCAAGATATGATTTTCTGCGTTTTGTGTTGTTAAAATATATTCATTTTTCATCTTCAGTCATGATCCGATGCAAAAAGTATTTCTTTCATGCCGAGAAAGCAAAACTTCGTAAACCGTTTTTCGCTTTTCTATCTGTCTGTTTTTCAGCTGATGTGGTACCCATTTTTCTGCTTCCTGGATCTTTCCCATGGCATACGGACGATCACAAATAGTTCGGCGACCAACATTTAACCTCTCTGCTATTTGTTGTTGACTTTGCATATAGTCTTCTTCCAACAATGCTTGCAATTCGGCAAGCAATTTTTTCGGTTTGACAAAAATATAACGCTAACTCGAAATCTTTTAAACATCAATGGTGTTTTGAAAGGTACTGCCGTAGGTGTATCGAACCTACTTGCCAGCGCCACCTCTTAAAAAAATTAAGAATTAACAAGAACTGCCACATCTGGTACATGTTTCGGTAAGTAAGTCAAGTAACTAAATACAAGAAGGCATGAACAATATGGAACAAATATTGAAAAATCGGAAAAAACACGATTTTCCTATCTTGCTGTCTGTCCTGGACCTTATTTATATTTATTTCTTATGCACCTCTTTGGAACAGTTGAGGAAGTTGGTGGATGACTGTCAGGAGAACAGAAAATAAAGTTATAGTCGATGGAGCAATGTCTGAAGAGTTCACTGTAAAGAAAGGACTAAGACAAGGCGATCCACTGTCCACAGTTCTATTTAATCTACTGCAGGAAGTGATTCTGAGTTGATATTGCAACAGACACCACTGTTTGGCTTATGCCGACAACATTGTATTGATGGCGAGAGCTAAGGAAAAAATAGTAAGGGTATTCAAGGTGTTGGAAAGAAAGGCAAGACAATATGGTCTAACAATTAATGAGAGACAGTACCAGAGGACTCTCTCCTAATTTAGTTATTTAGTGTGCAGAAAATAAGAAACATACAGTAGAAAAAGTAAAAAATATACAAATAACTAGCGAAAGCTTTAAGAGTAAGAAAAGTTTAAGAGTAAAGAATAAAAGTAAGAGTGTACCTAACAATACTAAGGCCCACGGTTACTTATGCGTGCGAGACATAGACGATGACGAAGAGGGAAGAAAGTAAGCTGAAAGTCTGGGAACGTAGAATATTAAGGAGCATTTTTGGAGGAATTAAAGTTCAGAACGAATTTAGAAAAACAAATAGAGAAATAGAAGAACAGTTTAAGTGTTTAAGTAAAAAATAAACAAACACTGTTTAGGTGGTGAGAGCGCAGAGAGCTAGATGGCTGGGGCACGTAGTGAGGATGCCCGGCGAGAGATAGGTTAAAGGAATTCTGCTGAGCGGCGAAGGGAGGAAGAGAAGAGGGCGACCGAGGAAGAAATGGCTGGATAAGGTGATGAATGGTTTGAGGAAAGTAGGAGTCAGGGATTGAAAGAACGATGCTTTGGGCCGAAAAAGATGGAAAAGAAGAGTGAAATAACTCGAAGTCAAGGGTCATTAGGCCTGCAGAGCTGAATATTATTATTATGCCCGTCATTTGTAAACATACGCTCAGTTTGCCTTTGCGTTGTATATTAACCACTATATATACATATACTTTATTTATAAAATGTGTTTGTTTATATTATAATCACGAACCAGTCATTAATTTAAGAGTTCAGTGACTATTGGTCATGGATCTCCCTTTTCTGGACGCTAAATGGTATCAGATGTCCACGCCAGGATAATTACCATATTTAAAGATTTCTAAACGCTTTCAAAAATAATATTTACAAGATTAACTAAACATGCCCTACTTACCAGCTGATATAAACCCTTTGGCCATAGCCTGTGCCATTTTGCCACCACCAATGAATCCGATTTTTAACAATTTCCCCGACATCTTTCACCAAAACAGCCACTATTCAATCTTCGACGAAGAAACACCTTTGAACTGGATAATGAAAATTGTTTAGCAATGTACAAAAATCGGTCTCAGAGGTTAAACTGATAATGATATTTCTGTTATTTCTATTTCGACAGTGCTCCAAATATAATGCAACTACAAGACGTGCTGTTATCAACAGTCCTTTCTTCGGTCTTGGTTTCGTCTGAAGTGAATTTATTGAATGATATTGCGTATTTATACCAATACATTCCTCAATATTATCACAATTAATTAGTTGTTTGTGTGATTCTCGCAAATATTAATTTTTATCAAATTTAATAATAATAGATGAACCTCTATCGTCGGACATTTTCTTTTTCTACAATAATTTCAGCAAAAACAATGTTTTTGTTTTGTTAAAATGTTTAAATAACGTCAAACATCAAAGTTAAATAAACCAGCATTAAACTTCACAGTGAATCAGAAAACTGTAATTTATTATAACGCAACTCCTCCTATAGATGGCGACAATTTCTGGTCTTAATTTACTTTCGAACTTTTCGGATACACCTTTTACGGGTCGTTGTTAAGAGACGATCTGTCAGCTTCAGGGATGGTAGTGCCTGTCACATTTCTTACGCAGTAATGTCACTGTGTATTCTATTAAAACTTTAAGGTACTAGAAAATTGTTGCTTAGAAGACGTCCACATACTTTTTACATAGGGGACATTCCATGCCAAAACTACTTTTGAACCAGACCCCTTTCGATTTGGCTAAAATTGTTTTATCTTTTTTCGTTTCTCAGAATGTTTTCAAATTTTTTTAACCAGGCGAAAAAAAAAACGAATTTTTCAAAAAATTACTTTTTTTTTAAATACTCATAACTTTTTAAAAAATTCACTAAATGGTTTTCAGAGAAAAATTTCAGATGTCAAGTTTTATGAAATTTTTCAGTGTTTTGAGAAAAACCGTAAATTTTAAATTAACCGCTACATTGGTATAAAAAAATTGATTGTTAATCGATTAACCATGATATCCTAATCATTATTCATTAGGTTAGATTATAAATGAATTCTAAATATCATAGAACGATTTCGGATTTATTTTATTAAGCGTTAAACTGTAGGTCCAGTCGCTAAATAGTCTTCTAAGTTGCTGATGCGCCTCTAGCAAACACCCTAAAACAAAGTTTTTATAATATAAAAATAAACGATTGGGAAAAAATAAGAACATTTTCTTTATGAAAAAAAAAATAGAAAGAAAAGTCATTATCCGCAGAATAAATCGTAAAAAGTTTTTTAGGAAAAAAAAATGGCGAACTTGACATGATTTTTTTTGTATTTTTTTTCTGAAAAAAGTACATTCAAAAACAAAAAATTAAAAAAAAAACGTCCATTTAGTCTATTTTTGAAAAAGTTATGGGTATTGGAAAAAGAGCCATTTTTTTTGAAAAAATCGTAACTTTTTTTGGGTTGGGTAAGTTTTTAGTGAGGTAGAAAAAGATTAAAAAAATAGCCAAATCGAAAGGGGTCGGATAGACCCATAGACATCTGATTTTGTAGGAGCATAATGGCTACGTATTAGCCTCCAGTATTTTTTTTACTAGAACAATGCTTTCCAGAATTAGCAATACAGTTCCCAGGGTTAGCAAAATATCTACTTCTGTTGGAGCATAATGACTGTTTGTCAGAGAACAGTGCTTGTCAGAGTTAGCAACACAGCCCCTGTCCGCTTTGGTGCAAGATGTGGGGCAGAGGGGAGATTCTGTAGAATGGTGAAAGAATAATGAAAGTAAAGATAAGATAATATCACATCTAAACAAATTATTGAAAGAATTACAAACTAATGCAAATGTCGCTCCTTAGTCGGAAATGATTATTATTATTGTCATCCCTTAGTCGGGAACGTATAATAAATATTAAGTGTGACATGTCGTTGGATTCAGAATAAAAAGTAGAATTTATTAAACATAAAATAAAATTTTTCGACAATATAAAAAAATAGTTGATGATGATCGAGAAAAGCCGAAACGTCGGATTAAAAGTCTAATTACACCACCTTGTACAGGAGAAAAAGTGGACATAAAAATGTCAGATTTATTTTGACATATCTCTTCAAATAGAATCATAAACGAATAGAATTTAAATCGCGAAAATTTTCGCTACTAAAAGTTGACGTAAACGCTTTTGACAATGCGTCCAGATACACAAAGTTAGAAAATTAGTGAAGTTACAAAGAGAATTAACCAGAGCTTTTTTTAAAGAATTCGAAGACCATGATCGCTTTTAGTTTTCTTTTTTAATATGCAATTCAAAATTGAGCTTTAAATTTATTTTTACTTATTCTAACAACTTTGCGAGTCTATAAAAAAAAATTGATGTCGCTTGCATCTAATTTTGATTTTGATAGAACCCTACAACATTACACATTAAAATAAAAAAATAATTTGGATACTATACCAATAACTTTTTTTTTAATTCAATTATCAATGCTGACTTTTGGAATTTTTCAAATAAAGAATTAAATAATTAACATAAAAAAACCTGTGGGCCCAATAAAGCTTTATGGGGGCTGAGGAGAGCGCAAAAGACCCCTCCTATCGGCCATTTTAATTGGGCAAACGATGCACCAAACACCCTGTATTACCATAAATTTTTGACTAGTCAATTTTCATGTTGAGGCTGGAAACTTGTCAGACTACACTAGTACCCGCGAAGATGCCCCTTCAACCAGGGCAAGGGTTTATGTAGTTGCCGGAGAGATATTTGAATATAAAATTAACAGGAGCGAGCCTTGCCTATATTTATGCACATATAAATGGCCATATTGAAACACCACAGATGACTCATTGACTTGGAATTTTGGTAGTTGGTGTCAACAACTTAGAAGTTTAATAGTAGATTTGTGAAATTTTAGTGTGTTTTAATCAATAATAAGTGCCGAATAAGTGTACTGGAATATTATTTTTGTGTGTTCTAGTGCAAATACACATTAATACTTATTATATTGCCAATAAAAGCAATAATATCGGAAGTAAGGTAAACACACACATTTTGTTTACTTGTGCATCTTGTGGTTGTTCCCTGGCATGAAAAAATAAAAATTCAGAAGTAACATTACATAGGTCAGTGCAAATAATTCTAAAGTTATCAATTATTTAGAAATAAAAACGTATTATGTTTGAATGCAACTTTAAGGTTATGAAGCCAACATATCGCCTGGTACACATAGGCGTAGTTAAATTGATTTAGGTAAAATAATATAATTATAATGTTATTCAAGATAGTGATTTATCTTTTTTTAGAACTTAATTTTTAACGTATATTCTAATATGTTTAGTTTTCTGAGATACTGGGCCTTAAAAATTCAGATTATTCTTTAGTTTTCGTTTGATGCATAGAAAACATATTACTTTACTCATATAATCTATAAAATATAACTAATAATACAGACTGTTACCTTTGTTAATGATCCTTTTCAGAAATTATTGTACTGATAAATGTAAATGTTACTTCCATTTGGATTTCATGTTATTAAACCAATTTATTTTTTTTCCCAAAGATTCCAAATAGAAGAACACAGTGGATTAATTTTATTAAAAAGTCAGGCTTTATTCCAAACCGCAGTAAATTTTTGTTCCCATCATTTTGCTGAGGATTGTTTTGATCAAACATCTAAGGTAAAAGTGAGACTACTACCCAATGCTGTTCCAACAATTGAAGTGGACTGTTCAAAATATGTAATTTTTTATTTTATCATTTTGATAAACATCTTTCATAGCATTTACTCTTGAAAGTTAGCTTTTTTGGATATTGTAACAGATGAGTTTATTCTTGAGTTTATATCTAACACTTTAGTTTATTTAGTGACTATTTACACTACAAGAATTAATTATATTTGCAAAAAGGCGGTAGTAGATGAAAAAATGCATAATACATATAGAAAGATAATTCTGTTTAAGGGACATTACACACTGAACAATTTAATAATAAATAATTTATTTTCATTTCATTTACAAATATGTATGTATACCTAATTTAAATATGAAGATTAACTCGGTGCAAGATTTTGTAAATTATATAATTTTATGACAAGAGATTCCAATTTATTAATAACTTTTTGTCGTATAAGCCACACAAAAGACCCTTTACTCTTTGAAAAAATAGATTATTTCAAATTAATTTATTAATTTGACATTTCTCTTTGACATTAACTTATTAATTTTCATTTTAACATTTCTCTGCCATATCTAGTAAGGCGGCTTCATTAATTTAATACAGTAACGATAATTATACAATACATTATTGTTTTAAACAACTGTAAACTTTTATCAGTTTCTTGTTTTTATTCATACTGCCCTACGCCACTGCCAAACCGGAAACAGTACTCGGCCATATGCATCTACCATTCTGGTCCCACTTAGAGAATCATATGCTCCTTCCTGTAGTTTTATATTCAAAGGGAGAGATTGAGAAAGGTTATTGAACAGAACGGCACATATATTGATTAAATTTAATGTTGAGAAAATCAAATTCTTCTCAAAAAAATAGAACGAATTTTCGCATCGGCCCAAGTAAGTCCATGTGAGCTTGAAAATAATATCAGCATGAGGAAGAACAAACAGAAAACTACGCATAGAACAATTTTCTTTATTTTTCTTCTATAAGTTTAGAAAAAAAACCTTTCGAAAACTAAGCTAAATTATAAATTTCTTAGCTACATAGAAGGGTAGTGCGAAAAGTCAGATAGTTTTCTGAAGAGTAACTTCTAGAAAGGCGAATTTTCTGTTTTGATTCTGCTTCTTCCTGTGGTGATACTGTCCTTGGCCTCCAATAGGATGTACTGTGCTTTGATTAAACTCTCCTTTTTGGGTGGAAAACCCATCCCGCAAAGCGAAGACAAGTTGAAGAAGTATTATAAGGATTTTGCCTCCTCACATTTCATAGTTCATAAGTGGCTTCAATGTGATGGAATCAGTAGGAATAACGCTCCATCCTCAGAACGCCCCGTTGAGGTGACTACTGAGGAAATGGTCAACAAAATTCTGATATAGTGCAACATGATATAGTGCTGGTCGATTGCAAAGTGACGGTGAATGCTATTTATGAAGTGATAAATATCTCAGACGAATGAGTCCGGAACATTTAGATATAAGAAAACTATCAGCGCTGTTTGTCCACTGCAGACCAAAAACGGAATCTTCTTCACATCTGGTGATTAGATATGTATAAACGGAATTCGAAGAAATTTCTGCAACGTTTCGTGACTGGCGATGAAATACGGAATCATCACTACATACCAGCAGGAAGGAAAAATTATAATAATTGGTTTTACACGGTGAACGCGCCCTGAAGAAGACGAAGTGCTGGTATTCGACCTGTGAATAGTGAAATTGGTCAGTTTGTGCTACAAATTGATGCCGCATCCACCCTATTTTCCCGGCTTGTCCCCGGCCGACTTATTTATCTTTCCAATCAGGTAGAAATAGCTGTCTGAAGAGAAATTGACATCAAATGAAGAGATTGTGGCCGAAACGGAGAACTATTTAGCAGCGTTTGACAAGTCATATTTTTTGGAAGGCATAAAAAAAGTGGGAAAATTATTTTCAATCAAAAAACAAAATTTCATTTAAAAAATATCAGACTTTTCACTATACCCTTGTAGATCTTTAACGTGCTGGATGACTCGAATTTCATCACCGGTTGACGGAACACATCGTTGCTAGGCACGCTATCCTGATCGAATTCGTTAACAAATCTTCGCATTGGTGACATTACCGATGAATTAAGTTGATAAAAAGTGTTAACGATAAGTACGCGCTATTGAACCGTGAAACCGCCCATGATTAAATTGTTACACCATTTTCTACATCAACATCAAAACACAACATTCAAAAATAAACACACTAAAAATAGACCACCTTCAAGCTAGTTCTTAAACTAACATTACAGAAAAGAAAACAAAAGACTGACACCATATTGACGCCTTTAATTTCTGAAATTTATTTAAACGCACCCCGTTTTTAATAACCTGAATCCTTTTACCATTACTTGCTATATCTAAATGGATTTATTCAGTAAGGTAATGTTTTACAAATATCTCCGGAATATGGTAGTTCAGAACTTCTTCCAAGCAAAATTTTTCTTTCATCCATCACTCCAAGCGCCAGCAAGCCTTTTCCAAGATATTAAGCCGTCATCAGTTACGTTCACGCTGAACGCTTGGAGAGCGGATGCAGGAATGATTAAAGCCATGATCATATAAATCAGCACAGCTCATGTCATCCTGCGATAAACGTCCGCAACAGCCAGAGTGTGCGAGACTGTTCGAGGTCCGTCGAATCTTGGGCAAGTACCAGCAGAATCAGGGGTGAACTTTCTTTGCTTTTAAATACATCTCTCTCGTTCTCTCTCTATGTGGGTGTGTGTGTGTGTGTCTATACACACACACACACACACACACATATATATATATATATATATATATATATATATATATATATATATATATATATATATATATATATATATATATATAGATATATATATATATATATATAGATATAT